>JAJJWX010004765.1:0-1234080 GCA_023529315.1 Papaver bracteatum | reverse complement strand
TGTTTCTAATCCTCCTCTGAGAGAGTTGCCCTTTAACCGTGGCTCGTCTCCCAATAGTGTTTGCCCTATGAAATGACAATTATGCCGTTTTTGCTCGATTTTGGTGATTCCTTCTTCTTTTCCTCCGTGCGACTCCAGAGTACCTGATAACTCAAAAACACACGTAAAAATACATAATTTACTAGAAAAATAGCAAAGAAAGCATAACTACTAGATAGTAAATTAAGGTGTATTCTACACCTATCACTTTCCTTTCTTAGAGATCGTTAGAAAAAATGGTTTTTCAAAATGTTAAAAGATGTGGGTTTTTCAAAATTTCGGAAGTTATCCTTCCTACCATTCAAAGTGTTGCAAGAATTCTATCTTCATTCCTACCTGCGCACATGTGAGACCCATAAAAAAGCCGTCTTTTTGAGTGCAATTATCATAAAATCCTTTTTGGTGAGGCAGAAGTCGAGGCGAAATGCTTATTGATCGTTTCTCAAACACGTGTTCTCTCATTATGGTGTGGTTATTTCTCACTCAACATTTAAGAATGAAAATATGTTCTTTAGTATTTCTAACTTCTTATTACTAGCACGCAGAAACTCTATGTCCTCATAACTTTTAGGATGCTTGGGACGTTGGAACACTTTGAAGTTGTAAGTTTTGGTTTGATTTGCTCGAGGACTAGAAAAGTCTAAGTGTGGGGGAATTTGATAGGTGTAGAATACACCGTATTTACTATCTAGTAGTTTATGCTTTCTTTGCTATTTTTTTTTAGTAAATTATGTATTTTACGTGTGTTTTTGAGCTATTAGGTACTCCGGAGTCGCACGGAAGAAAATAAGGAGAAATCACCCAAATTGGGAAAAAAATGGCAAAAAATTGTCATTTCATAGGTGATTTTATCTGGAGCCCTAATTAATGGTTAAGGGGCAACTCTTCTTGGAGGTGTACTAAACGCAAACCAATTATTGTTAAGGGGGTATTATTTGGAGTACCCTTATCATTTAGAAGAGGCTTGTGAATATCACCGGGTGGCTGCAAATGGAAGCAAATAGCCACCCAATTATTCACAACCCTAAATCGAGAAGAGAGTTTTCTCTTTCTCAATCATTCTCACTCTCATTCTCATTCCATCCGAAATAAAAGAGGAAAAGCAACGTGCCATAGAGATCGAATTCAAGCAATGGAGGTCGCTGGGTTACAGAAATCCGAGAGTTCGATTGGGTGAGAGTTAAATTGAGAAAGACGATGGATATCTGATTCAAGATAGATCTGTTTGTGAATGGGGTCGACTTTGATTGAAGGTGGACTAGAGATTGAAGAACATGGAGATGCATTCGTCGAATGAAGAAACTCACAGAGCTATCTGTGATTGAAGGAGGAACTTGGGGGAGAAATTGAAGACGGTGGTGTTCAAGAAAGGAAGAGATCGAGATATTATGGCGGTGAAGATGTTGATCGAATGGTCTAGGTCACTACAATTGATGAATTAAGGAAGGGTTTATTTGTGGTTGATGGGTTTTCGCTCATTTTCGATTAAAGGATTATGGTTTGAAGGATTCAAGCATAATTTGTTGTGAAAAAACGAGATGGAGATGGGGTCTGTGCTGGTGTTGCGGTAAAAGCAAGAACTGAGTTGAATGTTGTTGCCGTTAAAACCAGCAGGAGAATGAAGCTTGAACCAAATTAGATGTATGTCTTAGGATTTTCGCAGGAAGAAGAAAAGAATGGCCTGAAATAACGACTGGAAATGCCCTGTAATTAGCCAAAACTCGTCCAAATCATCCCTCCCATGAAGTCAACTCAGTGTTTCCGCGACGACCGTTCTGCATCCGATCCAGAACGAGTCCGATGAGCCGATCTGACAAGTGAATCAGCCAACTCAGACCACTCAGAAGCTGACTTTCCCCTCCTTGACCCGCTGACTAATAGTTTACTGACGTTTGACTTGTTTGACCGTTAGTCTTAATGGTGGAATGACGGAATATTCCCTTACCGGATGGAATTTTCAGGTGGCCGGCGGCGACAACTTCCGGCCAAAAACACAGCTTTCCGGTGACCAAAAATGCAGAATTTTGGGTGGACTTCTCTCATGTGTGTGAAGACTTAGAAGTGGGAATTGGATGAAAACTTGGAAGTATTGGATAATTGGACTATGGCTCAAATTGGGAAAGTGGTGTTCTTTTGGAATGAGGATTCTTTTCCTATAAAGATATGGAGAGTATTGAAGCCTATAAATAGAGGAGTTCTCTACAACCTTTTACACACATCTACTTTGGAGAAGGAGTTAAAGTGCACAAGGATTGGAGGAAGGAGCAACCATCATCTTTTCAATAAGTTTTTCTTTCTTCCTTAATTATTATTATTATTGTGTGAACTCCAAATTATGAGTATCTAATTCTCTTATTGATTGAGGATGAATTCCTAGTTCTTAATATATGGTTTGAGTTTTGTTTCAATTCTACTTTGAAGTTTTTCATATGATTATCGATTGTTTTTACTAATATTAGTGTTTATGCTTGATTGATAGGTCGTTTGGGTGGCCAACTAAATTGATTTGTTAATTAATCTAAAGCTAGTGAAAGTTAGGGGATAAGTAATCGTTTCTTGACTATTTACATAAGTAGAAAACACAATACCTTGCGGAGGGATTCCGTGGAGCAATTGTGTGTAAAAATAACGTTAGCAAGTGGACCTTGATCTAAGAGTTTAACTACTAATATCAACCTAATAAATTCATTAATCTTAATGCGTTTAACTAAATTACATCTTGGGTGATCTACTACTAGGTGGTTTGGTGAATAGAATCCCAGGAGGCGAGAACTTCCGTATCCTAGAAAATAAGGGATTTTGGGGTTAGCACCGATCTAGTCGCTATACCTACGGTTGGTGATAATCTATGACTAATAACAAGTGGAAAAGAACATAACTTTAATCATTGTTTTGCAGCGAATAAGGATTCCTTGATCTATTTTCTCTCATTGATTTCAACTTACACTTTTAATTACTTGTTTATTCTTTTGCTTTATAAATTTTACCACCAATACCCCCCTTTTGTGATAATTTTACAACTAATAATCTCTTGCTCCTTGTGGGATCGACCTTGACTACCCTATATTACTCTTTAATTAGGTAGTAAAGTATTAATTAATTTGTTGTGGTTACGACACGCATACAATCTCTTTCTCCTTTTACCATTTTTGTCTAATACAAAAATGCAACTTCAGCAAAAGGGGTAAACTACTCCAAAAGAACCTGTTCCCACTACATATATAACAAAAAAAATTTTTTTTTTTTTTTATTTTGATAAACGAGGAACCTTTTCATTAATGGGATTTCAAGGTTACAATGAGTTGAAGATCAAATATATAAGAATACAAAGTAACAATAACATACCGTAAGAGTACAATACCGAGAAATCCGACAAGAGAAAGAGAAAGATTACCGGAGTAAGTCAAATACAAGTATGAATAAGATCCAATTAAATCGGAAGAAGGATGTTTTTTCTCGGAATTAAATTCCAACCATTTAGTTTTTTTTTCCTCTATAGAAAGAAATGCTCCAAAAATATGAGTGATTTGCTCAAATCTCTTATAGCTAGTGATTAAGTTTCCGTCGTCAAAAAGACCATCTATGGAGATTCCGTCGCCGGATAAGTTGATGATGAAGATTCCGTCGTCGAAGATAACCAAGATGAATATTTCGTCGTTGGAGAGCTTGGAGATAATCACTATCGATCTAAAAAACCCAACCCAATAACCAAGAATCGCCATTAAAGCGAAGATAAACCTCAAAAGAGTAGATAAAACCACTAAAATGGTGTAGATAAGTAGAAAACATAATAAAAACCAAACTAATCTATTAAGGGGTTTTTAACAAAATGCCCATGTGGGGAAATGCATTTAAAAAAATGCCCATGTTTTTTTCTTAATATATAAAATGCCCATATTTTGACCATTTCCGTCCCGTTTTTTTTTGAAAAAATAGTTGACAGCCGTTAGAGTACAGGTGTCCCTTATAAAGACAGTTAAACCCCTGAATCGTTTTAGTTTTCGACCGAGTTGAGATGTGAGTCGGCGCCAAAACTCAGGTCACTACTGTGGTTCTTCTTGCCCAATTTTTGTTAACAAAACTCTAGCAAATTTGTGTAATTCGGTACAAATTAAAATGAAATTAATTCAACAACAATTATAATCCCACTGTCAATAACAATGATAACAATTATATAAGGAATGTGAAACCATCGATCCATTCCTTCAATTTTAGTGTTCCCCAATCTGCAGCAAAAGAGAATAAATCTCATAAATCAATCGATCCAGACAAACTTACAAGAAATCTTGTAACTTGTTTTCAAATAGAAATGCAACATTTTCGTTACCATCTTTATTATAAGATCCAACCTATACACAAACAGATAATCCAAAAAGATTATAGCAAATGAAAATCTGAGTCTCATTGACATTGGAGAAAATAATCATGATCAAGCACAAATCGTGAAATTACACAGAACAACAAAATTCGAGTCATTATCTTGGTGATTTCATTTTCCATTAATCACCAAATCCACAAAAAAAAAAAAAAAAAAAAAAAACCGTAATTCATAAATTAAAAATAAAAAATCAAATCGAATGAGTTCAAAACGAAGAATCATCAATTCATGTAACATTACAGTTACCCATTTTATGAAAATGAAGAATCATAGAATCATTGAGATGGAACCTTGTTACAGTTGGTTTTTTGCTACTTCTTTTTGGGTATCCTCTTCCATAATCCTTCTCTTATATCGATCTCGATTTTCCGTAGCTTTTATGATTTGTAATTCTCTTCGATCTCAATAAAGGAGGAAACAAGTTAAGGAAAAAATCTTAAGCTCTAAGAAGAATTGGGAGAGAATTAGGCAGAGAAGATGGAAGGAGGATGAAAGAATAAGAGAAAGAAAGGAAAGTGACGAGTTTATGTTAATCACGAGACTAGGATTCAAAGGACACTTATGTAATTCCAGTATAAAAAATTGACCAAGTCAAAGACAAAATACCGAACAAGTTAAACATGACAGAATTATTGACGACATAGGCATTTAATTAATTTTGAAAAAAATGTGGGCATTTTTTTAAATGCATTTGCCCACATGGGCATTTTTTTAAAATTCCCTTCTATTAACTAACCTAGAAAGCAAGGAAAAATGAAGAAAACTGCTCAGATCTAGTCCATTTTGATGGTTTTGTTGGAGAATAAGGAATGAGAGAGAGGAGAGAGAAATGGTTTTTGTCATATATAACAATTCAGATATCAGGATAATAACTTCAGTAAACAATTTCCTTACCGGCTTTGATTGTCTCTTTCGTCTAATGTGAAAAAGTACAAAGCATAAACACACATGGTCAAACTATTCATATTAGGGCCTTAACTTTAATTCTTATGACACATTTGCCATTATCAATCTATCATACATTTTTGTACATGGAACTAATTATTGATTCCCAAGTCCATGTCGAAAATGCTAATTTTTGGATTACAAACAATTCACGTTCTATAGTTTTCCGTCCAAATAGGTTGCAACGACAGACACCAGATTAATTTGAGACACACTCCTCTTACCAACTTAGTTCTTCACTTCTAATGAAATTGCTTGACCATTCTATAAATTGATAGCTACCGACTCCACTTCATAATGTCAATCGGCATACATTTTCCCCACTATCTGCTGCGGTGGAAACCAAAACCATAATTTGTACATACCTGCATAAGTACACCGATGTCAAATTTCTTTTTCCAAAATACTACTTGCTATACAACAATTAAGAAAAAGCGTAAAAATATCATGTTTACTAACCGTTAGAAGTTTCTTATTATATGATGAGTTTCCTAATTCAGTCTTAGGTTTAACTGTCATGTAAGTTTAGAAGCGGTTTCTATATTCTAGCGGTTTCCTAGTTAGAATGTTTCTTCCTAGTGCAGTTTTAAAAAGCGGGGGTATAACAACCTCACCTAATATTTCGCTTAGCAATCTGTATGCACTAACTCCAATATACTTTTAAGAGAATCAACTAGACAGTCAGACTCAATCTTAATAAAAAGTATATCAAAGAGTTATATCTCAATTTCTCAATTCAATCCTTACTCAAACAAATATAAATCTGCGAGCTTTATTGAATACAAGAGAAATAACTTGAACGGTACCAAAGACCAATGTTCAAGGATCAATCAATTTCAATTAACAACCAAAGGTTGGATTTACCAATTGATCGATTCAACGTATAACCTGTGATATTTCAATTATATAACAAAATATAATGCGGAAAAGAAATAACACAGACACCGTAAGTTTTTTTAACGAGGAAACTGCAAATGCAGAAATACCCCGGGACATAGTCCAGATTGAACACACACTGTATTAAGCCGCTACAGAAACTAGCCTACTACAAACTAACTTTGGTATGGACTGTAGTTGAACCCCAATCAATCTCACACTGATCCAAGGTACAGTTTCGCTCCTTACGTCTCTGATCCCAGCATGATACTACGCACTTGATTCCCTTAGTTGATATCACCCACAACTAAGAGTTTCTACGACCCAAAGTCAAAGACTTTAATAAACAAATATGTCTCACACAAAAAAGTCTACAGGAATAGATAAATATGTTTCCCACGGAAATACCTACGGGGTTTGTTCCGATTTTTTTATAAATCAAGGTGAACATGAACCAATTGATATACCTGACTTATATTCCCGAAGAACAATCTAGAAGTATCAATCACCTCACAATAATCTTAACCTACTAACGAAACAAGATATTATGGAATCATAAACGATGAGACGAAGGTGTTTGTGACTACTTTTCTATCTTGCCTATCGGAGATATAAATCTCAAGCCAATCTTACGATTGCCCTCAATCACGATAGAAATAACAAGATTAGATCACGCAACTACAGAGAAAATAGTTGGGTCTGGCTTCACCAAACCAATGAAGTCTTTAAGTCGTTAACCTACAGGGTCTCGATAGAAACCTAAGGTTAAAGAAGAATCGACTCTAGCTTATACAACTAGTATCACACAGGAGGTGTGGGTATTAGGTTTCCCAGTTGCTAGAGTTATCCTTTATATAGTCTCCAAATCATGGTTTGAAATCTAAGTTACCTTAGTAACAAAGCATTCAATATTCACCATTAGATGAAAATCTGATTAGATTCAAGCTAATAACTTTTAACCGTTAGATAAAACTTAGCTTGTTATAAACAAATGAAATGTAACTCCATTTAGGTTTAAGTAACCGTACATAAACGTGTACACCTAGTTAGTTCAACAATAGTTAACCAATGGTTATCTGTATGAGCACTTTCATATCAACCTTATTCATCTTCACCATAACTAGTTCAAATGACTCAAATGAACAAGTTATAGAGTTGTTCAATTGCTTAGATCTCATAGAAGTATATAAGACACAATCGAAGCGAAATCGGTTTTGATTTACTTGAATCGATTCATGAACATTATAGCCACGGTTTGCAAAGATTGCATTCCTTAATATATATAAATATTTTAGTTCATGAACAAACCAATTTTAGAAAGTAACCTACCTAAGTATGCGAACTGGTACGCGTACTTAAGTAACCTGATTGAGTTTGTTTTCACTTCCAAACTCCAGCAGAAATTCACGGATGTGAACTTTCCGCCAGTACGCGTAAGAGTACGCATACTATCCCGGATTTCCAATAACTGCCAGTACGCGTACGGGTACGCATACTTTGGGTTCTCGGTTTTGGACTTTTACACAAATGTGAAAACACACTATGTTTATATCCAAAGATGGTTACATGTTCTAAACTCTCATTTAAATTATTAAAACATTCTTAGAGGATGTTATATAGTTGTTATTCACAAACTATTTTTCACAAAAGCGATTTTCAAGATATTGAAATAATCAACATGACTTTCATCACGAGTAAAGATGAACTTGGAAAAAGCAAAAGCTTACCAATACATATTTCGAGAAATAGATAAGCAAGATAAACTCGGCTCGAAATAGAAAATGTGTATAATCAAAGTCTATATAGCAATACGACTTTTGTCTCAAGATAAGAGATAGAATGGATAGACTTTTGAGTGATAGATAAGTTCAAGTCTCCACATACCTTTTTGTCGATGAAGTTCCACCCGTTCCTTGAGTAGTTCTTCATCTTTGCATGATGAACGCCGTGGAGTATAGAGCTCAACTACACTTACTATCCTAGTCCAAGACTTAGCTATAAGTAGACTAGAAATCAAGACTTATAGTCTTGGGAACTAAACTTGACAAACAAGCTTGAGATACCAACACTTGCGAGTTCGACCGAGCAGTGCTCTAACAATCTCCCCCTTTGTCAATTATAGTGACAAAACTATCAATACACATGGAATACAAAATAAATAAACTTTGCAGCTTCTCATCCACATGCTTGATCTCCTTTGTTCTTCAACATTACTTGAAATCTTCGTCACTTCCAAGTACTCCAATGCTTACAAATATATTCAATTCAACATCATCGTTGTTGAAGATCCGTAGCCACAAGAATGAGAAAAAAATATCTCTCAATCATTGTTACACAGTGTCATAGTATTATTACACAACATCAAAGTTCAATTGTATCACAACTTCGACAACAATACTATGGTGATATGTATCACCCCCCCCCCCCCCCAAGTCAATACTTCATCTCATATGAAAATCACTCCCCCTTACATAATGATCCAAAAACCATATGTATTTGTCGTGTGAACTACACATTAATTATCCCTCTTTTTGTCAATAAACTTAGCAAAGGTTCGAAAACTAGTGGGATCCTAATGAAATTTCGATAGAGACACTTCATGACCAAAATAAAGCACATATCAACTTTTTTTGATGCAATCATATAGTCAAAACTGAATGCATTCATTAAGGAGTTTATAAAGATACAAGATAACCCCTAAAATATTCCACAGCTGAACTCTCCACAAAGATTTGGCAATTAAGCACAAGTTCAATTAAGAACTATCCCCCATAAAATGTCATTCCCAAAAGAACAACAAGAGCGGCCTTACTTTCACAAGAAAATAAAAATTTCTTTGGATATTAAAAAATCACATGAAACATGAATTTGTATCCAAAAATCTCAATTAAATTAACCACAAGAGAACCATGATTAATTTAATCGGAAATGCTCACATAAGAGAACTTATGGAGCCACATAGTATATACATAAAAAATATGGATCAGGGAAGATCAATACTACGGAATAAACAAAGATTCATTCTATTCTTCATCACTATTTACACAATGACATATAATAGACTTAATCTTTATAAACAAAAGCTCATCCTATCTTCAACAATATTTTCATAATGACATAATAGGCTTATCTTTTGTTCGTCAAAAGTTCATTCAATTTTTTATCAATACTTGCATATCGACATATGAAAGACTTAACTTTTGACCATGTATGGGACAATCATAGTTCACGGACGCAAACACACATATCCCATAACAAATTTGCAATATATGAAACCATAAAGATTAATACTGCAAAATCATCTTCCAAATTAACTTTAGAATTTAAATAAATAAATCTAAAAACATTGCAAGATGAAAATCGTTGGAAATAGCTATGTGTACTCACAATAATGGCTATTCCAAACTCTAGTTATACTTTTTAAAATACAAGAATAAATTATCATAAGAAGTTTCCTAGACATTGAGACCTCTGAAAAATTCTTTATCGTCCCCGAACTCCTTGTCGTCAACAACCATTGGAACATACGGTTCATGAAGATAGGAGTCAATTCCAACAAACCTTCTAGAATGATGATGTCGAACCAGGGCCTTTTGAATTTCAATAGTTCTCATAACAAAAGCCTTTATTTGTTGAATCTCCTTCCTTGTTTCCTTCAACTCTTCAAGAACATCAGAAAACTTCTGAGAATTTGAAGGAACATCTCTTGGCTTCCTCACATTCCTTCTTTTTCTTTTCAAAGTTGGAGGTAGCAGAAAATTTTCTTTTTCCTTCATGATTGATGGCTTAACAATCATATTAACATCTTTTTCATCAGAAGACATGATGCTTGGAGTATCCATATGAGTATGGGTTTGTGAGAGGAATTCACAATTTAAACTCAATAAGTAGTCTTAAGATAGAAAGAGTTTCAGAGAAGGAAAAAGGAATGTAGGGTTACGAAACCTTTAAACACAGGTTTGAGCACACACAACTCACAACCCTAAGAAGGGTAGAATTGTCGAGAATAACCCTATTTTATTGATTGACCAGGGAAATCCTTTCCAATATAAATTAGATATTGAAGAACTCCAAACTTGCAAAACATAACAATGCTAAGAAAAGAAAAATCAAAAAAAAAATATTTTCCTTAAGCCTAAGGTGTGCACAATCTTATCACTTTTGATCAGGCACATGAGACAAGATGCACCAAACAACTTGTGCTGCGGTGAACAACAATGTCCACCATAACCTCTTTGAAAGGAATTCATTGAACCCTGTCCCTCAGAATGTTTAGACCATACTTTCTTCACTAGTGGTCTTGTCTTTTCCTTGGAAATTAACTTTTTAGATGAAGATAAAATCTTACATACCTCAGTGGTCTTTTGAACAAGTTTAAGCTTGTTTGCAAATCGATTCGCTCTTCGATGAAGTTTGCTGACATGCCTCAATTTGTGTTTATACTTGAAACACTTTGACCGTTCATGGCCTTTAAGCGAACAATAAGAGCATGTCAACCTGGAATACGATTTAGGCATCTAATATGTGCAAGCTGATAGACACATAGTGGAACCTGAAAAACTTGACATAGAGTTTCCAACAGAAAGGTCAATTTTTTCTTCAAGATTGGTTGAGTTCTCTCCTGAAAGACTATCGAGATTGATGTATGTATTACTATAGTTATCAAAATCAATATTTTCACAAAGAAGTGCAACACTTGACTTTTCGTCTTCATTAGAATCATAGTTGTCTGACATTTCATCAAGCGGTGCAGCAAGACCTTTGTTCCCAGTGTATTTTTTACGATTTGGACACTCATTTTACAAATGGCCAAAACATTTACACTTAAAGCACTGAGGCATATCATCGTCATCAGTTTCATCATTATCCATGTTTTTAGGAGGAATACGATTATGGGGTTTATCTGATGACCTGGATTTATCTATGGAGAACCGTCTACTTCTCTACAAAAGAAGATCCATAAACTATCTTGTGATCAACGAGACTGACTTGTCAAGGTCTTCATCTGATGAATCAGCCTCAGAAAGATGATCTTCAGAGATGTAAACACTTTTACTTTTATCAAGTAATTTAGTGTTCTTTTGTGCTTTGAAAGCAACATCCTTCCGAGATTTGGATGTATGCTCATGATCAAAGATCTTTAACTTCCCAACTAGAGTATTTCTGGAAATCATTGCGAGATTATTTCCTTCAACGATGACATGCTTATTAGAATCATATCTGGATGGTAGAGATCTGAGAATGTACATCAAAATGTCCTTTTCAGGAATAGTCTTACCCAATGCAACGAATGTATTAATAATTTCAGATACTTTGTGATTAAACTCATCAAATGATTCTTCATCTGCCATATAGAGATTTTACCAATCAGAATTTAGGTTTTGAAGCCTACCTTCCTTTTCACAGGTTTTCCCTTCAAATACGGTTCTAAGATATCCCAGGCTTCTTTAGACTTCGTGCAAGTAGTCACATGATGATGAAGATCTGGGGTAATCACATGTATGATAGCATTTAAACCGTCATAATTTTGATATCTACCAATATCCTTATGTATAGATACATCACCCTCTATATTAACCGGAGGATCATATCCATTAATAACACATACCCATGTTTGAAAATCACGAGCTCGAAGAAAAGCACACATAGTGATTTTCCACCATAAGTAGTTTGAGCCATTGAAGACTGGTGGTATGTTTATGGAAGTAGAATTTATGTCCATATAGTCAGATCGCTAACAAACACAAACTTATGAGGTCTTTAAACGTGTTTGCCTGCTCTAATACCAATTGAAAAGGCGGGGGTCTAACAACCTCACCCAATATTTTGCTTAGCAATCTGAATGGACTAACTCCAATATACTTTTAAGAGAATAAATTAGACAGGCAGTCTCAATCTTAATAAAAAGTATATCAAATAGTTATATCTCAATTTCTCGATTCAATCCTTACTCAAACAAATAGAAATCTGTGAGACTGATTGAATACAAGAGAAATAACTTGAATGGTATCAAAGACCAATGCTCAAGGATCAATCAATTTCAATCAACAACCAAAGGTTGGATTTACCAATTGATTGATTCTACGCATAACCTGTGATATTTCAATTATATAACTATAGATGGGGAAAAACGAGTTGCTGGTTTTTACGGAATTGAGGAGACGACCGTGCAGAGGGAACTCCTTGAACCTAGCAAACTGTTAAACCTCACATAGATTCACTGCAAGAAGGGAGTGCTTTGAATTCAAGAGATCAATCTGTAGTATTCCGGCCTAAACCAAGACAATGGCCGTTCCAGAGTAAATTAGGTTACAAGAGAGGATGGGTCGATCTATAGGAGGGAATCTGAGAAATGTGTGAGATCAATGGTGATTGAGATTATAAGTGTGTTGTGTATTCTGCGTAAGAAATTTCTGAATGATTGAGTTTACTCAGTTGAGAGTGATTTCTCAGACGATGAGCTCGTGTAGACGAAAGGTTGTCTGTGTGAACTTGTCGAGAAATTCTTGTCTCAATCATGATTCAGAGACTTATTTATATTGCTAGAATTGTAAACACCATGATCCCATGAAGTGTGACAATTGATGGAATCAAAGAGTGGAGAAGTGGAAATCGTGTTAAAACCAGTTGCTCAACATGCGGAGACTTGGTTGATTTTCCATCCACTACTTTGTTAACTCCTCCAACGGATTGCACAACTTGCTCACATTCTCAGCGTTTGTATGAACACATGTGTCGTAGACCGCCATACCAAAACCCTAGTTAATATCCCCCATGTAATACAATTGATGTCTCGTGTGATTGTGGAGTCTGCAAGGCAGACGTGTATTTAGTTAGTCAGTTGCTGACTTCATGGGACGATGAGTCCTTGTATTGTTGAGTTTAATGTGATTTCAAAATGTTCTGAGACTCACGGATTGAACATGTCTTTTGAGACAGAGGTATAATGTATGAATAAACGTTGATAGTTAAACCAATATTCCTTGGTTTGAGCAAATATTGCTCATTCGATGTTGAATATTGATAATTGAACCAATATTCCTTGGTTTGAGAAAATATTGCTCAATTGTTGAACATTGATAGTTGAACCAACATTCCTTGGTTTGAGCAAATGTTGCTCGTTTGATGAATTATTAGTTGCGTGACCAAATAAAGTATTAAATCAATACTGGCAACTGGATCGAGTATAATTAATAAAATTTTGACCATGAGATCAGCGTAAAATTATTAGTGTTTGAATCTGACATTATGAACCTTGGACTCAAAACCCTAATTTGATTTTTTTTTGGTAAGTCCGAAAATATATTGATGAATATCCAAAAGATTACACAGCAAGACTAGGTAAGAGGACAGAACCCTCTTAGCTAGAAAATTCATTTAAATCTAAAGTATTTTATATTGTTATATTCTAAAGTTTTTAGGAAAATAGGTCTCTCGTCATAAGAAATACCCCTTCCATTCCGAAGAAGACAACCTCTCTTCGCCATTTTGTCCGCCGAAAAATTAGCCTCCCGATACGTGTGGACAAATCTAATAGATTCATATTCATTTATTATAGTCATCCAACGTACCCTCGCAAACCAAGGAAGGTTCTCTTTTTGTATTGCCAAAATAGCACCCATTGAGTCAGAACGCACAAGTATCTTACGGACGGCCCATTTCAAGGCCCACTCTAGCCCAACTATAATGGCATACAGTTCCGCCAGGAAGTTGTTTGAAATCCCCAAGCCAATGCTCATAGCTCCCAGACAATTGATGTTATTGTCACACACCACAACCCCCGCTCCATCAATTCCAGGGTTTCCCTTTGCAACACCGTCGCAACAGAGCAGCAGCTCATCCCTGTTAGGAGGTTCCCAAGTGCACTGAACTGGCATCATCAATTTCACTTGCCTATGCCTAACACGAAAGCAATTCAAAATTTGGAGGTCTTCTGTTGTATTGTGCATAAAGCTTTTCAAGCGCATAACATAATCATTAATCAAATGGAAGACCCTGTGCTTCAGAAAATGGGAATTGGGGTCTTCATTTTGGAAGCAAGACATGTTTCTTGTATTCCACAGCTCCGAACGAATAACGAAAATGGTTAGAAGCCATAAGTCTTTAACCATTCTACTCCTTCCTTTAGCAGCCTTATAATAGTTAACCAAACCATAACTAGGCTGTAGATTGAACAAACCTGAAGCCCACCTCCAGGTCTTAGAAGCCACAGGGCAGCTCCAAAGGATGTGTTCTAAGGTTTCTTCATCATTTCTGCACAGATAGCATCTGTTCGCCATTTCCATTTTGAATCTGATCTTCAACTTATCTTGGGTTGCACAAGCTTCCCTAGCAATCTTCCAGTTCTGGGCAGCTAGTTTGGGGTGAATTGCTTTTCTCCACAACAAGCCATAAACCTCCTCAGCGTCAAATTTTTTTCGTAGCAACTCCTTCGCTGTCTTGACTGTAAAGTTTCCCTTCAAATCAGGCTTCCATACCCTGCAGTCCTGATCACTCCTAATGGTAGGTAGGTTATTCAAGTTCACCCCAGCTCTGACCAGGTTTTGAATGTGTTCTCCCTGCAACTGTCAAGAGTTATTTGCAATAATTGCACTTACCTTGACAGTGGCATCCAGCTCCTGGTCATTCAGCAATTCTGCAATACAAGTATCATTATCATACCACCTGTCAAAGTACAATGAGGTATCCCTTCCATCTCCTAAAATGACTTTTGTGTACTTCTCCACAGTAGAATGCATTGATCTGATCCCCGGAAGAATCGAAGATTTTACCCCATACTGTTTTATTCTACCCCTTCGAGTAGTGTACTTCTCCCATAAGAACTTAGCCCAATGTTTTTTGGAGTAACAAATGTTCCACCATAATTTCATTAGAAGTGCCTTGTTGGTTACTGCCATGCTAGTGATTCCCAGACCTCCCTCCTTCAAAGTACAGCACACTTTAGGGAAACCAACCACACACTTCCTAGCCACCTCAGCATCGCCCGACCACAAGAAGTTGCGTATCACCCTCTCAGCCTGAATGATGAAATTACTTGGCCACTTGTAAACCGCCATATTGTGAACTGAATAACTCGCTATTACTGCATTGATTAAAACTATTCTGTCCTGAAAAGAGAGCATCTTACCTTTCCAAACGGCAAGTTGCATTTTAATCTTATCTATAACATTACTTATATGACGGAATCTAACTGCCCCTGGCATGAGTTGAACACCTAAGTAACGGTCTGGAAAAGTAGAAACTTCCATACCCAGAACAAAAGTAATGGTTCTACCTCGCGAAAGAGACCCACCACCAAAGAAGATCTTACTCTTTCTACGACAGACCGCCTGCCCCGAAGCAGTTTGATACTTAGCAATCAACTCAAGAAGGTTGTTCAAGCTCTTCATGTTTGCTTTACAAAAGATCATAATGTCGTCTGCAAAGAAAAGATGGGTAGGGGATGTACCTTTTTTCTTTTTGTACAGCATTGTGGTCATCCTATTTTCCAGAAACAACTTCGAAAGATTTCTGCTCAGGACATCTTCAATCAAAACGAATATAAGCGGCGAGAGGGGGTCTCCCTGCTGAAGGCCCCTATTAATTTTGAAGAAGCCTTCCGGATTCCCATTGAGAAGAACTGAAATACGGGCTTAATTGAGAATCGAGAGAATCCAGGCACACCAGTTCTGCGAGAAACCATACCTCCCAAACACCTCCAAAACAAAAGACCAGCTAACTGTGTCGAAAGCTTGTGTGATGTCAAGGTTTAAAGCCAAGTTACCATATTTCCTCTTAATTTTTAGCTCATTTATCATCTCTGAGGCTACCGTAATGTTTTCATGTATGTTGCGCCCCTTCATGAAAGCAACTTGCTCCTCCGAAACTATGCTATCAAGCACCGTACCAAGTCTTGCTGCTAAGATCTTAGTGAAGATTTTCATGAAGAAGTTACTAAGGCCAATAGGCCTAAAGTTATTAAGAGAGTTTGCTCCTCTCACCTTTGGCAGAAGGATGAGAAGACCAGAGTTTGTACCTTGGGGGATTGTTTTTTCTCTCCAGCAGAATTTGATAGCATTGATTAGGTCCTGACTAATTAAGTTCCAGCACTGCCTATAGAAGCAACCTGGGAATCCATCTGGACCAGGGGCACTGTCCTGGTCTAAATCATAAACAGCATTCTTGATTTCCTCCAAGTCAGGGATTTCGTCCATCCTTCGACTCTCCTCTGTCGATATAACTTTGTGTTCAAGGTAGAATAAATCTTCATCAATTGGAAGTTCCTCTCCATTAAACTTAGAACCATAAAAAGAGATTACATGGTCTCTAATCTGATTATAGTCCGTAAGCATATTCCCATGCTCGTCCACCAGATCAGAGATAAGGTTACTACTCATGCGCATCCTCATGTTGGTATGGAAGAAGGATGTATTACTAGCACCCTCTGTTAACCACTTATTTCTTGACTTCTGCTTCATCAAAATAGAATTCTCATTTCGAATCTGGTGAAGGGTTGTTGAGGCTTCCTTGACGAAATTTAGCTTAGTAATGTCCTCCTGGTCTTCATCTGAAGTCCGCATAGCACATTCCATTGTTAACTTAGCTTGCTTTAGTTTTGCAAACACATTTCCAAAGGTTCTTAGGTTCCACTCCTTCATAGCCACCTTCAATCTCTTAAGTTTGAAAGGGAAGATAAAAGTTGGAGAGCCCATAACAGGTTGGTTCCAACTTTGAGAGACCATTCTCAAGAAGTCTGGGTGGCCAAACCACATTTTTTGCACTCTAAAAGGGGCTCTTTTGGGTCTGGTATTAGCCGCACAAAAACCATTGAGGGGAGAGTGATCAGAGACTTCACGCGGAAGAGCTTTACACCTCCAATTCTCAAACCTGTTTAGCCAAGCCTCATTAATGATTGCACTATCCAACTTGCACAGAATCCTTCTCAACCCCGATTGACCATTGGCCCAAGTAAACTTAGAACCAATTGAATCTACTTCAAAAAGATCATTTTGGTCTAACCAGTCACTAAAGTCGTTAATGACCGAAGTCCTAGGAACCCTGCCACCTTTTTTTTCCTCATTACGCAGCACACAGTTGAAATCCCCCAACACCAACCATGGAGTATTAACATTAGTCGAAGACAAATTGGTTCCAAAGCCTCCTCCTTGTTACACAAAGCAACTAGCATGCACAAAAGTAACCAAAGACACCACGAGTTTCAACAGTCACCGCGTTTACTAGAATTAATAACTGTTGGCCTTGGAATGTCATTCGACCAAAATATCCATATGTTTTCTTTAGCATAACCTTCAGCATTATGAATAATTTCTTTTTTGTAACCATCTACAAATAAACTTTGCATAAATCTAAACGTACCATGAACTTTAGGTTCTGCCACACAGAAAATATCCGGCTTATTTTCCCTGAGTAGCTCCTGTAACTTGCACCTTGCAGGATGGCGTGCAATGCCATTTATGTTCCAGAATAGAACCCGCATTAAAAACCCTTTTTGGAGTTTTTGTTAGCAGGCTGAGAGAAAATCCCAGTGTTCATTCTTGGAGAGAAGCCTCTTTCAACACGCTCTCTCAAGCTTGATACTTCTAAGCTAGATTCTGACTCTGATTCTGATATAGTCTCTAGAATGGTGTTTCTTCCTGCTACCGCATTCACTAATTTCTGAGTTTTTAAAATGCGTTCTCTAGTGGCTTCTTGATCTGCCCTGAATTTGGCATCAGCTGGACTCTCACCCATCTCTGAAACATAATTTATAGCACCATCCGGATTGTTATAGAATTCACCCGCCTCCAACCTTTCACATAAAGGAGTATTATCTGCCTGCTTCAACGGATTTGGTACCCTCGTTGCCTTAGTTGGTGCCGCATCTCCTGCTGTTCCATGTTTATTAAGAGTTGACATTGAATCTATTTTTAGCTTATCTTGCGCCAGACCAGCTAAGAAAGATTCAAGATTAGCACTTGACTGCGAAATCTGAATTTCCATCTTCCTAGCTTGCGAGATTTTTAGAGCAAGAGCTTGCTCCATTTCATCAATTTTTCCAGTATTTTCCACTGGGTGGACAACTATGATGTTTCCTTTCTTTTTTCCTCTCTTCCTGCGCTGGGCAATGTTCCAGTCACCCCCATTTTGTTCCACCCTCTGTATCCCTACAGTATGCATCTTATTGTTAACACCCATTGTACTCACAGTGTTTTCTTTGGGTTTTTTCCTACATTCCTGGTCAGAATGACCAATTAACTTGCAGGTAGAACAATATTTAGGCATCTTAAGTATATCCACAGGTTTCCAGAACTCTCTCCCCCCCACTGTTATACTAATCTCATCTGTTGCAGTTGCAGCAAAATCTATGCCTATCAACACTGAAGCGAAATTGCCATACTCATGAGCTAAAGTACGCCTATCGACTACAATTGGGGTGCCTAACGATTTTGCAATTGAAAGAAGTAATTTTTCTGTCCAAAACTCAAGAGGAAGTGCAGGTAAAGAAACCCATACCGAGGCGTGAGATGATTTTTGCTTTTCAGCATCAAATCCCGGAAACCACTCTATGAGATTCAGTTTTTGTTGCCCAAAGTACCAAGCTTCCTCATTTAACAAGTTTTTTTTTCGTTTCCTTAGATTGCAATTTTATTGTAAAGAAACCTCTACTCATTGGAATAAATTAGACTTCATCACTCCCCAGTTACCACTGATTTTGCAGCTCTTTCTTCACATCTTCAAATTTTATTCCCTTTAGATCCAATCTTCCTATTAAACTGTGCTTCCAGATATCACAACCCTCTAAATAGAAAAGATCCGGTAGGACGACAGCCGGCTTTCCATCCTTTACAGACGGTTTTGGAAGTGTGCTGAGATCAACTGATGTTGTTGGTAGCTGTTGTTTTCCCCTCACTTGGTCAGCATATGTTGGGTTTCTCAGAAGAGAAACTTCCACCATCCTGAATCACCAAATGATGATCCAATTTAGTAGATCGATGTATTTTTTGGCAGAATATTTTTGGATCGAAATTTTGTTGAAAAAGTAAAATCACCCGAAAAATCGCCCTTTTTTAGAGAGAGAAATTTTTGGATGAACGTATTGAAAATTAATTTGATCACGGATTGAAGGAGGACCGGCTACATGGGATCATGGGTCGACCATGTAGCGTCAACATGCTCATGTGAGCAAAATATACCAAAGTCTCTTGAAGACCAGTTGGTGAAAGGATGATTAAATGATGGTTTAATCATTTATTAAAATAATGCTCGTCTGAACCTTAGGTGATAAAACCTAATTAATTATGAAGAGATGAGGGACCGAACAAGGGGTCATGAAACCGTCCCTGGGTAGTCACAGGATTGAATGACGATCATCTTATGAAGTTCCAAGTTGTTTGGAAGAGTTTTGGACCTAATACATGCAATTGCGCAAATTAGGTCAAATTGTTAAAATATATGGGACCTGCTCCTTGCAAGCCAAAGAGCCAACCTTGGTCGGTCAAGGTAACATGCTCACATCACCAAAGTGTTTGTATCTCAGTTCTGAGAATTTTGATATTTTCTGATGTGTGTTTGAGCAACATTTTGAGAAAATATGAAGAAATCAGGGATTTTTGCTGAAACCGTGAAAACTTCATGAGATAAAGAAAAAATAATAAAAATGAAGGAATCATGAACCAAGGCATTGCCGGCCTGCCAAAAAGCCCAGTCCCACGGTGTTTTCCTAATTTTATAATATTTTTCATGATTTTAGAGAAATATGATAAAACCAAGGAGTTTGTTGAAACCGAGGAGTTATGTTGAAATCAAGGAGTTTTGTTGAAATCAAGGAGTTTCCATGAGATCAAGGAAACAAAAACTATTAAGAATAATAAAATAAGGGCATGTGGGGCCGGCTTGGGCATGGTTGGTCGGCTAGGGCTCGGTCCCGTGAGTTTTCCCTTATTTTGTGTATTATTTCATGATTTAAAGGAATTTTCGTAATTTGAAGGAAATATCATGAAATCAAGGAAACATAAAAATAATAATAATAAATAAGGGATGTGTGGGACCGGCCATTTGGGCCCGGTCCCACGGGTTTTCCTAATTTTATATTATTTTCATGGGATCAACGAAATATCATGAGATTAAATAGTTTTCATGAGATTAGGGAAATGATAATAAAATATTGAGGAATCATGAGGTGTGGGACCGGTCACAACTAGGGCACATCCGTCCGGCTAGTAGACACGGGTCCCGTGATACCTTTCCCAATTTTATATTATTTCCTTGATGCGAAGGAAACACCATGAAACTGAGGAGTTTCCTTAAACCAAAGGATATTTGTTCAAATAAAAGGAATTTCTTGAGATCAAGGAAAATAATAAAAATATGATAAAATATAAAATTTGAGCGTGGGTCTGGTCACGGCATGATTGGCCGGCCGGTGAGCCTAGTCCCCTAGCGCCTTGACTAATATTTTATTATTTATTATTTTCTTCCTATTTTGCATAGGTTCATCGTCTTGTCGTATTTTGAAATACTCATTCGTGCGTTCAGGTGCTCGTTAGTGTTGTTAATTACACTTGCACCATTTTGGTCGGGGCTTACTCAAAGGTACCTCAGATGCCCGTGTGTTGAATATCCCATGGAATTATGCTGGGAAGAACCCTAAATTGAAGTAACGAAATGTTATGAAAGCACTGAATATTCTCCAGGGATTCAGTTAATGAATCTAATGATTTTAAGAATAAATAATTGATGGATTTATACTAGTACGATCGTCTAGGAGCATTAATTATTCAGGAATCGAGTGATATGAGTTTGTTGAAGTGTCATATTTATTTTATATAGTCAGGGAAAATATTGTTACATCCTGAAAACGTTATTGCTTTATACTAGCAGGCATGCTGTCTAGGAGCCGTCTAATCTTTCGATTCTATATAGAAATAGTTTACTGAAATCACTCAGTGTTCATGAGATATGATGTTGCCTTAGCTGAGAGACTACATATCTACATATACTATGAGAGATAGTATTCTCAGTCAGAGATTCTTGTGGCATGAACTTACATGCTTTCGATAAGAGACATGAGCCTCAATACTCATCTGATTGCTGGATCAGAAGCATATATAATTATGGGTTTACGATTTTATCCTTTTTCAAAAATCCACCATCTACATTAAGTCCCCTGCTTAGTGAGGGACATTCATGTTCCTCAGTTAGCACTGAATGGTGATTTTCCGGTTACAAACGATATAAGTAATTGAACTTAGTCGTAAGATAAGATGTTACCGGATTTGCGATTGCACGAGCGAACCACAGATTGAACGAAGATCCCAGTGGCATGATAGAGCATCATCTGATGAGCATAAATTGGTGTAGATCCGTTGATTTGATGACAGAACCTTAGTCGATTAAGGATTCACGGGTCCAGGATAAAGCTGGAAAAATGGCGGTCCGGGGCTGGCCCGTTGCAGGTTACACGGGTTCGGGTTAACACGGGTCAAAACCCGCAGGTCAAAATTCTTCACGGGTGGTCATTTCCTCAACCCGCACCCATAACAGTTTAAACTTGCGGGTTTACTGGTTACCCGGCTTGTTTAATTAATATTAAAATCTAAATTTAATTAACTTTATTTGTGACAGATTACAAGATGTAAAATAATTTACAAGGATTAATCTAAAACAGATATGGAGAATAAAACCCATTTCTCCACTTGAGTTCTTCAACGTCTCCAGACTCACCACCATGGTCCATGATTAACCAAATGTTATCTGCTACCACCCGACAACCTCAACTGCCTCCATCTTCTTCCATCAAACAACAATAACCAACCTAACCATTGTAACAAGCCAAAAAACCAAAAATAAAAAGATGAGAATGAAAAAATCACGTTTAGCATCAAAATGGTCAAATTGGATTTTTCAAGAGTTGATGCTTCTAATGTGAATACTGAATACAGGTAAATATGGAATTGACTCAATTCATAAAGATAAATTCAGTTGTATTGCAGATCTCATCAGATATGATCCAAGGAGTGCAAAGTGGGATCAAACAAGTGGAAAGCTGGGGCATCTAGCAAAGGGTTTGCAGAATGCTGTCATACTATTAGATCTCTCTGCAAACAACATGACAAGACCAAGAAATTCACCAGGAATTGAAAGACAAACATGTCAGGAGTATTCGTATGCTTAATTTTAAGTAGTGGAAACAAATTAACAGATGGTTGGGAAGTGCAAAACATTCACTTAGACCATTGGTAATAATCTAGGTATGTTTATAATAATCGGGAAACTTAAACGGAAGAAAATTAGTTAACTAATAATTGAGAGTGCCGCAGAGAGATGTATATTCTTACCCGCACCCATCCCACCATGTCACCAAAATGGTTGCAGTAAGTGTGCAACACCTTTGAACGTGCTGGATGAGGTATTTCTTGTACTAATATGGATCAAACCTCAATGAGGCTGTGAGGGATGAAATCAACTGAAACGCCAAACAATGAACATGTCCGAACTTCAAACTCAACGACAAATGATTTTTCAAGCATTAGCAACATATACATAAGGAAGAACATTCAGAATCTCAAAAGGAGGGTAAATGGTAGACGAATAAGCTTCATATCAATGTTTAATTCTTTATTCAACACCAAACAATGAACATATGAGAACTTAACAATATCAAATGATTTTTCAATTGTTAGCATCATGTACACAAGGGAGATATTCACGATAATTGAAAAGCATTCACAATCTTAAAAGGAGTGAAAATGACAGATGAATAAGCTCCATATCAATGTTAAGAAATTTATAACCAACTTAATATAAGTGTGCTTGTATTCTTTACTCGTTTTTGAAAACATTAGCAGTGATGTAGAACATGGTAATTCAGTCAATTTTTCAAACACTTGTAGTGTGTATTATTGTTATTGCAGACTGGTAATGGATAGAGCTTCCTTTCACCTTGGGTATTTGATTTCTTCCATATTTGTTCCACTGCAGACAATCCACACATAACAAATCATTCAATCATTCATATCCAACATCATATCTACATTAGATTTTCATTTTCTAGCTCAATTTAAATCCAAAGTGAACAAAAACATCAACTTTCCCTTAGAAACAAAACACAACAGATATGAAACCATCAAAAGTAGAACAAACAAGAGCCCTAGAATTTCATAAATCTGACAACAAACAAATAATAAAAATCCAAACCTGGAAATGAAACCAACAAAAATTAAATTGGGGGAAAGTGAAAAATACCAGTTACGATCTGAAAGTCATGAGAACCAAGTCCAATTCTACCACAGACCCATTATCCCAGACTCAGACTCAGTATCAACATCTTCTCTTGTTTGATATCCACAGAAGCATCATCTCTTCCCTAAATCTTAGAAAACCCATCTCAGATTCATCCACGGCCGTCTTCTCCGACAAATCAAAAACACAAATTGATTTGAGTAAACCCTAAAAAAATCAAAACCAGAAATCAATTTCAGTAAACCCTAATGAAAATAAGAAAAAAGAAAAGAAGAACAGGCGAAGAAGAAGAAGTTAATGGTGTGGTGATTCTGGTGAAGAAAAAAAAAGAAGCAAAGAAGAAGAAAGGTTGTTGTTGCTGTGTTGTCGCAACCGAGAGGCGGAGATACTGAAGAAAAAAGAAAAACTAGGGTTAAGAAATCATAAATATGTATATATACGATATTTAGACGGGTTAAGGGTTGTACCCGCGGTTTTTACGGTCCGGGACGGGTTAACCCGTTTGCTCACAAGCCGTCATTTCTCCAACCCTAACATGGATTGTTTAGACACCAGCCGAGCCGGGTGCGGGTTTTTTACGGGCCGGTCCGGGAAAACTCGCGGGTTTTGGATTGTTTGCCAGCTTCTTGTCCAGGCCCATGAAAAGAAATTCTTGTTTTAGGAATAGACGCTCGTTCGTTCGTTAGTTTAAGGAACAAACAAAATAGAACTGGGTATAATGATATAAAATTTTGTCTATGAGCTTTCACGAAAACCAAAATTTTATTTTTTTTAAATATGTGCAATTTCACAAAGTGGAATAAACTCTCGTTTCAAAGGTGGATTCCCATACGAGAGAAAAGTTTTTTAATTTTGAATAGACGTGCGTCTGTTAGTTAAAATTTTTTTGTTTATGAGCTTTCATGAATTTTTTTATCTTCGAGCTTTCAGAAATCTTTGAAAATATATTTTCACTTCAAAGAAAGATGCTCGTGCGAGGGAGCAAAAATATATAGATATATTTTTCAAATTTACATGAGTTTCACGTTAAAACATATTTTTTGCAAAATCAATGTTTTGATTTTGAACAACCTTTCAAAGTACACAATTATACATGGTGAAATAATGTCTCTATGTGAGTTTTTCACAATTGTAGAATGGACGTCTGTCCAATTTTTGAAAAACCAGTGAATATTCACACAGTGAAAATTTATACAGAATTAAATTCTTGATTATCAGAAATTGTTAGAAGTAAACAATTTTGATAAAATACTGTTTGTATGGGTTTTGTGATCTGATAGTGTATGCACGAAACCAATGAGTGTTCACTCTGTGGGAGTCGCTCACATGGTGAAAATAATGTGAATTTTTCATATGATGGAAGTTTCGTGAGTTGTTCACAGTTTTATGAAAATCATGTTATGGTTTTGAATAATGAATTTTGTTCGTCCTTGCAGGTTTGAAGGAGCGAACAAATTCTCGAGGTTGTAATAACTACAGCTAGTGAAATTGTAAATAGGTAAGAGTTGGATGGTTACCATTTTTGTAGACGCTGCTGTGAGCACCTTTATTCCATGATTCATTGTTTTGTCGAATCCTTCGTTTTGTATGAACGATGTGCTGAAATAGCCACTTTGCAAGAATGACTGTCTCCAAGGATGATACTTCCAAAGATGGTTTTTCCAGAGATGACGTCTTTACGGATGAAACTTTAAGAAATGGTACTCCTGGGACCTCTGAGTGATGGTGAGAGATCCTTCATACTGAGTTGTACTTCTGCTTATTTCATTAGCTTTACCACAGGATGATCGTATAGTGAAATCCTGGATAATTGTAGACCCCACAGAAATGGAACAAAGTCTACGGGTGCGGAGAACCCAGAAGTAAGGACTACAGGATGTTAGCAAATGACGTGCAGTCCCCATCCATTTCTTTGGTGAGTTTTTAGCGCTCCATGTGTCATTATTTTTCCCTGCCCGTGCAATTAGGATTAAGATACCAAGGTTTGTTACTTCTTTTAGACTTTTCCCCATCGATTGACGGCCTTCAACTTGTTCCAGGGCAAACAATCCAGCACTGATGAAGAAGTCGATGTAAGCATCTCTTTCGTGTAGGCGATCGTGGCATCTCCTTGAATGAAAAAATAATAATTATTGTTGATGAGTCCAGGAAGAAATAATTGTAGATAAGCAGCATGTTGATGAAGCACGCTCTTCTTTGGGGCATGGGAATATGGAAAATTTCCGAAATCCCGAACCAAATTGAGATGGCGGCGTTATCAATGGAGATTCCGGCATTGTCGATCCTTCAAATAATTTAGAGACTCCCTTAGTAAGTATATATCCTGTAATATCTTCATAGAAGTATGAAATTGCTGATTTGTGAATGAATCCATGTGAGTATGGGAGTAATTTCGTCGAAATACGTCACCAGAAAATTTCAGACTTCAACCTTTAATAGAAACGCTGTAGAATCTTCGTCTGAAGTCGGATTTTCGCGGTCTGCCTATGTATCTTCGTGCCCAGAAAATTTCCAAGCTTTTTGAAGAAGCTTTTTGAGTTTTGAGCATGTTTATGGCCTGAAAAAGGCAAAACAATAAACTACCAGGAGACTTTCAAAAAAAAATCAGATTGTATGTTGTCTAATGTTTTGGCCACATCTCCTTGCTCGTTTCTTCAATTGCTGTGAATTTTGGATATGTTTTATAGGACATCCATACCAAGAAAGTGGTATATGATCCATAACTATATTCATCACCAATTTCTCCCAGATCATCGGTTTGTACAGGACAGTGCGAAATCATCTCAGACGAGCTTGTTGTAAAACACTCATGTTGTGTCTTTAGACTATTCGCTTGTGTCTTGAACGGTTGGTGAAGGATTTTAATGTCATTGATTCATTTGAGATCAGAACCCCTTGATTGATACATGAGTGTGGTGCTTGCAGTGTCATCTTGTTTCTGTTAGTCGCAGAAAATATCACTTCTGAAACCCTGGGCACGGGACTATAACTGAGGTTTCCCTCGAGAGGGGGTGATGTAATGACCATGATTTCATGTCCGGTGGTAGCATTCCTTTTATGTTGAATGATCATCACATGAGAGCCTGGTGGCATGGGTCTTGGACTGTTGAAACTAATCGCCATGATCAGTGGAACGTCAGTCCCCAGTATTTTTTCAAATCTCTCCTTTTCGTTTTCCTTTCTTTTGGAAAGACCTAGATAGAGGACCCAGGTAGAGAAATTGATGTAAATACCTATATGGTCAAAGTTGGAGATACCTTGATAAAGGACTTAGTGGGAAGACGTGGTAGACACCGATCGACTGTGGAAGTTATGAATCCCGGCTAAAAATTGTTGCTTGCATGTTGTATGCTCTGTAAGTTGTAGGAACCTCATACGACTTCGGAATTCGATGCTTGACCCCAACTTTTGAAGCTAAGAAACTGAGTTATCAAATGAGAAAAGAATCACTCAATTTGGAGTTGCATAGGTCATCCAACGAAGCATGCACATTTGTAATTTGTAATCCCGTGCAAGTTTTCATATTCCATGATCTTAAGTGTGGAGGCCATATCTTTCATCTCGTATGTCCGATTGATGCGCCCTTTTGGTATGTTGTAGAAGATACATAGATAGATGTATTTCGTTGAGGAAGTATTGTCTTATTCCTCAGTCATTGGTACGTTTTTGTAAACCCATGGGCTGAAGTATGTTGTATCTCATTTATAGAGGTGATGAGAAGATCTTGTAGAAGAATTGGGATTGTGACCGCCCGTTGTGCAAGTTTTGGAAAGACATTCATGTTAATATGTTTTCATGGCTACACATCTTCATATGATTCGTTAGGGATTGAAGAAATACGATCTATCGAGTAACACTTCAAAGAATAGATAGTTGATGAAGCGAGATATTTCTCATAAAACAGGTGTAGATGCTGAGATCACGAATGATTACGCTCCAGAGATCCTTGTTGATGCTGATATAATGGTTGAAGTTGCTCCAAAGACCGGAAAGGCCAGAACCATGATTATAGATATAATCTTTGCTCCTCCATCCAGTGAGCCTTTTACGTTCACGGACTAGTTGATGAGTTGAGCGTCCCTAAGATGAAGGTGTAATGAGAGTTCAACCTGAATGCTCCTGCAAGCATAAATTTACCATGAACTGGCTTCGTCGACGTTGTTGCGGTAGATAGCAGCAACAGTTTTCATACTGGATGTGATTCGTGAAGAGAGGAAGTTCTTCAATCGTGCAGGGGATTGTGATGTAGAGAAATCCCATTGATGAAGTTTCACAGAATCACCTCAGGTTTCCCAGTGTATATTGAAGGATTTAGTGCCATCCATGTATGAATGATGTTGCATCTGCTTCAGAAGTCTTATCAAGGGATATTTAAGACTTATCGATTGTAGTTTAGTTACGCTTTGATCATGCTGGTGTTGAATCAGTGTGTCATCGTCGAGATATTTGTGCTGAAGTTGTACTCTTTGATTGGGAGTACAATTTGATGGCTTCTTAGATTCTTGAGCGATAAAGCGTATATTTCTTAAGCATTGAATGTCTTAGGTTTGATCGTTTCGGCCCTGAGTATCTTCTGGTGATTCAACATTTTTGTCGTTGCGGTAGTAGGATTCAGAACTTGTGCAGACATCAGAGCTTTATGATTTTGTGAGACACATGGACACTTCTGAAAGCCTATGGAGAAACGCCCAAAGTATTCTTTGCCTAAAGTCCCAATTCTCAATTCAGAGAAATGTCATATTCAACCACTTGGTAAATACTAATGCGGTAAAGCTACCATTCATAACGTCTTGTAGAGTTGCTAGAAGAATTGAGTCCTCATGTAGGATAACATGTGAGAAAATAAATGACATAAACATGGAAGGAATTAGACTTGCCTGAGTGCGGAACCTCTTTATGAATGTCTATGCATCTTTTGCAGGTTCTTGCTTCAACCTCATTAAAGTTCGAAATTCCCTCAAGTGCTCTGATAATGGAATGTCAGTTACATCTTACGTATCATAACTTTCTTCTTTGGAGAGATGTGTAACCAAAGGTGCTTTGTCAGTAGTCATCTTTTCAGCGTGGATCCACGCTCGTCTTAAGACCATGCCATACCTTGGATCTTCCTGATTATGTGAAACTTGGTTTCTGTCCTGGTTGAACTTATGTTCACTTTGAGAGTGATGTAGCCATAAGTATTTCCGAGCGTTCCTTCAAGGTCTCTGATTGATATGGGATCACGAGTATCTTTTTGTCGAGTGACGCCTGTGGATCTGAGGGTTTTCAGTGGAATGTTGTTGATGGCGGCGTCAGTATCGATCAACATTCTTCCAAATTCATTTCCTCTGATATGGATTGTGGTAAGCAGTCCCCAGTCGTGCATCTCCCTGTATGTGGATGGAGGTTCAAGGAGCATTTCCGGGATGGGAAGACGTCTGACACAATATAATCTTGTGAACATGTTTTTCCTTTGTGCCTTAGACAGATAGAGAAATTCACAGATATGCTCAATTAATGATTGAACTATTTCTTTGACTTGTTGTTCAGAGACTGTAAAGGTTCTGACTGGAGAGGACTCTTGTGTACTCCTTCAGTCCCCAGTTAAAGCTGGATCAACCTTGTATTTGAAGATGTGCTTCAAAATATTGTAGTTACTTGTTGGATGATCGATGAATCTATGAAGTCGACATTACCTGGGATTCCCCATTTCTTCTTCAGTTGGATTTCTCCTGATGAACGACAATTTGATTGCACCATCTTGAACCCAGAATTCCAGTAATGTGATCACTCCTTCATGACAAGAGAGAAGTTTGAGTTTGTCTGATCATTTCCCCGTTTGTTGATGCTAGTGACGAGGTGTCGAACTCGCAAAAATAATATTTATCTACTCCTCTTTACACTAGCAAGTAGTATAATGTAAGCAGGATCGTCCCATAGTCGCCGGAACTTGGCCGGAAATGTCACCAGAAAGTAGCTCAGGCAACCAGAAAAATCAAATTGGTTGTCGGTCAAAGATATTGGTCAGCCGTTAAAGTTAACGACTGACTAACATCGTCTGAGTCAGATGCTAGTTAGATAGGTAATGTCTGTGTCATTCTAGTCAGCAGCTGACTGGTCTAATTGGCCAAAGACCTAAGCTGCTGCAATCTTGCACAGACTATGATAGTGTTGCGCCATGATGATTTTGCAAGCCATCCTCCATATTCTACGAACTCTCACTCCATTCTTCTGTAACTCCTAAAGCAGGTGCAACTCCACTGACCCAACATCAACTCAAACAGCTCCATAAATTCCCTTCCTACAGCTTCGCCATTTCGATGCCAACTGCAATACTCAGTACCAGACCATCCCAACTCAGGCAACACTTCCACCTCAACAACACCACAACTACTGCATCTCTAGTTCAACTCCTCTTCGTCACTGCTATTCTATCTCCATTTCAGCTCTGCCTGCACTCAATTCACCACACACACAGACTTCATTTCTCACACCTGCACAGCTCCATATCTTGCACCACCAGTACTGCTATCATTACCAGAACAAACTCCACTAGATCCATCTCCTTGTTCTCTCTCTCTAATTATAATCAAACCAAAACCCATTTTGTTCACAGAGAGATCCCCCTCTGCAACTGCAGCTGCAACAGCTTCCGTTCCTGCGACACCAACTTTCCATCTCCAGCCGCACAATAATAGCTCATTCATGCCATTGCAACACTAATTTTCTGGCACTTCAATTCTCTGAAAACTCACTTCAATCCACATTTCTTGAACAACACCATTGCACTCTGTAAATTGGCTCAACAACAAGTCCATTACAGTTCATTCATTCCCATCTGCTACACTCTCAGCAACAGCTATATCATCGCAAGACACAACACCAGTAGCAGCGGCACCTGTAATTTTATCAACTTCTCATGACTGCAACCACCATCTATGTACCTTGCATATCTAAGTGTCTACCTTCTACAACTGAGCTACTTCATTCCATAACCAGCTGCAATCATTTCTTCCACCTGCATTACACTTTCGAGTTTCCATTCCACACACACAACAACCATTAGCACTTACAATTCTGACCAGCTTAACTTCAACCACCAGGTAAACTCCAACATCAACTACATATCCTTATGTATCTCTCATCACTGCACTACTGCCACCCAACACACAGACAGCACCAGAAATCCTTTGAATAACCATCCTTCAGTTCACTTTACAGCCCTAGGCTCACCTGTAACAGCTGCAACTTCAATCCAGCCAACCCATTTAGGAAACAAAAACTCTTTAATAATCTTCCATCCAACTCAGTACCACCGGAATTTCAACCCAAGAACGAACCAGAACTTCAAAAACCCTAAATTCATCTCAGACTTCAAATACAGAATACCCATTTTCCTTGTTCATCTCGAGCTCCTATACCTGCAGATTTGAGTCAAGAACAAACCCATCTACTTCAAACATCACCACTAGAACCCTAGTTCTTCAGAAACCCAGTTATCTTCCCCAAACCACAACTGAAATTGCTATTAGACGAATCCCATGTTTTCAATTCCTTCCAAGCCTCTCGAATCATCTGATTTTAACCCTTAAGATCAACTCACTAATTCGCCGATAACAACGACCGCAAATTGTTCTTCTCAATTCCAACATCACGGCTGCTCATTGCCGCCTTCTCCTTCTCGATTTTAGACAGTGGAAGAGAAATAAAAACCAATGATTTCTCAGAGTTTTAGGTAATGTGTAGGAGTAGGAATTGATATAGACACCCGGCTCTTTAGGATAAGGGCCGCATAGTGATGTTTGGCCTGTCAGTTTCAGCAAACTGACTACTTATTTTTTGCCTGCGACTTGATCTTTTTGCTCCTTTTCGCTCCAAATGAGCGCCTTCTTCGTCCTCGAAATCTTCCACCAGCAACAACGGTCTTTTACTCCTCATATTCACTTCTTCTCTTCAATGAGAGTCGTCACTAAAGTTGTCGTTCTTTTCAGACAGAAATGTGCATCACTAAAGCCGACATACTTTTCAGACAGGGATGAAGAAATAAAAGCAAATAATGAGAAATAGTTATTCTCCAACAAAAGTTGCACATGAAATGACACTTTTGCGTTTTTTCTTCTTCTTTTATTCCAAATGACTCCAAAGTACCTAAATACTCAAAAACAAAACATAAGATACATAATTTACAAGAAAACTAGCAGAGAAAGCATAAACAATAGATAAATATTAAGGTGTTTTAGACACCTATCAAATTCCCCCACACTTAGACTTTGCCAGTCCTCGAGAAAATCAAACAAAATAATTATAAAACATACATACAACTCCGTGTCGTCGAGGCTACGGTCACTTTTAGCATAAATAACAAGCCTTTGAACCCCTAGGTATCCCTAGTGGATGAGTTTTAGTCTCGTGAAGGTTTACAAGAGGTCTGCCTACAAAACCTATATTTCCAACTCCGTGTATTTGTGACAAATCAATGAACGAATCCAAAATGACTACGGGAGGAGGTACCTTGATGCAAATTCAATTCATATATAAGTAAATAAAGCTCTAATTATATAGTCGAACAAACCAAAATACTCGGAAACTAACTAACCACAATCACAATGAAAAGTTTAAGAATATGGATATAGAGGTAGATGTTTGCGAATGTTGACAAGTGATCGGTGTTTCCCATATCTGTCTGAAGGTCACCGCCAAGATGAACCTATGCATCCTATTGGATTGAGCTACTGGTATGAATTATAGTGTCAAAACACTGGCATATACAAGGGAACCAGTGGTCAACAATCTTAATTCTACAACAACTCAACCGGAATATACAAGGGAACCAGGAGTCGACTTTATTCAACAATCATAATTTTTTTTTATATTTTTTTAATTTGACAACATGATTGGATCTTTTGGATCCAAGCGCATGATTCTTGTCAGCAGATTACATGATAGTTCCCTTGGATCATGCGTTCCACGCTTGTTTAGGCGACGGAGACAGGGAGAACACACACATATTGCTATCCAAGTGTCATTTTTATTCCGATTGGTCTAATTTATCGGTCTCTTTTTTTATTTTATTTTAACAACTCAATCACTCTATTTCATCCTATCAATAATAACAAGTCGATGATTAGTGACCCACCAAAGCACTTAGAGAACAATAGATAAATATGGAAAAATAAAAATAGAATGTGATATGGTGATATTCCGAGATATGGTAACAACTATCATGTTATTTGTAATTCATGAGCTATATCCGTCCTTGTTAATTAATGGGTTCCTCAACTCTTGCAATCAAAATGGTTCCATCCACTTATATTGGTAGTGTCATCCTAAAGGCACAAGTTTCTAGATTTCGGAGTTCGTAAAGCACAATTTTTTCCTTGGTTTTCTATTTTTCTGATTTTTTTTTTAAACTAAAGGCATAAAACAAACTATACAAACATATAAATGCTCCCCCACACTTAAACTTTACATTGTCCTCAATGTAAAATTGAGTCATTCAAAATAAAGCTGAAGGTGGGAAATTCCGCAAATGATATGCAAAAACAAGAAAATAAAGATAAAATGCTTAAAGAAAATAAAAAGATAAAGATACAAAACCGGAGGGTTGCCTCCCACTTAGCGCTTGGTTTAAAGTCGTCAGCCCGACTTTCAGCTCCAATTACTCCTCCAGAGGGAGTGGATCACTCAATGTCATCATATCCTGATTCTCCGCCACAAACTGCTCATAGTATGGTTTCAAACGATGGTCGTTGACCTTGGAAACCAGCCCTGTTTTGGGACTAACAATTTCAACTGCACCATGCGCAAACACATTAGTAACAACAAATGGTCCAACCCATCTGGACCTAAGTTTACCCGGAAATAATTTAAGACGAGAATGGAATAAAAGAACTTTCTGCCCTACTTGAAAACTCTTTCGGAAATCATTTTATCATGGAAAGAGTTGGTCTTTTCTTTGTAAATGCGTGAACTTTCATATGCATCATTTCGTATCTCTTATAACTTATTGAGCTGAAGTTTCTTATGTTCACCAGCTGCATCTAATTCCATATTACATACCTTGATAGCCCAATAAGCTTTGTGTTCAAGTTCGACGGGAAGATGGCAAGGTTTGCCATAGACAAGCCTAAAAGGAGACATACCAATGGGTGTCTTATAAGCTGTCCTATACGCCTACAAAGCGACATTGAGTCTATAACTCCAATCCTTCCTTGTAACGTTCACCGTCTTCTCTAGGATGGACTTAATCTCCCGGTTGGAAATTTCAGCTTTACCGCTCGTTTGTGGATGATACGGTGTGCTAACTTTATGAGAAATGTTATACTTATTTAGAAGAGCGTGAAAGGATCTCTTGAAGTGCGAACCTCCATCACTAATCACCACTCAAGGTGTTCCAAACCTAGAAAAGATACGTTCCTTCACAAACTCACAAACAACATGAGAATCATTGGTAGGAGTGGCTTTAGCTTTTACCCACTTAGAAACATAATATACAACAAGAAGTATATAAAATTTCCCATTGGAATTCACAAAAGGCCCCATAAAATCGATACCCCAAACATCAAAAATCTCAACAGCGAGAATTGGTGTTTGCGGCATTTGGTTTCTAGCACCAAGGTTGCTTGTCCTTTGACACCTATCACAAGCCTTTCAAAATAAATATGCATCCTTAAACAATGTAGGCCAATAAAAACCACTTGGCTCCGAAATGGCCACCACAAGCAAATGAGTGACAAAAATTCAGAATTGGTTGGAACTCGGATTCGAGTACGCACCTGCGGATCATTTGATCGGATCAATGCTTACACAAATAAGGTTCATCCCATATATATTGCTTGGAAATCTTCTTGATCTTGTGTTTTTGGAATGTAGACATGGAACTAGGTACTTGTCCCGTCACCAAGAAGTTAACAATATCAGCGTACCATGGAGTTGTGCCACCAACCGCAAAGAGTTGCTCATCCGGGAAGCTATCATGCAAAGGAATCGCTTCTTTGGACACAACCAATATGCTTAGATGATCCGCTACGGTATTCTCACTACCCTTCTTGTCCTTGATTTGCATGTTGAATTCTTGAAGAAGTAGTATCCACCTTATGAGCCTTGGCTTGGCATCTTTCTTTGTGAGCAAGTACCGAAGTGCAGCATGGTCGGAGAAAACAACCACCTTTGTACCCACTAAATAAGCTCTAAACTTCTCTAGTGCAAACACTATGGCCAAAAGCTCCTTTTCAGTAGTGGAGTAGTTGTTTTGTGCTCCATTGAGAGTTATAGAAGCATAATAAATGGCATATGGAACTTTGCCATCTCGCTATCCCAACACGGCTCCAACGGCATAATCACTTGCATCGCATATCAACTCAAATGTCTTGCTCCAGTCGGGTGGTTTGATAATTGGTGTGGTAGTTAAAAACTCTTTCAAGGTGTCAAAAGCTTCCTTGCATTCCTTGTCACAATCAAAGGCCACATCTTTCTGAAAAAGTCTACACAGGGGCATTGCAATCTTGGAGAAATCCTTGATGAATCTCCTATAAAAACCTACATGACCAAGAAAAGAGCGAACCTCCCTCGCAGTTGTGGGGTATTGTAAGTTCCAAATCAAATCTATCTTAGCCTTGTCAACTTCTAACCCCTTAGAGGATACAACATGGCCTATCACAATCCCATGATTCACCATAAAGTGACATTTTTCCCAATTAAGCACAAGATTAGTTTCTACGCATCGTTTAAGAATAAGTGCAAGGTTATCTAAGCACTTGTCAAAAGAATCACCATACACGCTAAAATCATCCATAAACACTTCTATGATGCTTTCCACATAATCTGAGAATATACTTACCATACAACGTTGAAAGGTTGCTGGAGCACTGCATAAGCCAAATGGCATACGTCTATACGCAAAAGTGCCAAAAGGATAAGTAAACGTCGTATTTTCTTGATCTTCCGGAGGTATTACAATCTGGTTATAACCTGAAAAACCATCAAGAAAGCAATAATAAGCGTGTCTAACCAACCTTTCAAGCATTTGATCAATGAATGGTAAAGTAAAATGGTCCTTTCGGGTGGTAGAGTTGAGCTTTCGGTAGTCAATGCAAACTCTCCTACCGGTCTGGATTCTAGTTGGAACCAAGTCATTATCTTCGTTTTTCACCACCGTGATTCTGGACTTCTTTGGAATGACTTGAATCGGGCTCACCCATTTGCTATCGGATATGGGATAGATAACCCCAACATCCAACAACTACAGGATTTCTTTCTTGACTACTTCCATCATTGGAGGGTTCAAGCGACTTTGAGCTTCTCTTGTTTGTTTTGCCCCCTCCTCAAGAAGTATTCGGTGCATACATGTGGAAGGACTGATTCCTTTGATATCGGCAATGGTCCACCCAATGGCATACTTGTACTCTCTTAGCACTCAAACAAGTTTTTACTCTTACACCTTGGTGAGGTTGTTGGAAATGATCACCGGTAACTCTTCCTTGTCACCTAAATATATGTATTTAAGTTGATCTGGAAGAGGTTTCAACTCAAGAATAGGTGCATGCACAATCGACGGTAAAATTTTCTCATTAGCGAGCGGAAAAGAAACATAAGACGCATTATACTTTTGTGGAACTTCTTGTAATGAGTTAAGAGATAAAACAACCTCTTTAAGCTCATCACAAATAGAAAATTCACTTTCAAGGTCTTTGTATTTTCCATAACCTAAACCTTCCACTATGGTGTTTTCTAAAGCATCATCACCATTTAATTCAAACATCTGTTGAGCTAGAGAATCAATAATATCAATAGAAAAACATGAATGCACATCACTAGGATATCTCATAGCCTCAAAGATATTGAAACTTATGATCTCATCATCAAATTCCATAGTTAAAACGCCCTTGAAGACATCAATATTCGTTCTAGCGGTTCTCATGAATGGTTTACCCAATAGCAAGGGAGTAGTCGATGGCGAATCTCCATCCATCATGTCAAGAACATAGAAATATGAGTTGATTAACCTGCACCAAAACATCTTCAATAACCCCTTTCGGGTAAGTATTAGACATATCATCAAGTTGTATAACAATACCGGTATTCTTAAGAGGTCCAAGATTCAAGGATTCATAAATGGAGGCAGGCATAACATTAATGGATGCTCCTAAATCTATCAAAGCACGTTCAAACCTGATTTTACCAATAGTACATGGTATGGTGAAACTACCAGGATATTTTAACTTAGGTGGGAGTTTCTTTTGAAGATATGCCGAAGCATTTTACCCCACACTCATTACCTCATTACCGGTCAATTTGTGCTTGTTAGTGCACAATTCCTTCAAGAACTTTGCCCAGCGCGGAACCTGCCTTATCGCCTCAATGAGTGGAATGTTCACTTCAATATTCTTAAAGATTTCCCAAAGCTCTTGGTACAATGTCTCCTTGTTTGACTTTGCAAACCTGCTAGGAAAAGGCGGAGGAGTAGCATAAGTAGAAACACGAGTTTTAGAGTTAGAATTTGTTACCGGGTCAGCCTTTTTGGGGGTTGTTTCACCCTCTTATTTCTCCAAATTAGGTTCTTGGGACACAGGTGATATTGTCGGTTTCTCTACTTGCTTCCCACTTCGTAGATCAATAGTATTGGCATTCTCCTTATGATTCAGTAGTTGCGAAGGAAGTTTTCCAACTGCTTGTGCTTCCAATTTGCTCACGGTAGTAGCTAATTGATCCATTTATGTTCGGATGTCCTTCATATCCATCTCTGCCTTTTGCTTATCTTGCACCATTGTGTTGAGAATGAGATTCAACTTGTCATCTATACTCATGCCTTGAGTTTCTTGAAGTGGCTTTTGCAAGAAGTGGTATCCACCTTGTTGATTGAAAGGCGGATTGGGAACTGCAGCTTGCTTGTTGGCGTAGCTGAAATTGGGATGATCTCGCCAACCCGGATTGTATGTGCTAGAGTATGGATCATATCTTGGCCTTTGCTGATTTTGGTACATGACACTTGCTTGCTCAACATATTCGGTATATTCCGTGGTCGATAATGAACCTTTAATCAATTACATATCATATTTGAATTCAATTTACAATTTTCAGAATTTCTACAACACAATCATCTTTGCTAGGAATATTTGTATAACAACTTTTGCCTCATACCTCCCTTGGGATGACCCTGCTTACATTATACTACTTGCTAGTGTAAAGAGAAGTAGAGAAATATTATTTTTGCGAGTTCAACACCTCGTCAAAATTGGCGCCTTCTTCGTCCTCGAAATCTTCCACCATCAACAACTGTCTTTTACTCATCATATTCACTTTTTCTCTTCAATGAGAGTCATCACTAAAGTTGTCGTGCTTTTCAGACATAAAATTTGCATCACTAAAGCCGACATACTTTTCAGACAGAGATGAAGAAATAAAAGCAAATAATGAGAAATAGTTAGTCTCCAACAGCAGTTGCACATGAAATGACATTTTTGCGATGTTTCTTCTTCTTTTGTTCCAAATGACTCCAAAGTACCTAAATACTCAAAAACAAAACATAAGATACATAATTTACAAGAAAACTAGAAGAGAACGCATAAACAATAGATAAATATTAAGGTATTTTAGACACCTATCAGCTAGGTCGAGGTTTGTGTATTTCAGGATTGGTTATCCTTTCTTTGCGCTTTCGGAGGAGCCTGAGAGATTGGAGGAGAGTTCTTGTGTTGTGGTGCCTTTACTTTCCTTTTGCTTCCTTGTGCAACAATATTTGTAAAGGTTGGATAATGTATTATTCGTTGAATGAGTGTCGGATGTCGCGAGTTCCATAAGGTTTCTCAATCTTTGTAGACTTTTCTCTTTCCAGTAAAGCAGGCGCGGTAGTTGCTGATTGCTTAGCTGCTTCATGAAGTTCTGAAAAAGTCTGGAACCGGAGATTTTCCAATAAAGCTCTGTAGACCGAGATTATTCCGTTGATGTACAAGTCCACAAGTTGTTGCTCTGTGACGTTCGGATCGTGGAAATCCAAGGATTGAACTCTAAACCTTTTCACGTAATCATCAGGATGTTCATTGCTATTTTGAAACATCCTTCCGAGATCAGAGAGGGTGATTTTCTCTAAAACGAATAAATACTTTCTGTAGAAAGCGTTAACCATTTCTCCCCAACTTTTGATACTTCCTGGTGCAATGTTGTTGTACCATGTATATGCCCTGCCTTTTGGCAGAGGAATCCTTTATGTAGTAGCAGGATATGGAGGTTGGTGACGATGGACAGAAGGTATCTTGTATTTTCCACGGTCCTCCAAAAAACGTTCTAGGTCTTCACGGGTGATGAAGCTGGATGAGTCTTTCGCTGGTGGATTATCTGCAGCCTTAAGGAACTTCATCATCATCTACTACATGGTTCAGAGTGACCTCGGGATCAACATTTGAAGATGTTTCTTTAGCTTTTCCTTTCTCCTAAGTTTTCTATGACATCTTGTCTGTAAGAGTCTTGAGATAGTTAAATAGTTTATTCTGAGTAGCAGCCATGTCAGTATGATTTTTGGAAAGAGTTTCTTGCACCTTCATGAGATCACCTATGGTAGGTGGATTTTCTCTGACTTCCTCAAGAGACCGGACAAAAAAGCGGATTGTTGATGGCTTTAGTGCCGTCACTTGCATGGGTGATCTCTGAAGTGTCAGTGCTTGTATGAGTAGTAGTGGCTGGTTGCACCAGAGGAGTGATAATGGCAGGTTGCACCGGAGGAGTGGTGTTAGCAGTACCACTAGAGCTTGCAGTATTAGAGCCGGGTGTTGAATTTGGATTGGTAGCTGAACCAAACCTAAGACCGACCATTTTTTATGAGAATTTGAAATTACAACCGAGAGATTAATCTCCCACTGTGGTCGCCAATCTTTAGATGGGGAAAAATGGGTTGCTGATTTTTGCGGAATTGAGGAGACAACCATGCAGAGGGAACTCCTTGAACCGAGCAAACTGTTAAACCTCACACAGATGCACTGCAAGAAGGGAGTGCTTTGAATTCGAGAGATCAATCTGTAGTACTCCGGCCTAAACTAAGACAATGGCCGTTCCAGAGTAAATTCGGTCACAAGAGAGGATGGGTCGATCTGTAGGAGGGAAGCTGATAAATGTGTGAGATCAATGGTGATTGAGATTATAGGTGTGTTGTGTATTCTGCGTAAGAAAGTTCTGAATGATTGAATTTACTCATTTGAGAGTGATTTCTCAGACGATGAGTTCGTGTAGACGAAAGGTTTTCTGTGTGAACTTGTCGAGAAATTCTTGTCTCAATCATGATTCAGAGACTTATTTATAGTGTTAGAATTGTAAACACTATGATCCCATGAAGTGTGACAATTGATGGAATCAAAGAGTAAAGAAGTGGAAATCGTGTTAAAACCAGTTTCTCAACATGCAGAGACTTGGTTGATTTTCCATCCACTAATTTGTTAACTCCTCTAAGTGATTGCACGACTTGCTCACATTCTCATAGTGTGTATGAAAACACGTGTCGTAGACCGCCATACCAAAACCCTAGTTAATATCCCACCTTTTTTTTTTTTTTGTTAAGTCAAAAATATATATATAAGAAAAAAGATACAAGTTAGTCGAAAGGAAAAGAGGTCACAACAACCCCAAAACCTAACATCTAATTAAATATGTAGTAAGATACATTTGGAGTTTCTATTGAATTAAGGAAATCTGGTCTCCCAATAAATTCGAATCCAACTCCATTGTCAAGATCCCGACCCCTTTTAGCCATAGTGTCCGCAGCAAAATTACACTCCCTAAAAGAGTGCTCCAGAATAATAAGATCGTACTTCCTCTTAATTTCCCCCCAACAAGCCCTGGAAAACCAGGGAATAGTGTCCTGAGAAAACGCCCATCTATCAGCGGCCGAATCAGTTCGGATTGTCACTCTCCTAAAGCCCAACTTCATAGCCCATTCCAAACCAATTTAGTTAATATCCCACCATGTAACACGATTCAGTTCGGATTACACGTCTGCCTAGGAGACTCCACAATCACACGAGATATCAATCGTGTTACATAGTTAATATCCCACCATGTAACACGATTGATATCTCGTGTGATTGTGGAGTCTCCTAGGCATACATGTATTTAGTTAGTCAGTTGCTGACTTCATGGGATGACGAGTCCTTATATTGTTGAGTTGAACGTGATTTGAAAATGTTTTGAGACTCACGAATTGAACATGTCTTCTGAGACAGAGGTATAATGTATGAATAAACTTTGATAGTTAACGTGAGCAAATATTGCTCATTCGATGTTGAATATTGATAGTTGAACCAATATTACTTGGTTTGAGTAAATATTGCTCAATTGTTGAATATTGATAGTTGAACCAACATTCCTTGGTTTGAGCAAATATTGCTCATCTGGGAAAATATTGCTCGTTTGATAAATTATTAGTTGCGTGACCAAATAAAGTATTAAACCAATACTGGCAACTGGACTGAGTATAATTAATAAAATGTTGACCATGATATCAGCGTAAAATTATTAGTGTTTGAATCTAACATTATGAACCTTGGACTCAAAACCCTAATTTGATTAATTGATGACCAATTGATGATTTATTGAAAATTAATCACGGAGTGAAGGAGGACCGACTACATGGGATCATGGGTCGACCATGTAGCACCCACATGCTCATGTGAGCAAAATATACCAAAGTCTCTTGAAGACCAGTTGGTGAAAGGATGATTAAATGATGGTTTAATCATTTATTAAAATAATGCCCGCCTGAACCTTAGGTGATAAAACTTAATTAATTGTAAAGAGATGAGGGACCGACCAAGGGGTCATGAAACGGGCCCTGGGTGGTCACGGGATCGACTGACGATCATCTTATGAAGTTCCAAGTTTTTTGGAAGAGTTTTGGACCTAAAACGTGCAATTGCGCAAATTAGGTCAAATTGTGAAAATACGTGGGACCGGCTCCTTGGAAGCCAAAGATCCAACCTTGGTCAGTCAAGGTAACATGCTCACATCACCAAAGTGTTTGTATATCAGTTTTGAGAATTTTGATATTTTTTGATGTGCGTTTGAGCAATATTTTGAGAAAATATGAAGAAATCAGGGATTTTTGCTGAAACCGTGAAAACTTTATGAGATAAAGAAAAAATAATAAAAATGAAGGAATCATGAAGTGTGGGACCGGCTAAGGCCCCTAAATTTATAATAAATTTCATGACTTTAGGGAAATATGATAAAACCAAGGAGTTTTGTTGAAATCAAGGAGTTTCCACGAGATGAAGGAAACAAAAAATATTAAGAATAATAAAGTAAGGGTGTGTGGGACCGGCTTGGGCATGGTTTTCCGGATAGGGCCCGGTCCCGTGAGTTTTCCCTTATTTTGTGTATTATTTCATGATTTGAAGGGATTTTCATAATTTGAAGGAAATATCATGAAATCAAGGAATTTCATAAAATCAAGGAAACATAAAAATAATAATAATAAAATAAGGGGTGTGTGGGACCGGATAGAGCATGACCGGCTAGTTGGGCCCGGTCCCATGGGTTTCCCTAATTTTATATTATTATCATAGGATCAAGGAAATATCATGAGATTATGGAAATGATAATAAAATATTGAGGAATCATGAGGTGTGGGACCGGTCACAACTAGGGCATAGCCGGCCGGCTAGTAGACACGGGTCCCGTGACACCTTTCCTAATTTTATATTATTTCCTTGATGCGAAGGAAACACCATGAAACTGAGGAGTTTCTTTAAAACAAAGGATATTTGTTCAAATAAAAGGATTTTCATGAGATCAAGGAAAATAATAAAATATGATAAAATATAAAATTTGGGCGTGGGACTGGTCACTACATGATTGGCCGGCCGGTGAGCCTAGTCCCCTTGCGCCTTGACTAATATTTTATTGTTTATTATTTTCTTCCTATTTTGCATAGATTCATCGTCTCGTCGTATTTTGAAATACTCATTCGTGTGTTCAGGTGCTCGTTAGTGCATTATTGTTAATTACACTTGCACCATGGAATTATGCTGGGAAGAACCATAAATTGAAGTAACGAAATGTTATGAAAACACTGAATATTTTCCAGGGATTCAGTTAATGAATCTAATGATTTTAAGAATAAATAATTAATGGCTCTATACTAGTACGATCATCTAGGAGCATTAATTATTCAGGAATTGAGTGATATGAGCTTGTTGAAGCGTCATATTTATTTTATATAGTCGGGGAAAATATTGTTACATCCTGAAAACGTTATTGCTCTATATTAGCAGGCATGTTATCTAGGAGCCGTCTAATCTTTCGATTATATATAAAAGTAATTTACTGAAATTGCTCAGTGTTCATGAGATATATTGTTGCCTCAGCTGAGAGACTACATATCTACATATACTCTGAGAGACAGTATTCTTAGTCAGAGATTCTTGTGGCATGAACTTTCATGCTTTCGATAAGAGACATGAGCCTCAATACTCATCTGGTTGCTGGATCAGAAGCATATATAATTATGGGTTTACGATTTTATCCTTTGTCGAAAATCCACCATTTAAAATAACAAAATATAATGCGGAAAATAAATAACACAGACACCAGAAGTTTTGTTAACGAGGAAACCGCAAATGCAAAAATACCGAGGGACATAGTCCAGATGGAACACACATTGTATTAAGCCGCTACAGAAACTATCCTACTACAAACTAACTTTGGTCTGGACTGTAGTTGAAATATCACACTGATCCATGGTACAGTTGCGCTCCTTACGTCTCTGATCCCAGCAGGATACTACTCACTTGATTCCCTTAGTTGATCTCACCCACAACTAAGAGTTTCTATGACCCAAAGTCAAAGACTTTAATAAACAAATCTGTCTCACACAAAAAAGTCCACAGGAATAGATAAATCTGTTTCCCACATAAATACCTACGGGTTTTGTTCCATCTTTTGATAAATCTAGGTGAACAGGAACCAATTGATATACCGGACTTATATTCCCGAAGAATAGCCTAGAAATATAAATCACCTCATAATAATCTTAATCGACTAACAAAACAAGATATTATGGAATCACAAACAATGATACGAAGGTATTTATGACTACTTTTCTATCTTGCCTATCGGAGATATAAATCTCAAGACAATATTATGATTGCCTCAATCACGATAAAAATAGCAAGATCAGATCATACAACTACAGAGAAAAAATTTGGGTCTAGCTTCACCATCCCAATGAAGACTTTAAGTCGTTAACCTACAGGATCTCGATAGAAACCTAAGGTTAAAGGAGAATCGACTCTAGCTTATACAACTAGTATCACACAGGAGGTGTGGGGATTAGGTTTCCCAGTTGCTAGAGTTCTCCTTTATATAGTCTCCAAATCAGGGTTTGGAATCTAAGTTACCTTGGTAACAAAGCATTCAATATTCACCGTTAGATGAAAACCTGATTAGATTCAAGATAATATCTTTCACCCGTTAGATCGAACTTAGCTTGTTATACACAAACGAAATGTAACTCCATTTAGCTTTGAGTAACTGTACCTAAATGTGTACACCCATTTGGTTCAACAATAGTTAACCAATGGTTATCTGTATGAGCACTTTCATATCAACCTTATTCATCTTCACCATAACTAGTTCAAATGACTCAAATGAACTAGTTAGAGTGTTCAATTGCTTAAATCTCATAGAAGTATACAAGACACAATCGAAGCAAAATCGGTTTTTGTTCACTTGAATCGATTCATGAACATTATAGCCACGGTTTGCAAATATTGCATTCCTTAATATTATAAATGCTTTAGTTCATAAACAAATCGATTTTAGAAAGTAACCTACCTAAGTATGCGAACAGGTATGCGTACTTAGAGGATGTTATATAATTGCTATTCACAAACTATTTTTCATCAAAGCGATTTTCAAGATATTGAAATAATCAACAAGACTTTCATCACGAGTAAAGATGAACTTGGCCAATGCGAAATCTTACCAACACATATTTTGAGAAATAGATAAGCGAGATAAACTCGGCTCGAAATAGCAATTATGTATAATAGAAGTCTATATAGCAATACAACTTTTGTCTCAAAATAAAAGATAGAATAGATAGACTTTTGAGTGATAGATAAGTTCAAGTCTCCACATACATTTTGTTGATGAAGTTCCACAAGTTCCTTGAGTAGTTATTCGTCTTCATATGATGAACGTCGTGGAGTCTAGAGCTCAACTACACTTACTATCCTAGTCCGAGACTTAGCTATAAGTAGACTAGAAATCAAGACTTATAGTTTTGGCAACTAAACTTGACAAACAAGCTTGAGATAGCAACGCTTACGAGTTCGACCGAGCAGTGCTCTAATAATCTCCCCTTTGTCAATTTTAGTGACAAAACTATCAATACATATGGAATACAAAATAAATAAACTTTGTAGCTTGTCATCCAAATGCTTTATCTCCTTGGTTCTTCAACATTATTCGAAATCTTCATCACATCCAAGTACTTTAATGATTCTAAAGATGTTCAGTTCAGCATCATCGTTGTTGAATATCCGTAGCCATAACAATAAGAAAATAATATCTCTCAATCATGTTATACAACGTCGTAGTAATATTACATAACATCAAAGTTCAATTATATCACAACTTTGACAACAATACTATGGTGATATGTATCACTCCCCCTTAGTCAATACTTCATCTAACATGAAACCCCCCCCCCCCCCCCCCCTTACATAATGATCCGAAAACCATATGTATTTGTAGTGTGAACTACACATTAATTCTCCCTCTTTTTGTCAATAAAATTGGCAAAGGTATGAAATTAGTGGGATACTAATAAAATTTCCGTAGAGATACTTCATGACCAAAAGAAAAGCACATATCAACTTTTTACATGCAATCATATAGTCGAAACTAAATGCATTCATCAAGGAGTTTATAAAGATACAAGATGACCCTTATAATATTCCACAACCGCACTCCCCACAAATATTTGGAAATTAAGCACAAGTTCAATTAAGAGCTCTTCCCCATAAAATGTCATTCCAAAGGAACAACAAGAGCGACCTTACTTTCTGTTGATGGTGGATTTTCACAAAGGCTAAAATCGTAAAACCATAATTGTACATACTACTGATCCAGCAATCAGATGAGTATTGAGGCTTATGTCTCTCATTGAAGCATGAAAACTCATGCCGCAAGAACCTCTGATTGAGTATATTGTCTCTCAGAGCATACATGAATATGCAGTCCCTCAACTGAGGCAACGAAACATTTCATGAATACTGAGCAATTTTAGTAATCACTTTTATATAGAATTTTAATGATTGGATGACTCATAGACAGCTTGACTGCTAGTATAGAGCGATAACGTCTTCAGGACATAACAATGTTTTCCTTTACTATATATGTAGGATCAAGATATCGCAAGAAGTACACATTTGCAAAGTTTGATCAACAACACTTTGCAAGCGTCGCAGAATGATTTGAAGAATGACGTAACAGATGACGATAGCAGAAACATGAGAAAAGTGTGATGACTCTATGATAATTAGAGCATTTGCGAAATTAGCAATAGAACTCTTGCGAGGATATCGCAAGTCAGATCCGAAAATAAAGGACATATTAGCTGTCATCCACTATGTAATTCCCTATATAAAGAGTTGAACAGACGTAAGGAGAGAGAGATCTTTTTCGAGTACTGAGCAAGTCATTAGGAGAGAAAATTCCAGAGTGGTTGTTAATTCTTTAGCTTCATTTCCTTTTCATCTTGTAAAATTTGTGAGATTAATCAATAAAATTTATGATTGTTGATCTAAAAATGATTTGATTGTATGAATTATTGTGAGGGGTGTAGTGTGGGATTTCCTGCTATTACATACTGGCGCTAGATACAGGGACTGAAGATTATCAAATCAAGAAAATTTGATTGAAGATTGTGGAGATTATTGTGAAAACTGTTTAAATCAAGAAAATGATAAAAGAAAACAACCAATCAGTTGGAGAAAGGATAATTAAGATTAATGAGAATGAAAGAAGGTTTGGGTGCAACATAATCACAAAAATGATGGTTAATGAATTCCATGAGAACATTAGAGGGAGGATACATAAACGAGATTTTGAAGGAAAGAAGATTATGACGGTAGAAGATATCTCCATTGAAGGATTGGGAAAAGCATAAAATTACGTTCACAGCAGCAGAGATACCAAAAACAATTTGAGCCACACATCTCCTTTGGTAATCACAGTAACGGCTATACGAAAAGAAAAGGAAAAATCAGCCAAATCTAGGGAAGAATGGGCGGTGAATAGAACTTTGTGGATGCAATATTTTATCATGCATACAAAGGAATAGGATACAAGGATGAAGAAATGTCTCATCCAACATATCATATTCATGGTTTTGGCAAGTCCACAACTAAACCAAAAGGGGAAATAACAGTGACAATTTCGCTGGGAGAAATTGAAACACAAATAACGTTATGTGTGGTGGATATGGAGTCACCATATAACATGTTGTTGGGAAGATCATAGACACACGCAATCAAAGCTGTAGCATCAACATTACATCAGTGCATCAAGTTTCCTATGCCAAGCGGGATTGGTGAAATTAGGGGAGATATTGAAGGTGAAAAACTATGTTATCAAATTGAAGTAAGAAATTATGAATGAGGAGTGAAGAAGCGAAAAGCTCGCAGGAAGATGGCGAAAGAGGAAAAGAAAGAAGAGGAGTTTAAAATATACATGATAAGAGCGGAAGAAGGAAAAGGAGTACCCAGCGAAATTTCGCAGGAAGGAGATAAACTAGCGAAAATTATAAAAGAACCAACACCAATAGGAGAACCTGAAGCAAGTTACACTGCAGCAGAACCAACAAAAGAAGTAAATATTGGAACCGAAGAAGAACCTAAAATATTGAAAATTGGAACTAAGATGGATACAGACGAGGAAGAAAGAACCGTCAATTTCTTGCGAGAATATAAAGATATTTTCGCATGGAATTTGGATGAAATGCCTGGAATATATCCATCAATTGCATGTCATAAATTGGAGATCAACAAAGACGCAAGACCATTTAAGTAGAGGATAAGAAAAATTGCAACAACTTACCATCCTAAAATAGAAGAGGAACTACAGAAAATGCTTGATGCAGGAATTATAAGATAAGCAAAATACCCGGAGTGGATAGCAAACATGGTTGTGGTTCCAAAGAAAAATAATGGAATAATAATTTGCATGGACTTTACTGATCTAAACAAAGCTTGTCCTAAAGACAGTTTTCCATTACCATATATACCTCAAATGGTCGAGTCAGCAGCAGGAAATGATAGAATATCTTCCTTAGATGGGTATAAAGGATACAACCAGATTCCTCTCGTTGAAGAAGATCAAGAACATACTGCTTTTTTCGCTCCGAGAGGGTTATATTGTTATACAAAAATGCCATTTGGTTTGCAAAATGCAGGAGAAACATATCAAAGAATGGTAGAGAAGGTATTCGCAAAGTGGATACACAAAACGTTAGAATTGTACGTAGATTACATGTGGATAAAAAATAAAGAAGCTAAAAACCATGTACAAGATCTGAAGGAGATTTTTGAACAAATGCGGCATTTTAACATCAAGGTGAATCCTGAAAAATGCATTCTTGGAGTTGCATCAGGAAAGTTTTTTGGATACATTGTATCCAAGGAAGGAATACAAGTTGATCCATAAAAAGTGCAAGCAGTTCGCGATATGCCAACACCAGCAACAGTAAAAGATGTGCAAAAGTTAAATGGTCTCTTGGCTTCGCTAGGAAGATTTATCTCGCGATCATCAGACAAATGCAAATATTTTTTCAACATCCTTAAAAAAGGGACAAAATTCAGGTGGACAGATGAATGTGAGAAAGCTTTTTAAGGAATAAAAGAATACCTGGTGAATACATCTATTTTACAAAAGGCAGAACCGGGAGAAGAGTTGTTAATCTATCTTGCGACAACTTCGCATGCATTAGGTGCTGTGTTATTGCGAGTAGACGCAGGAGTTGAAAAACCAATTTACTACATCAGCAAGACGTTCAATGCCGCGTAGAGAAATTATTCTAAGATTGGAAAACTAATTCTAGAATTGATTTATGCGACCTTTAAACTCCGCATATATTTTCAGGCACAAAAAGTTAAAGTGTTAACAAAGGTACCAATTGAATTAGTGATGAAGAACTCAAAAAGATCATGCAGAGTTGAGAGGTGGAATGCGCTAGTAGGATATTTTGAAATTAAATATGAAGTATTATCTTCCCCAAAGTCACAAGTTGTTGCAGACTTTCTAGAAGAATTTCCTTTAGAAGATGATGAAGTTGTGGAGGAAATGTGATGGATATAGAAGAAGAACAGGGAGATCCAAAAGACTTGTTAACAGAACCAAATAGATGGGAGATATTAGTGGATGGGTCCTCAAATGGGAAAGGTAATGGAGTTGGAATTGTCTTAATTTCACCTGAGGGAATAAAGATGGCTTTTTCATTTAGGTTGGAGTTCGCATCCACTAATAATGAAATAGAATATTAAGTTGTGGTACATGCTCTAAAATTCGCAATAGAAATGAAATTAGAAAATGCTAGAATTACCAGTGATTCACAGCTAGTCATTCGCCAGATAAAAGGAGAGTACACAACAAATTAACCATACTTGAAGAAATACAAGAAACTTGTTGAAGAATTGTCAGCGAAAATCCCAAAAATAAAATGGAGGCATATATCAAGGAAGGATAATAGGCTCGCAGATGCTTATGCTTTCATTTCAAGCATGATGACAGATCCAACTGCGAGATGCATAAAGATACATACACTTTTATCGCCATCAATTAATAAAGAAGAGGAAGAAGAGGTAGAAGTAATGATAGTAGAAGGTGGTGAAGAAGGGCCAAAAGACAATATCGCATATTGGAGAACAGAACTTCATGCATATTTAACAAGAGGGGAAATACCAAAAAACATATTGGAAGCACATAAATTAAAGAGACGTGCAACAAATTATGAATTAAGAGGTGGGATATTGTATAAAAAATCATTTAATGGACCATCACTTAGATGTTTGACACGAGAAGAAGGAGAAAGGGTGTTAAAAATGTTACATAGTAGAGATTCCGACAGTTACAGTGGAGGAAGATCTTTGGCATACAAAACAAAAATGCAAGGTTATTATTGGCCATATATGCATGAAGATGCAAAACAAGTATCAAGACGTTGCGAAGATTTCCAGCAACATGGAAAGAGAATACATGCACCTGGATCACCCTTATCATCCTCAACCAGTGTATGGCCTTTTGGAGAGTGGGGGTTAGATATTATGGGACCATTTGTACCAGGGTCTGGACAAAAAAGATACTTAATTGTCGCAACAGATTATTTCACAAAATGGGCATAAGTAAAAGCGGTACAGCATATTCGCGACAAAGACATATTTACATTCATTTTTGAAAATATAATCTGCAGATTTGGAATTCCAGCACAGTTGGTATCTGATAATGGGAAGAAATTTGAAGGGCATAATATAAAAATGTTTCTTAATGCATTTAAGATAAAATATGAAAAATCTACTCCTTTATACCAACAGGCTAATGGGTAAGCAGAGGCAACAAATAAGACAATCGCAGATATATTGAAGAAAAAATTATAAGGACATAATAGAGCATGGTGTGAACAGGTACATAATGCAGTCTGGGCTTACAACACAACTAGACGAGAAGCAACTGGAATGTCACCTTTCTGTCTAACAGATAGGGTTGAGGTAGTGTTACCAACAGAAGTTGCTATACCCACAACAAAAAGAGAGGCCTGAGAGAAGAATCTTAGTGCTGGAATGATCTTAAGTAAACTGGATGAATTAGAAGAGAAGAGAGAAAAAACTTTAAAACATATGGAGAATTATAAACGAAGGTTAGCACGAGAATACAATAAGCGTGTCAAGCCACGTGAATTTCAGCCAGGTGATTTTGTTCTTCGCGAAACTCCAATTTATCAGCGAGAAGGTGGTGGAAAATTAGCGAGGAAATGGGATGGACCTTACATTATAAAAGAGATAATTGGAACAGGGGCATACAAGTTGATGGATCCATAGGGTAAAGATGTTGGTCAAATACTTGATAGACCATGGAATAGACTATATTTAAAGAGATATTACCCGTGAGGAACTTTGAGAACCATTATATGGTGAAATGATATATGATGCAACAAAGTAAGTATGAACAATTTTTTTTTCTATGAAAAATTCACTGCGAGATTATTCAAGATCAAAATAAAATAAGAGTCTGCGAAAATTTTGCAAGAGAAAATCAAAATAGAATGGGGCGAACCTTTATGGCGTACACCCTAGTTCGCGAATAAAATTTCGCAAGAGGAAAATGTAAGACCTAAAGTATGTCATAAAAGGGGGTATCTGTTGCAAGGCTCAGAGATAAGGTTACACCGCTGCTGGAACCTGAGTCATGGAGATTTGGGGTCAATGAAATCCCATCCAAGAGAGACACCTTGGATTCTCAACTTGAGCATATGACTTGAGTTGGGCGACTAAGGTAATAAGAGCTATCCTAAGGGGTGCAGAGTATGACCAAGGCGCCGAGGTACACGGTTGAGCCAAGATTTCCCGGGGCGTATGAAACTACCCTAGAAATTCTTGGCAAGTCTTGGCTATGATGCACTCGGCCCGAAGAAAACCCCACTTAAGGTGCAGTCTCGTAACCATAAGCCATATAGGCAAAAGGGATAAGAGGATGCGAACACAACTGGTTGTTGTTAATACTGGATGGGAGGAGCTAGTCTTGTATGACAGAAGTACGTCTCCTTGAAAGGGCAACCAGGGGGAAGATAAGGGCAGCACCCTCCATTAGGGAGCTGATAAGTGTCTTAAGACACAAATGTCATGAGGCTTTTTACTCACGGGAGTATTAAGACTTGTCATATTTGTGCGACCGTCCTGAAGAGGCAATAATACAAAGGAAAGGATAAGACGAGATCAATGGGTTTCTACATGAAAATGTAAAAACGTCCTGGGATTTCGTCGCAAGGCGGCAATGTCACGTGGATTTAATTTTGGAATAAAATTTAGGCCTGTCATATTGTCGCAGAAAAAAATAATATACAAAATAACAAAGAGTTAAGGCAATATCAATGGGTTTCTACATGAAAGTGTAGAGATGTCCTGCGATTTTGTCGCAAAGAAAAAAGATGGCAAAATAAGACCTTTAACTAGGAAGGCAAAATAAGACCACGTAACAGAACAAAAGAGTTATAAATACTAAATATTCTTTATGCAGATTATTCATCGCAAGAAATATAATGAGTGGCAAGTATGGGAATTAATAAACAAGATGACATTATCTTTCTCGCAGTATACCAAAAGTATAACTGAATTCAAAAAGTAGTTTAAAGTACATCGTTCGCAAGAAAAGAAAGAATAACTCAAGAAAATAAAATTAAAGCTCAGTCATCTCCACCAGCTCTATCATCTTTGCCAGTGTTTTCCTTATTTTGGTCTACTCCGGCTTCATCCTCATTTGGCTTATCACCAGCAGTTCCTTCTTTAAGAGCAATTTCTTCTTCTTTTTCTTCTTCTTCTTCTAAATATTCTTGAGAAACAACATCTTCACCACTTTCATAATCAAAGTCACTATCGGCAGCACGAGGAGTTTCATCTTCATCTACTTCTAGAGGTTTGAGTGATACAGGAGAAAGAGATTTGGACAATAAAATTTCATTCACAATAACTTCAGCACTAAGATGAGCTTGGCGAAGGAAAGATCTATCACGGTTTCTAATCTCCATGTCTTTGAAATAAGCAAGGTAGTCATATTTTCTTTCTGCCAGATCGCGAGAACGGACAAGGTGAGCAGCGAGTGAACCATTTTCCTTGCGAAGCTTGGCAAGCTTAGAATCCAAAGTAGAAATGTAAGAATAAAGCTTTCTTTCAGATTCTGCGAAAAGTAGGTACAAATATTATTTAGGAGAATACTTCGCAAGAGAATATTACAAGGAAATTTAACAGAGAAAAAATGGCTGAGGCAGTCAAATTGACTACCTTCCTTTTGCGAAATTAGATTTTGAATTAGTGCCAAGCAAGTATTTTCCCAATGATTCATCGCATCATCGAACTTATCTCCAACTAAACCCTTTAGGCGAGATTTTAGATTATTTTCTTTAGAAATGAGAAAAGTATTTTCCTTTGCAAGAGAGGAATAAGTTTCTTCTAACTTGGAGTATTGTTCTTTGAGCTGGCTTGCTTTTACACTTAAAGTTATCCTACCTTGAATAAGTGTATTTTTCTCAGCAATAGATAATTCGGTTACTTCTTTAAGTTCATTTTTCAGCGAGCGAAGAGATTGTTCTTGATTATCACACACTTTTTGAAGAACATATAATTTCTGTGAAGAGATCGCCACCATATTCAAAAGAGTTCGCTTCTCCATCCAAATATCTCTATCAACGTGAATTTCTTCAGCGGCAGATTCAAATTGATATCTCTCCATTATTCATTTCTGGTTTAAAGCTTAACAAGCGGAAAAAGCCTTTAAGAATGAACAACATTGAAAGAATAAATTTGTTAAGATAAAAGTTAAGAATGAAGATGAGAAGTTCATACCTTTTAATTCATCATTTTTCTTGCGAAGAAGTTCGCAGTCTGAAAAAACGTTTTGAAACTTCTGACGCTCAAGGCGAAGACTTTCCTTCAAAACTTCAACTTTTTTCTCTAAGGATGTTTGCGAAACTATCCTATCAGAACCAAAATATTTACTTAAGATTTCGTGGACACCAGATTTGACAGGGTCCACAGATGATTTCTTGACATCATCTAAAATATCAGATAAAACCTTGAAGGCAATATCCACTCCATCCGCAGTTTTCTTAGAAAAAGGGAGAGACTCAGATGAATCAGCAGTAATAATAGAAAGTTGATGATCGTCATTCTTTGTTAAAGAGATGTCATTTGAGGGTAAAGTGTGAGGCAGATCAATGGTTGAGATTATGGTGGAATGAATTTGAGAGATATTGGTCACATGGGATGAAGAGGTTTCATTCGCAACATATTTTGCAATGGGAATTTCATCCATAGAAGGATTAGTTAAAATATCAGAGCTTATTGCGATGTTTTCGCAAACAGGAGTTAGAGAATCAGTTTGCGAGGAAGAAGTTGAAAGACCAAGTCCGGGAAAAGAAACGGAAGTTTCAACAGTTTTAGGTTGGCGAGATTTCTTGGAAGGTTTAGTGGCATCTCCATCACCCTGCGAATTACAACTCAGATAAGAAACAGAGGCAACAATATTGTTATTAAAAAAATCCATGTTTCTTACTACCTTGTCATTTGCAGACTTTCTTTTTCTCGCGGGAACCTTGAGTTGCGAACTTTTGGGAGCATTAGGGTTTTGAACTGTAAATTTAGTACTGGAAGTGCTTTTGATGAAACAGAAGCAGTATGGGAATTACACAAAGAACAAACAAGATGATTTCAGTAAAACAAAATCAAATTAGTTTCAGAAAAATCAAAATAAGAAAAAGAAAAACTAACCCTGGAGATTCCATGGGAGCAGAAAAGAACAACAACAGGAAGGTGAATCAGATAATAAATAAAATGGCCGACGATGAAGATTTGCAGAGGATATAAAGAGGAAGAAGATGAAGACGAAGTAAAAGAAGAAAATTATCCTTCCTCCAATTCCCTCTTTAAATACGGAAAAAAATATGACCGGTTAATGTTAAATATGCCGGTGAGTGAAGGGATATTCAATACGTGTAGACAGTTACGCTTAATTCACGGAGCCTTGTCGGTAGAAAATGATGAAGACTGAGAAGATGAACAACTGCGGTATTTTGAAAAATAATTTCTCATGACATTCTCCCCTTTGCAGAGAAGACATGAGAAGAAGCAAGATGCAGGATCAAGATATAGCAAGAAGGACACATTTGCAAAGTTTGATCAACAACACTTTGCGAGCGTCGTAGAATGATTTGAAGAATGACATAACAGATGACGATGGCAGAAACATGAGAAAAGTGTGATGACTCTGCGATAATTAGAGTATTTGCGAAATTAACAATAGAACTCTTGCGAGGATATCGCAAGTCAAATCCTAAAATAAAGGACAGATTAGCTGTCATCCACTATGTAATTCCCTATATAAAGAGTTGAACAGACGTAAGGAGAGAGATCTTTTTCAAGTGTTGAGCAAGTCATTAGGAGAGAGAAAGTCCATAGCGGTTGTTAATTCTTTAGCTTCATTTCCTTTTCATCTTGTAAAACTTGTGAGATTAATCAATAAAATTTATGATTGTTGATCTAAAAATGATTTGATTGTATGAATTCTTGTGAGGGGTGTAGTGTGGGACTTCCTGCTACTACAATATAGAAGACACGTGTATAGAATCTTAATGATTGGCCGGATCCTAGACAACTTGCCTGCTAGTATAGATCAATAACGTCTTCAGGATGCAACAACATTTTCCCTGACTATACGTAATAAATAAATATGACGCTTCAACTAGCTCATATCACTCAATTCTCAAATAATTAATGCTCCCGGATAGCATGCCTGCTAGTATAGAGCCATCAATTAATTATTTCTTATCGTTAAATTCATTAACTGAATAATCAAGAATATTCTACGTTCTTCATTATATTTCATCACTTCAATTCAGGGTTCTTCCCCAGCAGAATTCCATGGGTTAGTGATAAATATTCAACGTACGGGCATTTGAGCCGCTATCGAGTGAGCCCCGACTAAAATGGTGCAAGTGTACTTAGCAATAGTGCACTAACGAGCACCTGAATGCACGAACGAGCATTCCAAATACGAAGGAAAGATGAACCTATGTAAAATAGGGAGAGAATAATAAATAATAAAATATTAATCAAGGCGCTGAGGGACTGGGTCCACCGTCCGGCTAGTTATGATGTAGCCAGTCCCACGCCCAATTCTATATTTTATCATATTTTTATTATTTTCCTTGATCTCATGAAAATTCCTTCATTTGAACAAATCTCAGTTTCATGGTGTTTCCTTCGCATCAAGGAAATAATATAAAATTGGGAAAGGTGTCGTGGGACCGTGTCTACTAGTCGGCCAGCTATGCCCTAGTCGTGGCCCGTCCCACACCTCATGATTCCTCATGATTTTATTATTATTTCCCTAATCTCATGAAAACTCCTTAATTTCATGATATTTCCTTCAAGTCATGAAAAATAATATAAAATTAGGGAAACTCGTGGGACCGAGCCCTAGACGGCCGGTCATGCCCTAGTCGGTCCCACACGTCCTTTATTTTATTATTACTATTTTTTTATGTTTCCTTCATCTCATGAAAACTCCTTCACTTCAAGGAAACTCCTTAGTTTCAACAAACTCCTTGATTTTATGATATTTCCCTAAAATCATGAAAATAATATAAAATTAGGAAAAGTGACATGGGACCGGGCTTATTAGCCAGCCGACCATGTCATGATTCCTTCATTTTATTATTATTTATTCCTTCATTTTTTGAAGTTTCCTCAGTTTGAGCGAAAACCTTGATTTCTTCATATTTTCTCAAATGATGGCTCAAACGCACATCAGAAAATATCAAAATTCTCAGGAATGAGACACGAACACTTTGGCAACGTGATCATGTTATCTTGACCAACCAAGGTTGGCTCTTTGGCTTGCAAGGAGCCGGTCCCACGCATTTTGACCTAATTTGCGCAATTGCACGTATTCGTAGGGGTGGGACTTGGGTTGGGTTAACCCACCCAACCCGATCGTTTGGCGGACATGGGAAACATATTTCAAAACTTTGGGCAAGCTTGGGATTTTTTTTTACAAACCCGAGTTTAATTTTGGCAAGCATGGGCACAAATATTTCTAACCCAAGCAACTCGCCCAACCCGAAGAACTATGATATAGTTAATATAAAATTATTTTTTATAATTGGTAGCATTATCTATTTAGAGTAATTTTAGATATTATCTTCTAATATAATAATGAAAATATAAATTATATTTATCTCATTAATCATTCAATATGAAAAATAAATTATATTATTGTAACTAATCTTTAGTTATTTGGAAATTTAAGATAAATGGAGCAATTAAATCTTAATATTACTAAAATTTGTTATTATCATATTAACAAACTCGTATTTCTAGCAAAACTTGGCTAACCCGGAGAACCCGAGGAATATAACTTGGCGGACTTAGGTAGTACCTCCATGGGTTCCATGGGAAATCTGGGCAAAGGATTCCTAGCTCGGGTCTGCCTCAGGCAAGCCTTCTAGCCCGTCCAACCAACCCAAGTCCCACCCCTACGTATTAGGTCCAAAACTCTTCCAAACAATTTGGAACTTCATAATACGATCGTCATACAGTCCCGTGACTAACCAGAGCCGGTTTCATGATCCCTTTGTAGGTCCCTCATCTCTTCATAATTAATTAGGTTTTATCACCTAAGATTCAGACGAGCATTATTTTAATAAATGATTAAACCAGCTTTTAATCATCCTTTCACCAACTAGTCTTCAAGAGACTTTGGTATTTTCTCAGTCGAGCATCTAGGCGCTACATTGTCGATCCATCATCCCATGTAGCTGGTATTTCCTTCATTCCGTCGTTGATTGTCAATAAATCATCAATTGATCAGCAATTGATCGAAATTAGGGTTTTCCAATTTAAGGTTCATAATTCCAGATTCAAACACTAATAATTTTACGATGATCCCATGATCAACATTTTAATTGATTATACTCGGTTCAGTTTCCAGTATTTTAAATTAATATTTTATTTGGTCATGCGACCAATAATTCATCAAACGAGCCACATTTGCTCAGATGAGCAATATTTGCTCAGACTAAGGATTATTGGTTCAACTATCAATATTCAACAATTCATCAAATGAGCAATATTTGTTCACCTTAAATATCAATATTTATTTGACAATTACACCACTGTCTAAACAGACACTTTTTTTTTTATGAATCTTAGAACACTTGAAAATCACGTTCGACTCAGAAATACAAGGACTCATCGTCCCTTAAAGTGTAACTGACTAACTAAATACACGTCTTCCCTACAGACTCCACAATCGTGTCACATGGGGGGATATTAACTATGGTTTTGGTCTGGCGGTCTATGGAACGTGTGTTCATACACACGATGAGAATGTGAGCAAGTCATGTAATCAGTTGGAGGAGTTAGCAAAGTAGTGGATGGAAAATCAACCAAGTATCTGCACGATGAGCAACTGGTTTTAACACGATTTCCATTTCCCCACTCTTTGACTTCACCAACTGTCACACTTCATGGGATCAAGGTGTTTACAATTCTAGCAATATAAATAAGTCTCTGAATTATGATTGAAAAGGAAGACAATCTTTCGTCAAACAGACAACAAGAGATTAAGAACTCGACGTCTGAGCAACTACTCTCAACAGAGCAAAATTCAATCAATCGGAACTTATCTTATTTCTTCACGCAAAATACACAACACAACTATAATCTTAGATCACCATTGATCTCACACATTTCTCATCTTCCCTCATAAATATCAACTCATCCTCTTTTGTGACCGAATTGACTCTGTAACGGCCATTGTCTTGGTTTAGGACGGAGACCTACAGATTGATCTCTCGAATTCAAAGTATTTTTTTTTTGCAGTGCATCTGTGTGAGGTTTGACAGTTTGCTCGGTTCAAGGAGTTACCTCCGTACGGTCGTCTTCTCAATTCCATAAAAACTAGCAACTCATTTTGCCCCATATACAGATTGGCGACCACAGTGGGAGATCATTCTCTCGGTTGCAAACTCAATTCTCACAAAGATGGTCGGTCTTAAGTCTGGTTTAGTTACCAATACGGGTGTAACACCCGACCCTAATATCGCAAGCTCTAGTGGTACTACTAGCACCACTCCTCTGGCGCAACTTGCCACCGCCACTCCTCCGACTCAATCTTCCACTACTCCTCCTCCAAGAACTGGTGATCAGTGATAACCCCTGCAATTGACGGCACTAGCGCCATCAAAAATCCACTCCTCAGTCGGTCTTCTGAAGAAATCAGAGAAAATCCAACTACTATAGGTGATCTCATGAAGGTGCAAGAGACTCTTGCCAAGAATCAGACTGACATGGCTGCAACTAAGAAGGAACTATGCAATTATCTCAAGACTCTTACAGACAAGATGTCCGAGAAAACTCAGGAGAAAGGAAAAGCTAAAGAAAAATCTTCAGACGCTGATCCTGAAATCTCTCCAATCCATGTTGTACATGATGATGACTCGACATCAATACATCCTGAAAGTTTCATCACTCGTGAAGACCTGGAGCGTTTTTTTAAGGATCAAGGAAAAGACAAGACATCAATTGTCCACCGTCACCAACCTCTATATCCTGCTGCCACACAGAGGATTCTGCTTCCAAAAGGTAATACATCTCTAACATTTACCCTTTATGATGGAACGGGCAATGCTCGAGAATATGTTTCTCGATTTCTGGAAGCATTGGGTGAACATGAGCATAACCATACTATACGTCTGAAGAAATTTTCAAAGTCTCTGAAAGGAAGGGCATATACCTGGTACAACAACATCGCACCAGGAAGTATCAAAAGTTGGGGAGAAATGGTTAATGGTTTCTACAGAAAGTATTTCTTCGTTTCAGAGCAAATCACCCTCTATGATCTCGGAAGGATGTTTCAAAGGAGCAATGAATATCCTAATGATTATGTGAAAAGGTTCAAAGTCCAAGCTTTGGACTTCCATGATCCAAATGTCACAGAGCAACAACTCGTGGACTTGTGCATCAATGGAATGATTCAAGTCTACAGAGCTTTATTGGACAATCTCAGGTTCCAAACCTTCTCAGAACTTCATGAAGCGGCTAAGAGATCAACAACTAATGCACCTGCTTTATTGGAGAGAACTAAGACTACGAAAGTTGAAGAACCACGAGAAACTCGAGGTAGCAGACATTTAATCAACAAACAATACAACCTCCAACCTTCAACAAACGTTGTTGCACAAGGGAGAAAACGAAATCCGAGCCGCAGTGCAAGCATACTTCTCTCAGTCTCCTCCGAAAGCACAAAGAAAGGATAACCAATCCTGAAATGCACAAACCTCGACCTAGCATCAACAAACGGGAAATGATCAGACAGACTCAAATATCTCTCTTCTCATGAAGGAGTGATCGAGTTATTGGAATTCTGGGTTCAAGATGCTGCAATCAAATTATCGTTCATCAGGAGAGAGCCAACTGAAGAAGAAATGGAGAATCTCAGGTATTGTCTCCTTCATAGGTTCATCGATCATCCAACAAGTAACTGCAATATTTTGAAGCACATCTTCAAAGATAAGGTTGATCCAGCTTCAACTGGGGACTGAAGGAGTACACAAGAGTCCTCTCCCAGTCAGAACATTCACACTCTCTGAACAACAAGTCAAAGAAGCAGTTCAATCATTAATCGAGCATATGTGTGAATTGCTCTATTTGTTTAAGGCACAAAGGAAAGGCATGTTCACAGAATTACATTGTATCAGACATCTGTCCATCCCGGAAATACTCCTTGAACCTTCATCCACATACAAGGAGATGCATGACTAAGGACTGCTTACGACAGTCCATCTCAAAGGAAATAAATTCGGAAGAATGTTGATCGATGCTGACACTTCCATCAACATCATTTCATTGAAAACCCTCATAGCCGCGGGACAAGAAGCTACTCATGATCCCATTTCAATTAGAGACCTCATAAATACTTATGGCTACATCACTCTCAAAGTGAGCATAAGCTCAACCTGGACAGAAACCAAGTTTCATGATGCAGTTTTATAAGTGGTAAGTATAGGGTTTGATTCTCGGACTTTTTAAAAGATTCGGTTTTAGACAAAAAGATGGTGATTTTTATAAAACTTATAAAATAATGGAAATGCTAAAAATGATTCTTGTGTTCAATTAAAAGAGTCTAGGATGTCAAGATTCCATCACTACTACACATACTCAATGATTATAACTATTCCCTATAACATTCTCCCAAAATTACTCAAGACGATTTAGGACAAATAATACGTCTCGGAAAATAAATCTTTTCAAGCAATTATTTTTCTCAAAGAATTAACAATCTTCTTCACTATAAAATGCTATTCTCTAACATAGAATATATAAATCAATTATCAAGCATCATAGGACACATGAAGAAAATTATTACCTTACGAATCAAGAATAAGGACCAAGAGAATTATTATAGAAAATAATCAAAACATTCTAGCACACATAGTAGGATTTCCTCCCTAATCCTAGATAGAAATTTAGCTACTCATAATTAAAAATACTAACCAATAAACAAAGAAGAAGGAATTTAAGAAGAGTATGTAGAAGGGGTGTGGGATGAAGAGGTGTGGGAAGAGAGGTGTGGGATATCCCCTCCCCTTCAACAAAACACCACAGCCCTATTTATAGGTAGAGTGGTTAGACAATCTTTGCTTCCTCTTGTTTCTTCACGTGAACGGCCATCTCACCCATGCCTCTCTTCCTGGCACTCACGTGCATGGCCATGTAGGCTGCATCATTCGAATCCCATGGCAGAAAACAACCATTGATCTTCTTCATGTGCACTGCCATCATTGTCAACAACTCCTCGCTGTCTTCACTAGCAATCATCATAGCCACCTCGAGTTCCATCGCACCAGCCGAGCAACAACACCTTCCAGATCATTGTAACGTCACTGCCAAAGGTTAACAACGACCATCATCTTACTGCCATCACGTTCTCTACTTCGATCTTCATCATTACCACCTTACACTGACAGTTCTCCATGTTTGCTTCATGTTCTTTCACGTGCTTCACTTTCATGTGTTGTAGACTTCCGTGAAACCAACAGAAACCCATCATCGAGCTCGTCACCTCTGCCATGAACATCATCTCGAGCTCCAACTGTAGTTACCAATCAGCTCGAGTCCATCAATGTTACGGCAAACTTTTCCGTCAATGGAGGTAATGAACAACATCAACATCAACAGCCATGCATGCATGCCATGTATATTCATCCACGTTACTCCAATAGCCGGGGCTTCCCTGAACTTGCTCGAGCCGTCCATCTCGTCCCCCCTGAACTTCCTTGAGCTTCCCTGAGCTCGAGCTCCATCAACTCTCTATCATCACTAGCCACAGAACCATAGCAACCTCCATCGATCACCATTTCGTTGCCGAGCAACAAACTCCACCCGTGAGTTATATAGCCATTATGTGATGAAACCATACTCATTACCATCCCTGTTTAATCAAAACAGGGTGATATCAATCAACTCCGGCCGTTAAATCTCAAAAAATCACGTCCGAATTCTTCCCAGAAATTTACCCAGGTGAACAAAAATTTCCCGCCAAATTTTTTGTTTTGAAACCGTGAAGAAGGTGGTGTCCCCCTATCCAAACCAGGAGTGCGAATAGCAGGTGTCTACTTAGGATGCCCCTTATCCAAGGTGAGGGTGCCAATAGTACTTCCCTTGTAAAATGACCATTTTTCCCCTTTCCTTATTTTGCCCATAACTTATTCATACGAACTCCGAATGACTCCGTTCTTTCGCCGTTGGCTTCGCCTTCTCGTCCTCTACCCCATGAAAAGTAGAAATCTTGTATTTGAACGAGTTACAATTGGTCTTTGGCTCTTCCTCACTCTTAGCTAGCTTCTTTCACTGCACAACTAAGCTCGAATTCACTTCTTTTTGGATTATTCACCTTCTAACACATAAATAAGAGAAAACACGCGTAACACACAATAATCTGCAAGAAAACCATCAAATACTAGTATGGAATTAACACCAAATATATGTGAAATATGCACTTATCATTTCACATAATCAGGAAGATCCAGGATATGATATGTTCTTCAGACGAGCGTGGATCCATGCTGAAAGATGTCTAATGACAAAGCGCCTTTGGTTACACATCTCTCAAACGAAGAAAGTTATGATACGGAAGATATAACTAACATTCCATCATCAGAGCACTTGGAGGAATTTCGAACTTTGACGAGGTTAAAACAAGAACCTGCAAAATATGCATAGACATTCATCAGAAGGTTCGCACTCAGGCAAGTCTCATTCCCTCCATGTACATGTCATTCAATTCCTCACATGCTATCTTAGCATGGTTACTCAATCTGCTAGCAATTATGCTATTGCAAGACGTTTTGAATGGTAGATTCACCGTATTAGTATTTTTTACTAAGTGTTTGAATCTGACACCTCTCTGAATCGAGCATCTCACTGAGACATTCATTACCGAGAGGATGTACGAAGCATGGAAAAAAACACTTTGGGAATTTTTTCGTAGCCTTGCAGGAGTGTCCATGTGTACAACAAAATTAGAAATTTCTAATATCTGTACAAGTGTTAAATCCCACTACCTCGATGAAAGGAATGTTGAATCGACAGAAGATACTCATGGCTGAGATGATCAAACCTAAGACATTCGATGCTTAAGGGATATGACGCTTCAATTCTCAAGCATCTAAGAAGACTTCAAATTGTAACTGAACGACAATCAATAAGAAAAATATTCCATACCAACCGATGAGGAAAATATTCCATCCCAAGTTAATCGTTTCTCTAATAAACGATTTAATAATCAATCAACCAAACCCTATTATCATAGGCCATCACCTGTCGATTTGTTACACGAATAAGAACTTCCTAATACTCGACAATTCGATGGCACTTCCATTTATGAATGGAATCTAGATGGATTCACTGAATATCAAGTTCATAAATTAATCCATCATATGCTTATGTGTGCAATGGTTTATGCAGCCCATGATAATAAGGAACTAGCAGTTGCCAAGCTTCTTATTGATGGCTTTTCTGGTCAACTAAAAGGATGGTGGGATAATTACTTAACAACATATGCTAAAAATGCTATTTATCATGCTGTTAAAACATATCCCAATCAGAATAAAACTATTCCTGATATAGTTAATACACTACTTTATACTATTCTAGTCCATTTTACGGGAAAGCATAATATGAATATTGATAAAATTCAAGAACAATTAATTAATTTAAAATGTCCAACTTTATCCCATTTTAAATGGTATAAAGATACATTCTTTTCAAAAATCTTTCAAAGATCTGATTTTTTTTTTGTTAAATCCAATTTGTATTATAAAAAAGCAAAAATCTGATGGTCAGCAAGACTTTTGAAAAGAGAAGTTCTTATCAGGACTTCCTTACTTCTTTACAGAATGAATTAAAAATCATTTGAAAAATACTAACCATGGAAGAATTCCATATGACACTTTAAATTATGGTGATCTTGCTTCTGAAATCGTTAAAGAAGGTATCACCTTATGCAACGAAATTAAGTTGCAAAAACAAATTCAAAATGAAAAGTATTATTGTAAACAAGCTCTTGGAGATTTCTGTGAGAAAATGGGTTTTAATAAAACCAATGATAATTTTCGAAAACATAGGAAACATAAAAAAAGAGAAATATTTTAAAGAATCCTTTAGAAAGAAAAGGGATAAAATTAAGAAATTTTCTAAAAAAAAGAAAAAATTACCAGTCTGCTGGAAATGCAAAAAGATTGGTCACTACGCTAATAAGTGTACTACTCAACAAAGGATTAATAATCTAAACATTGATGAAGGTCTCAAAAGATCATTATTAAAAACAATGATATCCGATTCTGATTCGGAAAATGAAGATTGGTTTATTTCTATTATTACAGATGAAAGTTCTTCATCAGAAAGTGAAAGTGACAAATCTGATGGGCAATGCAACCAATACAAAACATTGTGCAAAATGAATGGTTTATGTGTGTTAACCAAACAAGAAAGTTTTGTTTTCGAAATTATTGACAAAATTAGTGATGTCAATGAAAAGGCAAAATTTCTTACTGAATATTTAACCCAAATAAAAAAATCATAAACCTGAAAGAATAATTCAAACTTATGATTTAAAAGAGATTATGACTAGGATTAATAATCCTATTTCATCGGTTTCTAACCATGATACAACTAGCTAAGATTTAAAATATGAATTAAATGTTGTTAAAGAAGAAATTAAGGACCTAAAAGCTCGAATGTTTATGTTAGAAATTGGTCAGCATCAAACCGTTCCTAATAAGGAAACTAACATTGAAGAAACTTCTTCAAAGGAAGAACTTTCCTTAGCTTCTCATGAAGAGATTCCACCTTTACAAGGGGTATGCATAAATTTATCAAACCGAGTAATCACTCATAAATGGTATATCAAGGTCGCTTTAATTGTTAGTGGTGAATTCATCATTGATACCATCGCTATGGTTGATTCAGGTGCTGATTTAAACTGCATCGACGAAGGATTAGTTCCTTCAAAATATTTTTCAAAAACTAAAGAAGTTTTAAACACTGCAGACAATTCTAGTTTAAATGTAAAGTATAAATTAGAAAATGCCATAATCTGCAATAGAGGAATTTGTTTCTAAATCCCTTTTATTATGGTAAAAAACATATCTCATAAAATAATTTTGGGAAACCCTTTTTTACATATGATTTATCCAATCCTCAAAATAGATGAAAAAGGAATTCTCAGTAAAATTTCAAACACATAAGTTTTATTTAAGTTTATAACTGTTCCTCAATATAAAGAAATTGATACTGTTAAAAATCGATTGAAAAACAAAGAATCATTCATTAATTATTTATCTGAGGAAATTCAATTCAAAAAGATTGCTGAAGCTTTGAAAACCCCAAAACTTCAAGATAAAATAAAACTTTTACAACAAGAAATTGAAGCTGAGGTTTGTGCTGAAGTCCCAAATGCTTTTTGGGAAAGAAAGAAGCATATTGTTTCTCTTCCCTACTAGCAAGACTTTAAGGAATCTCAAATTCCTACTAAAGCCCGACCTATAGCCATGAATCCAGAATATCTGGAAGTATGTAAAAAAGAAATTCAAGATCTTTTAGATAAAGGATTAATACGAAAGTCCTATAGTCCTTGGAGTTGCTCAGCTTTTTATGTTAATAATGTTGCTGAAGATCTCAAGATTTTTCTCAATGTTGTTAAAAATGTAGGATTAGTTGTTTCTGCTAGAAAAGTAAAACTTTTCCAACAAGAAATTAGATTTCTTGGTCATAATATTTCAAATGGATCGATTATTCCTATCGATAGATCAATCATATTTGGGGAAAAAAATTCCCTGACGAAATAAAAGATAAAAAACAATTACAAAGATTCTTAGGAGGTCTTAATTATATTTCAGAATTCTATGAAAAGGTTGCTTTTACTACAAAACCTTTATATGAAAGATTGAGGAAAAACCCTCCTGTTTGGACTCCTGAGCATACTAAAGTTGTCCAACAAATTAAGAAACAAATAAAGGAAATTCCTTGTCTAGCTCTGTCCAATCCTAAAGCATTTAAAATTGTTGAAACGGATGCTTTAGATATTGGGTATGACGGAATTCTAAAACAAACTGTTAATAACAAAGAACAATTAGTTAGGTTTACGTCTGGTTTATGGCGTGGCCCTAGAGTTAACTAACAGTGCTAACAGTACAGAAATTTTAATCTGATTTATTAAATCAAATATTTCTTATTAGAGTAGATTGTAAATCTGCTAAAGAAATACTTCTTAAAGATGTTAAAAATATAGCTTCCAAACAAATTTTCGCACGCTGGCAAGCTATTATGTCTGTATTTGACTTTGATATTGAGTTTATTCCAGGAGAATTAAATTCTTTACCAGATTTCCTAACTCGAAATTTTTGCAGGGTACAAAATGTCTAAGCGACCAGACAAAGGAAAAACACCCAAAGAGGTAAAACCTCAAAAAAAAGAGGTAACAACATCGTTTAGAACGATAGCTCTTATGGATGCAAATTTTGTTAAACAACAAAAACTTAACGACACTCCTAAAGAGGAGAAACTGAGAGTCGATGTTTATCGACTGGCTTCAAATGATTCTTATCCTGGTGAATATATTTTCCCCTATATTCCGATATCAATCAAATGGATAATTCCATTAGAGAATAAATATGTAAATCTTCAGCCCAACAAAGTCGTTGCATTTTATTTCAAAAATAATGCTGATCCTTTTGTTTACCCAAAAGACTTTCAGTATTTCCAAGATATTCTTGTAGCAACCAGCTCAGTAGAATTCGACACTACGGAAAGATATGGTGGTGATATTGCTTATAATAAAGCTATGATTCACATGGTAACTAAACAAGATCAATGGACATGAGATCTGTTCAAACCCTATGAACTTAATAGACCATTGCGGAACCGCAATATCACGTTAAAGTTCAACTATTTTGATTATATCAATGCATGGGAACATGCTTTCTATTACGAAAATAAACAAAGAAAATTTTCTTGGTGGATTCAATTTTCCATTTTTTTTGTCTTAACTAAGACAGAGGATATTCCAAACTGGTTTATCACTTGGTTTTCTCAGTTGGGATTATATCCTATCTCTTTACCACACAAAGTAAGGAATATTTACGATGATTTTGTTGTAATAAACCATACCTTACTGAACCATTCTTTATGGTTTACAGTTCTTTATCAAGTTCCTTTGATTGTTCGTTGGGAACCTATCATTTCTCAACGAAATTTGTCTAAATTAGGTGAATCCTCCAAACCAGTTCCTTATTTAGGAAGACGAATTTTAATTAAATGGTGGAAGAAATTTAATTTCTTTGACAACTCTGTCTTCTCTGCCAAAGGTATTATTGACCTCAAACCCTCAAAACCCCCTAAACCAAACAATAATGACTGGTTAAATGAGTTTACTTCAAAAGTGGGGATAAAGAGGAAGAGGAAGAAGATGAGGACATAATTATGGATGATGACGATCTCCTGATGGATTCACAGGATCCATATGCTAATTTTTTTTTTTTTTTTACATAGGATCTGATGCCAAATCCAGGACGGATTGAATAAAGAGATATATATTACAGAGGATATTATATTACAGAAGAAGAAGGAATATATTACAGAAGAAGAAGGAATATACAGAGGTTTAAATAAAGCTTATTCTTTATTAATGCAGAGAAGACTTTTATAGAGAAAACTTAGAAGAGGCGATTTTTTTTCGGATGCCTTCCAGAAAGCCAAGGAAACGAAATAAATACTACTAAAAATAGAAAACAACAAAGAAAGGTGTACGTAGCCGCCCAATCACAAAAGAAGAATACAGGTGTATGGTTTTAAAAATAAACCAAAAAGTAGCCGTCCATTAAGTAGCCGCCCACTAACAAAAGAAGATTCCCACTAATCTCTTTTCTGGGACTACCAATAAGACTTGTCGTTGATAAACGTCATGGCTTGCGACATCGCCAACTAACAAAAGAAGATTCCCACTAATCTCTTTTCTGGGACCACCAATAAGACTTGTCGTTGATAAACGTCATGGCTTGCGACATTGCTCAATAATTCAAAAAATTATTTAGCATATGGATCCTGTGAATTCATCAGGAGATCGTCATCATCCATAATTATGTCATCATCTTCTTCCTCTTCCTCTTTATCCTCCCCCTCCATTATTTTTCCCCTATTTTTTGTTACTTTCATGAACTCATGAAAAACTCCTTCAATTTAGCAACTTTCCTTGTTTGTGCAAAACTCATGAATTCCTCATAACTTCATGGATTCATGAAAAAATATTATAAAATAAGAAAAGGTGTGAGGGACCGGGCAACATAATCGGTCGGCCATGCCAAAGCCGTGGCCTGTCCCGCACCTTACAATCCTTAGCCTATTATAATACTCATTCTGAATTTCATGAAACTCCTCATTTTTAACAAAATTCATGGATTCTCCATAACTTCACGAATTCATGAAATAATAATAATAATATAAAATAGGGAAGGTGTGCGGGACCGGGTAGCCTAGCCGGCCGGCTATGCCCAAGCCATGGCTGGTCCCACACCTTGCAATCCCTAGCTTTTTATAATTATTGTTATTCCCTAAACTCATGAAACTCCTCCGTTTCAACAAAAAACTGACGGATTCTCCATAACTTCACGGATCCATGAAATAATATTATAAAATACGAAAAGTATGCGGGACAGGGAAACATGGCCGGCCGGCCATACCCTAGCCATGGCCGGTCCCACACCTTGCAATACCTAGTCTTTTATAATTATTATTTCCCTCGAATTCATGAAACTCCTTGGTTTGAGCAAAAATCATGATTTCTTCATAATTTCTCAAATTTTGCCAAAATCATGAAAATTCAAGAGCCAACATGGTCACGTGACCGGCTAGCCTCTTACGACAAATTTAGATGTTAAAATACTCTTATTTTAATATTTACAAAATATTGATCAATTGAGCATACATGCTCATTCCAACAAAATCAAGAATTTCAGTCAAGACGAAACTCTTATGAAAATCCACAATGTTGCTCGAACGCACATCAGAAAATATTGAAACTCTCAGTACATAGACACGGGTACCATGGAAACACATACATTCCCTAATTACCGACCAGGGTTATTCCTAGGGCTTGCATAAAGCCGGTCCCACATGTTTTCATAATTTTGACATAATTTGCTGAATTACTCGTATTGGGCCCAAACTCTTTCCAACCAACCTGGGGATTGCCCAAACGGACAATATCTAGTCCCATGACCACCAAGAGCCAGTCCCATGCTCTCTTGGTCGGTCTCCTATCCTTCATGTTTAGGTTTCGCCTAATGTTGAACCCAGCAGTAATTCAATAAATGATGAAACCGGCACTTAATCATCATTCCTTCACCAACTCTCCAACTGAGAACCCTGGTACATGCTCACTCGAACAATTGGGAATCACATGGAAGTCTATGGTCCCGTGGGGTCGGTCCCTCTTTTGCTCATGACCTATTTTCAGCAATTCGTCGAATAATGAGCAATTCATCCAAATTAGGGCTTTCAAACAAACACTCAACAAATCATTATTCTGATCAAGTTCAAACACCAAATAAATTTATGTTGATCCACGGTGATTAATTATATAATATTTGGTAATCTACCAATATTCTAATATTTTATTGGGTCACGTCACCAATAAATATTTCGTCGAATTGAGCAACATTGGCTCAATTGCTCAAACATTGATTCAGCTATCTATATTTAGTAATTTATCAGTTTGTTGTCGAATTGAGCAACATTTGCTCAGTTGCACGTCAAATTGTAAATATTTATCAGTAATTTGTCGAATTGAGCAATACTTGCTCAATTGCACGTCAAACTCTCAATATTCAGTAATTCGTCGAATTGATCGATACTTGCTCGGTTGCTCGAATATTGACCCAACTATCAATATTCAGTAATTTATCAGTATTTCGTTGAATCGAGCAATACTTGCTCAGTTGCTCGAATAATCCACATATATTCAGTAACTCATCAATATTCAACAACTTGTTGAATTTACAATATTTTTCTCAGATGAGAAACATTAACAGTCATGAATCGCTGAGCATTTGCCAAACATGCTCGATTCAACAAAACCTAGGCTCATTGCCTAATCAGTCAACAACTGACAAATTAAATACACGCCTGTCATGCAGGCTCCATGATTCGTGAGACATCAGTCACGTCAAATTGGGGGATAACAACTAGGGTTTTGGTCTGGCGGCCTACATCACGTGGATTCATCCACAACTAGAAATGTTCGTAAGTTGTGTCAACGGTTGAAGGAGTTAACAAAGTAGTGGGTGCACGATCCGTCAATTCTCCACACGACATGGAACTGAATTTACCAAGATCTTCCACCGGCCCCCTCTTCCACTCATGAAACCGTCACACTTACAGGGATCAAGGTGTTCCCAACTCTGACAATATAAATAAGTCTCTGAATCCATGATTGAGGACAACGAACGATCACCAACAGATAACATTTTTATTCTACACAGAATTTCTCGAGTAACTACTCTCAAGAATTCATCAATCTTTCAGAACTTATCAGAACTCCACAGTTCACCAATTATTGTAGAAACCCACAACACATCTACAATCATTGATCATCACTTATCCCACGCAATTCTCATCTTCCCTCCTACAGATCAACCCATCTCCCTCTTTGCGACCGAATTAACTCTGGAACGGCCATTGACTTGGTTTATGCCGGAGTCTTACAAATTGATCTCTCAAATATAAGCACTCCCTTTGCAGTGCATCTGTGTGAGGTTAAGCAGTTTTCCCGGTTTGAGGAGTCTCGACTCTTAACTTTCCTAAAAAACTAGCGAACCGTTTTTCCCCATCCACACTTACTTTGCAATTAGTTGTTGGTAGATTTAATACTGAGAATTACCCATAAAAAAATAAAATCCAACACCAGTTAGGGTTTTTCTTTTGTGTTCTTAATCAATTGACGACCTTGAATAGATCTGGTAAATTGAACGATTATTGGAAAGTTTGGGGTTCTAGTGGTACTGCTAACACCACTCCTCTGGCGCAACTTGCCACCGCCACTCCTCCAGCTCAACCTGCCACTACTCCTCCTCCAAGCACTGGTGCTCAGTGATAACCCCTACAAGTGACGGCCCTGGCGCCATCAATAATCCACTCCTCGGTCGGTCTCCTGAAGAAATCAGAGAAAATCCACCTGCTATAGGTGATCTCATGAAGGTGCAAGAGACTCTTGCCAAGAATCAGACTGACATGGCTGCCACTCAGAAGGAACTATGCAATTATCTCAAGAATCTTACAGACAAGATTTAAGAGAAAACTCAGGAGAAAGGAAAAGCTAAAGAAAAATCTTCAGACGCTGATCCCGAAATCTCTCCAATCCATGTTGTACATGATGATGACTCGCCAGCAATAGAACCTGAAAGTTTCATCACTCGTGAAGACTTGTAGTGCTTTTTTAAGGATCGAGGAAAACATGTTGTATATCAACTGTCCACCGTTACCAACCTCTATATCCTGCTTCCACACATAGGATTCTTCTTCCAAAAGGTTATACATCTCCAACATTCACCCTTTATGATGGAACGGGCAATTCCCGAGAACATGTTTCTCGATTTCTGAAAGCATTGGGTGAACATGAGCACAACCATACTATCCGTCTGAAGGAATTTTCAAAGTCTCTGAAAGGCAGGGCATATACCTGGTACAAAAACATCGCACCAGGAAGTATCAAAATTTGGGGAGAAATGGTTAATGGTTTCTACAGAAAGTATTTCTTCGTTTCAGAGCAAATCACCCTCTCTTATCTTGGAAGGATGTTTCAAAGAAGCAATGAACATCCTAATGATTATGTGAAAAGGTTCAGAGTCCAAGCTTTGGACTTCCATGCTCCAAATTTCACAGAGCAACAACTCATGGACTTGTGCATCAATGTAATGATTCCAGTCTACAGAGCTTTATTGGACAATCTCAGGTTCCAAACCGTCTCAGAACTTCATGAAGCGGCTAAGAAATCAACAACTACTGCACCTGCTTTATTGGAGAGAACTAAGACTACTAAAGCTGAAGAACCACGAGAAACTCGAGGTAGTAGACGTTTAATCAATAAATAATACAACCTCCAACCTTCCACAAACGTTGTTGCACAAGGGAGCAAACGAAAATCCGAGCCGCAATGCAAGCATACTTCTCTCAATCTCCTCTGAAAGCGCAAAGAAAGGATAACCAATCCTGAAATACACAAACCTCGACCTAGCATCAACAAACGAGAAATGATCAGACAGACTCAAACTTCTCTCTTCTCATGAAGGAGTGATCGAGTTATTAGAATTATGGGTTCAAGATGGTGCAATTAAATTGTCATTCATCAGGAGAGAGGCAATTGAAGAAGAAATGGAGAATCCCAGGTATTGTCGCCTTCATAGGTTTATCGATCATCCAACAAGTAACTGCAATATTTTGAAGTATATCTTCAAAGAGAAGGTTGATCCATCTTCAACTGGGGACTGAAGGAGTACACAAGAGTCCTCTCCCAGTCAGAACCTTCACACTCTCTGAACAACAAGTCAAAAAAGCAGTTCAATTATTAATCGAGCATATGTGTGAATTTCTCTATATGTTTAAGGCACAAAGGAAAGGCATGTTCATATAATTACATTGTATCAGACATCTGTCCATCCCGGAAATACTCCTTGAACCTTCATCCACATACAAGGAGATGCATGACTGAGGACTGCTTACGACAGTCCATCTCAGAGGAAATGAATTCGGAAGAATGTTGATCGATGCTGACACTGCCATCAACATCACTTCATTGAAAACCCTCAGAGCCACGGGACAAGAAGCTACTCGTGATTCCATTTCAATCAGAGACCTCAGAAATATTTATGGCTACATCACTCTCAAAGTGAGCATAATCTCAACCTGGACAGAAACCAAGTTTTACATAATCAGGAAGATCTAGGATATGACATGTTCTTCAGACGAGTGTGGATCCATGATGAAAAGATGGCTACTGACAAAGAGCCTTTGGTTACACATCTCTCAAACGAAGAAAGTTCTGATACGGAAGATATAACTGACATTCCATCATCAGAGCACTTGGAGGAATTTTGAACTTTGACGAGGTTAAAACAAGAACCTGCAAAAGATGCATAGACATTCATCAAAAGGTTCACACTCAGGCAAGTCTCATTCCTTCCATGTCCATGTCATTCAATTCCTCACATGCTATATTAGCATGGTCACTCAATTCTGCTAGCAATTATGGTATTGCAAAACGTTATGAATGGTAGCTTTACCGTATTAGTATTTTTTACTAAGTGGTTGAATTTGACACCTCTCCGAATCGAGCATCTCACTGAGACATTCATTACTGAGAGGATGTACGAAGCATGGCAAAAAAAACTTTGGGCATTTTTCTGTAGCCTTGTAGGAGTGTCCATGTGTACGACAAAATCAGAAATTTCTAATGTCTACACAAGTATTGAATCCCACTACCACGACGAAAGGAATGTTGAATCGACAGAAGATACTCATGGCTGAGATGATCAAACCTAAGACATTCGATGCTTAAGGGATATGACGCTTCAATGCTCAAGCATCTAAGAATACTTCAAACTGTACACTCAATCAAAGAGTACACCTTCTATAATGACACCTCTAGCTTCAGCACAAATATCTCGAAGATGAAACACTGATTCAACACCATCACGATCAAAGTGTAACTGAAATACAATCGATAAGTCTTCATTATCCCATGATAAAACTTCTGAAGCAGATGCAACATCATTCATCCATGGATGACACAAACTCTTTCAACATACACTGGGGACTTGATCTTATTGAAGAAATCATTTCCCCACTATTTGACTTCACCAACTGTCACACTTCATGGGATCAAGGTGTTTACAATTCTAGCAATACAAATAAGTCTCTGATTCATGATTGAAAAGGAAGACAATCTTTCATCAAACAGACAATAAGAGATTAGGAACTCGACTTCTGAGCAATTACTCTCAACAGAGCAAAATTCAATCAATCAGAACTTATCTTATTTCTTCACGCAGAATACACAACACACCTATAATCTTCGATCACCATTGATCTCACATATTTCTCAGCTTCCCTCCTATAGATCGACCCATCCTCTCTTGTGACCGAATTGACTCTGGAACGGCCATTGTCTTGGTTTAGGCCGGAGTCCTACATATTGATCTCTCAAATTCAAAGAACTCCCTTTTTTGCAGTGCATCTGTGTGATGTTTTGACAGTTCGCTCGGTTCAAGGAGTTTCCTCCGTAAGGTCGTCTCCTCAATTCCATAAAAATCAGCAACTCATTTATCCCCATCTACACTTTCACAAGAAAAGAAGGATTTCTTTGGACATTAACAAATCACATGAGACATGAAATTGTATCAAAAAATCTCAATTAAATTAACCACAAGAGAACCCATTATTAATTTAATCGAAATGCTCACATAAGAGAACTTACAGAGCCGCACAATATTTACATAAATATGTGGATCAGGGAAGATCAATATTGCGGAATAAACAAAGATTCATTATATTTTTCATCACTATTTTCACAATGACATATAATAGACTTTAATCTTTGTAAACAAAAGTTCATCCTATTTTCCATCAATATTTGCTTAATGACATTATAGGCTTAACTTTTGTTTGTCAAAAGTTCATTCAATATTTTATCAACACTTGCATACGGACATATGAAAGACTTAACTTTTGACCACGTATGGGACGGACGCAAATACACATATCCCATAACAAGTTGTAATATATAAAACCATATAGATTAATACTGCAAAATCATATTCCAAATAAACTTTAGAATTTAAATAAATAAATCTAAAAACATTGGAAGATGAAAATCGTTGGAAATAACTATGTGTACTCACAATAATTGCTATTCCAAACCCTAGTAATCCTTCTTAAAACACAAGAATAAATTCTTATAAGAAGTTTCCTAGACATCAAGACAAACTCGTAATGCACATATAAGATGATTTGTACTTGGAGGGTAGAATCAATCTTTTTCGCATATATTTACACCAAGAATAGCTACCAAACGCGTATAAAAAGATTTTCTTAACAAAGAAAAACATTTAAAGTCATTAATAACCATGCACCGTAGTTCACATAAGATGATTGTGAACATTCAAGAATCCCATAGCAATGCGTACTACTGTCCATTCTTGAACTTCCTTCTTTGTGATTCACCAACAATATTATTTTAAAAGCTACAAATGATCTTAAAATAGTATTACTCCAAAAATCCAAGTGCCCAAGTCTAAGAGAAGTGGAACAAGTGCGACGAAACGGAGCAAAACACTCAAAAACAAGAGACAGGACAAAGTACAATCTTAACTCATCCAATTTCAAGAATTCTCATCTCCATTTTGAATAGAATTTAAATAGGAAGAGAATGAAAAAAGAATGAGGTCATTCTGAGTTCGGACAAAGAAGATACGGCCAAAACAGGTTTACCGAAGATCGACGTCTACATGCAAGTATGCATACGGGTATGCAAATGGATTTTCAGTATGCAAACGAATTTCCCTGGATTTTATTACAAAAACTCACTTGTAAACTGGTATGAAAACTGGTATGCATACCTGAAGTGTACCATGAAGGCCAAAACATCCCGAACAACTATTTTCAACCCGGAACATTTAAGAACCTTGAACACAAATCAAGTTAGGTAGACATGAACGATATACAAGGTACATAGATCATCATAAAACTTTCTCAAGTTTAGAGACATAACTTTTTATAAGAATCTGATCGAATTCTACAATGTTACCAAACATTCAAAATCATACCTAACATAATATGTGTGCCCCGGCTCTTATGCTTCTCTCACCGTATACATAACAAGGCATTTCTGGGTGAGAATGCACTTTTAACACAAACAAGTTGTGTTGAGATGAACAATGTCTTGCTCACCATGGCACCAAGAAAGAGTTTCTTTCCAGCCACTTTTGCATTCAACAAAGTTTAGAAACATCTAAGAATCTATTTTTACAAGTTTTGCAAAAGATTTTAGAGAGATACACAAAAAATTGAGTCCCTGATGTCTCATTTTAATTATTTTTTTGCTAAGTCCAATAGTTTATTAAAGCGAAAAACATAATTACAAGAATTACAAGGGAGTCTCAAAGGCCTCCTACCCCCATAAACCAAAAAGGTAACAAATAACAAAAAAGAAACCTTATGAGGCTCTTAAAAATAACTCAAAAATAAAAGAGAAGTTATCTACGTCTCATTCTTCTTCTTTGGTTACCAACTTTGCACGCTTTACTCTTGGATAAAATGGTGTCCAAGTCTTCAATTTATTCATAAAATTCTCCCTCTTCATCTTCATCCGAAGCATAATTACCAGGGACAAACTTGATTGGAGTTTGAGTAATTGTAGAACCATCCAAAATATTCCCCTCAAGATCCATCCTTCCTTCCAACAGCGCACGAGCAAGGATAGAAACCTCCCTTTGAGATTTTAGAGAATCCAAATGTGCCCTGAATGCTTCTGATTTTTTCTTCAAATCTGGACCCTTTCTTTCCCATTCCGATCCTTCCTTGTAAAAAATAAAAGTATAGTCAATTGCTTTGCTTTTATTGAAATTTTGACAGAAGTATAGTCAATTGCTTTGCTTTTATTAAAATTTTATTATATAACTGTGGAAGAGTCAAAAAATAAATATTCTTAAAGAGGCCACCACGACCAGTGATAATGGTTCTGAACCTTTTATATTGGTCTAAATCAGGCTGATTTAGCTAGATATCCCAAAAGTATGGACATAAGTATAGTCAATAGCTTTGTTTTTATAGAAATTCTATTATATAACTGTGGAAGAGTCAAAAAATAAATATTCTTACAGAGGCCACCACGACCAGTGTTAATGGTTCTAAACCTTTTATATTGGTCTAAATCAGGATGATTTAGTATGATATCCCAAAAGAATAGATAGAAGTAAGGTCAATAACGATGTTTTTATAGAAACTTTATTTTATAACTATGGAAGAGTCAAAAAATAAATATTCTTACAAAGGCCACCACGACCTGTGATAATGGTTCTGAACCACTTATATTAGTCTAAATCAGGCCGACTTAGGAGGATATCCCAAAAGAATAGACAAAAGTATAGTCAATTGCTTTGTTTTTATAGAAATTTTATTTTATAACTGTGGAAGAGTCAAAAAACAAATATTCTTACAGAGGCCACCACGACCAGTGATAATAGTTCTGAACCACTTATATTGGTCTAAATTTGGCCGATTTAGGAGGATATCCCAAATAGACAAAACTATAGTCAATTGCTTTGTTTTTATATAAATTTTATTTTATAACTGTGGAAGAATCAAAAAATAAATATTCTTACAGAGGCCACCACGACCAGTGATAATGGTTCTAAACCTTTTATATTATTGGTCTTAATCATGCTGATTTAGGAGGATATCTCAAAAGAATAAACATAAGTATAGTCAATTGCTTTGTTTTTATAGAAATTTTATTATATAATTGTGGAAGAGTCAAAAAAAATAAATATTCTTACAGAGGTCACCACGACCAGTGATAATGGTTCTGAACCTTTTATATTGGTCTAAATCAAGTTGATTTAGCTAGATATCCCAAAAGTATAGACAGAAGTATAGTCAATAGCTTTGTTTTTATAGAAATTTTATTATTTAACTGTGGAAGAGTCAAAATATAAATATTCTTACAGAGGCCACCACGACCAGTGATAATGGTTCTGAACCTTTTATATTGGTCTAAATCAAGCTGATTTAGTATGATATTCCAAAAGTATAGACAGAAGTATAGTCCATTGCTTTGTTTCTATAGAAATTTTATTATATAACTGTGGAAGAGTCAAAAAATAAATATTCTTATAGAGGCCACCACGACCGGTGATAATGGTTCTGAACCCTTTATATTGGTCTAAATCAGGCTGATTTAGTATGATATTCCAAAAGTATAGACAGAAGTATAGTCAATAGCTTTGTTTTTATATAAATTTTATTATATAACTTTGGAAGAGTCAAAAAATAAATATTCTTAGAGAGGCCACCACGACTAGTGATAATGGTTCTGAACCTTTTAGATTGGTCTAAATCAGCCTGATTTAGTATGATATCCCAAAAGTATAAACATAAGTATAGTCAATAGCTTTGTTTTTATAGAAATTTTATTATATAACTGTGGAAGAGTCAAAAAATAACTATTCTTACAAAGGCCACCACAACCAGTGATAATGGTTCTGAACCTTTTATAATGTTCTAAATCAGGCTGATTTAGTATGATATCCCAAAAGTATAGACAGAAGTATAGTCAATAAATTTATTTTTATAGAAAATTTATTATATAACTGTGGAAGAGTCAAAAAATAAATATTCTTACAGAGGCCACCACGACCAGTGATAATGGTTCTGAACCTTTTATATTGGTCTAAATCAGGCTGATTTAGCTAGATATCCCAAAAGTATAGACAGAAGTATAGTCAATAGCTTTGTTTTTAAAGAAATTCTATTATATAACTGTGGAAGAGTCAAAAAATAAATATTCTTACAGAGGCCACCATGACCAATGTTAATGGTTCTAAACACTTTATATTTGTCTAAATCAGGCTGATTTAGTATGATATCCCAAAAGAATAGATAGAAGTAAAGTCAATAGCGTTGTTTTTATAGAAACTTTATTTTATAACTATGGAAGAGTCAAAAAATAAATATTCTTACAAAGGCCACCACTACCTGTGATAATGGTTCTGAACCTTTTATATTGGTCTAAATCAGAATGATTTAGTATGATATCCCAAAAGAATAGACAGAAGTATAGTCAATAGCTTTATTTTTATAGAAATTTTATTATATAACTGTGGAAGAGTCAAAAAATAAATATTCTTACAGAGGCCAACACGAACAGTGATAATGGTTCTGAACCTTTTATATTAGTCAAAATCAGGCTGATTTAGTATGATATCCCAAAAGAATAGACAGAAGTATAGTCAATTGGTTTGTTTCTATAGAAATTTTATTATATAAATGTGGAAGAGTCAAAAAATAAATATTCTTACATAGGCCACCACGACCAGTGATATTGGTTATGAACCTTTTATATTAGTCAAAATCAGGCTGATTTAGTATGATATCCCAAAAGAATAGACAGAAGTATAGTCAATTGCTTTGTTTCTATAGAAATTTTATTATATAACTGTGGAAGAGTCAAAAAATAAATATTCTTACAGAGGCCACCACGACCAGTGATAATGGTTCTGAACCTTTTATATTAGTCTAAGTCAGGCCTATTTAGTATGATATCCCAAAATATTAGACAAAAGTATAGTTAATTGCTTTGTTTCTATATAAATTTTATTATATAACTGTGGAAGAGTCAAAAAATAAATATTCTTACAGAGGCCACCATGACCAGTGATAATGGTTCTGAACCTTTTATATTGGTCTAAATTAGGATGATTAAGTATGATATCCCAAAAGTATAGACATAAGTATAGTCAATAACTTTGTTTTTATAGAAATTTTATTATATAACTGTGGATAAGTCAAAAAATAAATATTCTTACAGAGGCCACCACAACCAGTGATAATGGTTCTGAACCATTTATATTGGTCTAAATCAGGATGATTTAGTATGATATCCCAAAAGTATGGACAGAAGTATAGTCAATATCTTTGTTTTAATAGAAATTTTATTATATAACTGTGGAAGAGTAAAAAAATAAATATTCTTACAAAGGCCACCACGACCAGTGAAAATACTTCTGAACCTTTTATATTGGTCTGAATCAGGATGATTTAGGATGATATCCCAAAAGAATAGACAGAAGTATAGTCAATTGCTTTGCTTTTATAGAAATTTGATTATATAACTGTGGAAGAGTCAAAAAATAAATATTCTTACAATGGCCACCACGATCAGTGATAATGGTTCTGAACCTTTTATATTAGTCTAAATCAGGCTGATTTAGTATGATATCCCAAAAGTATAGACAAAAGTATAGTCAATAGCTTTATTTTTATAGAAATTTTATTATATAACTGTGGAAGAGTCAAAAAATAAATATTCTTACAGAGGCCACCACAACCAGTGATAATGGTTCTGAAACTTTTATATTGGTCTAAATCAGGCTGATTTAGGAGGATATCCCAAAAGAATAGAAAGAAGTATAGTCAATTGCTTCGCTTTTATTGAAATTTTATTATATAACTTTGGAAGAGTCAAAAAATAAATATTCTTACAGAGGCCACCACGACCAGTGATGATAGTTCTGAACCTTTTATATTGGTCTAAATCAGGCTGATTTAGGAGGATATACCAAAAGAATAGAAAGAAGTATAGTCAATTGCTTCTCTTTTATTGAAATTTTATTATATAACTTTGGAAGAGTCAAAAAATAAATATTCTTACAGAGGCCAACACGACCAGTGATAATGGTTCTGAACCTTTTATATTGGTCTAAATCAGGCTGATTTAGTATGATATCCCAAAAGTATAGTCAATAGCTTTGTTTTTATAAATTTTTTATTATATAACTGTGGAAGAGTCAAAAAGTAAATATTCTTACAGAAGCCACCACGACCAGTGATAATGGTTCTGAAACTTTTATATTGGTCTAAATCAGGATGATTTAGTATGATATCCCAAAAGTATAGACAAAAGTATAGTCAATAGCTTTTTTTTTATATAAATTTTATTATATAACCGTGGAAGAGTGAAAAAATAAATATTCTTACAGAGGCCACCACGACTAGTGATAATGGTTCTGAACCTTTTATATTGGTCTAAATCAGGCTGATTTAGCTAGATATCCCAAAAGTATAGACAGAAGTATAGTCAATAGCTTTGTTTTTATAAAATTTTTATTATATAACTGTGGAAGAGTCAAAAAATAAATATTCTTACAAAGGCCACCACAACCAGTGATAATGGTTCTGAACCTTTTATATTGGTCTAAATCAGGCTGATTCAGCATGATATCCCAAAAGTATAGACAGAAGTATAGTCAATAGCTTTGTTTTTATAGAAATTTTATTATATAACTTTGGAAGAGTCAAAAAATAAATATTCTTACAGAGGCCACCACGACCAGTGATAATGGTTCTGAACCTTTTATATAGGTCTAAATCAGGCTGATTTAGTATGATATCCCAAAAGAATAGAAAGAAGTATAGTCAATTGCTTTACTTTTATTGAAATTTTATTATATAACTTTGGAAGAGTCAAAAAATAAATATTCTTACAGAGGCCACCACGACCAGTGATAATGGTTCTGAACCTTTTATATTGGTCTAAATCAGGCTGATTTAGTTAGATATCCCAAAAGTATAGACAGAAGAATAGTCAATAGCTTTGTTTTTGTAGAAATTCTATTATATAACTGTGGAAGAGTCAAAAAATAAATATTCTTACAGAGGCCACCACGACCAGTGATAATGGTTCTGAACCTTTTATATTGTTCTAAATCAGGATGATTTAGCTAGATATCCCAAAAGTATAGACATAAGTATAGTCAATAACTATGTTTTTATAGAAATTTTATTATATAACTGTGGAAGAGTCAAAAAGTAAATATTCTTACAGAAGCCACCATGACCAGTGATAATGGTTCTAAACCTTTTATATTGGTCTAAATCAGGATGATTTAGTATGATATCCCAAAAGTATAGACAGAAGTATAGTCAATAGCTTTGTTTTTATAGAAATTTTATTATATAACTGTGGAAGAGTAAAAATAATAAATATTCTTACAAAGGCCACCACGACCAGTGATAATGGTTCTGAACCTTTTATATTGGTCTAAATCAGGCTGATTTAGGAGGATATCCCAAAAGAATAGACAGAAGTATAGTCAATTGCTTTGCATTTATTGAAATTTTATTATATAACTGTGGAAGAGTCAAAAAATAAATATTCTTACAGAGGCTACCACGACCAGTGATAATGGTTCTGAACCTTTTATATTGGTCTAAATCAGGCTGATTAAGGAGGATATCCCAAAAGAATAGACAAAACTATAGTCAATTGCTTTGTTTTTATATAAATTTTATTTTATAACTGTGGAAGAATCAAAAAATAAATATTCTTACAGAGGCCACCACGACCAGTGATGATGGTTCTGAACCTTTTATATTGGTCTAAATCAGGAGGATATCCCAAAAGAATAGAAAGAAGTATAGTCAATTGCTTCTCTTTTATTGAAATTTTATTATATAACTTTGGAAGAGTCAAAAAATAAATATTCTTACAGAGGCCAACACGACCAGTGATAATGGTTCTGAACCTTTTATATTATTGGTCTTAATCATGCTGATTTAGGAGGATATATCAAAATAATAGACCGAAGTATAGTCAATTGCTTTGTTTTTATATAAATTTTATTTTATAACTGTGGAAGAATAAAAAAATAAATATTCTTACAATGGCCAGCACGACCAGTGATAATAGTTCTGAACCTTTTATATTGGTCTGAATCAGGCTGATTTAGGATGATATCCCAAAAGAATAGACAGAAGTATAGTCAATTGCTTTGCTTTTATAGAAATTTGATTATATAACTGTGGAAGAGTCAAAAAATAAATATTCTTACAGAGGCCACCACGACCAGTGTTAATGGTTCTAAACCTTTTATATTTGTCTAAATCAGGCTGATTTAGTATGATATCCCAAAAGTACAGACAAAAGTATAGTCAATAGCTTTTTTTTTATTGATATTTTATTATATAACTGTGGAAGAGTCAAAAAATAAATATTCTTACAGAGGCCACCATGACCAGTGATGATGGTTCTGAACCTTTTATATTGGTCAAAATAAGGTTGATTTAAGAGGATATCCCAAAATAATAGAAAGAAGTATTGTCAATTGCTTCGCTTTTATTGAAATTTTATTATATAACTTTGGAAGAGTCAAAAAATAAATATTCTTACAGAGGCCAACACGACCAGTGATAATGGTTCCGAACCATTTATATTGGTCTAAATCAGGCTGATTTAGTATGATATCCCAAAAGTATAGACAAAAGTATAGTCAATAGCTTTGTTTATATTAATTTTTTATTATATAACTGTGGAAGAGTCAAAAAGTAAATATTCTTACAGAGTCCACCACGACCAGTGCTAATGGTTCTGAACCTTTTATATTGGTCTAAATCAGGATGATTTAGTATGATATCCCAAAAGTATAGACATAAGTATAGTCAATAACTATGTTTTTGTAGAAATTTTATTATATAACTCTGGAAGAGTCAAAAAATAAATATTCTTACAGAGGCCACCACGACCAGTGATAATGGTTCTGAACCTTTTATATTGATCTAAATCAGGCTGATTTAGTTAGATATCCCAAAAGTATAGACAGAAGTATAGTCAATAGCTTTGATTTTATAGAAATTCTATTATATTACTGTGGAAGAGTCAAAAAATAAATATTCTTACAGAGGCCACCACGACCAGTGATGATGGTTCTAAACCTTTTATATTTGTCTAAATTAGGCTGATTTAGTATGATATCCCAAAAGTACAGACAGAAGTATAGTCAATAGCTTTGTTTTTATTGAAATTTTATTATATAACTTTGGAAGAGTCAAAAAATAAATATTCTTACAGAGGCCACCACGACCAGTGATAATGGTTCTGAACCTTTTATATTGGTCTAAATCAGGCTGATTTAGTATGATATCCCAAAAGAATAGAAAGAAGTATAGTCAATTGCTTTACTTTTATTGAAATTTTATTATATAACTGTGGAAGAGTCAAAAAGTAAATATTCTTACAGAGGCCACCACGACCAATTATAATGGTTCTGAACCTTTTATATTGGTCTAAATCAGGCTGATTTAGTATGATATCCCAAAAGTATAGACATAAGTATAGTCAATAGCTTTGTTTTTATAGAAATTTTATTATATAACTGTGGAAGAGTCAAAAAGTAAATATTCTTACAAAGGCCACCACGACCAGTGATAATGGTTCTGAACCTTTTATATTGGTCTAAATCAGGTTGATTTAGCTAGATATCTCAAAAGTATAGACAGAAGTATAGTCAATAGCTTTGTTTTTATAAAAATTCTATTATATAACTGTGGAAGAGTCAAAAAATAAATATTCTTACAGAGGCCACCACGACCAGTGATAATGGTTCTAAACCTTTTATATTGTTCTAAATCAGGATGATTTAGCTAGATATCCCAAAAGTATAGACATAAGTATAGTCAATAACTATGTTTTTATAGAAATTTTATTATATAACTGTGGAAGAGTCAAAAAAATAAATATTCTTACAGAGGCCACCACGACCAGTGATAATGGTTCTAAACCTTTTATATTGGTCTAAATCAGGATGATTTAGTATGATATCCCAAAAGTATAGACAGAAGTATAGTCAATAGCTTTGTTTTAATACAAATTTTATTATATAACTGTGGAAGAGTCAAAAAATAAATATTCTTACAGAGGCCACCACGACTAGTGACGATGGTTTTGAACCTTTTATATTGGTCTAAATCAGGCTGATTTAGGAGGATATCCCAAAAGAATAGAAATAAGTATAGTCAATTGCTTTGTTTTTATAGAAATTTTATTATATAATTGTGGAAGAGTCAAAAAATAAATATTCTTACAAAGGCCACCACAACCAGTGATAATGGTTTTGAACCTTTTATATTGGTCTAAATCAGGATAATTTAGTATGATATCCCAAAAGTATAGACATAAGTATAGTCAATAGCTTTGTTTTTATAGAAATTTTATTATATAACTGTGGAAGAGTCGAAAAATAAATATTCTTACAGAGGCCACCACGACCAGTGATAATGGTTCCGAACCTTTTATATTGGTCTAAATCTGGCTGATTTAGTATGACATCCCAAAAGTATAGACAAAAGTATAGTCAATAGCTTTGTTTTTATAAAAATTTTTATTATATAACTGTGGAAGAGTCAAAAAGTAAATATTCTTACAGAAGCCACCACGACCAGTGATAATGGTTCTAAACCTTTTATATTGGTCTAAATCAGGATGATTTAGTATGATATCCCAAAAGTATAGACAAAAGTATAGTCAATAGCTTTATTTTTATAGAAATTTAATTATATAACTGTGGAAGAGTAAAAAAAATATTCTTACAGAGGCCACCACGACCAGTGATAATGGTTCTGAACCTTTTATATTGGTCTAAATCAGGATGATTTAGGAGGATATCCCAAAAGAATAGACAGAAGTATAGTCAATTGCTTTGCATTTACTGAAATTTTATTATATAAATGTGGAAGAGTCAAAAAATAAATATTCTTACAGATTCCACCACGACCTGTGATAATGGTTCTAAACCTTTTATATTAGTCTAAATCAGGCTGATTTAGTATGATATCCCAAAAGTATAGACAGAAGTATAGTCAATAGCTTTATTTTTATAGAAATTTTATTATATAACTGTGGAAGAGTCAAAAAATAAATATTCTTACAGAGGCCACCACGACCAGTGATAAAGGTTCTGAACCTTTTTTATTGGTCTAAATCAGGCTGATTTAGTTAGATATCCCAAAAGTATAGATAGAAGTATAGTCAATAGCTTTGTTTTTATAGAAATTCTATTATATTACTATGGAAGAGTCAAAAAATAAATATTCTTACAGAGGCCACCACGACCAGTGATGATGGTTCTAAACCTTTTATATTTGTCTAAATCAGGCTGATTTCGTATGATATCCCAAAAGTATAGACAGAAGTATAGTCAATAGCTTTGTTTTTATTGAAATTTTATTATATAACTTTGGAAGAGTCAAAAAATAAATATTCTTACAGAGGCCACCACGACCAGAGATAATGGTTCTGAACCTTTTATATTGGTCTAAATCAGGCTGATTTAGTATGATATCCCAAAAGAATAGAAAGAAGTATAGTCAATTGCTTTACTTTTATTGAAATTTTATTATATAACTGTGGAAGAGTCAAAAAGTAAATATTCTTACAGAGGCCACCACGACCAGTGATAATGGTTCTGAACCTTTTATATTGGTATAAATCAGGCTGATTTAGTATGATATCCCAAAAGTATAGACAGAAGTATAGTCAATAGCTTTGTTTTTATAGAAATTTTATTATATAACTGTGGAAGATTCAAAAAGTAAATATTCTTACAGAGGCCACCACGACCAGTGATAATGGTTCCGAACCTTTTATATTGGTCTAAATCAGGTTGTTTTAGCTAGATATCCCAAAAGTATAGTCAATAGCATTGTTTTTATAGAAATTGTATTATATAACTGTGGAAGAGTCAAAAAATAAATATTCTTACAGAGGCCACCACGACCAGTGATAATGGTTCTGAACCTTTTATATTGTTCTAAATCAGGATGATTTTGCTAGATATCCCAAAAGTATAGACAGAAGTATAGTCAATAACTATGTTTTTATAGAAATTTTATTATATAACTGTGGAAGAGTCAAAAAAATAAATATTCTTACAGAGGCCACCACGACCAGTGATAATGGTTCTAAGCCTTTTATATTGGTATAAATCAGGCTGATTTAGTATGATATCCCAAAAGTATAGACAGAAGTATAGTCAATAGCTTTGTTTTAATACAAATTTTATTATATAACTGTGGAAGAGTCAAAAAATAAATATTCTTACAGAGGCCACCACGACCAGTGACGATGGTTTTAAACCTTTTATATTGGTCTTAATCAGGCTGATTTAGGAGGATATCCTAAAAGAATAGAAATAAGTATAGTCAATTGCTTTGCTTTTATTGAAATTTTATTATATAACTTTGGAAGAGTCAAAAAATAAATATTCTTACAGAAGCCACCACGACCAGTGATAATGGTTCTGAACCTTTTATATTGGTATAAATCAGGCTGATTTAGCATGATATCCCAAAAGTATAGACAAAAGTATAGTCTATAGCTTTGTTTTTATAGAAATTTTATTATATAACTGTGGAAGAGTCAAAAAATAAATATTCTTACAAAGGCCAGTACAACCAGTGATAATGGTTTTGAACCTTTTATATTGGTGTAAATCAGGATAATTTAGTATGATATCCCAAAAGTATAGACAGAAGTATAGTCAATAGCTTTGTTTTTATAGAAATTTTATTATAAAACTGTGGAAGAGTCGAAAAATAAATATTCTTACAGAGGCCACCACGACCAGTGATAATGGTTCCGAACCTTTTATATTGGTCTAAATCAGGCTGATTTAGTATGATATCCCAAAAGTATAGACATAAGTATAGTCAATAGCTTTGTTTTTATAGAAATTTTATTATATAACTGTGGAAGAGTCAAAAATTAAATATTCTTACAAAGGCCACCACGACCAGTGATAATGGTTCTGAACTTTTTGTTTTGGTCTAAATCAGGCTGATTGAGGAGGATATCCCAAAAGAATAGAAGAAAGTATAGTTAATTGCTTTGTTTTTATAGAAATTTTATTATATAACTGTGGAAGAGTCAAAAAATAAATATTCTTACAGAGGCCACCACGACCTGTGATAATGGTTCTGAACCTTTTATATTGGTCTAAATCAGGCTGATTTAGTATGATATCCCAAAAGTATAGACAAAAGTATAGTCAATAGCTTTGTTTTTATAGAAATTTTATTATATAACTGTGGAAGAGTCAAAAAATAAATATTCTTACAAAGGCCACCACGACCAGTGATAATGGTTTTGAACCTTTTATATTGGTCTTAATCAGGCTGATTTAGGAGGATATCCTAAAAGAATAGAAATAAGTATAGTCAATTGCTTTGCTTTTATTGAAATTTTATTATATAACTTTGGAAGAGTCAAAAAATAAATATTCTTACAGAAGCCACCACGACCAGTGATAATGGTTCTGAACCTTTTATATTGGTATAAATCAGGCTGATTTAGCATGATATCCCAAAAGTATAGACAAAAGTATAGTTAATTGCTTTGTTTTTATAGAAATTTTATTATATAACTGTGGAAGAGTCAAAAACTAAATATTCTTACAAAGGCCACCACAACCAGTGATAATGGTTTTGAACCTTTTATATTGGTGTAAATCAGGATAATTTAGTATGATATCCCAAAAGTATAGACAGAAGTATAGTTAATTGCTTTGTTTTTATAGAAATTTTATTATATAACCGTGGAAGAGTCAAAAAATAAATATTCTTACAAAGGCCACCACGACCAGTGATAATGGTTCTGAACCTTTTATATTGGTCTAAATCAGGCTGATTTAGTATGATATCCCAAAAGTATAGACAGAAGTATAGTCAATAGCTTTGTTTTTATAGAAATTTTATTATATAACTTTGGAAGAGTCAAAAATTAAATATTCTTACAAAGGCCACCACGACCAGTGATAATGGTTCTGAACTTTTTGTTTTGGTCTAAATCATGCTGATTGAGGAGGATATCCCAAAAGAATAGAAGAAAGTATAGTTAATTGCTTTGTTTTTATAGAAATTTTATTATATAACTGTGGAAGAGTCAAAAAATAAATATTCTTACAGAGGCCACCACGACCAGTGATAATGGTTCTGAACCTTTTATATTGGTCTAAATCAGGATGATTTAGTATCATATCCAAAAGTATAGACAGAAGTATAGTCAATAGCTTTGTTTTTATAGAAATTTTATTATATAACTGTGGAAGAGTAAAATAAATAAATATTCTTACAGAGGCCACAACGACCAGTGATAATGGTTCTAAACCTTTTATATTGGTCTAAATCAGGATGATTTAGTATGATATCCCAAAAGTATAGACAGAAGTATAGTCAATAGCTTTGTTTTTATAGAAATTTTATTATATGACTGTGGAAGAGTCAAAAAATTAATATTCTTACGGAGGCCACCACGACCAGTGACGATGGTTTTGAACCTTTTATATTGGTCTAAATCAGGCTGATTTAGGAGGATATCCCAAAAGAATAGAAAGAAGTATAGTCAATTGCTTTGCTTTTATTGAAATTTTATTATATAACTTTGGAAGAGTCGAAAAATAAATATTCTTACAGAGGCCACCACGACCAGTGATATGAGTTAATACTCCTTGATCGTTTATACTACCCCAAATATATCTGATTGCATTTTCCAACTGAAATGGAATATTAATACCGAAATTGCATTGTACATCCAGAATAGACCTAAGAAAACATGATCTCAGGCGCATATTTGACATGTCCCCCCTTTTCCAGGTCCGTCACAAGGGAAACAAAAAACCCAGATTTGCATTATCAGGTATGAAACGGGAACTAAGAGCAAATAGAACACCTTTCAGTAGTATTAATACTATTACATGGATTGTAAATGCATGAATGTGATGTGCCAAAAAAATCCGCGGTTCCTAATGCAATAGGTAACAAAGCTACTTTTCCGCCTACTGCTACTAAACCACTACCCCCCCCCCCCAAGTCAAGCTGGTGTTTGTTTTTGCACCAGGAGCTGTTGTACCAGGTGTTAAAATGTGAGTATTTTGTAACCCATTAAGCAAAGATGGGTTGTAATTGAATTGCGATATCTGAAAACATATCTTGCAGACACCCTAAAGCGCTCATGGTATCATTATGAATATACAAACCAAAACTGTGAAAGCATAGAAATATACATTCCAAGTTGAGATGCGATATGATTGCATTGCGGTGCCTAAGGACATGATCTAATAGATCGTTATATCGAGTAATTGGATCATAATCTCTTACCATAAAAATTGCTGCATGTGCAGTAACACCAACTATGAGAAATCTATCGATCCACATGTGATGTATGAACAACGAAAGTATTGTACCATAGTCAGTAGTGAGATATGGATAAGGGGGCATGGCATACATATGGTGAGCTACAACAATGGTTAAAGATCCTAGCATAACTAAATTTAGGGATAATTGAGCATGCCATGACGTTGTTAGGATTTCATAGATTCCTTTATGGCCCTGGCCTGTAAATGGACCTTTATGAGCCTCTAAAATATCTTTCAGGCCATGACCAATCCTCCAGTTAGTCCTATACATGTGACCGGATATCAGGAAAAGAATTGCAATAGCTAAATGATGGTGTCCAATATCGGTCAGCCATAGACCCCCTGTTACTGGATCTAATCCTCCACGAAAAGTAAGAAATTTGGCATATTTTGACCAATTCAAGGTGAAAAACGGGGTTTCTCCCTCGACAAAACTTGGATAAAGTTGAGCCAAAATATCCCGGTTCAAGATAAATTCATGGGGAAGTGGGATCTCCTTAGGATCTACTCCAGCGTCTAGAAATTGGTTAATTGGTAAAGAGACATGTATTTGGTGTCTCGCCCAAGAAAGAGATCCAAGTCCTAGTAACCCCGCCAAATGGTGATTCAACATGGATTCTACATCTTAGAACCAAGCCAACTTTGGAGCAGCTTTGTGATAATGCAACCAACCAGAAGAAAGCATTAATGTTGCAAAGACCAATGCACCAATTACAGTACAATAGAGCTGTAATTCACTAGTTCTTCCAGACGCTCTCCAAATCTGGAAAAACCCAGAGGTTATTTGTATTCCTCGGAAACCATTCAATATTTCTTAGCCCACGATTGGCCAAACCACCTGAGCGCTGGGTCTGATGTGAGTAGGATCGCTTAGCCATGCTTCATAATTGGAAAGATGGGCACCTTGGAAATACATGCCACTCGGCCAAAAAAATATGATGGAGAGTTGACTGAAATGGGCACTAAATACTTTTCGGGAGATCTCCTCCAAATAACTTGTATGGCTATTGAAATCATGGGCATCGACATGTAGGTTCCAGATCCAAGTGGTAGTATTAGGGACTTTAGCTATTGTTCTTGAGAAATGACCTGGTCTGGCCCATTCCTCAAAAGAAGTTTTTCGGGATCCCGATCCACTAAAATTTTAACTTCTGGTTCCGGAGAACGAATAATCATTGAATCCTCCTCTTTCCGGACAATACATACAAAGATACCTGCCAACAGTCAAGTTATTAGAGAACTTCTGAAATCTATTTATAATTAGTTCCTTTCCTTCTTATCTCCCAGCTATTTATTTTGTTTAGTTATTTACTAGAGCAATTATGATCTGGAAGTCGATCTGAGGCAAGTGTTCGGATCTATTATGACATATCCATGAGGCGCTCAATGAACCTTTATAATATTTGAAAATCTTTTCCCGGCTCCGACTTGACACAAAAACTCTTTTTTTTTTATATTATTATTCATATGCAAATTATAGGTGCTTACATGGAGCTGCTTCGTATATTACATGGAACTATGACTATTGATCAATTCCAAATCACTTAATTGGGGAAGTCATGAATAAGATCCCAGTATCCACATTCAAAGGCTTTTTTAGTTTGAATAGCAAAAAGGGATGTATGATGTACTGTAGTCGGGTATTGTTTATGCCTACGAGGTACTAGAAGAAATAAAACAGCACAATCTTAGAAGGAATACAATGAAATTCCTTGATTAGCTCTTCCTAAAGGAAATATCTATTTTATTTTACTGATGGATAAAAAAAGTGTTCTTATTCAAACCGCCGCGTGATCTTCAACCAATTATGCGCTTCAATATATTTACTTGGAGTAAGCGCTATAGCTTGCTTCCAATACTCAACCGCTTGATCGGACCAAGCTTTCGCAATTTCAGAATCTCCCTTCCGTATAGCCTGTTCTCCTCGGTCGGAATAGGTGGGTCAATTTCTTCCCTTAGAACCGTACTTGAGAGTTTCCTACCTCATACGGCTCAGCAATCAATTATTTTGGTGTCCCATATTAATCGACCATATCTAACTAAATAAGATTTTTCATAAATCTATCCCATTTTTGTTTCTCGGGTTAACCAGAAGGGGTTAATTACATTTACATAAGTTTTAAACTTGCATTTTTTTTCAAAATAAGTTTTATCTTTTATCCTACCTTCGGAAAAACGAAACCCACTATCATATCTTTTTCTGAAAGGTAACTATCTCAGTTTCATTTTCATATATATATATATATAGAATCTTTGAAAAAGACTTTCCTCTCTAAGAAAGAAAGGACTTACTATATTTGGGGTCTGATGCTACACCGCTGCTGAATACCTTAGTGGATCAACTCTATTACATAAGTTGATTCCTAACTTATATCTCATATCATGACATAAGTAAGCAGTTTTTTCTTATTGTATCTGCCAAAAATTTCACTAATTGATCTTTACGGCGCTTCCTCTATCAATTAGATCTTTTATTTATCCATAGAATAGAGTATTATATACATATCCATTTATTCATTTTTTTGCTTTTATGAAGTCTCTTTCTTTGCTACAGCTAATAAAAATCGTTGCTTTGTACGATACATATGTAGAAAGCCTATCCTCTAGTATTTACTAGCGTATTTTATCTTTCTTTTCTTGTTTCTATAGTGGAGATGGTCGCACGTAATGACAGATCACGTCCATATTATTAAAAGCTTGTGGTAAGAATGGATTTCGTTCTAGTTCCCGGAAATAATATTCCAAAGCTTTTGTATGTTCTCCGTTACTTGTGTGGATAAGGCCTATGATATACAGTATATAACTTCGATCATAGGGATCAATTTCTAGTCTCATAGGTTCATAATAATTATGTAAAGCTTCCGAAAAATTTCCTTCAGATTGAGCTGACATCCGTTGCGGTCATTCATTCTATTCAAAGAATCCCCGTTTCATAACCGTACGTGAGATTTTTATCTCATACGGCTCCTCCCTTCTGTGCATAATGAATGATAATAATCCATGGAACCAAAAGAATATCGAAATATTCTCATTATGAACTAACAGGGACTAGTGTTTTTACAAGAAATCTCTAGTCATCCTTCCTGCAAGACGTATTTTCTTAACACTAATCGTGTTGTATCTAGATAGAAAAGGTGACTCCAATAATTTCTTTGTCCTCAACGCCCCCTATTTCCAGGAATTAGTCACTTCAACAGTCTTTGATGGTTATATAGGTATCCAAAGTACAAACGAGATAGATGTTTGTTGTCCCAACCAATCTTGTCAGTTCTGATCCCGATAAGGAAAGGGATAATTTATAACAAAGTTTTTTTTTGTTGATTCCTAGGTGTCGTGCTTCTTCCCCTATGCCGCTTATTGGTTGGTACTGATGGAGTAGGATTGACCTCTAATACATAAAGAACCTATAGGTGTAACCTTTCGTTTAATACTAGATTAGAAAATTGAAGCATCTGAGGCAGCATCAATCGAGGATACACAATAGAAGGAATTGTTCTATTTCCAAACTTCACCTTCAAGAAGCGTAGATTTTTTTAAGGTTTATTTCAATAAACGCTTTTCGTTTTATACCGAATCCAACCTTGCGTGCCTTTACTCGTAAGACAGAGAACACTAAATAAAATCAAATCACACCATCTCTATAATAGGTAAATGCCTCTTTTTCTCCGGAATTTGTCGGAATTATGCGTAATAAGATATTGGCTACAATTGAAGAGGTCTTATTAATAAAATTTCCATTTATACGTGATCTAGGCATAGTTCTCAATCCATTGTATGATTCTTCTTATTACCTCGCATGGGAAAAGAATCCCACAAACAAAGGAATTGTACAGGACGAAATAACATAAAAAAGACTCGTTCTAAACATGAAATTAATATTTCCTACAGATTATGATAACTCGAGAAGTTTTTTATTGGATTACAATTCAAAGAAGGAAAAAGAATAGAATAATCGTTCTATGATCAAAATACCACCCCCATCCATTTTCATATTTTGAATTGTTATAATCGGTTGGTCATACCTATACTGCAAAAATAAATATGAATGGCTCGCTATTCACCCGATTTCTGGGTCATAATCATAAAATTTTGTAGGAGAGATAGCCGAGTGGTTGAAGTCATAGCATTGGAACTGCTATGTAGGCTTTTTTTTACCGAGGGTTCGAATCCGTTTGTTTCCTTACCTTTGCCTAATTCAAGAGCGTTATTGACCACAATGGATCAAATAACAAACAAACAAGGAATAGGATTATTCTAATAGGTAGACCTTTCTTTGAAATGAATTCTCTATTCCTAATTGGGGTGGTACGAAAATTACTGATAAAGGGTAGCCAAGACATAAAAATATCCCATGCGGATCCATTTATGATACATGAAATGGGAAAAATATCCGGATCACACCCCTTAGCTTCGGTCAATTTACTTCGGCGAAAAGGGAAAAAAATTCTACGAATCCTTGCCTTGCTATTTGAGTTAGGTTCAAGTCTGATGGGAATAATATTCTACGACTAGCAATTCGTTTATTTTCAAGCCGACCCACTTACTATCTATTATTTGATTGACTAACCCTTTATATTGGGATGAATGAAGAGTCGAATGTTTTGGCAATTCTTCATGGGAGGATGAATCAAGATAATTTTGAATCAGAGCTTTGGATTTTTGTTCATCCCTCGTCGTAATAATATCTCGGGGTTTGCAGCAATAACTTGGTATATATACTATATGGCCATTAACTAAAATATTTCTATGGTTAACTAACTGCCGAGCTCCAGGAATGGTCGAAGCCATACCCAATCGAAAAAGTATGTTATCCAAACGCATTTCAAGTAATTGTAGTAAAACTTGACCAGTTGACCCTTTGGCTTTTCCGGTGATACGCACATATTTAAGTAATTGTCTCTCTGTCAGACCATAATGAAAACACAATTTTTGTTTTTCTTCTAGACGAATACGATATTGAGACTTTTTCCCAGAACGCGGTTGATTTCTAAGATCATTTCCGGCTTTAGGATTTTTACTAGTTAGTCCCGGTAAAGCCCCCAGATGGCGTGATTTTTTGAAACGAGGCCCTCGATAACGAGACATGAAAACTCATTTTTTTATTTACAGAATAAACCTAAATTAAGACTGAACTAAACGATAAACGAAAAAAAAATATACTAAAGTTATGTATTGTACTACAAAGAAGAATGAGTTGAATTGTATCAATATTCAGACTCTTTTGTATATATAGGAAGGTAAGGAGACTTTGTCTTAATTTGTTCTGTAGATATCTAACCAACCGCTCGAATCTGTTTTTTATTCACAGTTGGAAGTTCTTACGACATAATAGATCCGCTATTTTTGAGAAAAGCAAAGAAGTCTTTTCAATATTCCTTGAGTTCAAGGAGACATTATTAATCATGTAATAAAGTATAAAATAGAACAAAGAGAGAAAAGACGGCTATCGGAATCGAACCGATGACCATCACATTACAAATGCGATGCTCTAACCTCTGAGCAAAGCGAGCTCACATAACAGAACTTGTGTTGTGCATAGGAATTCAGTCAACTACTTAGGTCTTAGCTATTCAAAATAGACAATGAATATGAATAGAGAAAAATGAATACTGAATAGATATGGTATTCTATAACAATATAATATAACATACGAATTAATATAACGATAAATAGAGTGATATATGATATCAAAATTTTAAATGGGAAGAAAATCAACATTTTTTCTTTTCCATGATTCTCTTTTATATTTATAATTTATATGAATATGATTATAAATATCTTAATTCTAAATTATTAGAAATTAAGAAAAAATATGGCATTCTAAAAAAAGAATCGAACGTTCAAGTATTTCAAATCGGGTGGGAAAAGTGCGAGGTCAAAATGGTTTATTAAATCAAAAATACAAGAATTACAAAATGGGAGACTCTAGGCCTCCCCACCCCCATAAACCAAAGGGACAAAAAACTCTAAAAACTCAAAAAATAAACTCATAAACCCTTAAAAATTAGCAAAAAGAGGAATAACTGGTATCGTTTTCGCCCCTTATTTCCTACTTTAAAATTCTTCTTCTTTGGAATGAGACCAGCAATTATTTGAGTCAAATCATAGTCTCCATAAGGCTTCTTGTAATCATCTTCATAATCATCATAAGATTCATCATAATCATATTCATCTTCATCTGAAGCATAATTACCACTCGGCACAAGCTTAATAGGAGATTGAGGTTTTTTCTTTATTGACATTATATCCATTAACTCCTTTTTTCCCTTGAAATATTTTTTTCTAAAGGCTGGATCTCTAATGAAATTAGCACGCACTTCATTGAGATGAATAGTACTTATCACATCTAGTTCCTCTTTAGTTAAAATATTATCCATATCAAAAACACTTTCCTCCAACCCGGCTTGAAAAACCTTGTTATGCTCATGGGTTGGAGTTTCCTCATTGGGCTCTGAATTCGTAGCCATGATTTTGGCAGCTTTCTTGGAAGATTTTTTAGCTTGTTTCCTAGCTAGAATATCTACATTAACTTCACCCCAATCTTTTGAACCTCACTAGGATTATTATCAAGACCCAACTCAGAAGCTAGGACCTCATACTTTTTATTCACCACCACTTCTGTTCTTAAAAACTCATCCACAAAAGGAGTTTCAAAAGATTTAAATTTAAAAGGAGTACCTTTGTTAAGAGAATTCTTACCCACTGTTGTCCAATCCTCTTTAGAAGAGTTATCAGACCCTAGCTTGGAATTAGACACGGAAGTATCCAAAACTGAGCTAGTCCAGGCTTCAATTCCAGGTTGTTTAGACACGGAAGTATTCTTATTCTTGGTCACGTTCGTTGGCAGAATAGTTCCCAAATTATACACGGACTTCTTTCCCATATCAGTACGCACTACATGATCTGCTAGGGATTTTTCCAAATCATAATTTGGTTTGGACACAGACTGATCAGAGTTTGGGCTAAACACGGATTTGGCTGAAAATTCACGGGATTAGTTTCCTGAGTCCCGTCAGTTTGCATCTCTGGCCGCACTGCATGGGTTGCATGAGAAGAATTCTTGCGTGTAGCTAGGTCTTTTTTTGCTGCAATAGCGTTTTTGCAGCGAATCAATTTGAGTTGAGCTTGTAGTTGCAGAATAACCTACAACTACACCCTCAATAGAATTATTAGAAACTCAAGAAGTTCTTGATGATGAATAACAATTTTCTTATTAATGTTCTCAATTGATTACAAAGAAGTATCTAAATGGAATTAGAATAGTTACAACTTTCTCTATTCTCTTTCCTAAGATATTTTCTAACACTCACTAAAAGAACCTCCTGAATTTTACATTTGAACTCCTATTTATAGTAAAACTTATACAGTTGTTCATGAGTTACGAAGTATCGCAACTTATATTTGCAAAATTATTTCATCCTCGCAAAACTTCATATTTCTTCGCGATTCTTCTATCATCGTATCATTTTATAACTCTTTTCTCCTGATACTCGTGAACTATTATCTTGCGATATTCAGTACCTAGAGAGCTTATCTATATTCCACAAAAGAGATATTAAGCTCCTCTTCCAACTGAGTATCTTCAGCACACTCTTGAATTGAAGCAACATTAGTTATTTCCACTTCTGCCATATTTTCTTTCCCGGACTGAGTATTATCCTTTGTTGTAATATCATGAGTTTTGTTATCAACACCAGATTTAGCATGAACAACATTGGAAGCATGCATATTTTTCTCTCCATGCACTTCCCTCCAGGCATATTTTTGATTTGTACTTTTACCATCCCTGGAATTTTGAAGTTTTTGGGACTCAACAAAAGATTTAGAACCCCCTAAAAGCTTACGAGAAGCAAGATAACTTTCAAATTTATGTCCCATAAACTTACAGTGTGTGCAAAACTAGATGTTCTCCAAATCCTGAACTTCTACATATTTCCAAATTTTTTTGCCATTAGCTTTCAATCGAATTCTTTTAGGAATCGGTTTTGCAAAATCAATATTAATAAGAACAGCAACATAGTTCCCAACATCATGATCCAAACTTTTCTGATCAATAGCAATTGGCCTACCAAGAATTTTAGCAATGGATAATAGAATTATTTTCGTCCATAATTCAATGAATAAGCCAGGGAAACTAACCCAAACATTAGCACAAGAAGTACTTTGTCTTTCCGGATCAAAATTAGGGTAAAAATTATAAACCCTAAGCTGTTGATTCTGCACAACCCACGTATACCCATGCCAAACCCTTTCTTTGTCATCAGATGATGTTAACTTGATGATGAAAAAACCTTTTGTCATTGGTACCAACTTACTCCTTCTATCACCCAGTTTCCATTGTTCTTCCAAAAGTTTATGAACTTCATCAAGTTTTAACCCTTTGAAGTTCAATCTCCCAATGAGACTGAATTGAAACATATCACGACCCTCTTGTGTAAGTTCAAGAGGTAAATCTAGAGCCGGTTCATCACAAAAAATAGTTGCATCAGGAAGAGAAGTGAGATCCGAATCTGTTAACACATAGAGTTTTTTACCCTTAACCAAATCAGCAAAAGATATTGTTTTATTCCCATGAGGATTCACGGTTGAATCATGGTTTTCCCCCATCCTAAATCACCAGAGATGATCTAGGATGAAGGAGAAACGTTGAAGGAAGTTGAAACCCTATGAAAAAAATCGCCAAACTTTTTGGGAGAAAAAAACGCTCTTCAAATTTCTAAGAAACTAAAAGAAAAAATACATCAATATTGAATTGCGGATACATAAATGATGGAATCATTTCTGATTAAATCAAATGTAGGTCCTTCAATATAGAAAAATGGGTAAATAAGAAAGAAATCAAAGAGGAGTAAAGAGATAAAGTTTTTAGATAGATAACTTGTATCTAATGAATTCGACGGTTAACGGTTCCAGCATAAACGAAAGAAAGAAGGGTATGGCATCCCAGCGAGATCTTTGGCTCAAACTAAAAAGGGGATATGGAGAAATCGGTAGACGCTACGGACTTGATTGAATTGAGCCTTGGTATGGAAACCTACTAAGTGATATTTTTAAAATTTAGAGAAACCCAGGAATTAAAAATGGGAAATCCTGAGCCAAATCCTGTTTTCAGAAGAAAAAGAATTAAGGGGTTTTTGAAAGCGAGAATAAAAAAAGGATAGGTGCAGAGACTCAATGGAAGTTGTTCTAATGAATGGAGTTGACTGCGTTGGTAAAGGACTCCTTCTATTCCATTTGAATTTAAACTCCATAAAGAATGAGGGATAAAGCTACGATACGTACGTATACGTACTGAAATATCAAAGATTGTGTTAATATCGCCCTAATTTTTTTTTTACATAATAAAAATGAATAATTTTTGTGAATATATTCCAAGTTGAAGGAAGAATCGAATATTCAGTAATCAAACCATTCACTCCATAGGCTGATATATCTTTTGATGAACTGATTAATCGGACGAGAATAAAGATAGAGTCCCGTTCTACATGTCAATATAATTACAGTCAACAATGAAATTTATAGTAAGAGGAAAATCCGTCGACTTTATAAATCGTGAGGGTTCAAGTCCCTCTATCCCCACAAAAAGGCCCTTTTTACCCTAATTTACAGAATAACCTACAACTACACCCTCAATAGAATTAGTAAAAACTCAAGAAGTTCTTGATGATGAATAACAATTTTCTTATTAATGTTCTCAATTGATTACAAAGAAGTATCTAAATGGAATTAGAATAGTTACAACTTTCTCTATTCTCTTTCCTAAGATATTTTCTAACACTCACTAAAAGAACCTCCTGAATTTTACATTTGAACTCCTATTTATAGTAAAACTTATACAGCTGTTCATGAGTTACGAAGTATCGCAACTTATATTCGCAAAATTATTTCATCCTCGCAAAACTTCATATTTCTCCGCGCTTCTTCTATCATCGTATCATTTTATAACTCTTTTCTCCTGATACTAGTGAACTATTATCTTGCGATATTCAGTACCTACAGAGCTTATCTATATTCCACAAAAGAGATATTAAGCTCCTCTTCCAACTGAGTATCTTCAGCACACTCTTGAATTGAAGCAACATTAGTTATTTCCACTTCTGCCATATTTTCTTTCCCGGACTGAGTATTATCCTTTGTTGTAATATCATGAGTTTTGTTATCAACACCAGATTTAGCATGAACAACATTGGAAGCATGCATATTTTTCTCTCCATGCACTTCCCTCCATGCATATTTTTGATTTGTACTTTTACCATCCCTGGAATTTTGAAGTTTTTGGGACTCAACAAAAGATTTAGAACCCCCTAAAAGCTTACGAGAAGCAAGATAACTTTCAAATTTATGTCCCATAAACTTATAGTGTGTGCAAAACTAGATGTTCTCCAAATCCTGAACTTCTACATATTTCCAAATTTTTTTGCCATTAGCTTTCAATCGAATTCTTTTAGGAATCGGTTTTGCAAAATCAATATTAATAAGAACAGCAGCATAGTTCCCAACATCATGATCCAAACTTTTCTGATCAATAGCAATTGGCCTACCAAGAATTTTAGCAATGGATAATAAAATTCTTTTCGTCCATAATTCAATGAATAAGCCAGGGAAACTAACCCAAACATTAGCACAAGAAGTACTTTGTCTTTCCGGATCAAAATTAGGGTAAAAATTATAAACCCTAAGCTGTTGATTCTGCACAACCCACGTATACCCATGCCAAACCCTTTCTTTGTCATCAGATGATGTTAACTTGATGATGAAAAAACCTTTTGTCATTGGTACCAACTTACTCCTTCTATCACCCAGTTTCCATTGTTCTTCCAAAAGTTTATGAACTTCATCAAGTTTTAACCCTTTGAAGTTCAATCTCCCAATGAGACTGAATTGAAACATATCACGACCCTCTTGTGTAAGTTCAAGAGGTAAATCTAGAGCCGGTTCATCACAAAAAATAGTTGCATCAGGAAGAGAAGTGAGATCCGAATCTGTTAACACATAGAGTTTTTTACCCTTAACCAAATCAGCAAAAGATATTGTTTTATTCCCATGAGGATTCACGGTTGAATCATGGTTTTCCCCCCATCTGGTTCCAGCATAAACGAAAGAAAGAAGGGTATGGCATCCCAGCGAGATCTTCGGCTCAAACTAAAAAGGGGATATGGCGAAATCGGTAGACGCTACGGACTTGATTGAATTGAGCCTTGGTATGGAAACCTACTAAGTGATAACTTTCAAATTCAGAGAAACCCTGGAATTAAAAATGGGCAATCCTGAGCCAAATCCTGTTTTTTCTAATGAATGGAGTTGACTGCGTTGGTAGAGGACTCCTTCTATTCAATTTGAATTTAAACTCCATAAAGAATGAGGGATAAACCTACGATACGTACGTATACGTACTGAAATATCAAAGATTCTATTAATGTCGCCCTAAAATTTTTTTACATAAAAAAAAGGAATTATTTTTGTGAATCTATTCCAAGTTGAAGGACGAATCGAATATTCAGTAATCAAACCATTCACTCCATAGTCTGATATTTCTTTTGACGAACTGATTAATCGGACGAGAATAAAGATAGAGTCCCGTTCTACATGTCAATATCAATACAGACAACAATGAAATTTATAGTAAGAGGAAAATCCGTCGACTTTATAAATCGTGAGGGTTCAAGTCCCTCTATCCCCACAAAAAGGCCCGTTTTACTCCCTAACTGTTTATTTAGACTTCTACTCTTTTTTATTTTCGGCAGCGCCCGAAAATTAGCGATATTTCGCATTCACTATATTTTTCACAAAAGGATCGGAGCAGAAAAGCCTCTCTCGTATCACAAGTCTTGTGGTATATATGTACAAAGGAAACTCTATGATCAAGGAATTCCTGTTTGAATCATTCACAGTTCACATCATTATTTTCAACTCTAAAAGTTTTCTTTTTTGAAGATTCCGGAAATTCCAGGGCCTGGGTAAGATTTTGTAATGCTTTTTTATTCTCTTGAATTGACATATACCCAAGCCCTCTAGTAGGATGGGTATGGTGCCTCAAGAAGGGTTGGGATAGCTCAGTTGGTAGAGCAGAGGACTGAAAATCCTCGTGTCACCAGTTCAAATCTGGTTCCTGACATTGAGTATCTACTGTTAAGTTCCTGCCATTGAGTATCTATTATTAACCTCTGGTTAATAATAGATACTCATACAAATTCGATATGAATCAGCATACATACATGCCATCGTCCTAATGTCTAGAGAGAGAAAATCCTACCCTTTTTCTTAAAGTCTGTATAAAAAAAGGAAAAGAATAAGAAAAAAATAAAGGTTGAGCAATAAATTAGGCTAAAGATAAGAAGTGGGCCTTTATTATATGGATCTCGTGGTTCTTTTTTTGATTATATGGCATGGCGGGTTCCTCCTAACATTCTAAATATTAATAGTGAAAAAAAGAATTACAATATGAAGTTAGTTGTTTCTAAAAACCCAAGACTATATATAGTCTCGAGGGGTGTGGAAAGATCCGACTAGACAATGTGAAATTAATATCCAGTACAAGTGGAATCCTATCCTCTTTTATTTCTTCGTTTTTTTTTCATATTCCATTTCGTTATTCCCCCTACGTGACTTTCGAGAGCCTATCTAAGTAATGTGCGCGGTACAAAGTTCATGGTACAGAACAGAACTCATTTTATTCATCTTATTAGCCCGGCTCGCCCGAAATAAATAGAATATCTTCCAAATTTGGGAATCTCAATGAGGACCCATTTTTTTGCGCATCCATATCCATATATAGGAAAAAGAGTTCGATTACTCTAGAAGAGACTGTAAAAAAATTCCTTGGATATCTCGCGGCGTAAAAAGAAAATTAGGTTCTTACCATTCAATGAGCATCTTGTATTTCATAAAATTTTGGAGCAATATAATCCTTACGTAAGGGCCATCCTATCCAACTTTCAGGCATCAAAATACGTTTCAGGCGTGGATGATTATCATAAGAGATTCCCAACATATCATAAGATTCCCGTTCTTGGAAATCCGCACTTTTCCAAATCCAAAAAACAGATGGAATTATGGGATTTATCCTTGGGGCAAATACTTTTATGCATACCTCCTCTGGCTGATCCACACCATACTCTATTCTCGTAAGAAATGACAGCAATGGAATGCCAATCCTCGGGCTTTATTTGTAAAGTTTCGACTCCTTGGTAATCGAAGCCTAAAGATCTATGAACTAACCCATGCTTGACTAGCCAAGCAGACAAACGACCCTGCATTTTTTAATCTCTCCCGGATTTTCATTTGTATAAGTAGTTCACGTTTACGACGAAATTTTTAAAAATTGAAGTGAAGGGCATTTGCTATTCTTCTGCACAAAAGAAAAGCAGCCTCCCTAATTCACTAATTCTTGGGAAGATACTGAACTTTGGTATTTGAAAAATGTTTCATAAGGTATCTGGTCAACCCGGAAAATAAACATCCACAAAAATTAACTTATCAACTGATAGGTGTAGAATACACCTAATTTACTATCTAGTAGTTATGCTTTCTTTGCTATTTTTCGTGTGAATTATGTATTTTACGTGTGTTTTTGAGCTATTAGGTACTCTGGAGTCGCACGGAAGAAAAGAAGGAGAAATCACCAAAATTGGGCAAAAAGGGCATAACTGTCATTTCAGAAGGCGAGCACTATCTGGAGCCCAGTCAATGTTAAGGGGCGTCTCTGATTTGGAGGAGTATTAAGCAATGACCAGTGGTGGCTAAGGGGCTTCTATATGGGTATCCCTTATACATTATCAAAGGGTGTAATTAGCATTGGGTGGTTCTTATCATGGGGTGCAAATAAGCCGTCCCATGTTCAAGAGTCAAGACCTAAACCTAAGTCGAGAGAAAGCAGTTTCTCATTTCTTCCCCCAAATTCCATACAACAGCTAAGAACTAGTTAGGGTTTGTGGAAGTTGATTGAAATTCAGAGAAGAACGGCAATGATATTCATGGGTTTGGTTGGAGCTGTTGATTCTCAAGAGTTCGGTGGAGTTTGAGGAATTGAATTATGAAGAATGGGTATTAGAATTCGAATGAGTTCTTGACTGAGTTGTCTGGTGGTATTGTAATGAAGAAATTTGGGTTTTGGTGGATGAAATGGAAGCAGAACAAGTATGGGATTGTGGCCAAGGTTGGGTGGAATTGATTCAAGAGATTAATGATAATCATGGAAGACGAAATTGAAGTTAGGGTCCTGAGCTACAGGTTGATGCTGATGTTCAAAGTGATGGACTGATTAATTAATGGGTTCTGTGTGAGTGATAAACAGATCGGGTAAATGTATACAATTGAAGTTCAAAGGATCTGAGATGGCTTCGATGATAAAAGGATATGTTCACTGTGAACTGAACTGGCGATGTGAACTGTAAAGGTAATTTCAGGTGGTAAAGCTAGAGAGGGAGGAATTGATGTTGAATCAGTTCCCTGAACCATAGAGAAAATGAATCAAAATGGCTTTGAAGTGTTGGTTGTAATGGGGTTGTGCTGTTGTGAGCTATTGAAGTTGCAGATGGTGGTGTTGATGATTTGTGCTTTTATGGAGTTGCAGGGAGGTGGTATGGCTGGTCAAAGGCATGAAATGAGTTTCTGAATTGGTGAAGATTGGAGTGCTGTTACACAGGGAGATGATGAAATGAATTGGAGCTGGAGTTGGTTCTGTGTATGTGAGTTACAGGGGCTAGCTATAGATTACAGGGATGGAGTTGGTCTTGCAGCTCAGATATAGTTGTTGTGCAAGTGCTAGGAGAAGAAACAGAAGGATATTTGCAGGTGGAATTGCTATTTTGTGGCGTTGAGATGGACTTACAGTGGGGAATGAATGATATGAAGTTGCAGGTCATGAGCTTGAGCAAATGGCCAGGCAAGGGTGCTGAATTGGTTGTGAGGATACTGTTGAGGCGAATGCTAAGATGAATAAAGAGAAGTTGCAGACAGGGCCAGCCATCATGGCTGGGATTAAAATTGGCAGTTGTGCATGACTGGTGAATTGCAGCTAAGTTAGCAGAAGAGGTGGTGTTGCTGTGTGCAAGTTACAGATGACAGCCATCATGGATGGGTAGCAGGACTGGCATGGCCATCTTGGCCATGAACATAAGGTTCAATGCAAGTGGCTTGGTCAGAACTAGTCAGCCTAATTAGCCAGCTGACTCGGTTCTGACTCGTTCTAATTCAGCCCCTTGACCCTTGACCCTTGACTTTTGACTAACATTTGACTTACGGTTTTGAACTGTTTGACCGTTAGTCATAACGGTTGACGGACGGAATATACCTTGACCGGAGGAGAATCTCAGGTTGCCGGCGGCGACGGATTCCGGCGTATTTCCGGCCAAAAACCCAGTTTTCCGGCGAGCAAAAGTTGCAGAATTTTGTGTGGATTTCTCTCATGGGATGTGAAGAGTTGGACTTGGAATTGAATGAAGAATTTGGTTGGAATATGGAAAGAGGAGATGGAAGATTTGAGAAAGGCTTGGATTTGGAAATTGAGCTACAAAAGGAAAGGGATTCTATTCCTTGGAAGATATGGAGAACATTGAAGCCTATAAATAGAGAAGTTCTCTACTTTTCTATACACACTTCCATACATATAGATGCACTTAGATACACACATCTTTTACAATACTTTTGCACACTTTTACACACACAACACTTCTCTTTTCTTTATTCTTTGTGTGAACTCTTTAATATGAGTAACTAATTTGATTGAGGATGAATTCCTAGTTCTTAACATGTTTTGAGTTTGTTTTAAATCTACTTTGAAGTTTTCACATGATTATCGTTTGTTTTTACTAATAGGAGTGATCTTAAAGACATTCATGATTGATTGATAGATTATCTAGGTGTACAACTAGATTGATTTGTTAATTTGATCTATAGCTAGTGAAAGTTAGGGGATAAGTAATCGTTTCTTGACTCCTTACATAAGTAGAAAACACGAGACCTTGCGGAGGGATTCCGTGGAGCAATTGTGTGTAACAACAACGTTAGCAAGTGGACCTTGATCTAAGAGTTTAACTACTAATATCAACCTAATAAATTCATAAATCTTAATGCGTTTAACTAAATTACATCTTGAGTGATCTACTACTAGGTGGTTTGGTGAATAGAATCCGGTAGTCGAGAACTTCCGTATCCGGTGATATAAGGGATTTTGGGGTTAGCGCTGATCTAGCTGCTATACCTACGGTTGGTGATAATTTGTGATTAATAAGAAGTGGAAAAGAACATAACTTTAATCATTGTTTTGCAGCGAAGAAGGATTCCTTGATCTAATCTCTCTTATTGATTTCCTTTTAATTGCTTTGTTTATTTTATTTACTTTCTCAAATTCTTAATCAATACCCCCCTTTGTGTGACATTATAAGACAACTAGAATCTCGTGCTCCTCGTGGGATCGACCTTGACTACCCTATATTACTTGTTAATTAGGTAGTGAAATATTAATTAATTTGTTGTGGTTACGACACGCATACAAATTTTGGCGCCGTTGCCGGGGAACATCGGATGATTTTAGTTGTTTTCTTTTTACTTTTTGCTTTATTCTTGCTTTGTTGGATTATTTATCGTATCTAACTTAGTTTTTGAATTGTTTTTCAGGTACCTGTTTTCCATGTATGGTGGACAAGAGCAAGCATATTTCAACAATCAATACGATTTTCAACCTCAACATCATGGCAATTTCCAACCATCCTTAGGATACAATCAAAATCAATCTTTTGGCTATGATCAAAATCCTACGGAACCTTATGGATATTCTCATGCATATCAACAACCTTATGACGGGTATGTAAGTGGACAATTACAAGGATGGACGGATAATTATGCTTCTAATACATTGTTTTCTAGTAATGTGCAGACGGAGAGTTGGGAATATACTCCTCTTCATCGTGTTTTTCCTTCACTTTTTAAGGATATACAATCTAGAAACTCTATACACGGTGGTAAGCGTGTTAATGTCCGGAAACTTGCACAAAAGTTATACAAATTGGAAGATGATGGAGACTCGGAAGAGCTTGTCGCAGAAATTAGTAGGACCATTCATATGGAACTTAAACGACGTCGGGATAAAGGTTATGAAACCGATGAAGATTCTTATTATGGTGATTCCGATAATGAAGATGATTGTGTTGAAAAGGACCAACCTTTGGAAACTTTTGATGACGCTAGTGTAGATTACTCGAGCCTTGATCTTACTAATGATCAATCACCTATTCAAAAGGTAGAGCTTGAGGAAGATGCATTTAGTGCTTGGAAAAAATTCCTTAGGGAAAATTATGAGTCCGCAGAAGTGTATGAAAGTTGCAACAATGAGGAAGTTATTCCAACTCCGGATCATACTAAGGATCCTTCACCTATTAAAAAGGAGGAGATTGGGTGTGACTTTCCTATTGTTGTAAACGGTATAACACCCTCACAAGAAGATCTTACAATTTTTACTGACGAAAATCACTTTAGTGAATAGCCCGATTCCGATGATGAAGATGTTGAAGAGGTGATGCTCAATAATGAAACCGAATTGATTGAATTTGTGGAAGACCCAATTGAACTTGCTAATGATTATGATGATGCCGAGACTTTGGTTAAGGTAGAAAATGATGAAGAATGGTTGCAAAGTTTGATAGAGGACCACGATATACAAGAGGTAAGTAATTCACTCGAATTTTTTAAGAATGAGGAGGATACCGTAATACAAGAAATTGTGCAAGGTTTGTCTAACCCTTTGCTTATTAATTCTTCTCCTTTACCTCTTATTGGATTGAATGTATGTGCTTCGAAAGTATTTTTGAATGACTTTGTTTCTCGATATCCACCATTGGAAACACTTGATGCTAATACTATGCAGGTTTGCCAAGAGGAATGCATGGAAGTTCCCAAATTCTATGTTCTTTATACACTTCCGAGTGTGGACAAGAATAAGTGTGGGGGAAATTTCTATCGAGCTATAACTTTACTATTATTTTCTTGTGCTAATATTTGTATGGAGTTATTGTTTGCAAAACAGGTACTATGGGAGGATCCCCAAATTTTCCGATTGTTGGTATATGGGGAGTGAGTCTTACAAGAGCCATGTCGGGCCGTCGACTTTAAAACAAGCGCTAAGTGGGAGGCAACCCACCGGTTTTGTATCTCTTATCCTTTGATACTTTTAATAAACTGTTAATAAATTACAAAGTTAAAAATTACATACTAGGCAAGCGAGCGACAAGCTGTGCCGCTAGCCCTTTTTGAATAGCAAAACCTATCCTATTAAAAATAAAATCTCGTGAGCCAGGGGTCATTACATTGCTGCGCATGACTTTCTGGACCCTCTTGAGTAGTCCAACTGCTTCTGGAGCCAAATAGCCAAAAGTATCAAAAGCAAAGGGGACGAAAGCATGCCCATTGTCAACACATGCTTTCTCATGCTTCGATATCTTACCCGAGGCAGCCTTTTAGCGCCTCTCGCCCGACGTAAAGGTGCCATGTCCAATTCCTACCAAAGGAGATACCCCGGTGAGGTCAACACATGTGTGTTTCCCATTAGCCCATCCAAAAATAAGAACATCAGCTGGTCTTAGTGTCGATCTCCCTTCAAGTGGGTCTGTCGAGAAATGCACAGTGCTTCTTTCTTTGCCGAAATGCCGACCTCCACAAAGATATCATACAAAATATCCCTCACATGATCATGTCTATATTTATAACCAGGGTCTACTTTACAATGAACTGCATGTTCACCATATGAATCCAAGCAACTTGTGATGCAAGCGGGGTAGCGAGAGTCGAGGGATAAAGCGGTATCATTAACTCATTTGAGGATAGACCGGTACTCCAAAGGAGACATCTTCTCCCTAGCCCCTCAATCGGAATAGACAGAAGAAAATCTTGGGCATGTGCTTGCTTGCAAACAACCAAAACCGCTTTCTGTCTCTCCGTTAGCATGTAAACTCTATCAATGTCCTTAACCACTTTACCAAAAAGAGCACTCGCCAGGATGCTTTATGCTTTAGGGGGGGCGTTGTCTTTATTGGTGAAGTTGTTAAGATCAAAATCAGGAAGAGTCACTTGTAACGTTTCCAAAGCCTTATTAAAATTATCATCCATACCGTCCACACCACTACTCCTCAATATGTGATCCCGTAATCCCCCAAGATTGCACACGTGAAGCCACAAAAACATACTCGATGCCTCCCTAGCAGGATAAAGTCCAAGACCTCCATATCTGATAGGTAGAGTAGATAGTCTCCACTGAAGCTCTCCAAAGAACGGTCCCCCGCACACCACGATGCCTTCCACCACTTCTCGCAAGCCTCTATAAAATATATCTACCGCCTCCATAATATAGTCTGGGTAACAAATACGAAGGCCAAAAAGAAGCTTGGAGATACCCATACACGTTAAGTAAAAGCGAGCAATTCACTTTGAGGATCATGGAGCTTGGATAAAATCTGCATCAAATCCACTGCTTTTTCAGCCCTCTTAATGGCAAGGCCCTTCACAAAACCATCGTCGAGGCTAACTGCACCACCTAATAGTTTGACTCCCTTATCTGGTCTTGAGATTTCGACAGGAAACATCCCATCACTTATCCTTCGTCCATCACAAGAGGGCCAAAATATTTCAGTATAAGCCCCAGCGCAGGCCCTTCTGTTTTGATAATAGTGAGTGCTTTTGCCACTTCTTCGGTGTCGCTAATAACAGTGCCATCATCAAGATACCAGGCATGTAGGGATAATATGCAGTGCTCATTTATCTTAGCTATAAGTCGATGAAGTACCAGAGCAAATAACAAAGGCCCTAAAGGGTCACCTTGTTGTACTCTGTGGATGAGTAGATAAAGGAGTCCCCCACATAGAGCCGTGCAGGTTGACCATACAAGTATTCTACCCAAGGCGATATAGATGGACAAAGCTTACGTACCTCAAAAAGCATAGCCGTTCGGTCGACTAGGTTAAAAGCATTAGTAAAGTCAACCATTAGCATAGAGAGGCTAGCGTCTACATGATGTTTAATTGACACAAACCTATTCACAAAGATGTAGGATTGCCTCAGCACCACCAAACACCTACACCAAACTGGAAATCCTCAGATACGCTGCCATGTCCTTACCAACCCCTTTCATCGCCGCTTTGGACACCACGACGCAAATTGTCCCAACAAAGAATGGGACGAATGCTCTTATCCGGTTTAAGGAGGGTGTTAGGGGAGCCGATGCAATGAAATCCGCTAGGTTAAGAGGGAATCTCCTCCAAGCCAAAGATTAACAACCCTAGTTATGGCCGTGACCATATCAAGATACCACGTTGAGCCTTCCCCACGAAAGCATCCAACAAATGTTGTGCCCGAAGGCTATCCCTTCCACGAAGTTCCCTTAGGGAAAGATTTAATACAACTAAGAATGGTACCTTCTTCGGCCACTAGCGGTGTCTCCGCAACGTACAAAGTTGGTTTCCTTAGAAGCGGCATCGTCGGATGCTTATCCTCAAGTGCTTTCCTTGTGTTCTCGTTGTATGGCGCCACCCCGACGAACCGATGGCTTTAACTGCGACCGGCCGTGAAGTGCCCATCCGACACCTTGCGCAAACAAGTAGAGATATTGGTACCGAGCCTGTTGTCTTTCCCGTGTCATCATCTTTGTTGTCTTTCTCTCGTGTAATCATCTCTAACACTAACAAGGTTGCCGGCAGCTTTAAAATCTCACGAACAAGATTTATAGTCCCACTAGGTTCACCCCAAAGTGCCAGCGCTCTAAGAATTTGTGTCTGTTGTGTCGCCTTGCGATTACTGGACTTCGCATTCAGCTTACCCTTAGGTCGGAACACTCTCAAAGTGCATCGAGGGAGCAAAAAAGCGACCCAATGTTTAACGGCTTTAGGTTCAGCCGCGACTTTCTATAGTGCCGCTTTCAGGGCATGAGAAAAGCTAACTTTGCAACCTCTTGGAATGCTCTTAACCGTACATACCGGGGCTCTAAAGATCGCATCCACAATTGCTTCATTCAATTCGAAGTCGCTTTGTCAAGCCGCACTAAATCCTCCCGTAGACGAGGCTTAGGCACTCCAAAAATTATTTCAGCTACTTCACCAGAACTCGCACATATCTCAGGCTTAATATCAGTGTTCCCTTCATGCTTGCACGCTCTGCTCCAAGCCTGAATACTCATATATTCGAAGCACAACCATTGTCTTAAAGTTCTCAGAGTTTCCTCTAAACTCATATAGACATCAACATCAGTTCTTATGGCCTGTTGGAGTGCAGTCTTCTTTTCTTTATTGCAGAGGTGTTGTATCTTCCGGTGGGGAATCAAACATGAAAAACCTTTACTCCCAGTCCCCCCATCTGGACAACCATGAAAATCTCTAAACGGACATCTGATGATTCCTTTACTTGCAATTGTCATTGAAGCATAATGACAAACAGTTTGAGTGCTTAAATAAATTATCCACTCTTTGGTTCAGAAACACACAGAGTAGCACCCGATTACAAGCAGTTTTCTAGGTGTATGACAATTCAAAAGCACAAAATCAATCAACCAAAATGAGTATGAACAAACTAACCCATCAACACACCATGAGAGTACCAACATGGAAAACATAAAAACTAAAATAAAACGAAACCCCCCAACCACTTGTAACCCATCGAGATGATGGTGGTGGAAATGGGAGTTTGCTGCTGGTAGTTTACAGTCGGTGATTTGAAAACGAAATGAATTTTCCGAATCCTAAAGTTGAAAACGCCCTGAATTGCTACAGTAATTTTTTTTGCTGATTGATTTTGTTTGCTGCTGGTAGTTTACTGTAGCAGGAGAGAGAGGGAGAGTTTTTATTTTTATTTGCTTTTTGTTTTGTGTGTTTATTTTTCTTGTTTCATGTCATATTAGGATTTCCCACCTTGATTTTACTTGGACGATTCAATTACATTGAGGACAATGTAAGGTTTAAGTGTGGGGGAGTGGCTACGCATATATTTTTGCATAAAAAAAAAAATTCATAAAACTTTCAACTTTTAGAGATTTTTAGAATCACTAGCATACTTCTAGGTATGATTACATAGAGAATTCTGACCGACATAATTGAACTTGGAAATGTTAGGGAACTACGTTCGATTTCTTGCTTGTTAGAGTGTTAAATAATGGATTGAATCATGCCGGTGATGCAAATTTGGTGCAGGGAGAAGTGCGTTATTAGAGTTGCTGATCAATCATTAGTGGAGACTACCCATTTTCATATCATGAGAGGCACCGACCAAAAATTCTTCCTTTACTAAAGAGCTTCTTTTGAGTGTGTGTCACCGTACGTTAATTTCGGGTAGAATGGTGAGCTACCCAATTTCACACCAATTTCAGCACTATTTTGATCTCTTGAGTGCTAATCTTTGTCAATCATGAGGGTGACGTTTATAGATGAAAGCTACCTTCTTGTAGTTCGATTTGCAGTTAGCACCATTCTCTCACTCGACAACAACGGGTCCATAGAAACACCACATCAACAACAAGGGAGCGACATCAAAATCTACAAGGAAAGTTGAAAAGGTTCAAGGTTTGCAAGCAACAATGGGACAAGAAAAAGAGCAAATTTTTATATCCAAGTAAAGCAACATACAATGAGCAGATTTTACATACATGTTGAAGACTTAAAATGCAATGAGGTAATTCTATATCCAAATATTAAGACTTATTTACAAAAGCGAAAGGTGAGAATTATTGAAGTTTATGATTTCAAGACGATACAAGTTGTGAAGAATCAAGCGGTAAAGTACTTTTCCACGGCCATGGTTTAGTTTATTTTTTACTTTGTTTTGTATTTTGTTTCTCTTGTCTAAAAAAAAAAAAAAAAATAAAAAAAGATGAAAAAAAGAAAAAGATGAAAAAAAAAGAAAAAAAAAAGAAAAAATATATATATATATATATATGAGACAAGAGAAATATCTATTATTGTTTTGTTATTGAATAAGCCGTGGGGAAGGAAAATTTATAAGGAAGTTTCAAGCGACAAGGATTTTGAGGAAAAAGGTTACAAATTGTCAAGGATTTATGAAGTTCAAGTGTTTATCTTCAATAGTTGAAGCCGAAGACCAATAAGATGAAGACGAGGAGCGGAAGACGTTTCTATTGGATTCCGTGAGAGTGGTGTTATTGTAATTGGAAATCGGATGTGAAGGTAAGTAAGTAATCTCATCCTCGATATAAGTGGTTGATTTCCTTTCTTAGAGATCGTTAGAAAAATGGTTTTTCAAAATGTTAAAAGATGTGGGTTTTTCAAAATTTCGGAAGTATCCTTCCTACCATTCAACGTGTTGCAGGAATTCTCTCTTCATTCCTACCTGCACACATGTGAGACCCATAAAAAAGCCTTCTTTTTGAGTGCAATTATCATAAAACCCTTTTTGGTGAGGTAGAAGTCGAGGCGAAATGCTTATTGATCGTTTCTCAAACACGTGTTCTCTCGTTATAGTGTGGTTATTTCTCACTCAACATTTAAGAATGAGAATATGTTCTTTAGTATTTCTAACTTCTTATTACTAGCATGCAGAAACTCTATGTCCTCATAGCTCTTTGAATGCTTGGGAAGCTGGAACGCTTTGAAGTTGTAAGTTTTAGTTTTGATTTGCTCGAGGACTAGCAAAGTCTAAGTGTGGGGGAATTTGATAGGTGTAGAATACACCTAATTTACTATCCAGTAGTTATGCTTTCTTTGCTATTTTTCGTGTGAATTATGTATTTTACGTGTGTTTTTGAGCTATTAGGTACTCTGGAGTCGCACGGAAGAAAAGAAGGAGAAATCACCAAAATTGGGCAAAAAGGGCATAACTGTCATTTCAGAAGGCGAGCACTATCTCGGAGCCCAGTCAATGTTAAGGGGCGTCTCTGATTTGGAGGAGTATTAAGCAATGACCAGTGGTGGCTAAGGGGCTTCTATCTGGGTATCCCTTATACATTATCAAAGGGTGTAATTAGTATTGGGTGGTTCTTATCATGGGGTGCAAATAAGCCGTCCCATGTTCAAGAGTCAAGACCTAAACCTAAGTCGAGAGAAAGCAGTTTCTCATTTCTTCCCCCAAATTCCATACAACAGACTAAGAACTAGTTAGGGTTTGTGGAAGTTGATTGAAATTCGAAGAAAGAACGGCAATGATATTCATGGGTTCGGTTGGAGTCATGATTCTCAAGAGTTCGGTGGAGTTTGAGGAATTGAATTATGAAGAATGGGTATTAGAATTCGAATGAGTTCTTGATCGAGTTGTCTGGTGGTATTGTAATGAAGAAATTTGGGTTTTGGTGGATGAAATGGAAGCAGAACAAGTATGGGATTGTGGCCAAGGTTGGGTGGAATTGATTCAAGAGATTAATAATAATCATGGAAGACGGAATTGAAGTTAGGGTCCCGAGCTACAGGTTGATGCTGATGTTCAAAGTGATGGACTCGATTAATTAATGGGTTCTGTGTGAGTGATAAACAGATTGGGTAACAGATACAATTGAAGTTCAAAGGGATCTGAGATGGCTTCTGATGATAAAAGGATATGTTCACTGTGAACTGAATCAAGATGTGAATCTGTAAGGTAATTGCAGGTGGTAAAGCTAGAGAGGAGGAATTGATGTTGAATCGTTCCACGAACCATAGAGAAAATGAATCAAAATGGCTTTGAAGTGTTGGTTGTAATGGGGTTGTCTTTGTTGTGAGCTATTGAAGTTGCGAGATGGTGGTGTTGATGATTTGTGCTTTTATGGAGTTGCGGGAGGTGGTATGGCTGGTCAAAGGCATGAAATGAGTTTCGAATTGGTGAAGATTGGAGTCTTTGTTACACGGAGATGATGAAATGAATTGGAGCTGGAGTTGGTTCTGTGTATGTGAGTTACAGGGGCTAGCTATAGATTACAGGGATGGAGTTGGTCTTGCAGCTCAGATATAGTTGTTGTGCAAGTGCTAGGAGAAGAAACCGAAGGATATTTGCAGGTGGAATGGCTATTTTGTGGCGTTGAGATGGACTTACAGTGGGGAATGAATGATATGAAGTTGCAGGTCATGAGCTTGAGCAAATGGCCAGCAAGGGTGCCGAATTGGTTGTGAGGATACTTGTTGAGGCGAATGCTAAGATGAATAAAGAGAAGTTGCAGAGGGGCCAGCCATCATGGTCGGGATTAAAATTAGCGATTGTGCATGATCGGTGAATTGCAGCTAAGTTAGCGAAGAGGTGGTGTTGTTGTGTGCAAGTTACGGATGACACCATCATGGCTGGGTAGCAGGACTGGCATGGCCATCTTGGCCGTGAACATAAGGTTCAGTGCAAGTGGCTTGGTCAGAACTAGTCAGCCGAGTTAGCCAGCTGACTCGGTTCTGACTCGTTCTAATTCAGCCCCTTGACCCTTGACCCTTGACTTTTGACTAACGTTTGACTTACGGTTTTGAACTGTTTGACCGTTAGTCATAACGGTTGACGGACGGAATATACCTTGACCGGAGGAGAATATCAAGTTGCCGACGGCGACGGATTCCGGCGTATTTCTACCAAAAACCCGTTTTCCCAGCAGCAAAAGTTGCGAGAATTTTGTGTGGATTTCTCTCATGGGATGTGAAGAGTTGGACTTGGAATTGAATGAAGAATTTGGTTGGAATATGGAAAGAGGAGATGGAAGATTTGAGAAAGGCTTGGATTTGGAAATTGAGCTACAAAAGGAAAGGGATTCTATTCCTTGGAAGATACGGAGAACATTGAAGCCTATAAATAGAGAAGTTCTCTACTTTTCTATACACACTTCCATACATATAGATGCACTTAGATACACACATCTTTTACAATACTTTTGCACACTTTTACACACACAACACTTCTCTTTTCTTTATTCTTTGTGTGAACTCTTTAATATGAGTAACTAATTTGATTGAGGATGAATTCCTAGTTCTTAACATGTTTTGAGTTTGTTTTAAATCTACTTTGAAGTTTTCACATGATTATCGTTTGTTTTTACTAATAGGAGTGATCTTAAAGACATTCATGATTGATTGATAGATTATCTAGGTGTACAACTAGATTGATTTGTTAATTTGATCTATAGCTAGTGAAAGTTAGGGGATAAGTAATCGTTTCTTGACTCCTTACATAAGTAGAAAACACGAGACCTTGCGGAGGGATTCCGTGGAGCAATTGTGTGTAACAACAACGTTAGCAAGTGGACCTTGATCTAAGAGTTTAACTACTAATATCAACCTAATAAATTCATAAATCTTAATGCGTTTAACTAAATTACATCTTGAGTGATCTACTACTAGGTGGTTTGGTGAATAGAATCCGGTAGTCGAGAACTTCCGTATCCGGTGATATAAGGGATTTTGGGGTTAGCACTGATCTAGCTGCTATACCTACGGTTGGTGATAATTTGTGATTAATAAGAAGTGGAAAAGAACATAACTTTAATCATTGTTTTGCAGCGAAGAAGGATTCCTTGATCTAATCTCTCTTATTGATTTCCTTTTAATTGCTTTGTTTATTTTATTTACTTTCTCAAATTCTTAATCAATACCCCCCTTTGTGTGACATTATAAGACAACTAGAATCTCGTGCTCCTCGTGGGATCGACCTTGACTACCCTATATTACTTGTTAATTAGGTAGTGAAATATTAATTAATTTGTTGTGGTTACGACACGCATACATCAACTCCTCGAACAGTACTATAATAATCAGTAATGAACATCCCTCCTGTAATAGTGCAGGCTCGAGTTTTCTTTTTTCTCTCTCCTCTCCGAAATAGTAAAAAAGAAAGAAAAAAAAAAAAAAATGAGTTCATCCATGGATGAGTTTCCTCTGAGGTTGCCTTTGGGTATTAAATCATGAGCTCCGTGGAACAGATCTGAGTTCATTTGAGTGGCTTAAGGGGTATGTGATGTTTTTATTCAGTTTTTATTTTTTAGATCGGTATGAAATTGGGTTGTTTGTTAGTTCAAAAACAGACGTCTCTCTGGGATCTTCTCCATTCCTAGATGCAGATCTGATTCACTAATTTTTCAACAATCTCCATTACCATTATTTCATCTTCTTCTGCTGCTGATACAGTTCTCCCGGAGAATAGTACTTCCGGAGAATTGAAGCGAGCAGAGTAGGAATTTTAACAAAACTGATTTAGGCAGAGGCCGGGAAAAATGGGTTTTGTTTATTTAAACTTGAATTAAGCTGATGTTGAATATTCGGGAGAAAGGAAAACTTGGAAAATCATGTACTTTTTTCCAATCATGGGCTGTTTTTTTCACTCTATTCTCTTCTTCCAATTAATCTCCTGACTTCTCCGCCGTCCGAGGACGGATACTTGTTAGTTTTCCTTCCCCTTGGGGCCGGGATTTCCTGGGAGGTTAAGCTCTTGACTTCTTCGCCGTCCAAGGACGGAGCAAGTGGTGGTGGCTGCTCCTTCCCCTTGGGGCCGAGATTTCCAGGGAGCATGGAATCTTAGTTGCAAACTCTTTTTTCTTCTGCTGGATTCTGTTTTCCATGGGTAAGCCGAGGAATTTTGTAATTGAGAGAAAATCTTTTGTCTGCTCTAAATCTATTGATCGTTTTGAGATCACAGAAAGAAGTAAAGGTTTTTTTTGGAAAGCTGCTCTTTCTCTGGAAACAATTTATGTTCTTATTGGATTTCTTAAACACCACCAATCAACTCCATCTTGTGAGTTTGACCAGGTGAAATGCTTGGAGAGTGATGCTAGGTGGATTTTTGAAAGATTATCTAATGAACAGGGTGAGTTCATTAAGGGGACAAGATTTCTGTATTCGAATAATAATAAAAGAAGAAAATCCTTTATCTTTCCATCCGGGAAGGATCGTTGGGGTTGGGCAACTCTTGCCAGATTGTTGGATGAGATAATGGATGATAGCTCTTTAAAACCTCAGCCTCCATTGTCTAAGGATTTCCCTAGAATGCAGTGTCCCATACCGGAGATCAAAGTCAGCAAGAATGTTTCTTATGCGAAGGTGGTTGGGTCTAAACAATCCAACCTGGAGAAAGTTACAAATTCCGTCATCACAACTTGGAATCCAGGATGTGAACGTTCAGAAATAATGGAGTATGGGGTTATATGTTCTGTTCTACCTCGTAATCCTGGGTGGAGACAAGTTGATGCTGCAATAAGGTCTCACTTCGGTTGGACGAGGAAGATCAGCTTAAGACAAATTGATTCGAAGACGGCAATTTTCATTGCAGAGAATGATTTGCAACTGGAACAGCTTTTAAAGAGTAAGGGTCTTCAGATTGGTTTTGCTCATGTGTGTTTCCAGAAATGGACCCCAATATCAAGTACAAACCAATCAATTTTCTCTCAAGAATGTTTCTGGTTGAGAATTAAAGGTCTTCCACTACATCAATGGACTGTTGAGTCTTTCTCTCGGATAGGCTCTAGATGTGGTAAGCTTGTAGCAATGTCCATGGCCACAAAAAACTTTCTCAAATTAAGTGAAGCTACTATCTGTGTTAAAGGTAATATAGAAGATATTCCGGCTGCTTTAGTTATCTCTCTTGAGAATACTGAGTATAAGTTGCTGGTGGAAATAATTCCAACCGGAAACTTGGATAATCTACCTTGTTTTGTTCCTGGAATTTCATCTTCATCAGCATTACTGGATCACCCGAATGAAAAGGAGAAAGGAAAGCAAGTGCAGTCATCTTCTCACCCGCAAATGATCATTCTTCCGCCATCTCTCAGTCATCAAGCTACTGACGTGGGAAGAGATGAATCAAACATTCTGGAAAGGCATATTGGTAGTGCAAGTCATGATGTTGACCAGCACAAGGACGTGCACAATAATTCATCTCGGGAAGAAATCAATTCACGGGTTTCTCTTCCAAGTTCGAATTCAAATTTGAGAGTCGGTAGGCCTGTGAGCATTAATGGCGTAGCTATAGAGTGCATCAGGTCTGACAGCATTAATGGCGCAGCTATAGAGTGCATTAATGAGAGCAGAACGGCAGAGATAGGGGAGAATGAGGATAGTCTAAATCTGGACAATTATGTGGTGGAGGATTCTTTCTCATCGGATGAAGACACGGGTGACAATGGACGACATCAATCGGTTTCAGATATGGTCAGGAATAATGCATTCTTAGAGGAAGAGAATTCCTCCCCCATTAATAACGAAGAAGATGCAGTCATACATTATTCTAGTTTGCCACAAACAGTCGAGAGTTTAGACTCTTTGAGCCCGCAAATGGAGTGGAAACTAAGAAGGAAATTAATATGTAAAAATTTGAGAAGACCTAAAAAGAGGAGGGCTAAGAATACGTCAACGGTGGACGCAGTTGTGGAACAGGTACAAGTTATTGATGGCCCTAATGATGCTATTCAGATGACTCTCTCCCGTGAGGTAAACGAGAGAGTTAATGGGCATCAGCTTTATGAAATGGAGACCGAAAACCCGGATTTGCTCGTATACGATAGAAGAGGAAAATCAAATCCCCATCTTCAATTGGAATCAGTTCCCGCTTCTAACTATTCTAGTGCTATGAATTTGGAGAACGTAAGCTTTGATGACTACACTGCGATAGAGGATGATCTTCCATCAATTTTAAGGAAGGCGTTCATGTCTTCGGGAGCAGATGCAAAAGGTAGAGCTGATGAATTAGACGGAATTATCAACAAAATTATAAGCTCTCACTCAACCAGTTCTCCACATAAAAATGATAGAGAAGAACCTGTTCTGGGGTCTGTAGAAATTAGGGAGATTGAGGCTTGTAAGTTGGAGTCGAGAAAAAAAAACAAAACAGAAAGAGAGCAAATTCGTATGGCTTGGAAGGGTGAACAAGCAGATACTTCATTGGGTAGAAGTAGAAGAAAACCAGCTCAAAGTGGGAAGAATTGTTCTAATGGATTGTAAGATAGGCTCCTGGAACTTAAGAGGATACAAAGCAAAAGGGAGAGCAGAAGTTTTGAGAAGATTAGTTAAGCAAGAGAAATTTTCTTTTCTTTTACTTCAGGAAACACAGACAAACGCCATCTCCTTAAGTAGTATTAGATACTTTTGGGGTTCTGATTCTTTTAATTGGATTCACTATCCGGCGGAAGGAAGGTCGGGTGGTTTACTAACGGTATGGGATGATTCTAGTTATGAACTTATAGATGATTTGCAAGGTCCTTGTTCCATAACACTAATTCTGAGAACTAGAGCAAATGGGATTATGTGGATGCTAACAAATGTCTATGGTCCGGCGGAGAATGGGAAGAAAGAGCCTTTATGGGTAGAACTCTGGGATACTATAGGCTTATGGAATCTTCCTTGGATTATCGGTGGAGACTTTAACTGTGTGCGCTTTGTATCGGAAAGAAACAAGCCAACAAATAAAGTAAAAGATAGAAACCAATTCAATACTTTCATCAACAAGGCGAAACTGGTTGACCTCCCTCTTATTGGAGGTAAATTCACTTGGACAAGCAAGAGACGTAATCCTACTCTAACTCGTATTGACAGATTTCTTTTTTCTGAAGATTGGCTTACTATTTTTCCCGATATGAGACAAATTGTTCTAGTCAGGGTGGCATCAGACCACGCTCCTATCACTTTGCAAGGCGGCCCTCAGAGAATTTCAAGAGCTCCTTTTAGAGTGGAGAAGTACTGGATGGAAGAAGAGTCCTTCTTCGACTTAATTTCCTACTGGTGGCATAGGTTCTCTTTCTCCGGGTCGGCTAGCTTCATTTTTGCAAAGAAACTGCAGAGCTTGAAACCTATTTTAAAAAATTGGAGCAAGGAGAAATTCTTTGGTATGGAAACTCGTTTGTCTGACTTTGAGAGAGCTATACAGATTTTGGACTCAAAAGAAGAAACTCAACTGCTATCTCAACAAGAATTTAGTGAAAGAATTTCCCTGATAGGAAAGCATAATGACGTTTCTCATCTGGTTCACCAAAAAATGGAATCTAGGGCTAAAATCAATTGGATTCAGAAGGGGGAAAGAAACACTTCATACTTTCATGTCGTTGCTAATGGAAGGAAGAGAGCTAATTGGATTCACAAGATTGAGGTGGATGGTCAAGAGTTTGTAGCTCCAGCAGATATTCAAGAAGAAGCAAGAAAGTTCTTCTCCGAGCTGTATACAGAAAATCAACAATGGAGACCAAAAGTGGATTACTTGATGTTCCCGTCCATTTCGTCAGAAGAAAAGGGGGCGCTGGAAGCTCCTATTTTGCAAGATGAGGTTCTGGGTGTTATCAACAAGCTTCCTGACAACAAATCTCCGGGTCCAGACGGTATGACGAACGAGTTTTTTAAAGCTACTTGGAGTATAATTAAAGAAGATTTTATGCGGGTAGTGAAAGATTTTCAGAATGGGGGCAGAATAGATTGGAGAATGAATTGCACATTCATTTGTTTAATTCCTAAGAAGGTGGGGGCATCATCCTTCAAAGAGTTCAGACCCATTAGCTTAATCGGTGGGGTGTACAAGATCATCACCAAAATTTTGGCCAATAGACTGAAGGTAGTAATTCCAAAGCTTATATCTAACTGCCAGGGAGCTTTTGTTAAAGACAAACAGATTCTAGACAGTGTTCTAATTGCAAATGAGCTCATCGATTCAAGATTGAAACAGAAACGCGCTGGGTTTATTTGTAAGATAGATATTGAAAAGGCTTATGATAGAGTCAATTGGGGCTGTTTAGATTATATGTTGGGAAGGTTTGGGTTTGGAGGGATTTGGAGAAGATGGATCAAGGGTTGTCTGAATTCAACACACTTCTCAGTCCTCGTCAACGGTATATCCACCGAAAAATTCAAAAGCTCTCGCGGGCTGCGACAGGGTGACCCAATATCACCTTTCTTGTTTCTGCTGATAGCTGAGATTTTGGCAAAAATGTTGGATAAGGCGAAAGATGAGGGACTTATCTCGGGTTTTCAAGTTAGTCCCAATGGTGAGTGTATTACACATCTACAATTTGCAGACGACACATTGTTACTTGTCGATGCTAGCTTAGAAGAGGTTCAACATTTGAAAATCATTCTTTTGTGCTTCGAAGGAATCACGGGATTGAAAGTAAATCTATCGAAAAGCAGCCTTATGGTCATAAGCAATAATCCTCAAGACAAGGAATTAGGAATCCAAGCTGCAGAAATATTGTCTTGTGCCTTAGGGGAGCTTCCTTTCTCTTACCTAGGATTACCCCTAGGTAATAAAGCTCGTCGTATTCAAATCTGGGACCCAATTTTGGAGAAACTTGAAAAGAGATTACCCCCTTGGAAGAAGAAATATATCTCAAGAGGAGGCAGACTTGTGCTCATCAAGAGTACTTTGGCTAGCATCCCAATTTATTTGCTGTCCTTGTTTACTATTCCTGTCTCAGTCGCAAACAAAATTGAAAAGATATGCAGGAACTTCTTGTGGGGGGATACGGCAGAAAAGAAAGTTTTCCACTGGATTGGATGGAAGAGAGTCTGTAGATTAAAGAAAAAGGGGGGTTTAGGAATCAGGAAAGTAAAAAAAACCAACAGGTCTCTTTTAGCGAAGTGGGTTTGGAGATATGGAAAGGAAAAAAATCATTTATGGAGAAGACTCGTACATGATAAATATGGAGGTAACGCAGAAGTCTGGCTCCCGAAAGATGTCAAAACAGTTCAAGGTACGGGATTGTGGAAAGGAATCATGAAATCAAAATCTTTAATCCAAAGCAATACTCGGTTCACAGTCAATAATGGGAAGAACACAAGTTTTTGGGGGGAAAGTTGGTGCACTCAAAGTCCTTTGAAGGACAAATATCCTCAACTCTGGAAGCTAAGTGGAGCGAAAGAAATAACTATCAATCAAGCTGTGGAGTGGGCAAATTCTAACTCTGCATGGAATTTTAATTTCAAGCGTCATCTTACGGAATCAGAACTTCTGCAGGTTATTAATTTGCTGGAGGATATTGGAAATCCAGACCTAATAGAGGGACAAGAAGATGACAGGTCTTGGTTACCTACGACTTCAGGCAACTTCTCTACAAAATCGTGCTACGAGATTCAGATGATGGACCCACACTCCGATGGTTCGGACTTCACCAATCCAAAATTAATTTGGAATGCTGTGGTTCCAACCAAGGTTTCATTTTTCTTATGGTCTGCTCTTTGGAATTCCGCTCCAACTCTGGATAATCTAGCTACAAGAGGAGTTCAGTTCTCCTCACATCAGTGTGTTTTGTGTAGACTTGAGGATGAAACAATTCATCATCTCCTCATTCATTGCAAATTCTCTACTGTGGTGTGGGGCTACTTTCTGAATTTCTGTGGTGTTCACTTTGCGATGCCGGGAACGACGGAAGGATGCATTAAGGCGTGGAAGAAAAGATTATCAAATGACATGCATAACTTCATATGGAATTACCTCCCGTACGCGGTGTGGTGGGCGTTGTGGCTAGAACGAAATAGAAGAACATTCCACAACAGGGACCAACCGGAAGACGAGATCATCATAGCTGTTAAAGCTTTCTTATATCAATGGGGGCTACCCTCGCAATCTTTTAAGGGCTTATTCTTCGATGATCTAGTAGCGAGATGGGATGGGAAAGTATACAATCTTCAAGATATGTAATCTCTGGTTTGTTTTTCTTCCGTTGTCCCTTGTTTGTAGCTCTTGTTCTTCAGGTTTTTAAGCCCTGAGGTCTACTGTTTTCTTGTGCCTTCTTGGCACTCGGTTATCAATTTTAATCTTTTACAAAAAAAATAGTGCAGGCTCCCATAGAAATGACATATTTTGGTTCAGGCATTTTCTCATATAATCTTACTAAAGAGGGAGCCATTTTCATTGTTACTGTTCCAACTATTAAAATTAAGTCCACTTTCCTAAGACTCGATCTTGGTACCAAGCCATAATGATCAAAGTCGAAGTGCGAGCCTATTAATGAAGAAAATTCAATAAAGCAACAACTGGTACCATACAGAAGCGGCCATAAACTGGAGAGTCTTTACCAATTTGAAAGATATTTGATGTAATTGAAATAACTGAATTTTGGGTTGTTTGATCAAGTACCGGAAACTCAATGGAATTCATAACTATCTCAATGTCATTTTTTTCTTCTTTTTTCATTTTATTGTCTGAATATTCAGGAGCTAAGACCATTCCAATGCTCCTTTTCGCCATGCATAAACTAAACCAACAATTAGGATAAGCACGAAAATTAAAGCTTCTATAAAAATGGATACACCCAATACATCGAAACTCATCGCCCATGGGTAAATAAAAACCGTTTCAACATCAAAAACAACAAAAACTAGAGCAAACACATAATAACAAATTCAGAATTGTAACCAAGCGTCGCCCATTGGTTCTATGTCTGATTCATAACTAGAAAGTTTTTCCGGTCCTTCGCGAGTCGGGGCTAAAACCCCGGAAATGAAAAAAGCCAAAATAGGAATAAGACTTGATATTATTTGAAATGCCCAGAAAATGTCATATTCGTAAAGCAGAAACATAGATGCACTCCTATGAATGTGGAAAAAAATAGACCGTATTCTTCGATTTGATCTGGAATTTGAATTAAGCTATAACTGTTTAGTCGAAATACCAATGAATTTTGATTGAACTCCCTAGTTTTTTTGCTGTGGGTCATTCTTATATCAAGGTTCATCGAGTGGAGTCCTATTTTCACTTATTTCAATTCCATTTTGATATGCTAGAGACATATTATGCTCTTATTACAAACTCATATTTTTTATCTTGTCTCCGATTTTCTCTAAAAAAAGAGAAAAAAGAATTACATATTTTTTTAGTTATAATTTATAGAAATTTTTTATTAAGATTAAATTAAGATACTATTAATAATTCTATATGGATGTTATATATTTTATGAATATTCATATAATAAAACCGAAGGGTATTGTTTTATTCTTTTCATTAAGATCCAATCCAGTTAGAGGATTGTTGTTTCTATTGATTAGATAAGGAAACTGAATGCATCGCCCTATTATATTTTTTTATCTTTGTTCTAGACTTAATGGATTGTATTCAATGCATTGAATTGAGAGAAACCCTTGCATATAACAATCCTAGGGTTATATCCCCAATTTACCATTTTTTAGTCTGTACTACCTCGACCTGCAACCCGTCTCCCCAAAAAAGAATCGGGTTATGAAATTAAAGCTCAAAGTCTTAAAAGAAGAATCTAGAATATTGGTATTTAGGACTTGACTTGAAATGGGTCTGAAAAGGCGGGAATATTTTTTAATGTAATAAAAATTCGTTTTAAAGTAAGACCAACCACTGGGTTAGCCTTCATGGAAAAAAATATTTATTTTGAACGAACCCAACACAACGAAGTATATCACAATGGGAAAGTAAGCCGAATCCTAAATAATTTACATGATAAATTTCTTCTAATCGAATCGCGCTTTATCAAATCTAATGATTCGACAGACCAAATCCCCCAAACAACTCATGGAAATAGACAGGGATGCAAACACTAATAGAGTTAGGAACCATTCATTATCTCTGAAACAACGAATTGAGTTTTGCTTCCGAAAAAACGATGAGTTGGGGGCTTCTTAACTCGTCCAAGTGCAAAAAGGAGACCTAACCTTCTTGCATAAAGTCAACATCGGTAGAATTGGAATGGTGAGCAATTGGGTTGGGGTATATTGAGATCTATAAAAAGATATTTTGTACAAAAATAAAATGAATATCACAAATCCTGGATAGGAAAACAGGAAAATTTTGTGTGTAATTCATCCACAAAGAAGAAAGGACGGGTTTTTTTAATCCGAGATAAAAAAAAAAGACTGATTAGGCCCACTGAAATGAATTTTTTCCGCTTCATGCTCACCCACGGCGGTCGCTCGGAGCATGTGATAATTATTCTATTTTGATGGGCCAAACGACCGTCCGACTACAACCAACAAACAAGAATGATAAAATGAAAACTATACAAATTTTTAGGGCTATACGGACTCGAACCGTAGACCTTCTTGGTAAAACAGATCAAACTTTTTATTATCGAAATGATTCGAACTGTTCCAAATATTCAACATGCATTTTTTTTGCATTGGGCTCTTTCATCAACTGATATAAATATCAGATAGTCTGTCATACTTTTTCTTAACAGAAAGATAACGAAATGGCTCCACGTGCTCTGATTTATTATTTAGATTATGATCGAGGAGCAATACCAAAGTGTTTCAAAGAAGAGTTACCTTGACGTAGGTCTTCCTCTTTCCTAGATCAACCTAAGTTAAATGGGGTCTCTATCGCTCGGCTCATAGAGTCAAATATGAAACTTCATACACCTTAAAGTTCATAGTACAAAAAGATATTTTTTGAGGTCCTTATACTAATTATGCCTAGCATTGAATGGGCTGTGTATTCACCTTATCAATTATCGAATTGATGATGAGTTCGTTTTGGATCCTAAATTGGCACCCAAAGCGGAATGAACCAAATATTTGTCAGGATATTGTTCCCTTGAATATATAGAGTAAGACACCGATTTATCAATAAAATCAATTTTGTTGATTGCATGATGGACTCCCCTGAAAAACATTGGTGCGCGTGTAAATGAGTTGCTCAACCAACTGAGCTATAACCCTTGTGATAGATAGTTTATCATGGAAATAATTTCTTTTCAAGATGAATCTTCTATGATCTAACATGATAGCTTTTGATCTGTTTCCTGCCAAAAATTGGTATTGCTTAGAAATAAGATTGCATCTATAATTCATCGATATGACAAGCACCTTTCTTTCTCTTTGTGATGATAAATGACCTACTTAACTCAGTGGTTAGAGTATCACTTTAGATACCGGAGTAATTAGTATCTAATAAGTTTTTCTACCTACCCTCCCTTTTATTTTAGTTGCATAAGAAATGCCATTACAGTTGATTCTACTCAATCCGCAGAACCAAAATATGGTGTATAAACAGAATTTCCTTATTTATTGGGGCGCACCTATATTTTTATGAAATTTCACTGATAGCCTCTACTCGCATCCTAGCTCATCTGATGGCTAAATTCGCTTCAATTGTTTGCCTCTTGCCCTTAGCCATACTTAAGTTAGCTTCAGCTATTTCAAGATATTTCTGAGCTTCTTGTGGATCAATGTCACTGTACGGTAGTATAATCTAAATGTGCAAATCTTGTGGCAGGGCAGGGTCGATCAAATCGCCCGCAGGTACATAAACTGCTTGAATAGAAGTTATAGACCCCTCTTTGGTAGAAGTAATTCTTTCTTGCAAAGTACCCATTTCTGTACTAAGGGTAGGTTGATAACCCACAACAGAAGGCATTTTGCCTAATAAAGCAGATACTTCAGATCCTTCTTGGACAAATCAGAAAATATTGTCGATAAATATTCTGCCATAGTAAGGGCAGTCAAACCAACTCTCATACGAGCTCCCGGTGGTTCATTCATCTGACCATAATAAAAAAAACATTTACTTCATATTTATTTTGAGAAGTCTTGAAAAAATATAGTGCATTAATACTGATAAAATAAAAAAGAAATAAGCATTTTTCCTAGACCGCCCCTAAAAGATTTTTTTTACCCTCATCAGAATGAGATTCATTTGATTGAGACACAATTTGACGTAGATCCAAGATATTTCATCGAATCATTGATGAAGAGATTCGACACGTACCCTACAATTTTTATAGAAAAAAGAAATTAGATGGAATTGTGAAAGCAGAAAATATTCTTCGAATTTAGTCACAGCATTACATTATATTGACAATTACAAAAAAATGTTCATACTATCAATATAGTAGGCGATCAGGCGGGCATACACCCATCGTCTAGCGGTTCAGGACATCTCTCTTTCAAGGAGGCAGCGGGGATTCGACTTCCCCTGGGGGTAGGGTACTACGAAAGGACGTTGATCATGGATTTATCCATAAGTCTAAAATGGATTCTTCCTGGGTTGATGCCCGAGTGGTTAATGGGGACGGACCGTAAATTCGTTGGCTATATGTCTACGTTGGTTCAAATCCAGCTCGGCCCAAAAATCCGTCGATCCATTATGAGATAATATAACAAATTTTTCCTCCAGAAACCAGACGAAGAAAGAAAAGAATACTTCTTACACTATATCCTTAATTTATTTGTTCCCATAGATTATACTTTCTAATGATCTGTAACCTTAATATATAAGGGGAGGTAAAGAAAAAAGTTTTTTTCTTTTTCACCGAAAGATTTATTATGAAATGATTTGACTACTAGTAATACATGCCGTTCTCACTAAAGCCCATACCCATGTGAATATCAACATATCGCTTCTATCTCTCTCTCTGGCGATTTTTTGCTTGGGATTTTTTTAGGGGTTTTCATTTTTTTTCACGTATTCTCCTTTGTTTGATCATCCTTGGATGGTCTACAATGGGAGAAAATCATATTCAAAGCTCTATTGGCACGGCTCTTAGTTATGCCGATCTAATTAAAGGAAAGAAACATCTTGAAACAACCTTGGTGGATTTAAGCTCTCTGCCAAACCCTTCCATTAAAGAGGGGAAACCGGCGATCCAAATACCTGATGATTACTTCAAAGAAGGATACGAGATCTGGCATTATAGCCTCATTGGGAGGCTGGATTCAAAAGGTTTAAGCTTCACTGATGTTAAGAAAAACCTATTGCAGTAATGGAAGATTCAAGAAAATAGGGTTCAGTTCATTCCTATGAACCGTGGGTACTTTATTATCAAATTATTTCCTGAAGAGGATAAAAAAAGGGTTTTCTGTGATGATGCTTGGATTATGGAGCAACAAACTCTTAGATTGATAGAATGGTATCCAGGATTTCATGCAAATAGGACAAAAACTTCACATGCGACGATTTGGGTACAATTTCCTGGGCTACCGGTGGAATTTTGGGTTGAAAAAACATTGTTGTCTTTGGGTAAATCTATGGGAACTCCGATTGTGGTCGATAAAAGTACCCTAACTCATGAGTTTGGGCATTTTGCAGCAGTTTTAATTGATATTGATTTTGCTAAACATGATGATGCTAGTATTCATGCTGCAGTTGGAGGGAGAGAATTTTTGCAAGCTGTAGTCATTCCCAAACGCCCAAAGTTTTGTTCCTCTTACAAGGTTCTTGGCCATGGGGATGAGGAATGCAGAAAAAATAAAAAAGGTAAACAACAAGATGTAGGAGATAATTTGGTTGCTACTGTGCCTCATGTGGTTTCTAAATGGAAACCCATGAAGAATGGTAAGGATAAGGCTATTCAAAAGGGAGATTCAATTGGAGTTAACAATTCTGTTATTACTCATTTGAGTGTTACGGATGTTGGTCAGGTGAGTAACTACTGTGAAGTGGATCTACAAGATTTGTTGAATAAGATGGCAATGCTCAGGGCTCGGGTTGATCAAGGTCTTGAATTAAATGATGATGAGCGTGCACTTTGGGAGCTAGGAGCATAGGCAGAACAAGATTTAATAATTATGCTTAAAGAACGTGAAGATATGGAAAAAGCAAATAAGGCAGGCACAAGATGATATAAAGATAGCTAGTGGATTTGTGTCTCCCAACAAATTTCACGTGCTAAAAGAGGAGACTACACTACTGTATCAGTATCCAAGGAAAAAAAAATTCCCAATCTAATTTGGATTCTGTTCGTGAAGATTTTGTTACCTTCACGGACTCTGTTGGTTTGGATAAGTTGGGCCTGCAAATATGGATAATGAAGCACCGCCCAAGAGTGCTAATTTACCTCAGTTAAGAAAGGAAGAACTTGCAACTTTTGGTAAAATTATAAAATTTGATATTCAACAAAAGTTTTTGAATGACTTTTTTTCGAAAGGAGCATGTCAAGGAGACACAAGATCAACAAAAAAAATGAGGACTCCAAAGAAGAAGATTAAAGAAAGTGGAAACGCATAATCTCAGTTGTTACCTTGCTAATGAAGTGAGATTTCTTTAAAGAAAGTGAAAGAACTAGTTTTTCGATGGATTTTCCTAATGCTACTTAATTTAGTTTTTTTAAGTTTGAAAGGGTTGAGGATTTTGGTCCTCTCGTCTTTGTAAACATCTCTTGTAATTGGCTATTCATTACTAAAAAAGAACACAGCGATTCTAAATAGAAATATGCTATGAATTTAATAATAAGAATATATATCATGTACATCTTATTTCCATGGGATTGTAGTTCAATTGGTCAGAGCACCGCCCTATCAAGACAGAAGCTGCGGGTTCGAGCCCCGTCAGTCCCGACCTAGGATCTGATGAATCCGTCAACTCATTTCTCTATTTTCGGTGAAGAGAGAGGACTGAAAGCAAAATCTAATTCCCGCCGGAAGTCTTTTTTATCATCGAAGAAATACAAGAATTTAAATTCATTCTCGACTAATACTGATTCGTGGGGAGAGCTAGATTGGTACAATTGGTGGTAGGTTCCTATTCAGGATTTCAAGAGATACCGCACAGGTTTTACTTTTTCTATTGGTTCTGATCCATGTAATTCAATATAATACCCACCCAGTTCCCGAGAGCATACATACAAATTGGATTCCTTTATTGTGTGATACAAAATGAACTTGACCTTAACAGAGTTGGCGCGCCAGAATCCTTTTTATATTCTATTAAAACTACCTCTTTATTTTCTAGCTCCTATTTTTGGGAACCTCAATTCCTAATTGGAGACAATCTATCCATCTCACTCCATACTGAATTTCAGATATGATATATGTTTCGGTTTCAGTCCAAGGAAATAATTTTTTTTTAATAAAAGAGAGATCAAAGAAAAGTCTGCCCTATTCCACTTAATAAGGAAATGAATAATATTTCTTCTCCTGTTTTTTCTTTGATGAAGGAGTCCTATCGAAGCAAGAGTAAACTCCAAAAAAGTACATTTATTAAAAAACGAGATTTTTCTACCCGAATCCAACTTTATCACACCTCTTTGTCTTCCAAGAAATTTAGATCATAACAAACTTAATTAGTTTCGAACTTCACTTTTTTCCATTTCATTTCGAATGTTTGGGTTTGTGACCAATTGAAATGGAAGACGGGTCAGATGATACCTCATCAGATGGTTGTATACGAAAGAGGGTAGGTTATAGAAAAGAATGAAAAAAGAAAAGGGATTCTTTGTTGTATCAAGAATCCCCTTTTTTGGATTCGTTATGGATAAAAGATCCTCCTATGTTATACTATTCAATTCTCAACAATGAATCGCTCTGAAAGCTCAGATATTGCTATTCATGATATTGATACGATTCAATATCAAATAACATTAGGATGCAATTCATTTCATTGAATTTAGAGAAGAATATTTATCATCTCTATGGGATTAGATACCTAGTTATTGTGAAGTAAAAAACGATGGGATTATGGAAGTAAATATTCTCTCATTTATTACTACTGCGTTGTTCATTCTAATTCCTACTGCCTTTTTTACTTATCATCTACGTAAAAACAGTCAGTCAAAATAATTGATTCGAATGAAGCTTGACTTCTTTTTTCTTATCAAAGATTGAAGAAATAAAAGGGATTTTCATTCCACGTATTAAATGAAATGAGCGGACTAGAATCATCAACAATATATGAGATCTGGTAGCATATACTAGAACTACTTTTGATTCTGCAAGATTTTGTTCATTAGTTACTCCAGACTCTTTCATTTCCATGTAAAGATCATTCCCCTCACGAGTACGCTCGCCTCCATGAGCTTTGGCAATGTTGTTGATCAATTCCATGATAAGGACTTTTTTACCCACTTCAGCTCCCCTGAATAGTCCTATTCCCCCCCCCCACGTCGATAAGGAGCTAAAAGATCAACTACTTTGATCCCTGTTTCAAAAATAGATAATTTTGTATCTAATTATATAAAGGCAGACGCAGATCTATGAATATGAGATGTTGTGCGAGTATCTACAAGACCTAAATTATCAATAGGCTCTCCAAGAACGTTGAAATTTCGTCAGAGAGTAGCCCAACCAACCGGAACACTTAGAGCAGCTCCCGTGTGAATAACCTTCATTCCTCTCTTCAAACCATCTGTAGCACTCATAGCTACAGATCTCACTCGATTATTTCTTAATAATTGTTGTACCTCACAAGTGACATTAATTAGCTCGCCGTCAGTATTTCGGCCCTTAACTACCAAAGCGTTGTAAATATTAGGCATCTTACCCCGGGGAAAGGATACATCTAGCACCAGACCAATGATTTGAGTGACACGCCCCAGGTTTTTTTTCTTCAAGTGCGGAAACCCCGAGACCCGAAGGGGTAGGATTTATTTTCATAATAATGATAAAGTGAAATGCGTAGAAATTCTTTGCATTTTGTAAACCGGAGAAAAAATGTCTGATAGCAAGCAGTTTGATCGGTTAATTCAATACAATAATAAATAGGAGTTAGTAATTGATTTCGTTGGTACCATTCAAGCGACTCCAATTCGATTTTTTACTTGTTCAATGAGTGAATTTTCAAGTTTCACAACCTAAACAATGACGTAGATGAATAAAAACCATGAGGGAGCGTTTCAGTTCTCTAGCATTATAGAAAATCCCACCCATATTTTCTATGGAATTCAAACCTGAACTTTATTTATGATTCTTTTTTTTTTTCACATCGGCCATTATTTCTTATTTCAACATATATTTTTTCGCCTCTTCTCTACCTTTTCAGGGACGAATTCTACAACATATAACACTGTCAAGAGTGAATTTCCTTTTTTTTTTGATAAATTTAGATTAAAAAAAGTACGGGATTCGAAACTTGAAAAACAGGGATTGGGTTGCGCCATACATATGAAATAGGATACAATAATGATGTTGATATATTTGGCGAATCAAATATCGTTGTCTAACAACCAACCATTATGATTAGTTGATAATGTTTGTTGAGAGTTTTGTGAAAGATTCCCATTAAAGGTTTCATTAACGGCTAATTCATGTCGAGTAGACCTTGTCTTTATGAGAATTCTTAATTCATGCATTGTAGGGAGGGACTTATGTCACCACAAACAGAGAATAAAGCTGGTGTTAAAGATTACAAATTGATTTATTATACTCTTGAGTATGAAACCAAGGATACTGATATCTTGGAAGCATTCCGAGTTACTCCTCAACCTGGAGTTCCACCTGAGGAAGCAGGGGCCGCGGTAGCTGCCGAATCTTCTACTAGTACATGGACAACTGTGTGGACCGATGGACTTACCAGCCTTGATCGTTACAAAGTAAGATGCTACGACATCGAGCCCGTTGCTGGAGAAGAAAATCAATATATTAGTTATGTAGCTTATCCTTTAGACCTTTTTGAAGAAGGTTACGTTACTAAAATGTTTACTTCCATCGTGGGTAATGTATTTGGGTTCAAAGCGCTTCGCGCTCTACGTCTGGAGGATCTGCGAATTCCTGTTGCTTATGTTAAAACTTTCCAAGGCCCACCTCACGGTATCCAAGCTTAAAGAGATAAATTGAATAAGTATGGTCATCCCCTATTGGGATGTACTATTAAACCAAAATTGGGGTTATCTGCTAAGAACTACGGTACGGCGGTTTATGAATATCTACGTGGTGGACTTGATTTTACCAAGGATGATGAAAACGTGAACTCACAACCCTTTATGCGTTGGAGAGACCATTTTTTATTTTGTGCCGAAATAATTTATAAATCACAGGTCGAAACAAGTGAAATCAAAGGACATTACTTGAACACTACTGCAGGTACATGCGAAGAAATGATGAAAAGGGTTATATTTACCAGAGAATTAGGTGTTCCTATTGTAATGCATGACTATTTAACGGGTGGATTCACTGCAAATACTAGCTTGGCTCATTATTTCCGAGATAATGGCTTACTTCTTCACATCCACCGCCCAATGCATGTAGTTATTGATAGACAGAAGAATCATGGTATCCACTTCCGTGTACTAGCGAAAGCATTACGTATGTCTGGTGGAGATCATATTCGCTCTGGTACTGTAGTAGGTTAACTGGAAGGGGAAAGGGAAATAACACTGGGCTTTGTTGATTTACTACGTGATGATTATATTGAAAAAGACCGAAGTCGTGGTATTTATTTCACCCAAGATTGGGTATCTCTACCGAGTGTTCTGCCTGTGGCTTCAGGTAGTATTCACGTTTGGAATATGCCTGCTCTGACTGAGATATTAGGACACCCTTGGGGTAATGCACCGAGTGCTGCAGAAAATCGAATAGCCCTAGAAGCATGTGTACAAGCTCATAATGAGGGACATGATCTTGCTCGTCAAGGTAATGACAATATCCATGAAGCTTGAAAATAGAGCCCTGAGCTAGCAGCTGCTTGTGAAGTATGAAAGGAAATCAAATTCGAATTTGAAGCAATGGATACTTTGTAATCCAGTAATTACCATTCGTTCCTTTAATTGAATTGCAATTAAACTCGGCCCAATCTTTTACCAAAAAAGGATCGAGCCGAATAACGAATAAGGTTCTTTTTTCATTTTCCAGGCATATATACATACTGGATTTCGGTATACAAAATCTTAAATAAAAGATCTAAGACTCAACAATTCAAATCCTTCTGTTGTTGGATCCATAATTAATCTTATGGATCCTTGAGATGGGATTAGTAGAATATTTTCCATACCCCTTAATCCGGACTATGATCGAATCGAGCCAATGGTCACAACGCTTTATCCCCGTCCCGTATATTGTCCTTTTCCTTCCGCATTGCAATAAAAACTTATTATTCTCCAAAAAGGAATTCTTCCTAGGAGAGAACAAATCTTTTGGATTATAATTTGTACACGGCACGGGATAACCCTCTCTTTTTATTCTAATTGAAGAAAGGGTTCCATCATATAGATTGATAGTGAAGTGATATCCAGATTCACACAAAAAAAGAATACTTTTTTTCAAGACTCATCCGTGATTATTTAATTATTCTATTGGATCTATATGCTTATTCCGAGAGGATATATTCAAATGATTATTCATCGAATGACTATTCATCTATTGTATTTACATTCAAATTGGGGGGCAGGCAAGCTCTATGGAAAAAGGGTGGTTCCATTCGATGTTGTTTAACGAGGAATTAAAACATAGGTCTGGGCTAAGTAAATCAATGGATAGTCTTGGTCCTTTTGAAAATACCAGTGGAAGTGAGGATCCCATTATATATGATAGGGATAACAATATTGATAGTGGGGACGATAGTGATAATTCCAGTGCTAATAATATGGATACTTTTTTTAGATGTCAGGGACATTCGGAGTTTGATCTCTGATGACATCTTTTTAGTTAGGGATCGTAATGGTAACAGTTATTCGATCTATTTTAATATTGAAAATTTTCTTTTCGAGATTGACAACGATCGCTCTTTTATGAATGAACTAGAAAGTTCCTTTTATAGTTATCTGAATAATGGTTCTCAAAGCGACAATCACTACTACGATCGTTATATGTATGATACTCAATATAGTTGGAATAATCACATTTTTAATTGCATTGATAGTTATCTTCGTTCTGAAATCAGTATTTATAATTACATTTCAGGCGATAGTTACAATTACAGCGACAGTTACATGTATAGTTACATTTGTAATGAAAGTGTAAATAGTAGTGACAACGAGAGTTCCAGTATACGAATTAGCACAAATAGAAGTGATTTCAATATGAGAAGAAGATATAATGATCTCGATATAAATAAAAAATACAGACATTTGTGGGTTCAATGCGAAAGTTGTTATGGGTTAAATTATAAGAAATTTTTTAAGTCAAAACTCAATGTTTGTGAACAATGCGGATATCATTTGAAAATGAGCAGTTCAGATAGAATCGAGCTTTCGGTTGATCCGGGCACTTGGGATCCTATGAATGAAGACATGGTTTCTATGGACCCCATTGAATTTCATTCAGAAGAGGAACCTTATAAAGATCGTATCGATTCTTATCAAAGAAAAACAGGGTTAACCGAGGCTATTCAAACAGGCATAGGTCAACTAAATGGTATTCCCATAGCTATTGGGGTTATGGATTTTCAGTTCATGGGGGGCAGTATGGGATCCGTAGTAGGCGAGAAAATTACCCGTTTGATCGAGCATGCGACTCGTAAAGCTCTACCTCTTATTATAGTTTGTGCTTCGGGAGGAGCGCGCATGCAAGAAGGAAGTTTGAGCTTGATGCAAATGGCTAAAATATCTTCCGCTTCATATAATTATCAATCAAATAAAAAGTTATTCTATATATCAATCCTTACATCTCCTACAACCGGTGGGGTGACTGCAAGTTTTGGTATGTTGGGAGATATCATTATTGCCGAGCCTAATGCCTACATTGCATTTGCGGGTAAAAGAGTAATTGAACAAACATTGAATAAGACAGTACCTGATGGTTCCCAGGCGGCTGAGTATTTATTCCACAAGGGCTTATTGGACTCAATCGTACCACGTAATCCTTTAAAAAGTGTTCTGGGTGAGTTATTTCAGCTTCACGGTTTCTTTCCCTTAAATCAAAATTCAATCAAGTAGAGCATTCAATTCAGTTATTTTATTTGTGGCTAAGAAGTTTTTTAGTTATTGGTAAAGAAAAAAAAGAAGAGTTCGTTTTCATTAGGGCATAAGATCTATTTATATTGTAAGAAGAATCAGAAGTTTCGGATACTTACTTTTTCTTTTTTCCTCCAGATATGTATTTTATACCTATAATTGGTGCTATATTCCTGATTAGTAATCAGGAAGTTTCGATCAACAGGATATAAAGCATACATTCTTCTTTTGTTTTAGCAAAATTTTATGAATAAAAAGAATTTCATCTTATCCTCTTACGTATTATAGATATAGAAAAATTAAAATATATAAAATAATAGAATAGAAATCGTGCATATTTCAATCTTTCCCGTGAGAACTCATATTTAGTTCTAATTCCTTGCACTTATTATTCTATACTTATAATAAATAGATATACTTATCATAAGATATCTTTATAACAGGTACAAATTTTAAATCGAGGTATCCATTCTATGACAACTTTTGATTTACCCTCTATTTTTGTGCCTTTAGTGGGCCTAGTTTTCCCGGCAATTGCAATGGCTTCTTTATTTCTTCATGTTCAAAAAAATAAGATTGTCTAGATTCCTATGAAGCAGATGCTTTTATATTTAACCAATTTGATGAATTTTTTCTAATGGTTCACATCATAATAGTGCTAGTTGATGAGAGTTACTTCGGGAACAAAAAAGTAAAGTAAAATTCATTTGGGTTATTCTCTCAATTCCAATAAAATGCAACTGGATCTAGTATGAACTGGCGCTCAGAACGTATATGGATAGAACTTATAACGGGGTCTCGAAAAACAAGTAATTTCTGCTGGGCCTGTATCCTTCTTTTAGGTTCACTAGGGTTCTTATTGGTTGGAACTTCTAGTTATCTTGGTAGGAATCTGATATCCTTATTCCCGTCTCAGGAAATCCTATTTTTTCCACAAGGCATCGTTATGTCTTTCTATGGGATCGCGGGTCTGTTCATTAGCTCCTATTTATGGTGCACAATTTCGTGGAATGTAGGTAGTGGTTATGACCGATTCGATCGAAAAGAAGGAATAGTGTGTATTTTTCGTTGGGGATTTCCTGGAATAAATCGTCGTATCTTCCTTCGATTCCTTATGAGAGATGTCCAGTCGATTAGAATCGAAATTAAAGAGGGTCTTTTTCCTCGTCGTGTCCTTTATATGGAAATCAGAGGTCAGGGAGCCATCCCCTTGACTCGTACTGATGAGAATCTGACTCCACGAGAAATTGAACAAAAAGCGGCGGAATTGGCCTATTTCTTGCGCGTACCAATTGAAGTATTTTGAAATGAACTGCGAAGAATTAATGTTTTGTTAGCATGGGGGAAAGGAACAGAACTAAGGAATCTTCATTTTATAGAACTCATGCTTCATAGAAATTTTCGATCGGATAGAGTCGACGAAAGAGTTTGTTTCATTAGTAATTTACATATTCAAAATGCCACAAAAGAAAACATTCACTACCCTCACATATCTTGCATCTATTTTCTTTTTTACCCTGGTGGGTTTCTATCTCATTTAATAAAAATCTAGAATCCTGGGTTACAAATTGGTGGAATACTAGGCAACCCGAAATGTTTTTGAATTATATTAAAGAAAAGAATCTTCTAGAAAAATTCATAGAATTAGAAGAACTTTTCTTTTTGGACGAAATTATAAAGGAGTACCCGGAGACACATATACAAAAGCTCCGTATAGAAATCCACAAAGAAACGATACAATTGGTCAAGATGCACAATGAAGGTCATATTCATAGCATTTTGCACTTCTCTACAAATATAATATGTTTCGCTATTCTAAGTGGTTATTCTATTCTAGGTAATGAAGAACTTCTCGTTCTTAATTCTTGGGTGAAAGAATTCCTCTATAACTTAAGTGACACAATAAAAGCTTTTTCTATTCTTTTATTAACTGATTTATGTATTGGATTCCATTCGCCTCATGGTTGGGAACTAATGATTGGCTCTATCTCCAAGGATTTTGGATTTGATCATAATGATCAAATTATATCTGGTCTTGTTTCCACTTTCCCAGTCATTCTAGATACACTTTTAAAATATTGGATTTTCCGTTATTTAAATCGCGTATCTCCGTCACTTGTAGTGATTTATCATTCAATGAATGACTAAAGACTGATTCGCCGATATTAATAAAATCATAATTTTTTTACTTTGTTTGTGTATGTACAAACAAAGTAAAAAAATCTTACTCACCTTTTATATTTATACCCATCCCAGAGACTCTTCCTGTATTCCATTCCAGTAAAATTATTCCATTAGAATAGCAGAATCGTGGATAGGGAACTATACTGGTAACCTACCTAATTTATTGTAGAAATTATCGGGATCAATGATTGGACAATGCAAAAAAGAAATATCTTTTCTCGGATAAAGGAGCAGATGTTTTTTTTTTTGGTAAATACAAATTGAATTAATAAATAGCTAAAGAATACAAACTAGTTTGAAAGAAAAGAGAGGCATAGAGCCTCAAAAAAAACTTACAAACTAATTAAAACGAAAGTAAGATACATTCGGGAATTCTATAGACCTTAAGAAATCAGGTCTATTCTCATAACTTATTCCTTCCTCGTTATTAAACAAACAACCTCTTTTAGCCATCGTATCAGCAACAAAATTCGCCTCCCTATAAGTGTGTACAAAGCGCACATTATTGTAGTGAGATCTTGCAGCAAACCATCTATTCCGTAAAAACCAAGGAACCTCATTGATATCTCTTGAATACGTGTACGCGTGTCGTTACCACAACAAATTAATTAATACTTTACTACCTAATTTACTAGTAATATAGGGTAGTCAAGGTCGATCCCACGAGGAGCAAGAGATTCTAGTTGTAAAATTGTCACAAAAAGGGGGGTATTGGTTGTAAAATTTATAAAGCAAAAGAAATAAACAAAGTAATTAAAAGTATAAGTTGAAATCAATGAGAGAAAGTAGATCAAGGAATCCTTCTTCGCTGCAAAACAATGATTAAAGTTATGTTCTTTCCCACTTGTTATTAGTCATAGATTATCACCAACCGTAGGTATAGCAACTAGATCGCTGCTAACCCCAAAATCCCTAATTTCACCGGATACTAAGTTCTCGCCACCGGATTCTATTCACCAAACCACCTAGTAGTAGATCACCCAAGATGTAATTTAGTTAAACGCATTAAGATTCATGAATTCATTAGGTTGATATTAGTAGTTAAACTCTTAGATCAAGGTCCACTTGCTAACGTTGTTTTTACACACAATTGCTCCACTAATCCCTCCGCAAGGTCTTGTGTTTTCTACTTATGTAAATAGTCAAGAAACGATTACTTATCCCCTAACTTTTACTAGCTTTAGCTTAATTAACAAATCAATTTAGTTGGCCACCCAAACGACCTATCAATCAAACATAAACATTAATATTAGCAAAAACAATCGATAATCATATGAAAAACTTCAAAGTAGAATTGAAACAAAACTTAAATCAAATATTAAGAACTAGGAATTCATCCTCAATCAATAAGAAAATTAGCTACTCATAATTCGGAGTTCACACAATAATAATAATAATTAAGGAAGAAAGAAAAACTTATTGCAAAGATGATGGTTGCTCCTCCCTCCAATCCTTGTGCACTTTTACTCCTTCTCCAAAGTAGATGTGTGTAAAAAGTTGTAGAGAACTCCTCTATTTATAGGCTTCAATACTCTCCATGTCTTTGTAGGAAAAGATTCCTCATTCCATAAGAACACTACTTTCCCAAATTGAGCCATATTCCAAATTCTAGTCCAATTCTCCAAAACTTCCAAGTTTTCATCCAATTCCCACTTCTAAGTCTTCACACACATGAGAGAAGTCCATCCAAAATTCTCGCATTTTTGCTCACCGAAAACTCGTGTTTTTGGCTTTGGAGAATCCTAATCCGGTCTTAGGAAAGTCGTCGCCGATTACCCGAAATGTCTGTCGTCGGAGAATATTCGACGGAATATTCCGTCATAACTCCGTTAAAGTCAACCATTGACTTAACAGTCCCCGTTAGTCACCGAGTTACATTACCGAGTCAGCTCGGGTCAAACTCGCCGACTAGGCTGAGTTGCCATGCCAACTCGCTTGCAATAGGGTCCACCATCATGGCCGTGCCATCACCAACCGATCTCAGTTGTTCTGCATCTCAAGCTGCAACTGTTCTACTTCCTTGGTGCAGCCTGTATCCTCATAGTTCACCACCTGCCCTGTAATCTTTGCCTCATTTCAATTCCTTGTGTCTTCTCGGCACCAGCTGCATACTCAGGCTATATATCTGCATCTGTTCCACCAACATCCCAGTGCCAAACCTAGTAACCCCCAAAATATTTACCTTCTAAGTATAAAACGCATCAGCAATTCTTTGGCTTCCCCGCACATCATTAACTCAACTGCAACACCAATTCAATCCATTCTCTACCATTAGTTTCTTGACCACAAACTCGGTAGCATAACTCCAGTCCCTTTCATCTTTGCTTATTACAAAGACTCACCTGACTGCCATCTCAGGCCAACAACATACTTGAGCCATTCCCCTGTCCAGCCAAAACCACTTCTTTCTATTCGTATTTCAGACCTTTCCTAAGACACGATTCCCCTTGCTATCTTCTCAATCGAAGTTTGAGCACAACCCCGGGAACACAGATTAACCTAGAGCTTGAAGTTCATTCAGGCAATTACCGAACATGTTCTGTATAACATGGTGGTGTTGTCATCACTCAAGGAATCATCCCTGACTCTCCATTTCCCCGCAAATCCAAACCCAAAGCAATTAGCTCATCCATTCAACTGATCTTTACAGCTTCAAATCCAACTAAATTAATCACAAAAAACACCACAATCTTGAATCAGTTCTGCAGCCCTTTCTAAGTTCTTCATTAATGAATTCAGCTCATACCCAATTCCTGCAAGCATCAAATCACCAATTTCCTCATCATCTGGTTGATTTCAAATCTCACAGTCCCCTTTTTTACTTCTCTAATTTTAACAACAAACTCTCTAATCCAACTTAATCTTCCATGAGCAAAGCAACTACATCTCCTCCATCATCACTCAAATTCGTAAAAAACCTCTTCTTCTCGTGATCTTTTCTTCACCATCTCCCGATTATCTCTGCCTCCATACCTTCTCTCGGGTTTCATAAAATATAGGAGAGATTAAGAAATAATATTTCTCTGAATCTTAGGTTTAGTTGTAATGACAAAGAAATTCCCCGATCTAGTTGTACGGTTAACCCATGAGATAGCCGAGAGCACCCATGCGTTAAGATAAGGGGCGACCACTCAAAAATGGCTTGTCAGGCCGTAAAAAACCGACAGTGAATTAATTCTTAGTTCAATTGTCGTTCTAGGAGACCGACAGCTCAATTTCTAGCATGACTCCTCTTGTGCACCCTAGCATGCTCCAAATATCGCCCGTTGTGTTGACCCTTTTTGCCTTTTTTCGCTCCAATCTGCTAATTTCTCCTTCCTTTGCTTCAAATGACTCCAAAATACCTAAAACACTCAAAAGCAAACATAAGATACATACTTTACAAGAAAAGTAGCAAAGAAAGCATAAATACTAGATATAAAATTAGGTGTTTTAGACACCTATCAATACGCCAACACGGCTCCCATAGAATCAGTTCGGATTAGGGCTGTCAATGGGTACCCATTACCCGGGTCCGGTTCTGGGTCCGGTTCGTTGGACCCATTAACAACTTTGGACCCGGCGGGTAATTACCCGATTGGACCCGAATTTAAACGGGTCCAAACGGGTAATACCCGCGGGTAATGGGTGGTTATGCATCATTTTATTCCTCTTTTATTAAAATTATAACTATTTTTCTAGTTCGGGCTTTGATTTTTTTGGATTTTTCATTTTGCCTCAAATTTAAGCTTTATTTAGTACATAAATAGAAATATAATAACATTTTATAAAAATAACTTAGATCCAAGCCAAAAAGGGAAAAATATCAAGTTTTTGAAGTTTTTTTTATAGTTTTGTTAATACCCAACGGGTATCCGGAACCGACGGGTACCCGCAATTTTTAACGGGTCCGGTTCTGGGTCCACAAATTTAGGAGCAGGACCCGGAACCGGACCCGACTTTTATAAGTAGGGTCCGGGCCTAGTGATACCCGGGAGGATCCGGACCCATTGACACCCCTAGTTCGGATGCACACATCTTCAACACCAAATTTTACAGCCCATTCTAAACTCACTATAACACAAAAAAGCTCCGCCAAATAATTAGTTTGGATACCAAAACCAACACTCATAGCTCCTAACACATTTGAATTGGAATCACGTACAACAACACCCGCTCGATCTCTTCCCGGATTACCCCTAGCTTCTCCGTCACAACAAATCATAATCTCATTGTGTTTAGGAGGGACCCCAAAACATTCAACCAGCTCCATAACCATAACTCTTCTATGAGATACTCTGAAAAAATCCAGCACCTTCAAGTCTTCTATCGAATTCCGCATATTTCTCTTCAATCTAACTGAGTACTCATGCACACGATTAAAAACCCTTTTTTGAAAAAAAAACAACTCCAGCTCACTTTCTTGTTGTTATAAGTGAATCATTTCTGGTCAGCCATAACTCCGACCTTGTGACAACGATAGTTAACAACCATAAGTCCTTAGACATGCTATATGTAATAACTTGGACATCTACTTCATATGCATATCCCATTTTTGCGCAGCAGGGTTATGAAGAACGCATATTATATTGTGAAGAACACAAGAAATTTTAACCCTTTTCTTGTGTCGAAAGAAAAATTATTCTTAATCCCCTTACGCCTAAAAAGTAAAAAGTACTATTACTTTTTTTCTAAGTTTATCGGAACCTCGCCGCTTTGGATTTCTAAAAAGTAGTGGATAATAAAAGGGGGGGGGGGGTGGAGTCTGGAGTAGCTCGTTGAGTAACTCGAACTTATTTAATGAACTTCTAAAAAAAAAAAAAACTTTGATGAGATAATAAAATAAATGGAGTAAGCTTCTATTAGTATAGAAATTCTTTGGATGATGTCTCATCTATAGGAATCCATATTATGTATGTTATTCAGAAAATAGATTCATTCCCGTTCTTTTTTCCTATTTCGGACGAATACATACTATGTAGGAACAGGTATTATGAATCCAATCAATAGAGTTAATTCTCCAAAAGCATCATCTTAAAAAAAGAGCTATTTGAAACATCGGAGCAATAAGGGCCTCTTTTCATTTATACGAATAGAATAGTATGTTTGTATTAACTGTAAACTTTTTTGTTATGAAATAAATAAAAATCTCGTTGGAAAAGTAAGAGCTCAACGGGGCCTTACCCCTTTTGTTTTAATTCGAGGGGTAAGGCCCCGTTGAGCTCTTACTGTCTACAACTCAGTTCATACTATATATTACAGGGATGAACCCAACCCGGAATATGAACCGTAAAAGAAAACACCTATTGAACCGATCACAGGAATACCGGCTACAGTACCTATCAACCAAAGAGGAATCCTTCCAGTAGTATCGGCCATTTACCCCACTTCCCTCCACATTTCATCAAGTGGTCATGCTAGAGACATAAACAGCCATGGATAATTTTGAGATGAGATCCTTCCGAGTGGGATATAGATAATTCGCACTATTCTCTCTCTTTTTTTTTAATTGAAGAAATAATTGGAAAATAAAACAGCAAGTACAAAAATGAGTAATAACCCCCAACAAAGACTGGTACGATTCAATTCAACATTTTGTTCGTTCGGGTTTGATTGTGTCATAGCTCTATAATTCAATTCGGGTTAGGTTTATCGTTGGATGAACTGCATTGCTGATATTGACCCCAAAAAAGAAACGGTAGGTACAGCTAGTCCGTGAATAGCTAACCATCGTACTGTAAAAATTGGATAGGTTCGATCTATAGTCATTGGGGCCTCCTAAAAGGATCTACTAAATTCATCGAGTTGTGCCAAAGGATCAAAACGGCCAGTTATTAATGGAATTCCTTGTCGACTCTCTGTAAAATACTCGTTTGGCCGAGGGCTTCCAAACACATCGTAAGCTAAACCCGTGCTGACGAATAACCAACCCGCAATGAATAGGGAAGGTATAGTAATGCTATGAATGACCCAGTATCGAATACTGGTAATAATATCACCAAAAGCGCGTTCTCCCGTGCTTCCAGACATGCTGAGCTCCACATATTCTTGTACAGTCAAAGGGGATCGATTCCGTGAAAGATGGGATCAGTAAGTGGAAACCCACGGATCTTTAATCTTTGTTAGATCGTCAATAGTGTACCGAAGGCATCTTTAGAGTATACCGAATCAGTATAGCTACCCTTCTTCTGACACAGCAACGCAATTTCAATCAGTATCCAAAAGAAGTGTTACAGAAACTCTTTCTTCCTTTTTTGTTCCTTATATATAAGGATGTGCTATTCAACCGAAAATTTCTGTACTGTAGTAGTATAGGGTTCTTTTCATTACTAGCTTTGGGCTAGAAACTGAAGATCTGGGAAAGCTTGAGTCCGCCGGGTTGGGTTCTAATAATTAATGAAAGATGTTATCATATTCACACAATTCTATTAGATGCGAAATCTAGAAACCTCTTTTCTTGGTTGTATAGAATGGGTTTTTCTTCGAATCCTTTCAGTTCAAGGAATGGGTTAGTAGTACAATAATAGGAGTAGATAGTATTCGACCAAACAAAAAAAGGAAGAATCAATCAATATTCGTGATACAACCATTGTCGTATTACAGTCAAAGGTTCTTTTCCTTCTTGACCTAGATACAAGAGAGGGATTCCCTAATATGGAAAGGCGGCATATAGAACCTAAAAGGAAAAGATAATAAAATGACTAGTCTTAGAATTGATTTATCCCGAGATAAAGCTCTTATTTCATCCAGCGATCGTGCGATACTTTTTTCTTAGCATTTATGAGATATTATGTACAATTAAAGAAATGATCAAAATGGAAAAGATTTTCGATTTGATTCCATAGTGATTCAAAAAGAGTTTACTTTATGAAATGAACGAAATTCCACTACAAAGTTTGTTCTTTTTACTTTACTCAATATTACTTTACTCAATAGTTGTTCAACGAATCTGTTGATTCAAAATAACGGAATCAACAGATATTACAGATGAGGGATCACTAGATCAATCCTATTTCTACTTTTGTCACCCTATCTTTGTTAGTGCCGTCCATAATGATTGATGAATCAAAAAATTTTAATTGGAGCAGATTTTGTCAGTTTCTTTTTTTTTATGTAATGTAAACTTAGGTAAATTTTTTATCACCATATGTATAAAAAGAACGTATCTTATTTAGCTCCTTTATGCCTACTCTAACTAGTTATTTCGGTTTTCTACTGGTGTCTTCAACCGTAACTCTCGCTCTTTTTATTGGTCTGAGCAAGATACGACTTATTTGAAATGAATTGAATGAACAGTTCATAAAAAAAAACTTTTACTGTGATATTCTAGTTCTAGGTATTCTATAGTGACTTCCCGCGTCAATTGTCAATTCTTGATCATTCAGCTTCATTTATCGATTTGGATTCACAATTCTTGTGAACGAGATTCTGCTCTCCAATTCCCTCCCTCCTGTATCTGTTCCTCCTCTAAAAGTTGATGATGATGAAATTACTCTTCCCATGGATGAGGATTTAGAGTTTACTAATGATGAAGAAAATACCACCCAAGAAGATGGTGAAGAAGAAGAAAGAAGTCCTCCCAAAGAAGTAACTGCAAGTGGAAAAGTAATCTCTGTTGAAGAATCCAAAGGAAAAGGAACTCGTGGTGAAAAGGATGCTGATGAAGTTGATAACTCTGGCACGGATAATAAATTTGACGAGCAAGAATAATGAATTTGGCGAGGCTTGACTTTATTTTTGCTTTCTTTTCTTTCTTCTTTCTTCTTTCTTGCGAGCGTTGTAACTTTTGAAACCTTTTTAGAATTTAACTTTCAACTTAGTTTACTTGGAATATTTTCAAGGAAGATAATGAATTATTACCTCTCCATTTCCCTATCTGCACTTTATTATCTTTCTTGAAATGGTGAATCTGCCCTTAATTTGTATCTGCGATGCGATGAATACTGTTGCGATGTTCTGAAAAATTCTGAAGGAATCTACAATGTTAAGAATTTGCCTTCTTATACATTGCTCTGCGATGAATGAATATTTCCTGCAATCTTAAAATAGAATAGTTAATTGGTAAGATTGTTCTTTTGGTCTTATTTTGCCTTCCTAATTAAAGGTCTTATTTTGCCAAACTTTTTTTCCGTCTGCGACAAAATCGCAGGATTTCTTAACATTTGCATGTGAAGACCCTTTGATCTTTTCTTATCCATGTTGTTTCAAAATCTTTGTGACAATATGATAAGTATAAACTCTCTGTCAAGAATTTAGCATTATGACATTGTCGTCTTGCGATGAAATTGCAGGACGTCTTTACACTTTCATGTAAAAACCCATTGATCTCATCTTAACTTTTGGCTTGTTGCCTCTGTATAATTTACGTCACGCGACAATATGATAGGCCTCAATGTTCTTGCGATCATAAATCCCCATGACATTGCCGTCTTAAGACACTTATCATCTCCCTAATGGAGGGTGTCGCCCTTATCTTCCCCCTGGTTGACCCTTCAAGGAGGGCACATCGGCCATATAATACTAGCTCCTCCCATCCAGATTTACCAACAACCAGCTGTTTTCACAGCCTCTTGTCCTTTATGCCTATATGGCTTATAGTTACAAGACTGCACCCTAAGTGGGGTTTTCTTCAGGCCAAGTGCATCATAGCCAAGACTTACCAAGAATGGCAAGGGAGTTTCGTACGCCCTTGGCACCCTTGGCTAAACCATGTACCTCGGCGCCTTGGTCATACTTTGCACTTCTTGGAAGATATTCTTGGTCGTCCAACCAGGGTATAACCATATATAGTTGGAAATCCAAGATCTCTCTCCCGGATAGGTTTTCTTTAACCCCAACATCTGCATGCCTCAGGATCCAGCAGCGGTATAACCTTACCCCCGAATCATGTCTAGAGATACCCCCTCCTATGACGCGCTATTAGGTCTTACATTTGCCTCTTGCGAAATTTTATTCGCGAACTAGGGTGCACGCCATAAAGGTTCGTCCCATTCTTTAATCTCTGCGAAATTTGTATTCGCTTTTCTTGCGATAATGCTCGCTGTTTTTGTTGTGCTTTGTTATCAGAAGAATTTTTCAGTTGTAAATAGGGATAGAAGAATTTATTACCTGTTTCATCATATAACATACCAGTATCTCTTATCTTGTAGAAGATGTCATTGATAATACCTTTTCATAAATAATATATTCCATGGTCTATCGAGTCTTTGACCAACATCTCTTCCTTCAAGATCCATTAGTTTGTATGCCCCAGTTCCAATTATCTCTTTGATGATATATGGTACATCCCATTTTCTCGCCAACTTTCCACCACTCTCTCGCTGATAACTTGGTGTTTCTCGTAGCACTAAATCACCAGGTTGAAATTCGCGCTTCTTAACACGGTTGTTTTACTCGCGAGCTGATCTGCGTTGATAATTCTCCATATGTTGTAGAGTTTGTTCTCTTTTTTCTTCTAACTCATCCAACTTATTCAGTATCATACCGGCACTTAAATTTCTTTCCCATGCTTATGTTTTTGTTGTAGGAATAACAACTTCTGTTGGTAATACACCTTCTACTCCATATGTCAAACAAAATGGTGACATTCCAGTTGCTTCTCGTCTAGTTGTGTTGTAAGCCCATATTGCATTATGTACTTGCTCGCACCATGCTCTGTGGTATCTTTCTGACTTATTTTTCAAGATGTCTACGATTGTTTTATTAGTTGCCTCAGCCTGACCATTTGCTTGTGGGTATAAAGGAGTAGACTTTCCACATTTTATCTTAAACACATTGAGTAACAATTCTATATTCTATCCCTCAAATTGCTTTCGATTATCAGATACTAATTGTGTTGGAATCTGAAATCTGCAGATTATATTTTCAAAGATGAATGCAAAAATATATTTATTGCGAATATGTTGTACTGCCTTTACTTCTCCCAATTTTGTGAAATAATCTGTTGCGACAATCATATATCTTCTTTGTCCATAACCAGGTACAAATGGTCCCACAATATCCAACCCCCATTTCCCAAAAGGCCATACACTTGTTGAAGATGATAATGGTGCTCCTGGTGCATGTATCTTTTTTCTGTATCGCTGGAAATCCTCGCAACGCCTTGAGAGTTGTTTTGCATCCTCATGCATATACGGCCAGTAATAACCCTGCATTTTTGTTCTATATGCTAAATATCTTCCTCCACTGTGATTACCAGCGTCACCACTATGTAACATCTTTAATACTTTTTGTCCTTCTTCTCTCGTCAAACATCTTAGCGACGGTCCACTAAAATATATGCGATATAACACTCCATCTCTTAGCTCATAATTGGTTGCCCTACTTTTCAACTTGTGTGCTTCTAATCTATTTCTTGGAATTTCTCCTCTTGCCAAGTATGCATGAAGATCTGCTCTCCAATCCGTGATATTGCTCGTGGGTTCTCCCTCGCCAGCTTCTACCATCATTACATTTGTCTCTTCTTCTTCTTCTTTGTTTATTGATGGAAATGAAAGTGTTTGAATTTTTATGCACCTCGCCAATGGATTTGTCATCATACTAGATATGAAAGCGAAAGCATCTGCGAGCCTATTATCTTTCCTTGATATGTGTCTCCATTTTATTTTTGGAATTGTCGCAGATAATTCTTCAACGAGTCTTTTGTGTTTTCTCAAGGATGGTACATTTGTTGTGTACTCTCCTTTTATCTGTCAAATAACTAATTGTGAATCGCTGGTGATTCTGGCATTTTCCAAATTCATTTCTATCGCAAATTTTAAAGCATGGATCACAGCCTCATACTTTGTCTCATTATTAGTGGATGCAAATTCTAATCTAAATGAAAAAGCTGTTTTTGCTCCTTCTGGCGATATGAAAACAACTCCAATTCCATTTCCTTCTCCGTTGGATGATCCATCCACTAATATTTCCCATCTGTTGGGTTCTTTTAATAGCTCTTTTGGATCTCCCCATTCCTCTTCTACATCCATCATTTCCTCCACAGCTTCATCATCTTCTAAAGGAAATTCATCTAAGAACTCTGCGATGACATGTGATTTTGGCGAGGATAAAATTTCATACTGTATATCAAAGTGTCCTACTTGTGCATTCCATCTCTCAACTCTGCCTGATCTCTTTGAATTTTTCATTACTGATTCAATTGGCACTTTCGTTAACACTTTGACCTTATGTGCTTGGAAGTAGATGCGAAGCTTAAAAGTTGCATGCACCAATGCTAGAATTAGTTTCTCAATCTTTGAATAATTTCTCTCTGCAGAATTGAATGTTTTACTAATGTAATAAATTGGTTTTTCTACCCCTGCATCTACTCGCAGCAACACATCACTTAGCGCATATGTGGTTGTTGCAAGATAAATCAATAATTCTTCTCCCGTTTCTGCTTTCTGGAAAATAGTTATGTTCGTTAAATGTTCTTTTATTCCTTGAAAAGCTTTTTCGCATTCATCTGTCCACTTTAATTTTGCTCCCTTCTTGAGTATATCGAAAAAATGTTTGCACTTGTCTGAAGATCGCGAAATGAACCTTCCTAGCGAGGCTAAGAGTCCATTTAATTTTTGCACATCTTTTACCGTCGCAGGTGTTGGCATATCGCGAATTGCTTGTACCTTTTCTGGATCAACTTGTATTCCTTCTTTTGATACAATATACCCCAAACATTTCCCTGAAATTACTCCAAAAGTACACTTATCAGGATTCACTTTAATATTGAATTGCCGCATTTGATCGAAAATCTCTTTCAAATCTTGCACATGATTCTCAGCTTCTTTGCTTTTGATCAGCATATCATCTACATACACTTCTAATGTTTTGTGGATCCACTTTGCAAACACCTTCTCCATCATTCTTTGATAGGTTGCACCAGCATTTCGTAAGCCAAATGGCATCTTTGTATAACAATATAATCCTCTTGGAGCAAAAAATGCGGTATGTTCTTGATCTTCTTCAGCGAGAGGGATTTGATTATATCCTTTATACCCATCCAACGATGATATTCTAGCATTTCCTGCTGCTGATTCAACCATCTGTGGAATATCTGGTAATGGAAAACTATCTTTTGGACAAGCCTTATTTAAATCAGTAAAATCTATACAAATTCTTATCCCCTTATTATTCTTAGGGACCACTACCATATTTGCAATCCACTCTGGATATTTTGCTTGCCTAATAATTCCTGCGTCGAGCATCTTCTGTAATTCTTCTTCTATTTGAGAATGATATGTTGTTGCGATCTTCCTTATTCTTTGCTTAAATGGTCTTATATTTTTGTTGATTTCTAATTTATGACATACTATTAACGGGTCTATCCCTGGAATCTCATCCATGCTCCACGCGAAGATATCTGCATACTTTCGCAAAAGATTTATAGTTCTTTCTTCCTCATCTGCCTCCATTCTAGTCCCAATTTTCAGCATTTTAGGCTCTTCTTTGCTCCCAATATTTATTTCCTTTGTTGGTTCTGCTGAGATATAACTGGCTTCAGGTTCTCCCATTGGTGTTGGTGCTTTCATAATTCTCGCGAGTTCATCTCCTTCTTGTGGGATTTCACTGGGTATTCCTTTTCCTTCTTTTGCTCTTATCATGTAAACTTTAAATTCTTTTTCCTTCTTTGTTTCTCTCGCCAATTTTCTGCGAGCATTTCGCAGGTTTGGACGTTCTTCGCAATTTTTCACTTTAATTTGGTAACATAATTTTGCAAAATCCGTATCTCCTCTAATTTCTCCGATTCCACTGGGCATAGGAAATTTAATGCACTGGTGCAATGTTGATGCTACAACTTTGATTGCATGTATCCACGATCTTCCCAGTATCATATTGTACGGTGATTCCACATCTACCACGCATAATGATACTTGTGTTTTAATTTCTCCTAATGGGATTCGTACCACTAACCTGTATTTTTTTTTTCCTTATTCTTTTCCTTTTTTTATACAGACTTTAAGAAAAAGCGTAGGATTTTCTCTCTCTAGACATTAGGACGATGGCATGTATGTATGCTGATTCATATCGAATTTGTATGAGTATCTATTATTAACCACAGGTTAATAATAGATACTCAATGTCAGGAACCAGATTTGAACTGGTGACACGAGGATTTTCAGTCCTCGCCTTTAGGTTTTGTTAAAGACTTTCCAAAGCCATGGACATGATATGTTGAATGAGACATTTCTTCATCCTTATATCCCATTTTATTGAAGGTATGATAAAATATCATGTCTACAAAACTTCCTGTATCTACCAAAGTTCTATTCATAGCCCATTCTTCTACAGATTTTATTGATTTCTCCTTTCTCATTGGTATAGTGGTTACCGTGACCACCAAGGGAGATGTATGACTTAGATTTTCTTCTGGTATTTCTGCTGCTGTAAATGTGATTTCTTGCTTTTCCCAATCTTTCAATGGTGATATTTTTTCCGCCGTCATAATTTTCCTTCCTTCAAAATCCCGTTTGTGTATCTTCCCCTTAATATTTTCATGAAATCTATCAATCATTGTTCTTGTTACCACATCACACTCCAATTTTCTACAATCCTCTTTGATTCTGATCATTCTCTCTTCAATTATATCACCAATTTACTTAATGATTTCCTTAATCTTGAGCAATTCTTATCTTCTTCTTCTTCACTTTCTTTTCAATTTTTGTTAATTCAATCCCTGTTTCGGGCGCCAAAATGTAGTCGCAGGAATTCCCACACTACATCCTTGTTAAGATTCTATAGAAATCTATTGGAAATCAATTAAACTTTAAAGATTTAAATGACACTTTACTATTCAAATCTCAGAAATATTTACAGAATTGGAAGAAATCAAGATTACAAATATTCTCTTGAAGTTTTCTCTCTCCTCAAAACTCTTTCAACTCTCAAAAATACATCATCCTTTTCTGGATCTATCGACCCCTTTATATAGGGATTTACATAATGGATGACAGCTAGGTTTTCCTCCTATTTCGGATCTATTCTGCGATCTCATCGCGATCACTACAATATTCTCTATCGCAAGAATGATGATCATTGCAGGATCAACATATTCTTCTTTTATTTCTTCCATCGTCAGTTTATTCTGGATATTCTGTGACGCTCGCAGAAACGTTGTTAATACCGCAGGAATAACGTTGTAGCGATATTCTGGTTCTACATATACCCTACCCTCCCGGAGTTCATTCTCCGGGGAACTCCATTTAGATCATTCTGGTGGATTCCTTACAATCCCCTTATTTAATGATCTCATTGGAAATCATGTAAAGACAATTCCTATTGGATATAGCTATTTGTGCAAGTATTTTACGATTAAGAAGTAACTGCCCCTTGTGCAGATCATGTATTAATTGACTATAACTATAGGATATCCTATTCTCATGAATTACTGCATTTATACAAGTGATCCACAAACGACGAAAATCTCTCTTTTGCCTGCCCCTATCCCGATGAGCCGAAACTAAAGCTCTCATTTTCTGTTGAGTCATAGTTCGAGTAAGTCTTGAATGCGCCCCTCGAAAGGTTGATGCAAATAAACGAATTTTTGTTCTACGTCTCCGAGCTATATATCCTCGTTTAATTCTGGTCATTGAATCAAATGAAACTTTGATGAATAACTAATTGATTTCTTTTCTTTCAGTCATTCTTTTCCCCCCTAGTCTATTAATAACAAAACTGATTCTTCCGATGTATAAAATAAAAATTCCAATGGCTTTTGCTACTATGACCTTCCCAACCACGATTTTTTTGAGGCATTTCATTTCATCTCGAAATAATAAATTTTATTGATACTTGGTATCAAAAAAATAAATAAAAAACGATAAATTGTGGGTTCCATCGTTTCTATGGTTACTGTTTAAACGGTGAGGTCCTTTCTATACACCGGAGCCTCTTACCTATTTAGTAACTTGTACAGTTCACACTCTTTGGCTCTACCCATGAATTATCCAGTAATAGGTCTTTTCACAACTAGATCCACCCATACAGTAACGGCATTTCATTATGAAGGTTGGTTAGGTAGCTGACCCTGTTAGTCCGTTTTTGCAAGAATGGGAGCATAATCTCTCTGCTTCTAAAATACCATTCCATTCCCCCGCTTAATGGATAACCATTTGCTACCAATGGGGAGTTGCTTCTCATCTCTAGTTGAGATTATTGGATTTATACCAAAGAAAACCATAAATTTCATACACAATAGAGGTCCTTTTTTCGATAGTGATATGGGGTTTTTCCATTCCTATTCATTGGTACTGATCATTGATACTGTCAAAAAAGTCTCCTTCTTTTGTTCCAGTTCATGATCTGAACGAGTCGCACATACACCCTAGTACATGTTCCTCGACGCTGAGGACATCCCCGAAGGGCGGGGGATTTTGTGACATTTTTGATTGGCTGTCTTGTATTTCTAATAAGTTGTTTAATAGTTGGAATGCTGGATCGTATACAGAATGGGATGGCGTTGATGAGCTTGCAGTAGCCTCCCAAAATAACTTCTGCCACTAGGTACATCTCATTTGTGGAATCAGACGAAGGAGGCCGAGCGACAACTTTCACTACCATATCTCCTACTTGAAATGGGTTTTGATGTTGCGCGGCTACTTGATTCTTAGATTCATTATTTTTAACTAAAACAACTTCCAAACTTTTGATGAAATACTTGAAGGGCCTAAAATTTCATTCACATCTCCTAGTGATGCCCGGGTTGATAATTGGATCGAGTCCCCAGGCCTGGACGAGAGGAGAAGTGACTGGTTACAGAAAGGGTTGTTCAATAAGACTTACTTGTGTTCGAAATCGACAGATAAACATCGACGGGCTCTCTCCAGGAAATTGGGTTACATTGGCGAGTTGTTGATACGGCAGCATATAATCCTCAGGGTTGGATGGATTGTGGGAAATCCTTTCACGTATAGACACTGGCAGAGGACATACTCCTAACTTTACCCGTAAGCGTTTATTGCTTCACCTTTTTGGTTTCTGATCACAATTGGGGAGTGAGTAGCTTTCTGCTTTGAAATTCCTGCGGCTCTCAGAGTCTTGACGGTGACGATGTTGAAGTTGGAGGCCGTGTCAATCAGCGTGCTATCGAACTCAGTATTCTTTAGGCAAGAAGTGGTCAGCAGTCCCCAGTTGCATTTTCCAAAGTGTTTCCCGAGAGAGGTTGGGATTTGGGAGTAGTTTCTTCGACAGAAAAAAGACACTTTCCCAACATAACGCGATTGAGGGATGCAAAATTTCTTGACGCTGCACGGTGGAGAAATAAAGGATTTCGCACACACGCTGCATAATGGACTGCACGGTTTCGTGAAAAAAGTCCCCAGAGAGCATACAACTTTTGACTGGAAGAGTATCTCTGTTAACTCCCTCGTTGCCCATTTGAAGTTCTCTCGCATCCACCTTTTCCTTGAAAATGTGTTTCAACTTATTGCATTCATTGGTCGGGTGATGGATGAACCTGTGGTTACGACAATACTTAGGGTTTTCCATTTCCTCTTCAGTTGGCGGGCACCTGATAGGAGGCAGTTTTATAGCATTATCTTGAATCCATACTTCCAAGAGTTCAATTACTTCCTCTATTGGAAATGGGAAGTCTAGGGAAGCTTCTCCGGATTTTTGTTGTTGCACATGAGTTTTAGTTGCGGTTTTCTAAGTTGGAGTCACCTGATGTGCCGGTGATGCACGTTTGGGTTGTTGTTCTGCAGCTGGAGCTTTCATTTTCCTTAATTCACTCACTACGCTTATAGAGGGGCCAGCTTTATATTGCTTGTTGATGAGTCGTCTTTTTCCTCGAGTTTCGCGTGCATTTTCACTCCTGGCTGGTCTGGTCCTTTCTAATAGTGTCGGTACCATTGTAGTTGACTGCTTAGAAGCTTCATGGAGTTCAGAGAATGTTTGTAACCGTAGATTCTCTAGCAAATCACGATAAATGGGAACCATGCAGTTAATGCACGACTCTACCAATTTTTGTTCAGTCATGTTTGGGTCATGACAATCCAGTGCCTGAATTCTGAATCTCTTGACATAATCATTTGGATGTTCATTGTTTCGTTGAAACATCCTTCCTAAGTCTGAAAAGGTGATTTGCTTAGACATGAAGAAATATTTCGTATAGAAAGCTGTAACCATGTCACACCAGTTAGATATGTTGTTTGGTATGATGTTGTTGTACCAGGTGTACGCTCTTCCGATAAGTGATTTTGAAAATTCCTTCAGACGGAGGACATGATTGTATTCATGCTCTCCCAAAGATTCCAAAAAACGAGAGATATGTTCACGCGCATTATTAGTACCATCATAAAGAGAGAATTGAGGAGAAGAATATCCCCTCAGAAGAGGAACTCTTTGCACATCAGGAGGATATGTAGGTTGATGCTGGTATATGTCCACCAGTTGTTCTTTGTCTCGATTTCGAATAAGTCGTTCCAAATCTTCACGCGTGTTGAAATTGGATGGTTGATTCCTCTCCAATGGTCGTTCAGGAGCAACACGAGCCTCTTCATCTACGAAGGCGCGTCCTGCTGAGAAACTGGAACCATGAGTATTAAAAGTACTCCTCATTAGCTCTATTTGGGGTTGGCGTGGTTCCTATAGTATCCTTCTCCGTTAGTGTCTTGAGGAAAGTAAGTACCTCTTTATGAGTTGAAGCCATGTCCGTCTGATCCTTACCAAGAACTTCTTGCCTTTCCATCAAATCAGTAATGGTAATATGGGGTTGGATTCCTCTGGATCCTCCAGTCTCTCGCCCTGATGGGGGAGTGGTAGCGGCTCTGGTGACCACCGGGGGCATCACACTTGAAGAAACATTGGGGGTGGTGGTAGCGGCTCTGGCTCTGGTGATTGGAGGTGTAATGCCTAAGGGAACGTTTCCTATGCAGCTGGTGTTGGTAGTAGATTTTGCGGCGCCACGGGTGTTGATCGTGCTGAAAGGTGGTATATTGATGTTACCGGAAGTAATGTTGACACCAAGGGCATTTTCAGCGCCGGTAACATCAGTATTTGTTGCTGACCCAGACGTGAGATCTACCATCTGGAAATTGGGATTGAAAAATGAAATTGAAAATTAATATTGTAACCGAGAGATTAATCACCCACTGTGGTTGCCAGTTGTTTTGGGGTAAAAACTGTTTCTGCTGGTTTTGGTAAATTTGGGTGTGTTGATGAGAAATGAATTTAGACCTAAACAAATGCACTGCACGAGAGTTCTTTAGATTCGAGAGATCAATCTGTACAATCCTGGCCTAAACCAAGAAATGGTCATTCCAGTCTTGCTTCGGTCACAAATTTAATGAGAAGGATTGGTCTTAGGGAGGGAAGGAAAGAAGGTGTTGAGACCAGAATGGTTAATTCTGAAGGTGTGTTTATTTATGACTTGTATCAAAATTTGAAACTGGCTTGCGGAATGTAAGCTATCAGTTATTTTTGTGTTTTTATGGATAATGTGTTGTTGTTAACCAAAACTCTGTTGTCTGGTCGAAATAGGTAGAAACCTATTTATACAAGTCATAATTGAACGCACCCTAATCTCGTAGGAAGTGGGAGTAACTGAGTGATGGAGAAGTGGGGTAATATGTAAATGCTAGAAACCACGTCCCCACTATGAAGGAAACGGGTTAGTTTACACCCCCTACTTATTGCCGCCACTAACTGCCCTATTTACTGACACTTTCTTATAATGGGCGTGTTGCACGCCGCACGCTGTGAATCATCACAAAATTGATTGAATTCTGCGTGTTGACACAGAGTTATTTATTTCCAAAGAGCATCATGCTTTCTGACTGAGTACTTTTATGCAAACCTCAACCTTGATACTTCGGGAAATTTATGCTACTTAGCTGCGAGTGAACTCTAATTGTCATATTAATATTAATATTAAGGGTTCAGCCGTGGAACACAACACAAAAAGTATTCAGTGAGTCCTATATTAATGAATAATACAAGCAAGGTGTCGAAATTTACAGAATATCTGGGATTGTTGCTACATGCACCATTCTGGACAAATTTCATGTAAACATATTGAATTGCTCAATTAATGCGCAAATGAAGAGGTTGTGTACTCATCACTTTTACATGGCTATGTCTCTTTGCAGACTGACAGCATAATAAATGCAGGGTTTTACAATTTTAGCCCTAAACTAAAAACCACCATCAACACCTGGCTTCGGTTAGCATGGAGGAATTTTGGAGACATGATGAAGCATCTCAGCTAACGAGCGTCAGGGCTGAAAGATTTGCGGCTCGGCTAAAGCGACGAAGGATTGAGCATAAGTAGCCTCAAAGTGAAAATAAACATGATTACCCTATTCATACCAGCGTCATAATTCTCGATTCTGATGTGGACGAAGCAGAACATTCTCAAAAGGCTGTTGGAGTAGTTTATGAAAAGGATATCGGAGCAACTTCCGAAGAGTATATAGGAGCGGCCTCTAAAGAAGATGTTGAAGCAATTTCCAAGGACGAGGTTGGATCAGCTTCTGAAAGAGAGGTTGATGCGGCTTCTGAAAGGGAGGTTGAGTCGGCTTTTGGAGAGGATGTAGGAGCGGCTTATGAAAAAGATATTGAAGCAAATTATATGGAGGACTCCAGTGAAGGATCCATTGATCCCAGTGTTAATGATGATAACTAGATTTGCCACTTCGTTATTTCCTTTCATAGATGAGCATCTTTTCTTAGCTTGCAGATGCTTTTTGATATTTAGCGGTTTTTTGCTTATGCGGCTGGAGCCTGGACTTCATCGAATAATATTTCTTTATTCATGCTGCTTTCATGATGTTATATTTCCATTTGAATGAGTGAATGAAAACTCCCGATAAAAAATCCAAATTCTTAGAAAGATTGCAATGTCTTCAAACTTTAGATGTAGCACTCTTCTGTAGGGTTACAGTAGAATCCCCGCACGCGATATTCATTCCTCGAGTGTCATAATCAATACCCTAATTTTGAAATCTGATCTCTTCCCATTCTATTGAGGTGATGTGACTTTATGTGAATGATTATCACTTTCACACATGTAACCCTAATACCAACAACTCAAAGTAGGGGGAAAAACAATAATGATTGAGGATTCGGCCGCAAACCTGTGACTTCCCATTCGATATTCTCATCCCATTCGCCACGCTTGTTAGGTGAGGAAGCTTTATCCCTGATTGATGGCGCGCATAATGTGATTGGACGTGCCACTTCTGAAGAATTAGTTGCGATCTGGGAGTATCAAGTGTGCTAACTTCAGATTCACTGCTTCTTGGTTCCGTGAAGGGATTTCCAAAATCCGAAAATTGCAGACGACGAAACTTCTTCCAGGGATATCGTCATGCAAAGAGAGGTGGAAGTAGAGAGATTGTCTCGTCATTGAAGTATGCTTCTCTCCGGGATACGAAAGGTGCTTTCTCTGAGAAGGGTATGCTGCTGCCGGATGATTTTCATCGAATGTCTTGTTCATCCTCCTTCCTTTACATATTCCCCTCTTAGTTATTTTTTATAGGAGACACGTTTTGATTTTCTGGTTTCAGGCTAGTAGGTAATTGTTTTATGAGGATTTTGAGTTAATTTGAAACTTTGTTTTGAAGTGACTCAGGAGTAATTTTTCAAAAAGAAATGATGCTTCGATTAACTAATAAATTAAAATCCTAATTATGAATGCAAGCAGTGCAATCGTTTAGGAGGAATTACAAATATTGCATGAAAAGGGAAACTGCTAGGGAAAATACTAAAAAGGGACGCTGGGGGGAAGGCATCATGATATCTTAGGTATTGAAAGGTTTGAGCCACCAGGCGTGCATTACTACACCTTCTAACCTATCAGTGTTAATGAGCTTGCAGTATCCTCCCAAGATAACTTCTGCAACTAGGTACGGCTCGTATTTTCCTTCTGTGAAATTGGTCAAAGTAGGTTGAGAAGCAATCCCTACCACCATATCCCCAACTTTAAACGGGTTTGGGCGTTACGTCGATACTTGATTCTTAGATTCCTTATCTTTGACTAAGACAACTTCTAAACTCTTGATAAAATACTTGAAAGGACCAGCATCCCATTCACATCTCCTTGTGGCAATTGGGTTGATAACAAGTTCCCAAGCTTTTCCGGAAGGAGGAGCGACTGGTTGTAAAAAGGGTTGTTCAATAAGACTTACTTGTGTCTGGAATTTGCGAACAAATGTTGATGCTCTCTATCCAGGCAGTTGCGTCACATTCACGAGTTGTTGATACAACAATAAATAATCTTCAGGATTGGATGGATTGTTGGAGACCCTTTCAGGTATAGACACTGGAAAAGGACATATTCCTAGCTTCGCCTTGTTTTCGTGTATCCATGAGTGCCCCATGACCATATCATAATTTGGGTACTCCTTAACTATATGAAATTTGGCGTGTGTTAGAGCATCTACCACCCTGATTTCGAGATTAATGTAGCGGTCGGGGTTTGGTAGCTGCTTTCCTTATACAACACGATTGAGGGCTGCAAATATGTCTTGACGCTGCGCCTTGGAGAAATACAGTATTTCGCATAAATGCTCTATCATAGATGGTACGGTTTTGTGGACGGAGTCCCCAGAAATCATACAGATCCTGACAAGAAGGCGATCTCTATGAACACCTTCAGTGCCTAATTGAAGTTCTCCTGCATACACCTTCTCTTTGAAAATGCGCTTCAATTTGTTGCAGTCACTGGTTGGGTGATTGACGAACCTATGGTAATGGCAATATTTGGGATACGCCATTTCCTTTTCAGTTGGCGGACGTCTGAGAAGAGGTAGCTTGATGGCATCATCTTGAATCCACGCTTCTAGGAGTTCGGTTACCTCTTCAATCGGAAACGAGAAGTTTAGACAAGCCTCTCTAGTTTGTTGTTGTCGTGCAGGCGTCTTAGTCGCAGCCTTTCAGGGTTAAGTTGTCTGCTATGCTGGTGCCATACGTTTGGGTTATTGTTCTGCAGTTAGAGCTTTTCTTTTTCCTTCTTCACTCACCACGCTTACAGAGGGTTAAGTGTTGTATTGTTTGTTGATGGGATATTTGTTCCCTCGAGTCTCTCGTGCATCTTCATTCTTGGCAGGCCTGGTCCTTTTTAGCAAGGTTGGTGCTATTGTGGCCGACCGCTTGGCAGCTTTATGAAGTTCAGAGAATGTCTGGAAGCACAGGTTCTCCAGTAGAGCATGATAGACATGTACCATGCCATTAATGCACAACTCCACCAATTGATGTTCGACCACATTTGGATAAAGTAATTTGCTCAGACACAGAGAAATATTTCTTATAGAAAGCGGTAACCATCTCACGCTAATTGGCTATGTTGTTTGGTGCAATGTTGTTGTACCAGGTATAAGCTCTTCCAGTGAGTGATTTTGAGAATTCTTTTAGGCGGAGGACGTGGTTGTATTCATGCTCCCCTAGTGATTCCAAAAAATGAGAGATGTGTTTATGAGCGTTACCAGTGCCATCATAAAGGGAGAACTGGGGAGAGGAATATCCTCTTGGAAGAGGAACTCTTTGTACATCGAGAGGATAAGGAGGCTGGTGCTAATGAATGGTAGCTAGATTTTCCCTGCCTAAATTCTAGAGAAGATGTTCCAGGTCTTCATGTGTGATAAAATTGGATTATTGGTTCCTTTCTGATGGCCGTTCAGGAGCTACTCGAGCTTCTTCATCCATAAAGACACACCATGTTGAAGTGATTGCACCAGGAGTCATGAAAGTATTTAGTATCTTCTCCATTTGGGTTGGTGCGGTTCTGGTGGTAATCGTTTTGTTAATGTCTTGATAAAAGCGAGTACCTCCTTCTGAGTTGTAGCCATGTTTGTCTGATATTTGGAAAGAACTTCTTGTCTCTTATGGATGCTCCAGTCTCCCGTCCTAACGAAAAAGTGGTAGCATCTCTGGTGACGATTGTGGGTGTCATGCTCGAAGAAATATTAGGAGTATAAGCGTCTCTGGCTCTAGTGATAGGAGGCGTCATGCCATAGGGGATGCTTCTGGCGCTGCTGGTGATGCGTTGATTGTGCTGGAAGGTCGTACATTGGCGCCGCTAGCAGGGATATTAAAGCTAAGAGTGTTTTCAGCGCCAGTAGCATCAAGATTTGTTACTGATCCAGACCTAAGATCCACCATCTTGAATTTGGGAAAATTGATATGAAATTGAAAATTGATCTTGCAATCGAGAGATTCATCTCCCACTGTGGTCGCAAGTTGTTTTGGGGTAAAACTGATTCTGCTGGAAATGGTAAATTTGGGTGTACCGCCGAGAAACGAATCTAAACCCTAAACAAATGCACTGCATGAGAGTACTTTAGATTCGAGAGATCAATTTGTACAATTCTGGCCTAAACCAAGAAATGGCCATTCCAGTCTTGCTTCGATCACAAAATGAAGGAGAAGGGTTGATTTTAAGGAGGGAAGCGAATAAGGTGTTGAGATCAGAATGGTTAACTCTGAAAGTGTGGTTGTTTTATGACTTGTATCATAACATGGAACTTGCTTGCAGAATGTAAGATATAAGTTCTTGGTGTTTTCTGGATACTTGTATTGATAACACTTGTTCGTTGAAATAGGTTGAAAAACCTATTTATATCAGTCATAGTTGAATGCACCCTGATCTCATAGGAAGTGGGATTAGTTGAGTGATGTAGAAGTGGGATCGTGTGAAAATGTTGAAAATCACATCTTTCAATGAGGCAAGATGGGTTGGTGTACACCCACTACTTAACTGTCCGCCTTTCCTGACACTTTCTCATAATGAGCGTGTTGTACGCCGCACACTGTAAACCTCCAGACCAATACCCTGATGAACATCCCCCAGTTTGTGACATGATGTCTCGAGTATTTTCATGAAAAATATGTAGAAAGTTTTTGAGTGAGTCTTGTTTGTAAGACCTAGCTATTTTGACCAATCACACGCAAGCTAGGCGGTGGGGTGTCATATATTACAAGTCAAGCCACGAGTCTTGCCGCAAGAAATAACACGTAATGCTTCTTAGGTCAAATAATTAAATTATTTGTGAAATCGATATTTATAAAACATCATTTGTAATCGATGCATATGATGCATCGCTTTTAAGCAAGCAGCTCAAACTAATCGATGCTCATAAAGCATCGTTGTATAAAGATGTTTTAAGCTAGTCACAAAGCTTAATGTCTTAAAAGGAGCATGACCGGCCATCTTCAGGAAGTTTCCAGGAGCTATTCGTGTACACAAAAAGTGAGTTGGTCAGTCCTTATAAGAGCTTAATGTCGGGACTATAGATGGGTCGCCAGTGAGCATGTCCATACCTTGCAAGTCAACTAATATTAAATCTAGCAGAGGTTTGGCCTGGGCATATCCACTAATTATCTGGCAGAGGTTTATGCCATTATCATTGGTTTAGAATGGGCTACAAATTTGGGGTACAGGAGAGTGCAAATCCGCACTGATTCGGAAGCAGCAAGAGGGGCGTTCAATCAAGACACCATCCCGTGGTTTGCCAGAGCTCGCTGGGAGGAAATTAAAAGGAACTACGATAATATAATTATTGAACACTCCTTTAGAGAGTGTAATTTTGCTGCGGAAACTATGGCTAAAAGGGGTCGCGATCTTGACAATGGAATTGGATTAGAGTATATTGGGAAACCGGATTTCATTTCTATAGAAAGTCCAAATGTATCTTACTACAGATTTAATTAGCTTTCAAGTTGGGGGGTCGTTCTGACCTCGTCTCCTTTCGGCTAACTTGTATCCTTGTTATTTATTAATATAATTGTTGACTTAACAAAAAAAAAAAAAAAACTAATATTAAATCTAGGCCGGTCGATTCGGTAGCGAAGTTGGACTGTCGAGATCGTTTTGCGACCGAAATGCGCTGCTACTAACATACATTAGGGTTTTTTGGCCACTCGAACAACCCATTTTGAGAGATCGGTTTGTGAACCTTTTAAAAGGATAGGGTACCCCACATATACCTCAAGCTATTACTTTTCCTTCTTATAAGTCCTTTCCCCGAAAGTGATTGTCTATGGGCTGAGTCGAGACAGTACAACAAATCGGTTCACACTTTGTGTAATCGACTATGGATACGAGATCGAGACAATACAACAACGAAGTGTGTTTATTTGATATAAAGGTTCAGACTTAACCAAACTCAATAGGATTCACGTATCAAGTAAATAGGAATTAACGTTTGTGCAATTTACTTTAATTATAATAAAACAATTATAATGCGGAAATATAAAGTAAATGACACATCAAGATTTTATTAACGAGGAAACCGCAAATGCAGAAAAACCCTGGGACCTAGTCCAGAATTGAATACTCTCATGATTAAGCCGCTATACAAAATAATACCAACTTTGTATAGATGAGACCAAGCAACTAAACCTATAGTTCACCTAGTTCTGTCTGTATTCCCACACCTCCAACCTGTAAACAAGTCACGTACTTGGACCAATTCCTTTGGTTTGTATTCCAAACAGTAAAGGAACAACATATATGTTTGGTATCAACTATCTTCAACCAAGTGATATGAGTTGCGCAAAGGTTCCCTTGTTTATCTTAACATAAACTCCTTTGCCAGGTTCCAAGATCTATCTTATGTTCAATCACCCAAAGGAAATTATTAAGATTAAGCCAATCAATGCCTTTAATCACAAGGAAACGTATTGATGCCGATCTTCCTCAACTATTCTATCAAAATACCCAAAAGGATAAATCAATTATAGTTGGATCCTCTTTTTACCAAACAAGTATTGTGCACACCAAAGATTGTAAAAACCAAGTCAGAAATCTTCAATATCTTCTTTGTTTTCAAATCTTCTTAAATCTTCAATAAACACCTGCACATAGCTACTTGAATCTCTTGTGATCAATCACACACAGAACGGAGTCTTTTAATAATGGATTATCACAAGATCGTCTTTAGATTTAACAACAGTCTAAAGATCCCTGTCGAAAACTTGAACTAGTTTGAGTCAATCTTATATCAGAAGAGAAGATTCTCAAGCATAAACAAACTAGGTGCAATCAAAGTTCAACCACTGTTAGTCAATCAAAGCAATACGAAAACTAAAGATAAACCGCAATATCTAGTTTCCCACCAACGGGTCGCGCTAGAGCTTCTCAATCCCAAAGAAGACTTTAAATTTAGCGGTTTTTTTTTTATAAGTCAAAATTTTATAAATGAATAGCCAAATTACAAGAAAAGAGGACCGCCAATCCTCCACACTTGCTAACTAATTAAAAACGAAAATAACTCACATTAGGAAATTCAACCAAAATTAAAAAACTAGGTCTTCCATCGTAGTGTATTCCCACTTCTTTATCAAGGTAACAACCCCACTTAGCCATCTTGTTCGCTGCAAAATTGAATTCCCTATAAGTGTGAACAATTCGAATAGAATCATAATTTCGACACACTTGTAACCACCTTCTTCTTGAAAACCAAGGTAAACTTTTATTATTAAAAGCCTCCACTACACTAGAAGAGTCCGACCGGATGCAGATACGCCTTACTCCCCATCTTGTAGCCCATTCCATTCCAATAATGATTCCATATAACTTAGCTAAATAATTGGTAGTAATTCCCAAACCAATAGACAAAGCACCCATCACATTACAAGAAGAGTCCCTAGCCACCACACCCGCACCAGCTCTACCCGGATTCCCTCTCGACGCTCCATCACAACATAACTGAATTTCATTGCTTTCTGGGGGCTGCCAAAAACATTCAATTGGTTGTTTAAACTTTACTTTTCTATGATGAACTCTAAAGAAGTCCAGGATAACCACATCTTGAGCAGAATTCTTCACGTAACCATTCAACCTCATTGAATATTCTTGAATGATCTTCAAAACCCGCTTTAAAAACATATTTCAGTTTGGCTTTACCTTGTCAAAAACACACCTATTTCTGGAAGCCCACATCTCAGATTTGATCACTAAATTCGCCAGCAGCCAAAGATCCCTCATCATCTCACTCCTCCCCTTCGCCTCCTTATTTAAAATGACTAGATTTCTGCCAGGCTTTAAGTTAAAAATGTGAGATAACCATGTCCATGCTCGAACTGCAAAACTGCAGTTGAACAGCACATGATCCAGGGTTTCTTCAGCGATTCCACAAATGCAGCACTTGTTTGCTAGAGGAATTTTGAAACAAACCATAATAAGGTCATAAGATTACTCTCCTCTCCGATAGGCGGCTTCACCCGTAACAAAGACAAAAAAGGAAGTCTATGTTACGCAGGATTAGTTTGCTAGAAATGCAAACTCAAAGTATTTATAGACAAGGAAGTTTGGACACCAAGGAATTTCCAAAACCGAAAATATTCTCAAGATATTTTCCATATTTACCCAAATTAGGTTTTCATAATTCCTGTGAATGCGCTGTCCAAAAATAATGATCGAAATCTCCTTGGAAAATCTGTAATTAGCAAATGCACATTACTAATTCTTATTTTCCATATATAATTAAAAACCCTTAATTAAAAAGACTGTTAACTTATTTAAATCCGATCTTGGGATTTACTTCCTTCTTAGCCTTTAAGGAATATCTTTGAACAATAAAAAATAAGCATTAATGCACCGTGTTCAAAGAGTGACGACATCTTACTCTTGCAAGTATTTTCCATGCTTGCTCACTTGAAACCGATTTACCACACTTCCAAATAAGTTTAGAATTGGTTCATCTGACTTTCAAGAACTATGTGATTGATCAAGTACCACTCCATCACAACTCATGGGTTTACGGTTCTACCAAAACAAGTTTCGGTTCTACCTCCATGTGAGTACTTTGCATAGTTACACTAGCTTACCAAAGATATGGCTGACTAGGTACTAGGATCATTTCCCCACATATATTTGGTATCTAACTTGTATGCACTGCACATGTTCATAGGATCGGTTCCTCCTTCCCAAAAATGTGTTGCACATGTTCATAGGATCGGTTCCCAGTTCTTCCATAAACCTTGATGTACCTCAAACAAGGATTGGTTCCTCTTGTGATGCACTGCACCTCTTACTAGGATCGGTTCCCCTTATCTCAGTAATAAGTTCAGACACTCACAACCCGATCATACCCCATGTGATTACTTAAAATCGGTTTCACTAATAAAAGTCATACAAATACATAAGTCAGGTTTCATGTGAATAGTTTTACCAAGAACACAAACAAGTCATGAGCGGTTATACTAATCACACATCTTGGTCGTTCATAAGATATGCAATGAAGAACATCCCCAATAACGCCTGGCGATTTCCTTTTTGGTTCACAACACATATCATGAACTTACTTTCTTAGAACATATGTAAACATTGTTCCCTAGGATGAAATCCTCACCTCATACCCATACATAATCACAATATCATTCATACGATTATGTCGATGTCTTATATACAAAGTTTAATGGTTAAGCAAGAAACTTCATATTGTATTCCTTAATACTATGTATATTTAGAGTGTTCATGCTTCGCAGTTTCATGTTTTCAATATGCACGACTTGAAAGATACGTTAGGGAATGAAACAGTTCAAGTCAAATATCACTAACCTCAAGTGGAAGGATGATGTTTTCGTTGTAGCTCCGTACTTCTTCAAGTCTTTGAAATACTTGTAATTTCTCACCCTAATACTTTCAAGCTAACCTATACGAAGTTGACTTTAGTACATTTAAATCAAGCGACTTCTTAAATGAGTTTTGGTTCACTAAAATATGACAACAAAACTTGACATACCAACGCTTGCTGGGTTCAACCGAGCAATGCTCTAACAATCTCCCCCTTTGTCAATTTTAGTGAAAAAACTCTTACAATCATATGGATAAACAAATTACCAAAATTCATTACACATACACTTGATTCACGAATTCAACATCACATAACCTGCATTAATTCAATCCTTAAAATTCCGTTGTTGACATTATAATAACAAAGCTCATACTCCCCCTAAAGGTGAGATAGGTATATTTTCAATCCGCACGTCTTTGTTATCCCAATCACATGATATGTTACTTCCCCTTAGTCTGTGTTTTTACTCATTCGTTAGATAAATGTTCAAGCACCATTGTCCTCTTCCCTAGTGAGACCAATCAACCATAAATTGATACCAGCACCACTTGTTTACTCCATATATTTCTCCCCCTTTTTGTCACAAAAATGACAAAGAAGCGAACAAATGAAGGACAACACGAAAAGGATCCTACAAATCTCAAGAATAGACTTGCAACCTGTTGAGTCAAGCACGAAGGTTTTACATACCATTTTTGATAACCAATATCAAAACCGAAACTACAAAGTAATTAGGTTTTGATATGTTATCATGGAAATAATTGCCCGAAGCAATTTTCCCAACTAGTTTAGCAAACTAAAAATCAACTAAGCAACTTAGTTCCTTTGCTAAACCGATTGTATAAATACAACCTATTCATTCGATAAGACCAAAACAAAGATAAATTCCATTTTTCTCATTAGGTTCTAATTGTCCATATAACTTAGACCTTTAGATTTCAAACAAGCCAAATACTAGGTTAGTTAACTAGCATTTACTTGTTTAGGCTTTCGTCTAGACTTGAATAACCAAAACCTTCACTTTGATAAGTCTAACTAAGATCAGAATTAACTTAGTTTATCTTATCCGGAATCGAATTGGACTAAACAACTCGTCCCGTCAACATATTCATTCGTTAAGCCATAAATAATTCATACAAACCAATAAATCAACTTGCATAATTATTCACCTCAACCGGATGCAATTGAAACAACACACATAAATCAAAGTTTCACTATTGCACCAAATTCGTAAGCTTAAACAATTGATACTACGCAATAAAGCAAAATAACAATTGTTTTACTTAACTGAAAGCAATTGAATTAACATAGACATTAAAGCACCATAATTACACCAAATTTTGTAAGCCTAAACTATTGATATCACACAACAAAGCAAGATAACAAAAGTTTTACTTAACCGAAAATAATTGAATCACACACACATCCATACATACATAATGGAATAAACACATCAATTGTACCAATAATTTTGTTTAAGCAAAAGCAATATATATATCAAATAAAAATAGGTTTTTCTTAAAACAGGAAAACAATTAACTAACAAGATTGTTACCTCAATTTCGCATCCAACTTCTCCAAATATGATTGTATCATTTTCTTCTTCCGGGAGAATTGATATCGAAATACCATTACGTTGTCATTCTCATGCCAAAAACAAAAGGATAACAACAACCTACCTTTACCAGAGAAAGGTTGAAAATCGGTTTTAACAATTGCAGGCAAAAGTTGAAAACCGTCGAAACACATATGCTTTTATGCTAAACCAAACGGGTATATTAATTAAATACCCTTAGTTTTTGAACGCTTCAAACCTATCACATTATAAATATACCCCTCCTCTTATATATAAAGCTTATGCTCTTAAAAATAAACTATTTTAATAATCAATTACACATAACTTTTTTTTTCTTCGAAAAGCAATAATTTTCTTTCTCAATCACTCTGCCACCGCCTCCAACTCCACCGACGGAAATTCACCATCACCACCACTTCACAACCATCACCTCCACCACCACTTCACAACTATCACCAATATTCCATCATCACAATTCCACCACAACTCATTGTCACCACCGCCACCGCAATTGCGACCACCATCTCCTCCAAATCCACCACCGTTGCCGCCAAGTTGATAACAAAACTAAAAATTTAGAAACAAGTGAGGTCCAGATTTTTGTATCAACAACCGAAGTTGACACTAAATTTTGGTGTCAACAACCGAAGTTGATATCATATCTGGTGTCAACAACCCAAGTTTTTACAAAAATTGAAAACTCGGAAATTAGTTATGTCAAGATTACGTGTCAACAACCCAAGTTGACACCAATATCTGGCATCAACAACAAAAGTTGATCCAAATCTGGTATCAACAACAAAAGTTGATCCAAATATGGTAGCACCACCACCTCCATCGCCGGCACCACCACCACCTCTTCCAGCATGTGAGATAATAAATGAAATGATTTTCATCTAAATTTTTATTAATATTGAAAAGATATTTATATGATTCAAAATTAAATGAATTACATTTTAGAATACCAGGGGTATAATTATTGATGGATAAGGGTATTTGTCAAATCCATGAAAAGGAGGGGTATTAATAAAATTTCCACAAACCAAAATCGATTCAACATATTGTGACTTTTTCACATATTGTTTCTACAGGAACCCCTCATGATCCTTTGATAAAGCCTACCAACTTGGGATAGAATTTAATCCTACTAAATCAAAAATTCACCCAAACCATACGGGTACACAACATATTATGAGATCGAATATCAAGGTAATAAAACCGAAATCAAACATCTCATACACATACATAGCAAATAAATAAAGTATTAAAGTACCGGCTATGTAAATCAAAAACTATCACAATAAAAATTATAAATCAAATAACTTTATTCATAATATTTTTATTCAATAGACTTATACAATCAATGAAAGCAATCAAAAATTGATGTCTATTTTTCTAGATTAAGTATTACAGCACAAAACTTAATCTCTAGTGGTGCTCTTATTGTTCACCAATGTTTCTTTAGTGTTAAAACTGTTAAAGCATTTCTCAAGATACTTGTCTGCAACCACTTCTTGTTTCTCAAGATCTTCAACAATAACCTTGAGTTCAGAGGGAACTCCTCTTGCTTCTTCAAGTTAAATTTTCAAACCTCCAAATTCACTTTTCATCTCTTGAATTTTATCTTTTATTTCATCCCGATTTTGAACCAAGATAAAGAGATTTCCTATGAGTTCTTCAAACTTATTCATAACATTACTCATACCATCTGTTGAAAAACACTTTGTAAACTCTGAATAATCGATAGCAAAAAGACATGATTCTTATTGAACTCTAGTAGAGGTAGAATCAGGTTCGATTCTCGAGATAAACTTCCTGATTTTTTGACATGGGACAAACCCTTGACAGTTTCTTACTATTCGTGCTTCCCTTCTATCACTCCTTGTAACACTACGAGTTATAGGAGACATCCTTCAAGGAGAGATAATAATCCTAAGAAAACAATAGTTTTTCGAAAATATAAATCATGTTTTCGAACTTCTCCTTTTACTAATGTGGAGACCTAAAAGGTATTCCTTAAATATCTTTTATTACCGAAAATGGGAACTACCATTAACATGTGCCCTTATTTTTTTATGTGCTTTCCTTATCCATCTTAGGGCACGAATTGGGATGAGGGTACACAACCCTGATACAACTAAATTGTATCAGAATAAGCTTTTTCAAGCTTATATTGAATATCATAAACATAGTTCATGTTTCTCTTAGGGAATTTCTGCCCAATATATTTTCTCCCAAGACGATGATATTTTCTAACTCTAGAGATATGATCATGTGGAGAAACTGTACCGATGTGAGAATTCTCAGAGACTGATAGATCTCTCTTAATTCTTTCAATGAGATTTTCATAAGATTTTCTCATTCTAAGGACTTCCTTATGATTCACATCAGTGTGATTATCTGAAACAATTATTATAGATCCCTCATTGTTTCTTTTAGCAGAGATTCTCTCTTTCCCTTTCTTCTGGAATCGTTCTTCATCAAAACAAGAATTGTTTCGATATGGATGAGGAGGAATCTTCTTCTAGAAGCTATTGTCAACTATTTTCTCTGATTTTGAGTTGATCTTATAGGGTTGTGGCACGACCTGTCTTTCTACCGAGGAATGATCTTTCAGTTTTTTAAGACAAAAAACTTCCCTCAAAATTTTTACCACCGTATGTTGAAGCAGTATAAGTTTCCTGTCAAGTAACTGAAAAGTGTATTCCTTAAGATCATTATCATGGAATCGATTCAAAGTTTCCTTTGGACAAGATTTCATTTGATCATCAGTAGATATAGAAGCTTGTTTCTCATCCTCTTCTGACTTGATGTAGTTCTGTTAACTACCATCATCTTGATCTGTTTCAGATGTGACTAATACAACAGTATCATTTGTCAGAGTCATTGGACTTATCTCTTTATCAAGAGAATTAACAAGAGATTCTAATTTGACAGTGAGATTCATATTCTCTTCAGCCAGACTATCCAGTTGACTGTCTTTAAAATCATCAATTTAGAAGACAGAGATTTTATAGGCTTTAGGAGTTTTACCAACTCTTTATCAACATCTTCTTTTTCATCAGAAAAAGACACAGATGTTTTCTCAACTCCTGGATTATCAGTCAACGAAGTAGTAACATCTTCAACCTTTGAGTAGTCATACTCTTACTTAACGTTAACTGAATCAGCCATGGATTCAATTCTTATAGGATGGATCGCACCAAACGCAGATTGTTAGATATTTTCGTGTTAGCCTGCTCTGATACCAATTAAAAAGGAGAGGGTACCCCAAATATACCTCAAGCTATTACTTTTCCTTCCTATAAGTCCTTTCCCTGAAAGTGATTGTCTATGGACTGAGTCGAGACAATACAACAAATCGGTTCACACTTTGTCTGATCGTCTATGGATACGAGATCGAGACAATACAACACCAAAGTGTGTTTACTTGATACAAAGGTTCATACTTAACCAAACTCAATAGGATTCACGTATCAAGTAAATAGGAATTAACTTTTGTGCAATTTACTTTAATTATAATAAAACAATTATAATGCGGAAATATAAAGTAAATGACACAACAAGATTTTGTTAATGATGAAACTGCAAATGCAGAAAAACACCGGGACCTAGTCCAGAATTGAATATTCTCATGATTAAGCCGCCATAAAAAATAATACCAAATTTGTATAGTTGATACCAAGCAACTAAACATATAGTTCACCTAGTTCCGTCTGTATTCCCACGCCGCCAACCTGTAAACAAGTCACGTACTTGGACCAAATGCTTTGGTTCGTATTCTAAACAGTAAAGGAACAACAAATTTGTTTGGTATCAACTCTATTCAACCAAGTGATATGAGTTGCGCAAAGTTTCCCTTGTTTATCTTAACATAAACTCCTTTGCCAGGTTCCAAGATTTATCTTATGTTCAATCACCCAAAGGAAATTGTTAAGATTAAGCCAATCAATACCTTTAATCACAAGGAAACGTATTGATGCCAATCTTTCTCAACTATTCTATCAAAATACCCAAAAGGATAAATCAATTATAGTCGGATCCTCTTTCTCCAAAAAACGTATTGTGCACACCAAAGATTGTAAAAACCAAGTCAGAAATCTTCAATATCTTCTTTGTCTTCAAATCTTCTTAAATCTTCAATAAACAACTGCACACAACTACTTTAATCTCCTGTGATCAATCACACACAGAACAGAGTCTGTTAAGAATAGATTATCACAAGATCGTCTTTAGATTTAACAACATTCTACAGATCCCTGTCGAAAACTTGAACTAGTTTGAGTCAATCTTATATCAGAAGAGAATATTCTCAAGCATAAACAAACTAGGTGCAATCAAAGTTCAACCACTGTTAGTCAATCAAATCAATATGAAAACTAAAGATAAACCGTAATATCTAGTTTCCCACCAACGGGTCGCGCGAGAGCTTCTCAATCCCAAAGAAGACATTAAATTGAGCGGTCGTAAGAGATTTCACCTAATTAGATTACTCTCCTCTCCGATAGGCAGCTTCACCAGTAACAAAGACAAAAGAGGAAGTCTATGTTATGCAATAATAGTTTGCTAGAAATGCAAACTCAAAGTATTTATAGACAAGGAAGTTTGGACACCAAGGAATTTCCAAAACCGAAAATATTCTCAAGATATTTTCCATATTTTCCCAAATTTGGTTTTCATAATTCCTGTGAATGCACTGTCCAAAAATAATGATCGAAATCTCCTTGGAAAATCTTTAATTATCAAATGCACATTACTAATTATTATTTTCCATATATAATTAAAAACCTTAATTCAAAGATTCTTAACATATTTAAATCCGATCTTGGGATTTACTTCCTTCTTAGACTTTAAGGAATATCTTTGAACAATAAAGAATAATCATTAATGCACCGTGTTCAAAGAGTGACGACATCTTACTCTTGCAAGTCTTTTCCATGCTTGCTCACTTGAAACCGGTTTACCACACTTCCAAACAAGCTTAGAATTGGTTCATCTGACTTTCATGAAGTATGTGATTGATCAAGTACCACTCAATCACAACTCATGGGTTTACGGTTCTACCAAAACAAGTTTCGGTTCTACCTCCATGTGAGTACTTTGCATAGTTACACTAGCTTACCAAAGATATGGCTGACTAGGTACTAGGATCATTTCCCCACATATATTTGGTATCTAACTTGTATGCACTGCACATGTTCATAGGATCGGTTCCTCCTTCCCAAAAATGTGTTGCACATGTTCATAGGATCGGTTCCCAGTTCTTCCATAAACCTTGATGTACCTCAAACAAGGATTGGTTCCCCTTGTGATGCACTGCACCTCTTACTAGGATCGGTTCCCCTTCTCTCAGTAATAAGTTCAGACACTCACAACCCGATCATACCCCATGTGATTACTTAAAATCGGTTTCACTAATAAAAGTCATACAAATACATAAGTCAGGTTTCATGTGAATAGTTTTACCAAGAACACAAACAAGACATGAGCGGTTATACTAATTACACATCTTGGTCGTTCATAAGATATGCAATGAAGAACATCCCCAATAACGCCTGGCGATTTCCTTTTCGGTTCACAACACATATCATGAACTTACTTTCTTAGAACATATGTAAACATTGTTCCCTAGGATGAAATCCTCACCTCATACCCATACATAATCACAATATCATTCATACGATTATGTCGATGTCTTATATACAAAGTTTAATGGTTAAGCAAGAAACTTCATATTGTATTCCTTAATACTATGTATATTTAGAGTGTTCATGCTTCACAGTTTTATGTTTTCAATATGCACGACTTGAAAGATACGTTAGGGAATGAAACAGTTCAAGTAAAATATCACTAACCTCAAGTGGAAGGATGATGTTGTCGTTGTAGCTCCGTACTTCTTCACTTCTTCAAGTCTTCGCAATACTTGTAATGTCTCACCCTAATACTTTCAAGCTAACCTATACGAAGTTGACTCTAGTATATTTAAATCAAGCAACTTCTTAAACAAGTTTTGGTTCACTAAAATATGACAACCAAACTTGACATACCAACACTTAGTGGGTTCAACCGAGGAATGCTATCACAACCTTCTTATAGGCTAGGAGGATCCTGATTGGCTGAAGCATGAATATGCCCGTCGGTGTATACAATAGGGCTTGTTTGGGAGAAGGCCAACCTCATCGAATTGGCTGGCAAAAATGTATGATCGTGATCGTTTTGAGACTAACATGGGAAGCCTATGTTCAATTCCTTAAGGAATTAAGCGTGCTTACACTTTTAATTAAAAGTGTGTGTTGCGCATTTAAAGCAATTTGATTGGTCGACGGGAAAGAGAAGCAAACAAGCAATAATTTGGGGCGTGGCCGGCCAGCCACGGGTAGTGTCTGCTAGGGAAAATCGGTCGGCCAAGTGGCGTGGTCGCGCCTCCTTTTGCTACTGCTTTTATTTGCCGTAATTTCTATTTTACTTATTGTTTTCTACTTTTGGTAGGATTTTGCTCCTACTAGTTGACGAGGTGTCGAATCTCGCAAAATAATATTTCTCTACTTTTTACACTAGCAAGTAGTATAATGTAAGCAGGATCGTCCCAAGGAAGGAATGAAGTCTAAGTTGTTAAGAAAATACTCTTAGCAAAAATGATTGTGTTGTAGAAAATCTGAAAATTGTAAAATCTAACCAAAGATGAGATGTGATTGATTAAAGGTTCATTCTAGACCACGGAATACAAACCAAATTGATAGATAGCTATGTTCTTCACATTATCATGTTACTAACAACCCTAGAATAATTAGTACGCTCAACTATTCCGTTACTATCTCCTAGCTCACCGGATACGGAAGCGCTCGACTACCGGTTCCTACTTGCCAAGTTTCCTAGAGGTACGCTTACTAGGTGTGACTTAAACAAATGCTCTAAGTTCTGTGATATAAGGTTGCTCCTAGTGATGAACTCAAAAGCATGAATCACCTACTAGTGTTGATTTCTACATATGGACACTTAACAAAGTCCCATCATCAGTACCCACATATTGCTACTTGTGTTTATCTTCTATAGACAATTACGGGTCGAATAAAATCTAAACTAGCAAATAGATTAAGAATTAATGATTCAATTTTGAACTTAAACCCTTAACAAATAATCCATAGACAATATTAGAATAGTAGAAAATCAATCAATAACATAAATGAATGCAAGTGAACAAGTTATTTCATATCAAATATAGATTCATATTTCGGGCTTCGAAATCGCCCTTAATCAAAGAGAGTTTTAGCTACTCATAATATTGGAGCTCATCATCAAATATATTAAATGAAATAATGAAGATGAAAATAAAAGAATAGCAAACCCTAGTTCCATCTCTCTGCAAAACTCCAAGTAGAATAGAAAATACGTGTTAAAAACAAAGTGTAGCAATCCTCCCTTTTGTAGCTTTTTTTTCTCAAATTAGGTCATATCCCCAAAAGTCCAAGCCCAATGTATTCACCAAGCCCACATAGTTCATGTGTGAGAGTAGCCCAGTAGAAAACATGCCATATAATAGTCGCCGGAAATCTGGGTGTATTGCCGGAAGTTACTGGGTCAAGCACCGAATCCAAATCCCGGAAAATCTCGAGATATCCCGCAAGTATCAATGGTCGACCGATAACTCTTCTATGATTCAAATGGGTGAGTCGGCTCATATCTATGTCGAAATCAACTCCGTAGTAAGCCGTAGTCACAAAGCCTGTGCCATATAAACATTGCACATGTCAGTACTTGCTGTTGCTCAATACCCCACCATCAACTTTGTATCTTTCCATCCCTGTTACCAGATACACTTGCACTTCCTTGGTTCCTGCAACTCAGTTGCAAGCTCAATTCTTGGCTGCAATACATCATTCTCTACACTTGCATTTCCACCAGTTCATACTCCACCTACACAAAGAACACCTGCAATATTAGTTCATTGCAGCATCTCCCATATTTTCTCCCTGTCAACCTTTCTAAACGAGACAATCTCGTTTTGTTCTCTCACTCGGACTCCACTGCGCTATTGAGTTTTCGAACTGTCATCTCCAGCTGCAAAGTTCCCTGCCATTGCTTCCCTTTCCTCACAACATGTAAGCTCACATGTTCATTGCAGCCCACTGAAGCACCACATCTCACTGCCACCAGCTCGCCAAAGTACCCAACTACATTTCTCCCACCTGAGCCACTGCAGTACTCAGATTCATCTTTCTACCGCAACAGCCATTGTGACCATGGATAATACCTGCAATATCTTTGGACAGCTGCAATATCAGCATTGCTTCTCAGCCAACCATGTTGGCGCTTCATTTCTTCCCATGCTCAGCTTCAGCTCCAACTCCAACTACACTGCACATGCCATATCAACCAGCTGCTGCTCCACCAGAACCAGCTTCGCATCACACTTTACGTCACCGCCTCCATACATTCCAGCTCAACCCGTCTCACCAGTTGCACATCTGTATCTTCTGCAACCTCAATTCTACAATATCATTGCAGCGTCTCTTTGAGCTTCACCTGTTGTTGCTGCTGTGTTTGTTCTCAGTAGAGAACATTTACACACACCAACACACAATGCAGACCTCCACTCGCAATTCCACCATCAAAACCAAGCAACGGCACCATCACTGAGCATCAACTCAACCCAAAACCACCATAACCCGTAGCATCTATCATATTCATGCTTTGCAGTCAACATCAACAACTATCTCCCTCAACTGACCAGAGCCCATTTTGTTCACAGCTATATCCCCCTCTGCAACTGCAGCTGCACAACTTCCGTTCCTGCGGCACCTTCTCGCCAGATGTTGCCACCTGCTTTACCACCAACTAACCACAACAGTTTCTATCATTCCAGCTTAATAGATGCATAAACACCATCTACTGCAGTTCTAAATCAACTCCTCTTCGTCACTGCTAACTCGAGAACACCATATCACTAGCACTGATACTGCAGCATCTGTAGCTTTATATCTTCCTTGCAGTTCACTCAAACTAGCCGCAACATCACTAAGTTACTGAAACCAACCTACACCATTATTCCCCTCTGCACTTCCCTGTAATCATCATCTCACACACTTCTCGGAAGCAGCTGCACCTGCAATTTTAGCAGAAACACAGTATCACCAGCACTACCAGGGTCTTCTTCCGCATTGTAAAATCAACTTCAAACCCCATCTGGTACCTATAATCAACAACACTTCAAAACACAAAGACACCACTCATTCTACCACTACAACTAACCCCCTTCATCTGCAGACAACCACCACCACCAATAAAGCAACATCCATTCTTCCCCGATTTCCTTGAGCATCGATTCATCGCCATCAACAATACCTCAATTCGATCAAACCCAAATCTCTAAATTCTTTGTAACCCTTGAATTTCAGTTCCATCTGTGTAATTTCTTCTTCCCAGTTCATAACATCACATGTGAAATCCTAGGCATACATCTAGGTAACTTCAAATCTTCAGAAATAACTTACCTGCAGAGCTCAACTGCAGTTCAACACTCACCAGCCCAAATTCATCTTCAAACCCATCTCGCTTCAATTTCTACTCAGCAACAGCACTTCCAGATCCAAAACATCAATTCTTCTCGATCTCAAATGATTCATAAACCGAAACAACACTTCCATCGATTTCTTAATCTCCCAGTCTCACTGATTCTCTCAATATCTCTGGGTTCTAAAATCACCAGCAGCAGCCACCATGGTTTCTCTTGAGGTAAACAGAAATGATTGAGAATTGAATTTCTTCTTAATTCTAGGATGTGGTAATGATAAAAAGTGCCAGGGGCACCCAAAAAATGATACAGGCCACCAAGGACGGCAGCCCATTAACTTTCCTTTGAAATAAAACAACGACCCATTATCCTCCGGTGTGCTCCCAATAGCGCTTGCCTGGGAAATGATGATTCTGCCCTCTTGCTCCAAATGAATGCTTTCGCCCAACAGTAGCCGTTTCTTACTCCTCATATCTACTTCTTCTCTTCAATGAGAGTCATCACTAAAGTTTTCGTGCTTTTCAGACAGAAAAGTTGCATCACTAAAGCCGACATACTTTTCAGACGGAGATGAAGAAATAGAAGCAAATAATGAGAAATAGTTAGCCTCCAACAGCAGTTACACCTTTTTTCCCTGTTAAGCGACGTTTTCTTCTTCTTTTGCTCCAATGACTCCAAAATACCTATAAAACTCAAAAGCAAACATAAGATACATAGTCTACAAGAAAACTAGCAAAGAAAGCATAAACAATAGATAAATATAAAGGTGTTTTAGACACCTATCAAATTCCCCCACACTTGGACTTTGCTAGTCCTCGAGCAAATCAAACAAAATAATTCTAAAAGATACATACAACTCCGTCTCGTCGAGGATACGGTTACTCTAAGCATGAATAACAGGCCTCTAAACCCCTAGGTGTCCCTAGTGGACGAGTTTTAGTCTCGTGAAGGTTTACAAGAGGTTTGCCTACAAAACCTATATTTCAAACTCCGTCTATTTGTGACAAATCAATGAACGAATCCAAAATGACTACATGAGGAGATACCTTGTGCAAATTCAGTTCATATATAAGTGCATAAAGTTTTTCTTAGAAAATCGAACAAACCACAATACTCGGAATCTGACTAACCACAATCACAATGAAAAGATTAAGAAGATGGATAAAGAGGTAGATGTGGCGAATATTCACAAGTGATCGATGTATCCCATATCTGTCTGAAGGTCACCGCCAAGATGAACCTATCCTATTGGATTGAGCTACTGGTCAAATCTCGTGTTAACATACTGGCATATACAAGGGAACCAGTGGTCAAAAAACTTATTTCTACATCAACTCAATGGCATATACAAGGGAACTAGGAGTGACTTTATTCAACACAATAATGATATTTTTCTTTTCTTTTCTTTTCTTTTTCACCTTTTTTTTTTAGACGGCATGATTAGATCTTTTGGATCCAAGCACATGCTTCTTGTCAGCAAGTAAGTGATAGTTGCCTTGGATCCTTCATTCCACGCTTGTTTAGGCGACGGAGACAGGGACTACGTTTCACACATACTGCTATTCCCAAGTGTCATTTTTATTCCGTTTGGTCTAATGTGTCGGTCTCTTTTTTTTTTCTTTTTTTTTATAGCAACTCAATCACTCTATTTCATCCTAGCATTAATAACAACTCGATTTTTAGTGACCCACCAAAGCACTTAGAGAACAATAGATAAATATGGAAAAATAAAAATAGAATGTGATATGGTGATATTCCGAGATATGGTAACAAATAACATATAATTTATAATTTCTGAGCCATGTTCGTCTTTGTTAATTAATAGGTTCCTCAACTCCTACAATCACAATGGTTCCATCCACTAATAATGTCATCCTAAAGGCACAAATTTCTAGATTTCGGAGTTCAAAAAGCACAATTTTTTCTTTGTTTTTCTATTTTTCTGATTTTTTTTTTTTTTTGTTAAAAAGCATAAAACAAACTATACAAACATATAAATGCTCCCCCACACTTAAACTTTACATTGTCCTCAATGTAAAATTTAGTCATTCAAAGTAAAGTTCAAGGTGGGAAATCACAAATGATATGCAAAAACAAAGAAAATAAAGATAAAATGCTGAAAAATAAAAATAAAAAGATAAAGGTAAAGATACAAAACCGGTGGGTTGCCTCCAACTTAGCTCTTGGTTTAACGTCGTCAGCCCGACGTTCAGCTCCAATTACTCCTCCAGAGGGAGTGGATCACTCAATGTGATCATATCTTGATTCTCCGCCACAAACTGCTCGTAGTATGGTTTCAAGCGATGGCCGTTAACCTTGGAAACCAGCCCTATTTTGGGACTAGTAATCTCAACTACACCATGTGCAAACACATTAGTAACAACAAATGGTCCAACCCATCTGGACTAAGTTTACCCGGTAACAATTTAAGACGAGTATGGAATAAAAGTACTTTCTTCCCTACTTCAAAACTCTTTCGGAAAATCATCTTATCATGGAAAGCTTTTGTCTTTTCTTTATAAATGCGTGAACTTTCATATGCATCATTTCGTATCTCTTCTAACTCATTGAGTTGAAGTTTCCTATGTTCACCAGCTGCATCTAATTCCATATTACATACCTTGATAGCCCAATAAGCTTTGTGTTCAAGTTCGACGGGAAGATGGCAAGGTTTTCCATAGACAAGCCTAAAAGGAGACATACCAATTGGTGTCTTATAAGCTGTCCTATACGCCCACAAAGCGTCATTGAGTCTATAACTCCAATCCTTCCTTGTAACGTTCACCGTTTTCTCTAAGATGGTATTAATCTCCCGGTTGGAAATTTCAGCTTGTCCACTCGTTTGTGGATGATACGGTGTGCCAACTTTATGAGAAATGTTGTACTTCTTTAGAAGAGCGTGAAAGGATCTCTTGAAGTGCGAGCCTCCACCACTAATCACCACTCGAGGTGTACCAAACCTAGAAAAGATATGTTCCTTCACAAACTCACAAACAACATGAGAATCATTGGTGGGAGTGGCTTTAGCTTCCACCCACTTAGAAACATAATCTACAGCAAGAAGTATAAATAATTTCCCATTGGAATTCACAAAAGGCCCCATAAATTCTATACCCCAAACATCAAAAATCTCAACAACGAGAATTGGTGTTTGCGGCATTTGGTTTCTAGCACCAAGGTTGCCTGTCCTTTGACACCTATCACAAGCTTTGCAAAACAAATATGCATCCTTAAACAATGTAGGCCAATAAAAACCACTTTCGAGAACCTTGAGGGTTGTCCTCTTGGCTCCGAAATGGCCACCACAAGCATATGAGTGACAAAAATTCAGAATTGATTGGAACTTGGATTCAAGTACGCACCTGCGGATCATTTGATCGGAGCAATGCTTCCACAAATAAGGTTCATCCCATATATATTTCTTGGCAATCTTCTTGAGCTTGTGTTTTTGGAATGTAGACATGGAACTAGGTACTTGACCCGTCACCAAGAAGTTGACAATATCAGCGTACCATGGAGTTGTGCCACCAACCGCAAAGAGTTGCTCATCCGGAAAGCTATCATGTAAAGGAATCGCTTCTTCGGACACAACCAATCTGCTTAGATGATCCGCTATAGTATTCTCTCTACCCTTCTTGTCCTTGATTTGCATGTTGAACTCTTGAAGAAGAAGTATCCACCTTATGAGCCTTGGCTTAGCATCCTTCTTTGTTATCAAGTATCGAAGTGCAGCATGGTCGGAGAAAACAACTACCTTTGTACACACTAAATAAGATCGAAACTTCTCAAGTGCAAACACTATAGCCAAAAGCTCCTTTTCAGTTGTGGAGTAGTTGATTTGTGCTTCGTTGAGAGTTCGAGAAGCATAATAAATGGCATATGGAATTTTACCATCTCGCTGTCCCAACACGTCTCCAACGACATAATCACTTGCATCGCACATTAACTCAAATGGCTTGCTCCAGTCAGGTGGTTTGATAATTGGTGCGGTAGTCAACAACTCTTTCAATGTGTCAAAAGCTTCCTTGCACTCCTTGTCACAATCAAAGGCCACATCTTTTTGCAAAAGTCTACACAGGGGCATTGCAATCTTGGAGAAATCCTTGATGAATCTCCTATAAAATCCTGCATGACCAAGAAAAGAGCGAACCTCCCTCACATTTGTGGGGTATTGTAAGTTCCGAATCAAATATATCTTAGCCTTGTCAACCTCTAACCCCTTAGAGGATACAACATGGCCTAGCACAATCCCATGAGTGACCATAAAGTGACATTTTTCCCAATTAAGCACAAGATTAGTTTCTACGCATCGTTTAAGAATAAGTGCAAGGTTATCTAAACATTTGTCAAAAGAATCACCATACACGCTAAAATCATCCATAAACACTTCTATGATGCTTTCCACATAATCTGAGAATATGCTTACCATACAACGTTGAAAAGTGGCTGGAGCATTGCACAAGCCAAATGGCATACGTCTATACGCAAAAGTGCCAAAAGGACAAGTAAACGTCGTCTTTTCTTGATCTTCCGGAGCTATTACAAGCTGGTTATAACCTGAAAAACCATCAAGGAAGCAATAGTAAGCACGTCTAGCCAACCTTTCAAGCATTTGATCAATGAATGGTAAAGGGAAATGATCCTTTCGGGTGGTAGAGTTGAGCTTTCGGTAGTCAATGCAAACTCTCCAACCGGTCTGGATTCTAGTTGGAACCAAGTCGTTATCTTCATTTTTCACCACCGTGATGCCGGAATTCTTTGGAACGACTTGAATCGGGCTCACCCATTTGCTATCGGATATGGGATAGATAATCCCAAAGATCTAACAACTTCAGGATTTCTTTCTTGACTACTTCCATCATTGGAGGGTTCAAGCGACGTTGAGCTTCTCTTGTTGGTTTTTCCCCCTCCTCAAGAAGTATTCGGTGCATACATATGGAAGGACTGATTCCTTTGATATCGGCAATGGTCCATCCAATGGAAGACTTGTGATCTCTTATCACTCGAATAAGCTTCTCCTCTTGCACCTCGGTGAGGTTGTTGGCAATGATCACCGGTAACTCTTCATTATCACCTAAATAAACGTATTTAAGGTGATCCGGAAGGGGTTTCAACTCAAGAGTAGGTGCCTGCACAATCGAGGGTAAAAGTTTCTCATTAGTAAGAGGAAAATAAACATAAGACGCATTATACTTTGGTGGAACTTCTTGTAATGAGTTAAGAGATAAAACAGCCTCTTTAAGCTCATCACAAATAGACAATTCACTTTCAATGTCTTTGTATTTCCCATAACCTAAACCTTCGACTATGGTGTTTTCTAAAGCATCATCACTATTCAATTCAAACATATTTTGAGCTAGAGTATCAATAATATCAATAGAAAAACATGAATTCACGTCACTAGGATATCTCATAGCCTCAAAGATATTGAAACTTATGATCTCATCATCAAATTCCATAGTCAAAGCTCCTTTGAAAACATCTATCTTGGTTCTTGCGGTTCTCATGAATGGTCTACCCAACAGCAAGGGGTAGTCGATGGCGAATCCTCATCCATCATGTCAAGAACATATAAATCAGCCGGAAATATGAGTTGATTAACCTGCACCAAAACATCTTCAATAACCCCTTTCGGGTAAGAATTATACCTATCAGCAAGTTGTATAACAATACCGGTATCTTTAAGAGGTACAAGTTTCAATGATTCATAAACGGAGGCAGGCATAACATTAATGGATGCTCCTAAATCTAGCATAGCACGCTCAAACCTGACTTTACCAATAGTACATGGTATAGTGAAACTACCGGGATCTTTCAACTTAGGTGGGAGTTTCTTTTGAAGATATGCCGAAGCATTTTCCCCCACACTCATCACTTCATTACCGGTCAATTTGTGCTTGAAGATATGCCGAAGCACAATTCCTTCAAGAACTTCGCCCAGTGCGGAACTTGCCTTATCGCCTCGATGAGTGGAATGTTCACTTCAATCTTCTTAAAGATTTCCAAAAGCTCTTGGTACAACGTCTCCTTGTTCGACTTTGCAAACCTGCTAGGAAAAGGAAGAGTAGTAACATGAGTAGAAACACGAGTTTTAGAGTTAAAATTTGTTACCGAGTCAGCCTTTTTAGGGGCTGTTTCACCCTCTTCTTTCTCCAAATCAGGTTCATTGGACACCGGCGATGTTTCCGGTTTCTCTACTTGCTTCCCACTGCGTATCTCAATAGCATTGGCATTCTCCTTGTGATTTACTGTTTGAGAAGGAAATTTTCCCTCTGCTTGTGCTTCCAATTTGCTCACGGCAGTAGCTAATTGACCCATTTGAGTTCGGATGTCTTTCATGTCCATCTCTGACTTTTGCTTATCTTGCACCATTGTGTTGAGGATGAGATTCAACTTGTCATCTATACTCGTGCCTTGAGTCTCTTGACGTGTCTTTTGCAAGAAATGGTATCCACCTTGTTGATTAAAAGTAGGATTGGGAGCTGCAGCTTGCTTGTTGGCGTAGCTGAAATTTGGATGATCTCTCCAACCCAGATTGTATGTGCTAGAGTACGGATCATACCTCGGCCTTTGCTGATTTTGATACATGACATTTGCTTGATCAACATCTTCGGTATATGATGATGATGATGGTATGACAGCCGCAGCGATTTGATGCATCATCCTATCCATGTTGCCCATCCTTTGTTCCAAGTTTGAATAATTTCCAACTTCATTCACCTTCCTTACCGCTGATTCATCTCTAGTGAAGAATTGTTGAGTGTTCGCAGCCATATTCTCCAACAAACTTGTAGCTTCCGCAATGGTCTTGTTGGTAAGTGCACCACCACTCGCGGCATCAATCAAATGTATCTCAGTAGAAAGCAACCCCTCATAGAAATATTGAATCACAAGTTGATCGCTGATTTGGTGGTGTGGGCAGCTAGCTAGAAGCTTCTTGTAGCGCTCCCAATACTTATGAAGAGTCTCTCCCGATATTTGCCTAATACCACAAATCTCTTTGCGAATCATAGCTGCTTTTGATGCTGGAAAATACTTCTCGAGGAACAATTTCTTCATCCCATTCCATGTGGTTATGCTTCCAGCGGGTAAGCAAAAGAACCACTCTCCTGCAGAATCTAAAAGGGGAAAAGGAAATGCTGTCATCATAGCCATATTCGCATCTGCAGTTGCTTGCTTCATACTAGTTACAACATGATGAAATTGTTGTAAGTGACGATTAGGATCTTCTCCCGATAAACCTCTGAATTTGGGCAGCAAATTAATCAATTGCGGCTTCAACTCAATGTTTCCATTCAGCTGAATACATAAAGGTTCTTTGATCTAGGTTTGGAGAAGTGAGCTCCTTGAGTGTTCTTGGAGCAGGCGGTCGAGCTCCCATTGTGTTGTCTTCCTCTTGGTCCGAGTCCGAGAATTCACTTGGTGTAGTACTAGGAGGAAGTGCAGTGTTGATTGCTCGAATGAAATCTTTTAGCAAGGTGCCCGAACGAAAACGTATACCAATAGGACTTGGTCTGCCTTCTCCGCGCATTCACCAAAGAAATCGCACCTGAAAGTCAGATTCTTAAGGATTGAATAAGTAAACTGAAATTGTAACCAAAAGAAAAAATAAAAACTAAGAATAAACAATAACAACTAAACTCTCCAGTGCCTCCCCGGCAACGGTGCCAATTTTGACGAGGTGTCGAATCTCGCAAAATAATATTTCTCTACTTTTTACACTAGCAAGTAGTATAATGTAAGCAGGATCGTCCCAAGGGAGGAATGAAGTCTAAGTTGTTAAGAAAATACTCTTAGCAAAAATGATTGTGTTGTAGAAAATCTGAAAATTGTAAAATGTAACCAAAGATGAGATGTGATTGATTAAAGGTTCCTTCTAGACCACGGAATACAAACCAAATTGATATATAGCTATGTTCTTCACATTATCATGTTACTAACAACCCTAGAATAATTAGTACGCTCAACTATTCCGTTACTATCTCCTAGCTCACCGGATACGGAAGCACTCGACTACCGGTTCCTACTTTCCAAGTTTCCTAGAGGTACGCTTACTAGGTGTGACTTAAACAAATGCTCTAAGTTCTGTGAGATAAGGTTGCTCCTATTGATGAACTCAAAAGCATGAATCACCTACTAGTGTTGATTTCTACATATGGACACTTAACAAAGTCCCATCATCAGTACCCACATATTGCTACTTGTGTTTATCTTCTCTAGACAATTACGGGTCGAAGAAAATCTAAACTAGCAAATAGATTAAGAATTAATGCTTCAATTTCGAACTTAAACCCTTAACAAATAATCCATAGACAATATTAGAATAGTAGAAAATCAATCAATAACATAAATGAATGCAAGTGAACAAGTTATTTCATATCAAATATAGATTCATATTTCGGGCTTCGAAATCGCCCTTAATCAAAGAGAGTTTTAGCTACTCATAATATTGGAGCTCATCATCAAATATATTAAATGAAATAATGAAGATGAAAATAAAATAATAGAAAACCCTAGTTCCAGCTCTCTGCAAAACTCCAAGTAGAATAGAAAATACGTGTTAAAAACAAAGTGTAGCAATCCTCCCTTTTGTAGCTTTTTTTTTATCAAATTAGGTCATATCCCCAAAATTCCAAGCCCAATGTATTCACCAAGCCCACATAGTTCATGTGTGAGAGTAGCCTAGTAGAAAACATGCCATATAATAGTCGCCGGAAATCTGGGTGTATTGCCGGAAGTTGGCCGCACACAGACGGAATCCAGTCCACCTAAAATCTTAGATATCCCGCAAGTATCAATGGTCGACCGGTAACTCTTCTATGATTCAAATGGGTGAGTCAGGCTCATATCTGTGTCGAAATCAACTCGGTACTAAGCCGAGCTGTCAAAGCCTATGCCATATAAACATTGCACATGTCAGTACTTGCTGTTGCTCAATACCCCACCAGCAACTTTGTCTCTTGCCATCCCTGTTACCAGCTACACTTGCACTTCCTTGGTTCCTGCAACTCAGTTGCAAGATCAATTCTTGGCTACAATACATCATTCTCTACACTTGCATTTCCACCAGTTCATACTCCACCTACACAGCAACACCTGCAATATTAGTTCATTGCAGCATCTCCCATATTTGCTCCCTGTCAACCTTCCTAAACGAGACAATCTCGTTTTGTTCTCTCACTTGGACTCCACTGCGCTATTGAGTTTTAGAACTTCCATCTCCAGCTGCAAAGTTCCCTTCCATTGCTTCCCTTTCCTCACAACATGTAAGCTCACAGGTTCATTGCATCCCACTGAAGCACCACAGCTCACATCCACCAGCTCGCCAAAGTACCCAACTGCATTTCTCCCGCCTGAGCCACTGCAGTACACAACTTCATCTTTCTACCGCCATAGCCATTGTGACCATGGATAATACCTGCAATATCTTTGGACAGCTGCAATAGCAGCATTACTTCTCAGCCAACCATGTTGGCGCTTCATTTCTTCTCATGCTCAGCTTCAGCTCCAACACCAACTACACTGCACATGCCATATCAACCAGCTGCTGCTGCTCCACGAACCGCCCTTCTTCGCAAAGACACTTTACGTCACCGCCTCCATACATTCCAGCTCAACCCGTCTCACCAGTTGCACATATGTAGCTTCTGCAACCTCAATTCTGCAATATCATTGCAGCGTCTCTTTGAGCTTCACCTGTTGTTGCTGTTGTGTTTGTTCTCGATCGAGAACATTTACACACACCAACACACAATCTGACCTCCACTCGCAATTCTACCATCAAAACCAAGCCACGGCACCATCACTGAGCATCAACTCAACCCAAAACCACCATAACCCGTAGCATCTATCACATTCATGCTTTGCAGTCAACAACAACAACTATCTCCCTCAACTGAACAGAACCCATTTTGTTCACAGCTATATCCCCCTCTGCAACTGCACAGCTTCCATTCATGTGACACCTTCTCGCCAGATGTTGCCACCTGCTTTACCACCAACTAACCACAACAGTTTCTATCATTCCAGCTTAATAGCAGCATAAACACCATCTACTACAGTTCTAAATCAACTCCTCTTCGTCACTGCTAACTCGAGAACACCACATCACTAGCACTGATACTGCAGCATCTGTATATTTAAATCTTCCTTGCAGTTCACTCAAACTAGCCGCAACATCACTGAGTTACTGCAAGCAACCTACACCATTATTCCCCTCTGCACTTCCCTGTAATCATCATCTCACACACTAAATATAGGGTCTTATAATTTTAGCCCTGAACTAAAAACCACCATCAACATTAAGTCCCCTGCTTAGTACGTAACAGTGATATTGTTGCGGGGTAAGCATTAGATGGTTATAGTCAAGAAAATTCACGAGAAAAGTTTAACACATGTTACCAGGATAGAGGCCTGCTTGGTATTTGAGCAAGACACGTTTGATGAAGTATCAAGGCGCGCAGTGATCGTCGTCCTAGAATACTCCAATTATCTCTAGGTAGATAAGCATCTAATCGGTTGATATCCCATATCAAAAGCCTTTATACACGGCAGATAGAGAGTCCTTTCCCTTCCCGGATCTTGTCAATTTGCGGAATATAAATGGAAGCACTTGAGGCTTTCTTTTCATACCGATCCTCATAGAGTTGCACTTTTCTTATTTTAGGTACGTGCTTCGTATTCTCTTGTAGATGTTTTTTTTTTCCGTGTTAGTTGTTGACATAACCGTAACGCTTTTCTTCAGTGTATGATGGAAAATCCTGGTGATGCTTATTCCTCTAACTCCCCAGAGAAGGATTTTGGAGTTAACAATCCCAAGATAACTACATTCGAAGAGGTATTTGCTAAGATAGATAGTCCGTATGGTAACTCTGGTCAGGCCATACAAGGAATTATTTTGTTTATCTGAGCATCGTTCAAGAGCGTGTCCAAGATTTCCTGGCTTCGGTTAGCATAGAGGAAAAGTGAAGACATGATGAAGCATCTCGGCCAATGAGTGTCAGGGTTGAAATATTTGCGGCTCGGATAAAACGACGAAGGATTGAGCATAAGCAGCCTCTAAGTGAAAATAAACATGATTACCCTATTCATAACGGTGTCATAATTCTCGATTCTGATGTGGACGAACCATAACATCCTCAAAAGGATGTCGGAGTAGTTTTTGAAAATTATGTCGGAGCAGCTTCCGAAGAGTATATAGGAGTGGCCTCTGAAGAAGATGTTGAAGCGATTTCCAAGGACGAGGTTAGAGAAGGTTCTGAAAGAGAGGTTGAGGAGGCTTCTGAAAGGGATGAAAATACGAGGGTACCCAAATACACCACGCTCTTTTTATTTTGATCACAACATATACAAGAACCACTGTGTATAAACCTCTTGGGAGCAACAATCACTTAAGGAATATTTCAACACAATGTCCACTTGAAATAGGGTTAGTCCGGACTATCCTAACATGTGAATTATTATATCAGATAAGTGGAGAAATCCAATACACTTTGTTTGATCGTCTATGGATATGAATCGAGACAATACTACGATAAAGTGTTCACTTGATAACTAAAACCTTATAAGATAAATATCAAGTGCCTAATTAACTTACAAGTGTATTTACTTTAATTATAATATAAAAACAATTATAATGCGGAAATAAAGTAAAACACACTCACCAGAATTTTGTTAACGAGGAAACGGCAAATGCAGAAAAACCCCGGGACCTAGTCCAGTTTTGAATACTCAATTGAATTAAGACGCTACAAAAAGTAAACCTGCAACTTCGTGTAGACAATTTTAAGTAAACTAAAATCCTAGTTACTCAGCTTCAGCAGGATTCTTGATTTAATAATATCTAGCAGAACCGAAGTTCTCAATAGATATTTGTTACCCAATATCCTAGAAGAACAGGCGTTATATTTAGGATTAGATCTAATATATCTTCTTAATGGTTCACAACAACTTCTTCTTCGAATCTTCAATCTACAATTTAATCTTCAAAATAACAATCTGAAAAAATACAAACTTGATTCCTTATTGATTTGTCGCACAAAACGGAGTCTGTTAACAATGGCAAATCAATGAATCTATCTTACAGATCTAGAAAGACTTAGATCCGTAGAAACGTTGATCTTTGATCTAGTTTGAGTGAGTCTTATATCATAAGAGAAGGTTCTCAAGAATAAACATACTAGGTGCAATCAAAGATTCAACAACCGTTAGTCAATCAAATCAATAATCGAAAGATAAACCACAATTATCTAGTTTCCCACCAACGGTATGCACTAGAGCTTCTCAATCCCAAAGAAGACTTTAAACTGAGCGGCCATAAGAGATTTCACCTAATTAGGTTACTCTCCTCTCCGAATAGGTGGCTTCACCAGTAAGAGTACAACATAGGAAGTTTACTGTCACGAAGGATTAGTTTGCTAGAAATGAAAACTCAATGTATTAATAGACAAGGAAGTTTGGACACCAAGGAATTTCCAAAACCGAAAATATTCTCAAGATATTCAATATTATTCCAAATTCGGTTTTTATAATTCCTGAGAATGCACTGTCCAAATTTATGATCGAAATCTCCTTGGAAAATCTTTAACTAGTAAATGCACATTACTAATACTTATTTTCCATATATAATTAAAAACCTTAATTAAAAGATTCTTAACTTATTTAAATTCGATCTTGGAATTTACTTCCTTCTTAGCTGTTAAGGAATACCTTTGAACAATAAAAGATACACATTAATACACGTGTTCAAAGTGTGTCGACATCTTTCCTCTTGTAAGTCCTTTTTCATACTTACTCACTTGAAACCGATTTACCACACATGGCTTGTTGGAGACCCTTTCAGGTATAGACATTGGCAAAGGACATACTCCTAGCTTCGCCTTGTTGTTGTGTATCCATGAGCGCCCTAAGACCATATCGTAATTTGGGTACTCCTTAACTATATGAAATTTGGCGTGTGTTAGAGCATCTCCCACCTTGATTTCGAGATTAATGTACCCGTAAGCGTTTCTGGATTCACCTTCCAAGATTTTGATTATGGTTGGGTAGTGAACGGCTTCACGTTTTGAAATCCTTGCAGCTCTCAGAGTTTTGACGATGACAGTGTTGAAGTCAGAGGCTGTGTCAATCAGCGTGCTGTCAAACTCGACATCTTTCAGGAGAGCGGTGGTTGGGAGTCTCCAGTTACATCTATCAGTTGTACTTTCCAGGAGAGGGTTGGGTTTGGTAGCGGCTTTAGAAGTAGGGAGAAAAATGTAAAAATCTGCCTACCTGACCCAGCATCAGAAGTAATAGAACTTGATATGTATATATTCCACAAAGAATTTGAAGAATATATCAGAATCTGATGAGTGCCTATGTCTCTCTTCATATTATATTAAAACTCAAGATCCTAGATGAATTGTTCACTAGTATAGAGCCTGATGAGTATTTAAGCTCCTAGTTGCATTACTCACTAATGTCGGAGCCTGTATTTAATGTGTAGGACCAGAATATCGCTACATCTATTCTCTGCGAGATTAACAACACTTCCCAGCGAGCATCACCGCAAGATCTTCAACTACACTTTGTGAGTGTCACAAAAGTAGTCAAAAGAGCGATGTAATAACTGACGATTGAAGAAAACTTGAGAAAAGCATGTTTGTCCTGCAATGGTTACAAAACTTGCGAGAGTGAACATTGTAACTAATCGCGGTACAATCGCAGAATCAACCCGAAATAAGAGGAAAACTTAGTTGTCATCCACTATGTAACTACCCTATAAATATAGACCCAATGTGTCCAGAAAATGATGATGTATTTTTGAGAGTTAAGAAAGTCTTGAGGAGAGAGAAACTTCAAGAGAATAGTTGTAATCTTGAATTCTTCCATTTCTGTAAACATTTCTGAGAACAAAATAATAAAGTGTCATTTTTAATCTTCAATTGTGAGTTGATTATAGCAAGATCTTAACAAGGGTGTAGTGTGGGAAATCCTGCAACTACATTTTGGCGCCCGAAACAGGGAGAATCAAGCTAAAAAAAATCTCTAATTACAATTTGAAGATTTGAAGAAATTTTTAGAATTGAAGAAATGGCTAGAAGAAGAAGAAATACATCAGAACCACCAACAACTGTAAGGAGGAGTAAAAGACTTGCAGGAAGAGAAACAAATGAATTAGGAGAATCTTCAAGGATAAGAACAAGAAGAAATAGAACAAGGATTGAAGGAGAAGATCAAATTCCACAACCGAATCAACAAACACCGATACAAAATAGAAATGTGGATTATGATAGAGTGAGTGTGCATACTTGGAGATCGGATTCGATGGAAGATGTAGAAGATCAAAAATTAAGAGACCGAAGAAGAGAAGAAAGAAATCAAGGAGTGGATGAAGAATTAATTCATGGAGAAGGCGAAAATGAAACAACAGATGATCCAAGACAAAGAATACAAGAGGAAAGAAGATTAGAGGCGGAAGAGCGTGCAAATTTAATAAGACAAAATCACGAGTTGAGAATGGAGAATTTGAGGTTACAAAATAGAAGATCAAGAAGTACTGTTAGATCGAATTCAAGATCATTAAGAGAAGAATTAAGGCGAAATTCTCCAATAAGAAATGCTAGAGGAAATATCCAAGAGAAAATGCAAAATCCAAATGAAGAACAACGTCATAGAGAAGAAGAGGTAATAGAAGATCGCCATAACCCGCGTGGAGAAAATTTGGATAATAGATTTAACAACAGAAATCAAGAGGGAAGAGACTACCAAAATGATGGAGATAATCCAGAAGAAGGTAGGAGGAACATGGGCGAGAGATCCAGAGAAATCGAAGAATAATTGAGGAAGAAATTGAGAGACATTATGCTGAACAAGCACGACTAGCTTACGAGAGAGAAATATTAAGGGCAGAAGTAGAAGAACAAGAATTCCAAGAGGCAGTACGACAGAATAACCATGAAAATCGAGAAAGGAGACGTACACAAAATCGTTATAATAATAGTATTAAGGAAGAGTATGATAGAATACAAAGGAGAATAGAAAGACAGCGAAGAGAAATGATGAGAAATGAAGAAATTCGCAGAGAAGTACAGCTGCGATTTCAAGTAGAAGGTGAAGCAGAATATCGCAGAAGAAGGAATGTGGGTGTAGATGAAGACACACAAAATCTCGCAAGACATGAGGTACATGAACGCAGGAGAAGGGAAGCTGCATTAAAAACACCGATGGAACCAAATTCATCGGCGAATGAGCAAATTTTAATGAATTAGCAGAGATGAGAGGAATAATAAATAACAGAAGAGAAGGAGGTAGAAGGCAACTTGATGAAGCTATTGAAGAAGCTGCGAGAACTCCATTCACTCAAGAAGTACAGTTAAGAGGAATACCTCCAAAGTGCAATTTACCAGCATTAATCAGCATTTTTGATGGAACTACCTGTGCCGTACAACATGTTAAGGCTTATGTTAGGTGTATGCTGCAATGGGAGAATCATGATGCTGTATTGTGCAAATATTTTGCATCTAGCTTAACTGGCGAGGCGCTAAAATGGTTTGAGGGATTGCCAAAGAATACTATAACTTCTTTTGATCATTTACAAGCTACATTTCTGGGAGCATATATAAGCAACAATTCATCGCGGCCAGGTATTGAAGATGTGTTTGGGTTAAAACAGAGGGTTGGAGAGAGTCTGAAACATTTAAACATAAGATGGAAAACAATGTGCAGTGAGATGGCAGGAAGAGTAGACGAGAGATATCTTATCTTGTCTTTTATCAATGCAATGTTCGCGACCAATCTGCTGTACATACAAATTTTCAGAGTCAAGAATACAATCACTATGACTGAACTATGAGAACTACAAGAAGAATACATTGCTTTGGAGGAGAAACAAAATGATATGGAATCATATCCAATCGCGAATACCAATTCAGTAGCAGCAGATGGGAGTTTACTTCCTAAAATGATTAAAAATGTGGCGAGCAGCTCGCAAGCACATCAAGAGAAAGTGGAAATTGATAATCAGTAGAAGTTGGTAGCTATGGGCAGTCGAGATCTAGAATAATATGAAAGGGAGAAGAATTATTACAATCGTGGTGGGAATAATAAGATTCAAAGGAGACTTATGGTGGACAGAGGCAAAACAATTTTAGAAGCCAAGGAAACCAAAAGATAATATGGGAAGAAATTAAGATGCCACCTCTAAATTCTAGTATAGAAAAAATCTGGGAAGCTATCATTTTGATGGAAAATATACCATCACCATGGAATATGGGAAAAGAACCACATCCTAATAATCGTAGTCAAGAATTTTGTCCTTACCATCACTTTCATGGTCACACAGTAAATGATTGCAGGAATGTCAAGAGAATAATTTTAAGGATGATCAACCAAGGAAAGCTAAACCACTTTTTAGTAGGACATCCACAATCTCAGCGATTGCCTCCAGCACCAGAAATTCGCAGGGTAAATACTGTAAAAGGAGCATAATCATTCGTAATAGAAGTTGGGGCTAAAGAAAAGAATTTGTTTTGTAATTCCATTGTACATTCACACAGAACTATAGAGGATTTCCATGATAATGTTCTAAGCAGAGTCTTCGCGAGAGACACAAATGGAAGAGAGATAATAAATATCGCGAGAGCCTCGCCATTAGAAGAATGGAAGAAACAAATTATATCTTTCACTGCACAAGAAGTACCAGAACCTAGCGAGCAGCATGATAACCCATTGGTGGTAAGATTAGAGATAAATCCAAAGCAAATAAAAGAAGAAGAAGATGAAGAAAATGATGATGAAAATGAAGATTCTTGGGCTATCAATAGAGTTCTAATAGACACAGGCAGCTCAGTTGACATACTATTTTATCATACCTATAAGACCATGGGTGGAAGAGACGAAGATATAATCCCATCAACATATAAAATCTATGGTTTTAATGGTACTTCCAATAAACCCAAAGGGGAAATAGAAATGCGGATTCCATTGAAAGGGATAACTTCCAAGATCTTGTTCTGTGTTGTTGACATTGAATCACCTTACAATACCCTGATTGGTCGACCTTGGATACATGGGATATTAGGTGTAGCATCTACTTTCCACCAGTGTGTTAAATTTCCCCATCCTAATGGTGTTGGAGTTATTAAGGGAGATTGGGGAGAAAGCAAGAAATGTTATGAGATTGATATAAAATCTTGCGAGGAAAGAGCTGATAAGAAGATCAATTGGAAGTACAACATCAAGCAACAACAGAGATGTGAAATATTGATGATTGATTCAATAGAGCAGCGAGAGGAAGATGATGACGAGCGGCTCGCAGATAAAGAAAAAACAGCAAAACGTAACAGAAAAGCAGAACCAGAAAATAGTAAGTAGAAAGGTAAAATGATGAAATTTAAAGAAGCTTATGCAGAATTTGTTTGAAGAAAATGCAATTGAAAAGAGTACTCTGTTTGAAAGAATTGCAAAAAAATTCAAGAAAATCAAAGAAATGAAATTTTATCAGAGTTACAATACTCGCGAGAAACGCGAATAAAATTTCGCAGAGATTAATAGAATGAGACGAAACCTTTATGGCGTGCACCTTAGTTCGCGGATACAATTTCACAAGAGGCAAATGTAAGACCTAATAGTGCGTCATATAAGTGGGTATCTCTTTACATGACTCAGGGATAAGGTTATACCGCTGCTGGAACCCGAGTCATGAAGATGTTGGGGTTAAAGAAAACCTATCCAGGAGAGAGATCTTGGATTTCCAACTATATAAGGTTATACCCTGGTTGGACGACTGAGAATCTCTTCTAAGAAGTGCAAAGTATGACCAAGGCGCCGAGGTACACGGTTGAGCCAAGGGTGCCCGGGGTGTACGAAACTACCCTGGCCATTCTTGGTAAGTCTTGGCTATGATACACTTGGCCTGAAGAAAACCCCACTTAGGGTGCAGTCTTGTAACTATAAGCCATATATGCATAAAGGACAAGAGGCTGCGAAAACAACTGGTTGTTGGCAAATCTAGATGGGAGGATCTAGTCTTGTATGGCCGATGTGCCCTCCTTGAAGGGGCAACCAGGGGGAAGATAAGGGCGGCACCCTCCATTAGGGAGATGATAAGTGTCTAAAGACAGCAATTTCATGGGGATTTATGATAGCAAGAACATTTAGGCCTGTCATATTGTCGCGTGACTAAAGTTATACAAAGACAACAAGCCAAAAGAGAAAAGTTAAGATGATATCATTAGGTTTTTACATGAAAGTGTAAAGACGTCATGCGATTTCATCGCAAGACGGCAATGTCATAAGGTTTAATTCTTGCAAGAGAGTTTTGACTTATCATATTGTCGCAGAGATGTTGAAAAAATATTGATAAGACAAGATCAATGGGTCAATACATGCAAATGTAAAGACATCCTGCGATTTTGTCGCAGAAAGAAAAAATGTGGCAAAATAAGACCTTTAATTAGGAAGGAATAATAAGACCATAAGATTATTGCGATAATGCTCGCAGAATTTATGAGGTTTGCGATTCTACGCATAAATCATAAAGTTATGCAATTATTGCTAGCGATAACATCGCCGATATTGAGGCAAATTTAATTTGATTCACAACTAATATTTAATCTATACTCAATTTTTTCATATTGCAGATGAATAATAAAGGAAAGTATGGGAATGCATAGAATGATGAAATTATTATTCATCCATCATATGATAAAATTGCATAGATGATACATTTATACAAATAATTAAAGGATAATAATTATGATTGATTGATTGATTATGTTGCAGAAAAAGAATTATTTTCTAATTCTTACAGATAAGAGCAAAAGAAGTTTACACATTAAGTTGGAGAAGCTCTCAGCAATGTTACGAGAAGCATAAAATAAATGTACAAAATTTACAAGGAAAATAAAAGGAAGAAAAGGATTATTTGGATCCTTCACTTTCTTCATCAAATTACTTGTCATCGCCAGATTCCTCTTCTTCATCGTTATCATTATTAACTTCATCTTCATCAGATTTCTTTTCATCGCCAGACTTTTCTTCATTACCACTATTATTGTCGTCTTCTTCTTCGCTAGATTCCTCAGCTTCGCTATCAGAGATAACTAGATTTGGGGTATCAGCTGGAATTTCCTTTACGAGATCGGGATATGTAGAATGAGGAATACCATGATCATCACAGACTAGTTTAACAGCATTATTATGAACACGGATAAGGGCGTTACTAAAATTCGAATATGAGATTTTCAATTTTTCCTTCAATCTAGAATACTTTTCATTACGAGAAGATATATTTCCAGCAAGTTGGCTTTTCTCTTCTTCTAACTCATCAAATCTTTTACGATAGTTCTCTTCGGATGTTGCGAGCAAATGATAACAAAATTAATACATATAAGGATGATTCAATTAAGAAATAATTTAGTGAAATCATAAGAGTGATAACCTTCTCTTTCAGAAATCATGTCTTTAATTAAAGCCGCTTGTTCAGCATGAAGACTAACATCTACACCTAAATTATTTCTGGAATTATCAAGAACCATCACAGCCCAAGAAAATTCATCATCGCTATTAATAAGAAGATGAGAGCGAACTTGAGTTTCCCTCGCAAGAAGATCTTTATTCTCGCAGATAAGTCTATCTCTTTCCATTTGAATGCTAAGAAGAGTTTCATGGAAATCTGCTAGGGCCTTAGTGCCATTTTTAATTGCACGATCTTTCTCGTCAATAAGATCACTTATCTTACTTCTTAATCTATTGATTTCTTCTTTTGAATCAAGATAAAGGCGTTTAAACTTATTAGTTAAACTTAAATTGAATCTGTGCTCAATCTTTAAAAGATTAAGTTTGGATTTAAGTTCATCTACAGAGAGGGACCTAGTTTGATCATCTGAGAAACTACTTAAAGAATTATTAAGGTGAGCAAGAAGGGTACTCTCATCTACAGATTCGGGAAAAGATTGGAGGAATGTAGCCTCGTCAGTAAGACCATACAAATTTTTAAAAAATGGTTGCTTGAATAAGCTGCGATAGGGTGAGAAGAATTAAAAGAGAAAAGAAATAAATCATACCATAGAGTTGTTGATTAGCTTTATCAAGATCAGAGATTTTTTTCTTGTCAACTGAAGCTTCAGTCTCCAGCTGCTTATTTTTCCTGCGAAGCTCAATAACTTCAACTTCTAGTTTTTCTTTATCTTGGCGAAGATTAGCAGCTTTCTTTTCATAAATGGTACGCCTATTTTCTAAATCAGAATCAATAGCAAAACCGGCTCTTCCAACCTGCGATAGAACTATATAAGTCAATTTCTGACAAAAATATCAATAGATACATAAAAGGGATGAACAAGTAGAAACATACCAGGCTGCCAAGTGAATTTAAGAGACTTGGAGTCAGTGATCTTGAAACCCCGTGAAGGGAATCACTGTCATCTAGTATGGGAGCATCGCAGACTTTGGCATGAGACTGGGATATTTCATTAATAGCTTCATATCCATACTTATTTGGGATACCAAACATATTCTTGCCAAAAAAATTGGATAGTTGAGCCATTGCAGACTCAGAAGAAGAAGAATCCTTTATAGAAGGAAAATTTTGGATAGTTGAGCCAACACCGAAATTATCATCATCGTTGTCCTTATCAAAATTTTCTGAAATAGGTTGGGGAATTGGAGAAGAAAAAAGTTGGATTTTTCTTCTCTTTAAGGGAGGATCGTCAGATCCCTCACTGTGAGGAACAGTAGGTTTCCCTTTGGGAGGAGCAGTATATTTCCCCTTGCGATCAACTATGGACTTCACTTTGGTTCTCGCAAGTTTTATTTGTTCTAATTCTTCGATTTCGTGTGAACACAGATAAAGATAAGAAATAGGGACTACAATATATTGTTAAAGCTAATGAATTGATATTTCTTACTTCATCTGCGAAGGATTTAAGAGCTAAGAAAGTGCTGGGTTTCATAAAAGTATGGTAGATGAGTTTTATTCTGTGAATATGGAAAAGATTGGACTAATTAGCGAAAATATAAAAACATGGGGAAGATAGTGAATAATAATTATACCAAAGATCGGAGAGAACATACCTCTTTAGTTCTTTCAGGCCAGTTGAAAACCCAAGGTTGATATTCTGAAAGATTCGTGGGTAATGCGCAAGAACCAGAAATATAAGGACCCTCAAGATATAACGGAAAAATGAACCACTTGTCATCGCTAGAATGGTGAGGTCCTTGGTTAGTAGATGTAAGCCAATCAATGTCTAGCATAAGAGCTTTATCATCAGCGATATTTTCTTTATTTAAGCGAACACCCCAGCAAGTGCTATCCCTCTTCATAGGGACTATTTTGTAATTATCAAAGAAATTATCCACAGTATAATCTACAGAAACAATGGGAACATCTTTAAATTGAGGATTCTTCGCAGCTTCAGGGTAGCGAGATCCTTTGTCGACACCTGAGAAGCATATTCAAGCAAAGAATCGAATACAATCTCCACCCAATTGATATATCGCTCGCGAGAATCTCTCGTCAGAAATTATTTCATAGAATAGTGGAAGTTCTGGATCATAGAGAGGAATGGGAAGACCAGCTTCAAGTTGACCTAGCGATACTATAATTTTCTCACGAGAGCATTGATAATCAGTGAATAATCTGAGAGAAAGTTCGGATTTAGGGCTCTGATTTGGGATTATAGACAAAGTAAAACCTTTTCTTTGGAGTTTTTCTTGCATCTCACTAAAAGCAGCCAAATGTTTAGCACCAGCAGCAACCATTTTTTAAGTATGGAGTATGGGAATGAATAAAAAGGTTGAAAAGTAAGAAATGAATCACAGCGATAACAGACACGCAATTTATGGAAGAACAGTAAACTTGCAGAGAAGTTACGGAGAGAAAGAAGAAGAAAGCAAAAGAGGAAGAGAAAAGAATGAAAGGAGTATTTATAGAAGAAGAAATTTCTCGAAGAAGATGAATGTAATAAATGCAAAGAAAAGACATGAACGGTCAGATCGCAGCGGTTAGAGAGGACGTGTCGCAAATTCATTAGAAGAGAGAATGCGTGAAAATAGCTGGCGAAGGATATAGAAATGTGTCAGAACAGAGATTAATGAAGAGATAAGTAGTTGCGGCATTTTAAAAGTTCTCATGATCTTCTCTTCTTCGCAGAAAAGACATGAGAAGAGGCAAGATGTAGGACCATAATATCGCTACATCTATTCTCTGCGAGATTAACAATACTTCCCAGCGAGCATCACCGCAAGATCTTTAACTACACTTTGCGAGTGTCACAAAAGAAGTCAAAAGAGCGATGTAATAACTGACGATTGAAGAAAACTTGAGAAAAACATGTTTGTCCTGCAATGGTTACAAAACTTGCGAGAGTGAACATTGTAACTAATCGCGGTACAATCGCAGAATCAACCCAAAATAAGAGGAAAACTTAGCTGTCATCCACTATGTAACTACCCTATAAATATAGACCCAATGTGTCCATAAAATGATGATGTATTTTTGAGAGTTAAGAAAGTCTTGAGAAGAGAGAAACTTCAAGAGAATAGTTGTAATCTTGAATTCTTCCATTTCTGTAAACATTTCTGAGAACAAAATAATAAAGTGTCGTTTTTAATCTTCAATTGTGAGTTGATTGTAGCAAGATCTTAACAAGGGTGTAGTGTGGGAAATCTTCCAACTACATAATACGCTGTCATCCTGCAAAGGAATAAAGGCCATTTAAAAGTGATGAGTGCATAAACCTCTTCGCTCATAAATGTTTTGAAAAATTCAATATATTTATATATATATATATATATATATATATATATATAATTCACTCAGAATGGTGCAATCCCAAATATTCTATGAATTTTATTTTCCACCAGCATTATTCACTATTGCATTGCCCGCCTAGTATTTTCCTATGCTATGTTCCCAAGATGAACTCTCAATATTGGCATGACATGACGATTAATGTTCACTCGCAGCGGAGTAGCATGAATCTCCCGAAATGTCAGTATTGAGACCTGCATGAAAATGTCATGTACCTCCTGAATTTGGGCTTGATTAGTGGGCTTCTGAAACTTTGTTAGTCTTACACTTCTATTGGGATTGTTTCACTTCTGTTAGTCTTACACTTATGTTGGGCTTGTGTTTTGTGTTAGCATAGGTTATGTTAATTCATAGAGTTTTGTGTGAGATTGATGTAATCCTGACTGTTGAATTTGTCAACTAGGAGTGGGCAGTTAAATAACCTATCATTGTGTAAGAATTCGTCCATGAATGAAAAATATTATTTTCCTTGGAGAATAATTAGGCTCTGGTTTCAGAGAGAAGGTAGCTTGCTACCAAGTAATTCATCAACCCTTGTACTAGATCAGTATAATTGGTATCAGACTTCCATTCTGGGACCTCAATCATGACAGGAGGTGAGAAACACACCATTAACAGTGTTCATACACTTGCTCAACAAAATTCCACCGCAATCCAAGATATCCGTGATCAATTGAAGGTTCTTTCTGAAGCATCGGCTGCGACTGAGGCTAGATCGAACGCGAATTTCGACCGTATCTTCACATCTTTGCAGTGTCTGTTACCCCCGGAGGCGCAATCTGACGAAACTATCGACCCTGGTTCTCATCAAGATTCATCGAAAGGATCTCATGAAGATCGTGAGTTGATTCACAATTCACATCCTAGTAAGTTTTCTAGAACTCCCAAGGTTGATTTTCCACGATTTGATGGAACTAATCCAAGGGGTTGGGCTCAAAAATGTGAACGTTACTTTGCTTTCCATAATTTTCCTGCATCAGAAAGAGTTGATATGGCTGCAATTCATTTTGATTCGAAAGTAGATCCATGGTTTTTAAATTATCAATAGGGTAAGAATAAAATGTCTTGGGATACCTTTGTTCATGATCAGTGTATTCGATTTGAGGACGTTGCACATGACAACTATGTTGGTAGTTTTAACAAGTTATCTCAGACTACTACAGTTGAGGATTATTTTGATAGATTTGAACAATATAAAGCTTTTATGGTAGCTAACAATCTAACATTGCCTGAATATTTCTATACTCTGAGTTTTATTAGTGGTTTGAAGAATGAAATTCGTACTACAGTTCAAATGTTTAAGCCAGAAGATAATTCTCGTGCTTTTTATTTAGTTAGAATGAAACATGCTTCTCTCGTTAACACTCCTAAACCTCTCAAGTACCCTTCTAGACCATTCGTGCCTTCACCTGTTTTTGTTCCTCAGAATTCATCCATATCTAAACCATTCTATTCTCCTTCTCATACACTGAGTAAACCTTCTTCTTCTTCCAACCCTTTCATTACTCACCCACCTACACCTACTAAATCTGACCCCCCACTTCTACCTATTAAAAATATTACCCCTCAACAAATGAAAATTCGCAGAGATAAAGGACTCTTCTATAACTGCGATGAGTTCTATAGGCCTGCCCATTTTTGCAAAACTCAACAATTATTTATGCTTGTTGCTAATGAAGAGGAACTCAGTGATCAGAGTGACTTGTCATCCCCTGAAGAGTATCTGACAGATTCTCCTTCTAGTTCGGATACCACAATGGAGATTTATTTACATGCCTTGACATGCACTACTGTTCAGGAAACCATTTGCATTGCTGGACTTCTCAATAATCAGCATATTATGGTTCTGATTGACACAGACAGTACACATAGTTTCATCGATTCTACATTAACAGATAGGCTTGGTCTCCATGTCTCACCTACAGGACACATGTTAGTCACGGTTGCAAATGGCGATATCACCATCAGTAAAGGTATCTGTCGAGGCCTTCAGTGGGAAATGCAGGGCTACCACTTCACTGCTGACTTACGAGCTCTTTACCTCGGTGGTTGCGACATGGTGCTTGGCGCAGATTGGTTGCGACAGTTAGGTGATGTAACTTTCAACTTTGCCCAACTCAAACTTTCTTTTATGCATCTAGGGTGTCCAATTACACTAATTGGGAGTACTTCTAAGCCATATCTTAGTCTTATCAGTGCTACTACACTTAAGAAATTCTTCAAGAGCAAGGCCCCTGCTTTAATTGGCCAATTTTTTCATGTTCATGCTACTCCCATACAACAACTTCCTTGTGAAGTTTCCACCTTACTAGACTCATTTGCTGGTGTCTTTTCGAAACCCACCCAACTGCCACCTTCTCGTCCACTTGACCATAAGATTCCACTTAAACCTGGTTCAACACCTACCTCCCAAAGGACTTATAAGTGTCCCTTTATCCATAAAGTTATAGTGGAACAGCTTGTCCAAGAGATGCTAACTGCAGGGTTAATTCAAAAGAGTCATAGCCCTTTTGCTGCCCCAATCATTTTAATTAAAAAGAAGGATGGAACATGACATTTCTACGTGGATTATCACAAACTCAATGACATGACGGTGAAGGACAAGTTTCCTATTCCTTTAATCGAAGAATTATTGGATGAACTAAATGGTGCAATTATCTTTACAAAGATTGATCTACTGTCAGGTTATTGTCAGATTTTGATTTATCCACCGGACATTCATAAGACATCTTTCCGCACCCATCAAGGCCACTATGAGTTTCGTGTAATGCCCTTCGTGCTTACGAATGCACCTGCAACATTTCAGGCATTGATGAATGAGGTTTTTCAACCATTTCTTCGCAAGTTTGTACTCGTATTTTTTGACGATATTCTTGTATACAGTTCTTCTCTTGCAGATCATCTGAAACACCTTCATGTGGTTTTTTCTTTGCTTTGCCAACATTCACTGTATGCTAAATTCTCCAAGTGCACTTTTGCTCAGCCTCAACTTGAGTACTTGGGACACCTAATCACAGGCAATGGTGTAGCTGCAGACCCTGACAAAGTTGTTGCTATGGTTCGTTGGCCTCAACCAAAAATCTTGAAGCAGTTACGTGGCTTTTTAGGCTTGACGGGTTATTATCGTAATTTCATAAAAGGGTATGGCACCATTTGCAAACCTATGACAGATCTGTTAAAGAAAGATTCATTTTTATGGACTGAGGAAGCAACCACAGCTTTTTCCTCCATCAAAACCGCAATGACTCAAGCCCCAGTTTTAGCTTTGCCCGATTTCAACAAGCTATTCACCTTGGAAACTGATGCATGCTCTAAGGGTGTTGGTGCAGTGCTTCTACAAGACAACATACCTATAGCATTTTTCAGTAAACCCTTAGGCCCTAAAGCTTTTGTATTGTCAACATATGAAAAGGAGTTCTTAGCCATTGTCATGGAAGTTCAGCGATGGAAGTATTATTTGGTCCATGCTAAATTTGTGATCAACACAGACCACCAAAGCTTGAAATACCTCATGGAGCAGAAGCTTTCTTCGGCATTACAACATAAATGGTTAGTCAAGCTCATGGGTTTCGATTATGTCATCCATTACAAGAAGGGCAAAGAAAATCTAGTGGTTGATGCCCTCTCTAGGCTACCACATGGATCTTGCTCTACACTTTCATTGTCCCAACCAGTGGACTAGTGATATTCTCTCCAGCTATGATTCTGATGAGGTAGCCCAACACTTAATCACTCAGCTTCTTATTTCTCCAACTTTGCCGCATTATACTTACCAACAGGGTATCATGAGGTTCAAAGGAAGGCTGTACATTGGTTCAGGTAATGGCATTAGAACTTCTATTTTACATTCAGTACATTCATCTGTTGTGGGTGGCCATTCGGGCATTGTGGGTACCTATAACAGAGCTAAGGCTCATTTTTATTGGCCAAAGATGAAGAGTGATATCATCCACCTTGTTTCGACTTGTGATATCTGCCAATGCAACAAGGGTGCTCACTCCTTTCCTGGTGGACTTCTACAACCTCTTCCAATCCCTGACACCGCCTGGAAGGATATATCATTGGACTTCATCGAAGGTTTTCCCATGTCTTTTCGAAAGAATGTCATTCTAGTAGTCGTAGATCGCCTTACTAAATACAACCATTTTATCCCACTCAGCCATCCCTTCACTGCCATAACAGTTGCTAAAGAATTTCTATCCAATATTTTTAAACTGCATGGATTACCAACCACTATTGTCAGTGATAGAGATAAAATTTTCATCAGTCAGTTTTGGAAGGCCTTGTTTAAATCATTAGGCACCACTCTAAACCTGAGTTTAGATTACCACCCACAAACAGATGGTCAAACTGAACGCACCAATGCCTATGTAGAACAATATTTAAGATGTATGACAGGTTCCCAACCTAAACTATAGGTTCAATGGCTAGCTTTGGCAGAATATTGGTTTAACACCAATTATCATACAATCCTCAAAATGTCTCCATTTCAGGCACTTTATGGATACCAACCTCCTCACTTGGTATTTCCAATACCAACTCCTACTTCTGTGGCAATTGTTGAAGATTATTTGCGGGAACGAGATCTTATGCTCCAACTTCTCAGAACTGATCTTTCTAAAGCACAGCACAGGATGAAATTCTTCGCAGACCAGAAACGCTCGGACAGGGAATTTTCAGTGGGTGACATGGTGTTTCTGAAGCTTCAACCATATCGACAGACTTCAGTTGCTATTCGGAAGAACTTCAAGCTTTCCTCTCGATACTTTGGACCATTTGAGATTCTCCAACGTATTGGTGATGTTGCTTACAGGTTATAGCTTCCAGTGGGTTCTCGCATTCACCCCATATTTCATGTCTCTCAACTTAAAAAGAAGATTGGTATTACTGCATCTACCTTTCCTCAGCTACCACTTGTTGATCACAATGGCCATTTTGTTAAAGAACCAGTAGCTCTCTTACAGCGCAGGCTTACACTCCGTGGTGGGTTGTCCATACCTCAAGTATTGATTCAGTGGTCTAATTCACCTCCTGAAGATGCTACATGGGAGGATTCTGCACATATCCAAGCTCAATTTCCTGATTTCACCCTTGAGGACAAGGGTACTTAAATGGGGGAGGCATTGTCATGTACCTCCTGAATTTGGGCTTGATTAGTGGGCTTCTGAAACTTTGTTAGTCTTACACTTCTATTGGGCTTGTGTTGCACTTATGTTAGTCTTACACTTTTGTTGGGCTTGTGTTTTGTGTTAGCATAGGTTATGTTAATTCATAGAGTTTTGTGTGAGATTGATGTAATCCTGATTGTTGAATTTGTCAACCAGGAGTGGGCAGTTAAATAACCTATCATTGTGTAAGAATTCGGTCATGAATGAAAAATATTATTTTCCTTGGAGAATAATTAGTCTCTGTTTTTAGAGAGAAGGTAGCTTGCTACCAAGTAATTCATCAACCCATGTACTAGATCAGTACATAAAACACTCACATAGGCTGCATCACTCTCTGATAAAGAGATTTGCGTGTTTACACACTTTTTAGTTAAAAGTTAGCGCGATCGAACGCGTTTAAATTCCTTAAGGAAAATCTAGACTGTCCATAGCTGTCTTAAAAATCGATCACGGCCACACGATTTGGCCACACAATACAACAGGACTAGCCTACTCCTAGCAAAACTAGGAGATCATCATGATGACCACCGGTGGGACCACTAACATCCCGACCGATCAAATTCCATCTAGCACACCCGTAATGCCTATGAACGTTGACCCTAACATGGGTGATCTCACTGTTGAAAGATGAGCTCAAATGAGCTAAGACCGAAAAAAATGAGCCAACCCCCATGTTTATGCGTGAAAACTATTTCTGCTGGTTTCGGTAATTTTGGGTGTGTGGATGAGAAATGAATATAAACCCTAAAAAAAAGCACTGCACGTGAGTGCTTTTGATTCGAGAGATCAATATGTACAATTCTGGCCTAAACCAAGAAATGGTCGTTCCAGATTTGCTTCGGTCACAAAGTGAAGGAGATGGGGTTGATCTCAGGGAGGGAAGCGAATAAGGTGTTGAGATTGTGAAGGTGTTGGCTATTTATGACTTGTATCAGAATGGTGATTTCTGGATACTAATGAAAACACCTGGTTTTTTCTGTGTTTGTCTCGTGTTATTTGGAAATAGGCATGCAAAGGACCTATTTATACAAGTCATTAAGCGCAAACCCTCATCTCGTATAAAGGGGAGGAAGTTGAGTGATGGAGTAGTGGGGTCGTGTAGGTGATTGCTCGATCACGTCCTAGCCCACTTCCATCATCATCTTAACCATCCATGCCTACTGACACGTTCTTATATATGGGCGCTTTGCGCACGCTGTAAACGGCCAGACAAATACCCCAGTAAGTATCCCCTAGTTGGTGACATGTTTGATATCTCCAGTGAGTGGGTCGAGTCGTGGGACCTGTAGGAAATAGCACGTGATACTACTAAGTTATTTAAGAAATCGATATATATATATATATATAAGATATCATGTATATTCTATGCATGTACTGCATATGATCAATATGTATGAAGCATCGCTGTTTTAAAGCTTAATGGAATGAGTCGCGGATTAAGCGTCTTAAAATAACATCACATACAACCATCTTCGAGTGATCGTTTGGAGGCCGTATGGGCAGGCCATCCCTTGGTTGATCACTCCCTGTGGAAGAGTGGAGGACAGTGATCACCGAGGTTCTTCATTGGTCGTCTAGCTTTCAACCAAGGTTGTCCGACCAAGATGGCAAAGTTGTACGGACGAGATGGTTTTTGGCATAAATATGAGACCATTGATAGAATTTTAGGGGTTTTAAGAGGTGCGCAAGCATCACTCTTTGGATTTACCGAATTCAAGCATGGGCGCCAATTTTGGTGGGATCGATCGGACACGCACGAAGACGGCCTGTTGTTGTGCATGTCTATACCTCTCTGTCCCATGAAGGCTTGATCTAGGCCATTCAAGTTGACTGGAAAAGATGAGTGGCCCTGATCAATTTGCGATAGAAATCCTTTGCCACAAAGGATTTGGGAACCGCATGACATGCCTCTTTTGGGCGTGCATTTCGAGGTGCTCGGCCATGGTTGGTCTAGGTCGGTCGATCACACTCATAGGTGGGGCTAGGACGTGAGAGAGTCGAACGGGTAGGTGAAGAGTGGACCCGCCAACGTGTGCATTAGCGCCTCATTGATCAATCGCGAGACGATCCAATCCGTCCAACTAAGCTGGTGATATTGGACGGTCGCGATGTTTTTTGAGACTATCGTTGTCATACTTGGCTCGTGCGAGCCACCCCAAGGCAAAACGAACCAGTTAACCACCCTACTTCAGGGCTGGCGTTCGATGGGTGTTTTGGGAGTGCAACATTTGTTCAACCGGATATGGCAAAAACGGGCACGCTGGTGGTAATTACGATGATCGCATGTTCCTGCTAGGGTTCGTCTAGGCTTGTTAAATTGTGCGGCCAACTTGTGTGGCCATGATCGTTTCTGAGATTAATATGGACAGTCCATATTTTCCTTAAGGAAATTAAATGTGTTCGATCGAGCTGAAAATGCATCAACTCGAAATTCTCTTTGTCAGATAGTAGCATGTACGAGTATTTCGTGCATGTCTCAAAATTGACACTTGGAGATTCATGTTCTCTGCTGAGAGTGAACACTCAGTCGTCATTTCATACTAATAATGAGAGCTCGGCTATGAACAGCATAGGAAACACTAGGCTAACCGTGCATAATTAATAATGCTAAAACTCACTGAATATTTGGGATTGTTGCTCTATGCATCATTCTAGGTGAATTTTGTGTATTTATTGAATTGCTTCGAATAAATAAAGCGAAGAAGTATTCATCACTCATCAAACGGATTTATCCTCTGCAGGATGTCAACAAAAAAATTGGTTTTACAATTTTATCCCTGAACTAAACTCCACCATCAACACCCCAAAAAAGGAAAAATAATACCGAAAAAAAAGGTTTCAAAAACATCACGACCGCCCAATTTAGCTAGCCTAGTTGGACGGATTAGATATTCCTTCGAATGATCAAGGATGTGCCGAAGCGTTCACCGACGACCTATCTCCATACCTGGTTGATCGAACTACACATAGTAATCCAAGTGCACGTCAAACCGTTTACCCAAAGTAGCGCAATCACGCGCTCCTTAAACCTTAAATTAAGTCAGTGGTGTTATGCAACTGCCGCAAATTGATCGTGTTCGTCCATCTTCGCCGGCTTGTTCGAACATCTTAGATCAGATTCTAGATATACAACAGCGTGGCACTATGATCACCGGCCATCCCTCATCCATGAGGAGCGATCGGCCAAGCCAGGACTTGCTCATATGGCCTCCGAATGATCACCCAAAAGAGGCTGGTTACGCTGTTTGCATAATCCAACGATAGTACGCAACTGCCGAAAATTATCTCGTTCATCCAACTTCGCTATCCTAGTCGTATGGTTTAGATTTATTTTCTGGAGGCCAACAAGGTAACGTTGTGATCATCGGCCACCCCTCTTCCACAGGGAGCAATCGACCAAGTAGTAGCTCACCCATAGGGTTCCCAAACGATCGCCCAAAGGTGGCTGGTCATGCTAATTTTTAAGACGTTCAATTCGCGACTAATTTGAATGAGCTTTAAAAGCTCTAAAATAACTATGTTTCATGTACATCGATTATTTTCAGTTGCACTATGTGCTTCTTTTAGCGGAGAGTCTCACGACTTCACCCATTTAATCGAGACATCAAACATGTCACAAACTGGGGATGCTCACTGGGGTATTGGTTTGTCGGTTTACAGCGTGCGGCGTGCAACGCGCCCATTACGAGAAAGTGTCAGGAAGGAACGGATGGTTAACAACAATGGGATTAGTGGGTAAAAGTGTTCCCAGTTTTCCCTCGTAATGGAAACATGGTGATCACCACTTTTTACACAACCCCACTTCACCACTACTTAACTGCCTCCACTTCCTACGAGATCAGGAGTGCGCTCAATGACTTGTTTAAATAGGATTTCAACCTATTTCAACACAGAACACTAGTGTTATCAACACAAGTATCCAGAATACACCACGAACTGATAGCTTAAATTCTGAAAGCTAGTTCCACATTCTTATACAAGTCATAAAACATCCACACCTTCATAATTCAACATTCTGATCTCAAACACCTTCTTCACTTGCCTCCCTAAGATCAACCCTTCTCCTTCACTTTGTGACTGAATTAAATCTGGAACAACCATTTATTGACTTAGGCCAAAGTCTTACCGATTGATCTCTCGAATCTAAAAGTACTCTCGTGTAGTGCATTTGTTTAGGGTTTGAATTCATTTATCATCAACACACCCAAATTTACCAAAAACAGCAGAATCAATTTTTACCCCAAAACAACTGGCGACCATAGTGGGAGATTAATCTCTCGGTTGCAAAAAATAGTTTTCCCTATTCCATTTTCAATTTCCTAAATTTTTTAAGATGGTTGATCTTAGGAATGGTTCAGAAACCCTCAATTCCAATTTTACTTCTCCTAGCACAGACAATACTTCACATGTTATTCCCGAATCTGTTCTTTCATTCAAAACCCTTGTCTAGGCTATGGAGTCTCAATATTTAATAACTATTCACGATTTGATGAAGATCCCGAATGATATTATCAAGAATCAAGCTACTATTGTCAATACGCAGGACGAAGTATTTACGCTTTTGAAAGTCCTCATGGATCAACTATCACAGGAACCAACACGTATTCATTCTGGAGGAAACGCTATCGACAATTCATTTAGGATCAATACTGATGGTAGTAGTCCTTCTTCCAAGATTCACATTCCTGTTCCTGGTGAGGAAGATGAAGCCTATAGTCACGTTCAATGGAAGGGTAGCCACCAACCTAACTTTTCTGCTCATGAAGATCAAGAGATGTTTCCTCAGAAAGAAGACTCATGGGATTCATCACGTTCTCATCAGAGTCCTTGCAATGAAAAGGTGATTTCATTATATACATCCTTCTTGGAAAATATCAATTCCCATATTGCATCAGAAGTTGCTAAGAGTTCGTTGCTTCTTTACTCAATCGATCTGAACTGTCCGAGAATGAAGAAGATCGTAAAGATGTTCAGGAAAGCAGGCATCCTTACAATAAAAGATCCAATCTCCAGTCAATCACTAATGAGAGTGGAAAGAGAAGGCATCTGGAGAACGGCTATCAAAAACCCAAACATGCGGCACCAGCGCAGCAAACAACTCAAACCCGAAAAGCTGTAACTAATATGCCTGCACATCAACAAGAAAATGAATATGCTTCTCTAATATTCCAGTGTCCAATTGAGGAGATAATTGAACTCCTAGAAGTGTGGATTCAAGATGGCGTTCTTAGAGCATTGCTCTGTTGAACCCACCAAGCATTGGTATGTCAAGATTGGTTGTCATATTTTAGTGAACCAAAACTCATTTAAGAAGTCGCTTGATTTAAATGCACTAGAGTCAACTTCGTATAGGTTATCTTGAAATTATTAGGGTGAGACATTACAAGTATTGCGAAGACTTGATGAAGTGAATAAGTACGGAGCTACAACGACAACATCATCCTTCCACTTGAGGTTAGTGATATTTGACTTGAACTATTTCATTCCCTAACGTATCTTTCAAGTCGTGCATATTGAAAACATAAAACTGTGAAGCATGAACACTCTAGATAGACATATTATTAAGGAATACAATATGAAGTTTCTTGCTTAACCATTAAACTTTGTATATAAGACATCAACATAATCGTATGAATGCTATTGATTATGTATGGGTATGAGGTGAGGATTTCATCCTAAGGAACAATGTTTACATGTGTTCTAAGGAAGTAAGTTCATGATATGTGTTGTGAACCGAAAAGGAAATCTCCAGGCATTATTGGGGCTGTTCTTCATTGCATATCTTATGAACGACCAATATGTGTGATTAGTATAACCGCTCATGACTTGTTTGTGTTCTTGGTAAAACTATTCACATGAGGCCTGACTTATGTATTGGTATGACTTTAATTAGTGAAACTGATCTTAAGTAATCACCTGAGGTATGATCGGGTTGTGAGTGTCTGAACTTATTCCTGGGAGAAGGGGAACCGATCCTAGTAAGAGGTGAAGTTCATCACAAGGGGAACCGATCCTTGTATGAGGTGCAACAAGGTTTATGGAAAAAAGGGGAACCGATCCAATGAACATGTGCAACACGTTTTTGGGAAGGGGGAACCGATCCTATGAACATGTGCAGTGCATACAAGTTAGATACCAAATATATATGGGGAACCGATCCTACTACCTAGTCAGCCATATCTTTGGTAATCTAGTGTAACTATGCACAGTACTCACATGGAGGTAGAACTGAAACTTGTTTTGGTAGAACCGTAAACCCATGAGTTGTGATTGAGTGGTACTTGATCAATCACATAGTTATTGAAAGTTTGATGAACTAATTCTAAACTTGTTTGGAAGTATGGTAAATCAGTTTCAAGTGAGCAAGCATGGAAAATACTTGCAAGAGTAAGATGTCGTCACTCTTTGAACACGGTGCATTAATGCTTATTCTTTATTGTTCAAAGATACTCCTTAAAGGATAATAATGAAGTAAATCCCAAGATCGAATTTAAATAAGTTAAGAATCTTTTTAATTAAAGGTTTTTAATTATATATGGAAAATAAGAATTAGTAATGTGCATTTGCTAATTAGATATTTTCCAAGGAGATTTCGATCATTATTTTTGGACAGTGCATTCACAGAAATTATGAAAACCGAATTTGGGTAAATATGGAAAATATCTTGAGAATATTTCCGGTTTTGGAAATTCCTTAGTGTCCAAACTTCCTTGTCTATAAATACTTTGAGTTTGCATTTCTAGCAAACTAATCCTGCGTAACATAGACTTCCTCTTTTGTATTTGTTACTGGTGAAGCCTCCTATCGGAGAGGAGAGTAATATAATTAGGTGAAATCTCTTACAACCGCTCAATTTAAAGTCTTCTTTGGGATTTAGAAGCTCTAGCGCGGCCCGTTGGTGCGAAACTAAATATTGCGGTTTATCTTTAGTTTACGTATTGATTTGATTAACTAAAGGTGGTTGAACTTTGATTGCACCTAGTTTTTTTATGCTTGAGAATCTTCTCTTATGATATAAGATTCACCCAAACTAGTTCAAGGTTTCGACAGGGATCTTTAGACTGTTATTAGATCTAAAGATGATCTTGTGATAATCCATTGTTATCAGACTCCGTTCTGTATGTGATTGATCACAGGAGATTCAAGTAGTTGTGTGCAGGTGTTTATTGAAGATTTTAGAAGATTTGAAGACAAAGAAGATATTGAAGATTTCTGACTTGGTTTTTACAATCTTTGGTGTGCACAATACTTGTTTGGGAAAAAGAGGATTCGACTATAATTGATTTATCCTTTTGAGTATTTTGATAGAATAGTTGAGGAAGATCCACATCAATATGTTTCCTTGTGATTAAAGGTATTGATTGGCTTAATCTTAACAATTTCCTTTGGGTGATTGAACATAAGATAGATCTTTGGAACCTGGCAAAGGAGTTTATGTTAAGATAAACAAGGGAACCTTTGCGTAACTCATATCACTTGGTTGAAGAGAGTTGATACCAAACAGATTTGTTCTTCCTTTATTATTTGGAATCCGAACCAAAGGAATTGGTCCAAGTACGTGACTTGTTTACAGGTTGGAGGCGTGGGAATACAGACGGAACTAGGTGAACTATAGGTTTAGTTGCTTGGTCAAAACTATACGAAGTTGGTATTATTTTGTGTAGCGGCTTAATCCGGAGAGTATTCAATTCTGGACTAGGTTCCGAGGTTTTTATGCATTTGCGGTTTCCTCGTTAACAAAATCTTGTTGTGTCATTTACTTTATATTTCCGCATTATAATTGTTTTATTATAATTAAAGTAAATTGCACAAACGTTAATTCTTATTTACTTGATACATGAATCCTATTGAGTTTGGTTAAGTCCGAATCTTTGTATCAAGTAAACACACTTTGTTCTTGTATTGTCTCGATCTCGTATCCATAGACGATCACACAAAGTGTGAAACGATTTGTTGTATTGTCTCGACTCAGTCCATAGACAATCACTTTCGTGGAAAGGACTTATATGAAGGAAAAGTACTAGCTTGAGGTATATTTGGGGTACCCTCGCCTTTTTAATTGGTATCAGAGCAGGCAAACACGAAAAGATTTAACAATATGTGTTTGGTGCGATCCATCCTATAATAAATGAATCTACTGCATGATTCAGTTAACGTAAAACAAGATGAAGGATCAACATGTCTAAATGATGTCCCCTATGAATCTACTAAACAACCAGATACATATAATATAGATTCTGGTGAATGGCAAACTTTCCTTGATAAACATCTTGATGAAATGTCCAAATAAGGTGACTCAGAAATCGATCAAGATGTTGAAGAAGATATGTCAGAATACTCTTCCTTACTAGATGTTATTTCTACAAAAACACTGACTACATCAAACTTCATTGAGATCATTACTCCTCTTTGTAGAGAAAACAAGAAAATAAAAAAAATCTTCTCTGTTTCTACTATGGATATCAAAATTCCAAATATCTTCTTAAAGACTACAAAGAAAGTCTACACTCAAAAAACCTTGAGTTTGAAACTATCAACATGAATCATTACTTGCTACATAAGAAACTTGTTGAGACATAGGCAAAGATTAATTCTCAACAATCAACAAGGAATGAACAGCATGAGTCTGATTCAATCAAGAAGGATTCTGTACGCGTGTCGTAACCACAACAAATTAATTAATACTTTACTACCTAATTAAAGAGTAATATAGGGTAGTCAAGGTCGATCCCACGAGGAGCAAGAGATTATAGTTGTAAAATTGTCACAAAAAGGGGAGTATTGGTTGTAAAATTTATAAAGCAAAAGAAATAAACAAAGTAATTGAAAGTGTAAGTTGAAATCAATGAGAGAAAATAAATCAAGGAATCCTTCTTCGCTGCAAAACAATGATTAAAGTTATGTTCTTTCCCACTTGTTATTAGTCATAGATTATCACCAACCGTAGGTATAGCATCTAGATCAGTGCTAACCCCAAAATCCCTTATTTCACCGGATACGGAAGTTCTCGCCTACCGGATTCTATTCACCAAACCACCTAGTAGTAGATCACCCAAGATGTAATTTAGTTAAACGCATTAAGATTCATGAATTTATTAGGTTGATATTAGTAGTTAAACTCTTAGATCAAGGTCCACTTGCTAACGTTGTTTTTACACGCAATTGCTCCACGGAATCCCTCCCCAAGGTCTTGTGTTTTCTACTTATGTAAATAGTCAAGAAACGATTACTTATCCCCTAACTTTCACTAGCTTTAGCTTAATTAACAAATCAATTTAGTTGGCCACCCAAACGACCTATCAATCAAACATAAACACTAATATTAGTAAAAACAATCGATAATCATATGAAAAACTTCAAAGTAGAATTGAAACAAAACTCAAACCATATGTTAAGAACTAGGAATTCATCCTTAATCAATAAGAAAATTAGCTACTCATAATTTGGAGTTCACACAATAATAATAATAAAGGAAGAAAGAAAAACTTATTGCAAAGATGATGGTTGCTCCTTCCTCCAATCCTTGTGCACTTTGACTCCTTCTCCAAAGTAGATGTGTGTGTAAAAGGTTGTAGAGAACTCCTTTATTTATAGGATTCAATACTCTCCATGTCTTTGTAGGAAAAGATTCCTCATTCCATAAGAACACCACTTTCTCAATTTGAGCCACATTCCAATTTCTAGTCCAATTCTCCAAAACTTCCAAGTTTTCATCCAATTCCCAATTCTAAATCTTCACACACATTAGAGAAGTCCATACAAAATTATGTATTTTTGCTCGCCGGAAAACTATGTTTTTGGCTGTAAGTTGGCCGGAATTTGTCGCCGCCGGCCACCTGAAAATTCTGTCCCGGTGACGGAATATTCCGTCAGTCCACCATTAGGACTAACGGTCAAAAAAGTCAAACCGTCAGTCAATCCGTTAGTTGACTAGGTCAAAGATGGGAGTCAGCTGGCGAGTTAGCTTCTGAGTGGTCTGAGTTGGCTGATTCACTGATCTGGACTGGTCGTCGGACTTGTTCTGGATCGGTCTGGAACGGTTGTCGCCGGCACCGAGTTGACTAGCCGGAGTGGAAAACCGGCCGAGTTCTGTCCATTTACAGGACACTTCCGGCCAAATTTTCAGGCCATTCTCTTCACCTGTAACACACCTAATCATACATCTAACAAATCAACACATAACCCATTCAAAGCCCTGTAATTCTTTATCAGAGATTCAACCAAGCGTGAGATACCCAAGAACATCATCCAATTATCTTTGTCATTTTTTACTCATCTTGTCTTGTCTTCGCCTCAATTTCCTTCATCCGATTCTTTCGAATTCAACAACATCACCTTCATATCCACCTTAATCCTTTCCTCTCGGACCATTGTAGCAACAAAATTCCTCGAAGCCACCATCTTCAATTAATGCAGACTTCAAACCATACCACTACCAGTTTCAAAACCAAATCAAACCCATAAACCAAAACCCATCTTCATTCTTCACGAGACCCACCTTCAATTCAAGAAATAGGACTTCAATTTCTGATAACTTAAATCGAACCCTAATTTCTCGATCTGTTTCAGAACAATGGCAGCATCTTCTCCTTGCAAACCCGTCTGAACTTCTTACAGTACCTCCAATCATTTCTATCATTCACAGCCATAAACCCATCACAAACTGCACCTTCTTCTCTGTCTCTTCTCTCGACAGTAACAGCAGCCGTGGCTGCTTCTTCTTTCTGTTTCTTTCTGTGACAAATGATTGAGAAAAGGTGAGTCTCAATTTTAGGGTTGGGATTATAACATCCGGATCCGGGTTTGGGTCCGGGTTCAGGTTTGGGCATAGACTATGGATACAGACCACCCATTTGGATGTCTTATAACAAGCAGTCTTCTTTGGATAAGGGCTATCCAATTAGGTTGCCCCTTAACATTAACTAGACTGTCATTAGTGCTCCTTCAAAAGTGAGTTTCCCCTTAACATTAACGTTGATCCAGATAGCGTCCGCCCATAAAATGACCTTTTTGCCCTTTCAGATCAAATTGAATGATTTCTTCTCCTTTTCCTCTGTGCGACTCCAGAGTACCTAATAGCTCAAAAACACACGTAAAATACATAATTTACAAGAAAAATAGCAAAGAAAGCATAAACTCTTTGATAGTAAACTAGGTGTATTCTACACCTATCAAATTCCCCCACACTTAGACTTTGCTAGTCCTCGAGAAAATCAACTAAAACTTACAACTTCAAAGCGTTCTAGCATCCCAAGCATCCAAAAAGTTATGAGGACATAGAGTTTCTGCATGCTAGTAATAAGAAGTTAGAAATACTAAAGAACATATTCTCATTCTTAAATGTTGAGTGAGAAATAACCACACCATAATGAGAGAACACGTGTTTGAGAAACGATCAATAAGCATTTCGCCTCGACTTCTGCCTCACCAAAAGGGTTTTATGATAATTGCACTAAAAAAAAACGGCTTTTTTTAGGGGTCTCACATGTGCGCAGGTAGGAATGAAGAGAGAATTCCTGCAACACGTTGAATGGTGGGAAGAATAACTTCCGAAATTTTGAAAAACCCACATCTTTTAACATTTTGAAAAACCATTTTTCTAACGATCTCTAAGAAAGGAAATCAACCACTTATATCGAGGATGAGATTACTTACTTACCTTCACATCCGATTGCCAATTATGATAACACCACTCTCACTAATCCAATAGAAACGTCTTCCGCTCCTTGTTTTCATCTTCTTGGTCTTCGGCTTCAACTATTGATGATAAATACTAGAACTTCATAAATCCTTGACAATTTGTAACCTTTTTCCTTAACTCTTTGTCGCTTGAAACTTCCTTATAAATTTTCCTTCCCCACGGCTTATTCAAAACAAAACAATAATAGATATTTCTCTTGTCTCATATATATATTTTTCTTTCTTTCTTTTCTCTCTTTTTTTTTTTCTTCTTTTTTTTCTTTTTCATTTTTTTTTTTAGACAAGAGAAACAAAATACAAATCAAAGTGAAAAATAAAATAAACCATGGTCGTGGAAAAGTACTTTACCGCTTGATTCTTCACAACTTGTATCGTCTCGAAATCATAAATTTCAATAATTCTCACCTTTTGCTTTTCTTCGCTTTTGTAAATAAGTCTTAATACTTGGATATAGAATTACCTCATTGCATTTTAAGTCTTCAACATGTATGTAAAATCTGCTCATTGTATGTTGCTTTACTTGGATATAAAAATTTGCTCTTTTTCTTGTTCCATTGTTGCTTGCAAACATTGAACCTTTTCAACTTCCCTTGTAGATTTTGATGTCGCTCCCTTGTTGTTGATGTGGTGTTTCTATGGACCCGTTGTTGTCGAGCGAGAGAATGGTGCTAACTGCAAATCGAACTACAAGAAGGTAGTTTTCATCTATAGACGTCACCCTCATGATTGACAAAAATTAGCACTCAAGAGATCAAAATAGTGCTGAAATTGGTGTGAAATTGGGTAGCTCACCATTCTACCCGGAATTAACGTATGGTGACACACACTCAAAAGAAGCTCTTTAGTAAAGGAAGAATTTTTGGTCGGTGCCTTGGTTGATATGAAAATGGGTAGTCTCCACTAATGATTGATCAGCAACTCTAATAACGCACTTCTCCCTGCACCAAATTTGCATCACCGGCATGATTAAATCCATTTTTTAACACTCTAACAAGCAAGAAATCGAACGTAGTTCCCTAACACTTCCAAGTTCAATTATGTCGGTCAGAATTCTCTATGTAATCATACCTAGAAGCATGCTAGTGACTCTAAAATCTCTAAAAGTTGAAAGTTTTATGCAAAAAATTTTTTTTTTTTTTTTTATATATGCAAAAATATATGCTTAGCCACTCCCCCACACTTAAACCTTACATTGTCCTCAATGAAATTGAATCGTCCAAGTAAAGTCAAGGTGGGAAATCCTAATATGATATGAAACAAGAAAAATAAACACACAAAACAAAAAGCAAATAAAAACAAAAGGATAAGAAATACAAAACCGGTGGGTTGCCTCCCACTTAGCGCTTGTTTTAAAGTCGACGGCCCGACATAGCTCTTGCTTCACATTACTCTTCTAGAGGGAGAAAATCTTCAAATGGAAGTTCATCCACATTCACATAGGCGATGTTCTCATAGTATGGCTTCAATCTATGGTCGTTGACTTTGGAAACCGAGTTGTCTCTAAGACTAGTAATTTCAACTGCACCATAAGGAAAAACATTAGTAACAACATATGGTCCAATCCAACGGGACCTTAATTTTCCAGGAAATAGTTTAATGCGAGAATGAAATAAAAGGACTTTTTTCCCCACAACAAAACTTTTCCGAGAAATCATCTTGTCATGAAAAAGCTTAGTCTTTTCCTTGTAAATACGGGCACTCTCGTAAGCATCATTACGTATCTCCTCTAGCTCATTTAGTTGTAACTTTCTTTGTTTCCCCGCTTCATCATACTCCATGTTGAATTTCTTTATCGCCCAATAAGCCTTATGTTCAAGTTCAACCGGGAGATGACAAGCTTTGCCATAAACCAACCTATATGGAGACATGCCAATCGGTGTTTTGTACGCCTTTATATACGCCCAAAGTGCATCATTGAGCTTAAAGCTCCAATCTTTCCTTGTCGTATTTACCGTTTTCTCAAGAATGGACTTGATTTAACGGTTTGAAATTTCTACTTGTCCACTAGTTTGTGGATGGTAAGGCGTACCAATCTTGTGTGTTATGTTGTACTTCTTGAGGAGAGCGTGGAAAGACTTCTTGAAATGCGAGCCTCCATCGCTTATCACCACTCTTGGTGTGCCGTGCCTAGTGAATATGTTTTCTCTTACAAAATCACAAACAACTTGAGAATCATTAGTTTTGGTGGATCTAGCCTCCACCCATTTAGAAACATAATCTACGGCAAGAAGTATATAAAAATTTCCATTCGAATTGACAAAAGGGCCCATAAAATCGATTCCCCACACATCAAAAATCTCTACGGCGAGAATTGGTGTGAGTGGCATTTGATTTCGATCACCTAGATTGCTCGTTCTTTGAAATCTATCACACGATTTACAAAAAACATATGAATCTTCAAACAAGGTAGGCCAATAAAATCCACTTTCAAGAACCTTGAGAGAGGTACGTTTAGAACCAAAATGGCCACCACATGCAAAAGTATGACAAAAGGAGAGAATAGATTGAAATTCGGAGTTAGGTACGCACCTTCGTATGATTTGATCAACGCCATATTTCCATAAGTATGGTTCATCCCACACATATTGCTTTGCTATCTTCTTAAGATTCATCTTTTGGAAGTTAGACATTATGCTAGGTACCTTCCTTGTCACAAAATAATTCACTATATCCGCATACCAAGGTGTTGATTCTTCCACGGAGAAAAGTTGTTCGTCCGGAAAGCGGTCTTGTAATGGAAGTTCTTCTTGAGACATAACAAGTCTACTAAGATGATCCGCAATGGTATTCTCCACACCTTTCTTATCTCGAATTTCTATGTCGAACTCTTGTAGTAATAGGATCCACCGGAATAGTCTTGGCTTAGCTTCTTTCTTCTTTATTAAGTATCTAAGTGCCGCATGATCGGAATACACAATAACCTTTGTACCCACCAAGTATGAGCGAAACTTTTCTAATGCATACACAATAGCCAATAACTCTTTTTCCGTGGTAGAATAGTTGATTTGTGCATCATTGAGGGTCCTAGATGCATAATAGATAACATGGGACAACTTGTCCACTCTTTGACCCAAAACGGCTCCAACCGCAAAATCACTAGCATCACACATTAGTTCAAATGGAAGATTCCAATCCGGTGACTTGATAATCGGCGCACTTGTCAACATTGCCTTCAATTTGTCAAAAGCATCCTTGCATTCCTTGTTGAAGTCAAAAGGTACCTCCTTTTGTAGTAACTTGCACATCGGCATGGAGATTTTGGAGAAATCCTTGATAAACCGCCTATAGAAACCTGCATGACCAAGAAATGAACGAACTTCCCTCACCGAAGTGGGATATTGTAAGTTTCTTATTAAATCTATCTTTGACTTGTCCACTTCGATCCCTTGATAGGAAACAATGTGACCAAGTACTATGCCATGGTTTACCATAAAATGACATTTCTCCCAATTAAGAACAAGGTTAGTGTCTATGCATCGTTTAAGAACTAGTTCAAGGTTGTTTAAACAAATATCAAAAGAATTGCCATAAACACTAAAGTCGTCCATAAATACCTCAATAATGCGCTCCACGTAATCCGAGAATATGCTTACCATGCATCTTTGGAAAGTAGCTGGTGCATTGCAAAGACCAAACGACATCCGTCTATACGCAAACGTTCCAAACGGACAAGTAAAAGTGGTCTTCTATTGGTCCTCCGGTGCAATAACAAGTTGATTGTATCCCGAATAACCATCCAAGAAGCAATAATAAGAATGCCCCGCTAACCATTCCAACATTTGATCAATGAAAGGTAAAGGAAAGTGATCCTTTCGGGTTGCGGAATTAAGCTTTCTATAATCAATGCACACTCTCCAACCGGTTTGAACTCTTGTAGGAACAAGTTCATCGTCTTGATTTCGAACAACCGTAACACCGGACTTCTTTGGCACCACTTGCACCGGACTTACCCACTTGCTATCGGAAATTGGGTAGATCACCCCCACACTTAGCAATTTGAGTATCTCTTTCTTCACAACCTCCATCATGGGAGGATTAAGCCTACGTTGATCATCACGTACCGGCTTCACGTTCTCTTCCATTAGGATCCTATGCATGCATATGGATGGACTAATGCCTTTGATATCCGCAATTGTCCACCCAATAGCCGTTTTGTGCTCTTTCAAGACTCTAAGAAAACGGTCTTCTTGTACCGGTGTGAGGTTCTTTGAAATAATCACCGGAAGCTCATTTCCATCTCCCAAAAACGCATACTTCAAATGATCCGGAAGTGGATTCAATTCTAGTTTAGGCGCCTTCACAATAGATGGTACAAGTAATTCATCATTCACGGGTAAAGAGATATAGGAAACATTACCCTTAGCTTCTTGTAATGCCGTCAAGGCACCACACGTCTCCACCAATTCCGTGGAAATTTCAACATCCAAGTTAGACACGCCGTGGACGTCCAATTCAATGCTCTTTTGCAACACCACATCAAGTTCGTACTCTCGATTCAATTCTACCATTTGTTTCGCTAATGAACCAACCACATCAATGGAGTAAGCGGAATGCACATCACTTGGGTAGCGCATGGCTTCAAATATGTTGAAGTGTATTACTTCCTTGTCAAATTCCATAGTGAGTTTACCCTTATCAACATCAATCTTCGTCTTTGTGGTCTTCATAAATGGCCTCCCAAGAAGTAGAGAAGTAGACGAACGATTCTCATTATTGTCCATATCCACCACAAAGAAATACACCGGAAAAATTAACTCATTCACTTGCACTAGAATGTCTTCTACGAGTCCCTTTGGATAAATGTTAGACTTGTTTGCTAATTGGATAATAACTCTTGTCTCTTTCAACGGGCCAAGATTCAAGGAGTCATAAATATCGGCCGACATCACACTAATGGAAGCTCCCAAATCAAGTAAAGCATGTTCAAACCTTTTCTTACCAATAGTAATTGGCACCGTGAAACCACCGGGATCCGTGCACTTTGTAGGAATCTTCTTCAAAAGCATAGCCGACGCACTCTCTCCAACTTTAGTAATTTCATCATCAAGCAACCTATCCTTCTTAGTGCATAACTCCTTCATGAACTTAGCATACCTTGGCATTGTCCTTATGGCCTCGATGAAGGGGATGTTGATTTCTATCTTCTTGAAGATATCCATGAGTACCTTGTCTTGAGCTTCCTTCTTGGTCTTAGCAAAACGACTAGGAAAAGGAGGTGGAGTAGTAAAAGTAGGAACCGGTTCCTTGGATTGGGCGGTTGGTGTTGAATTCTCCTTTGGTACGACATCCTCCTTCTCTTTGACTACCTATTCACTAGCTTCTTCATGACGAGTTGGACTCTCCACTTGTCTTCCACTTATTAAGGTAACCGCATTAACATTCTCTCTCGGATTCACAATTGGTTGCAAAGGTAGCTTTGTGGATGCTTGAGCTTTCATTAAGTTCATATCGGTTGCCAATTGTCCCATTTGAGTTTGTAAATCCTTGATTGCCGAATCGGTCTTTTGTTGGGTTTGTTGTAACATAGAAGTGAGACCTTGCATGCTTTGCATTATCACATTCAACTTTTCATTATTTGAAGAATCTTGCTCATTGACTTGTTGTGGTTGGAATTGTTGTTGTTGAGGTTGGAAACGTGATTGTTGGAATCCACCTTGTTGTGCATATGGATTAGGAGCCTCCACTTGCTTGTTTGCATAGCTAAAGTTGGGATGATCCTTCCAACCGTGATTGTAAGTATTTGAGTATGGATCATACCTTGGCCTTGGATTTGGATATAAAGCATTTACTTGTTCGGTTTCATCATCCGGAATAATTACCATGGCCAATCGTTGCACTACCCTCTCTATGTTGTTTAACCGTTGATCGGATTGTGAAGACGAGTCACTAACCTCGTGCACCAACTTAACCATTGAATCACCTCTTGCATAGAATTGTTGCGAGTTTGCCGCCATACTTTCAATCAACTCGGTAGCTTCGTCCACCGTCTTGTTCACTAGTGCACCACCACTGGCGGCGTCAAGAAGATATCTATCACTTGTTTGGAGACCTTCATAGAAGTATTGGATTATCATTCCGTCACTAAATTGATGGTGTGGACAACTTGCCACCAATCTCTTGTATCGATCCCAACATTCATATAATGACTCTCCCACATGTTGCTTGATCCCACAAATTTCTTTGCGAATTTGAGTAGCCTTTGATGCGGGAAAATATCTCTCAAGGAAAAGTTTCTTCATCCCATTCCATGTTGTGATACTTCCGGAAGGCAAATAGTATAACCATTCCTTAGCATTACCCGCCAAAGAGAACGGAAACGCTTTCAACATTGCTCCATCCGCATTAGTATTCGGTGGAAGCATGGCCGTGACTATGGTATTGAAGTCCATAAGATGTTTGTTTGGATCCTCATTCACCATGCCATGGAACTTTGGTAATTCTCTAATCAACCCCGGCTTGATCTCGAAAGTTGAGTTAGTTTGGATACACCATTGTTGTGTATCGAGCTTGTGAGAAGCTAGGTCCTTGAGTGTACGATAACCCATTGCTTCTTCTTCTATGTCCGAATCTGTGAATTCACTTGATGTAGAACGAGGAAGCGGAGTGTTAACCGCTCGAATAAAGTCCCTTAGTTGAGTGCCGGATCAAGACGTATTCTAATTGGACTCGGTCTTCCCCCTTGAAGCATTCACCAAAGATATAGTACCTACAGCAAGGTTCACAAAACTAAGTTAGATACGGTATAGAATCTAACAAAGCAAGAATAAAGCAAAAAGAAAAATAAAAACAATTAAAATCGCCCGTTGCTCCCCGGCAACGGCGCCAAAATTTGTACGCGTGTCGTAACCACAACAAATTAATTAATACTTTACTACCTAATTAAAGAGTAATATAGGGTAGTCAAGGTCGATCCCACGAGGAGCAAAAGATTCTAGTTGTAAAATTGTCACAAAAAGGGGGGTATTGGTTGTAAAATTTATAAAGCAAAAGAAATAAACAAAGTAATTAAAAGTGTAAGTTGAAATCAATGAGAGAAAATAGATCAAGGAATCCTTCTTCGCTGCAAAACAATGATTAAAGTTATGTTCTTTCCCACTTGTTATTAGTCATAGATTATCACCAACCGTAGGTATAGCAGCTAGATCAGTGCTAACCCCAAAATCCCTTATTTCACCGGATACGGAAGTTCTCGCCTACCGGATTCTATTCACCAAACCACCTAGTAGTAGATCACCCAAGATGTAATTTAGTTAAACGCATTAAGATTCATGAATTTATTAGGTTGATATTAGTAGTTAAACTCTTAGATCAAGGTCCACTTGCTAACGTTGTTTTTACACGCAATTGCTCCACGGAATCCCTCCCCAAGGTCTTGTGTTTTCTACTTATGTAAATAGTCAAGAAACGATTACTTATCCCCTAACTTTCACTAGCTTTAGCTTAATTAACAAATCAATTTAGTTGGCCACCCAAACGACCTATCAATCAAACATAAACACTAATATTAGTAAAAACAATCGATAATCATATGAAAAACTTCAAAGTAGAATTGAAACAAAACTCAAACCATATGTTAAGAACTAGGAATTCATCCTTAATCAATAAGAAAATTAGCTACTCATAATTTGGAGTTCACACAATAATAATAATAAAGGAAGAAAGAAAAACTTATTGCAAAGATGATGGTTGCTCCTTCCTCCAATCCTTGTGCACTTTGACTCCTTCTCCAAAGTAGATGTGTGTGTAAAAGGTTGTAGAGAACTCCTTTATTTATAGGATTCAATACTCTCCATGTCTTTGTAGGAAAAGATTCCTCATTCCATAAGAACACCACTTTCCCAATTTGAGCCACATTCCAATTTCTAGTCCAATTCTCCAAAACTTCCAAGTTTTCATCCAATTCCCAATTCTAAATCTTCACACACATGAGAGAAGTCCATACAAAATTCTGTATTTTTGCTCGACGGAAAACTATGTTTTTGGCCGGAAGTTGGACGGAATTTGTCGCCGCCGGCCACCTGAAAATTCTGTCCCGGTGACGGAATATTCCGTCAGTCCACCGTTAGGACTAACGGTCAAAAAAGTCAATCCGTTAGTTGACAAGGTCAAAGAGGGGAGTCAGCTGGCGAGTTAGCTTCTGAGTGGTCTGAGTTGGCTGATTCACTGAGCTGGACCGGTCGTCGGACTCGTTCTGTATTGGTCTTGAACGGTTGTCGCCGACACCGAGTTGACTCGCCGGAGTGGAAAACCGGCTGAGTTCTGTCCATTTACAGGACACTTCCGGCCAAATTTTCAGGCCTTTCTCTTCACCTGTAACACACCTAATCATACATCTAACAAATCAACACATAACCCATTCAGGCTTCCCTGTAATTCTTTGCTTTTGTAGAGATTCAACCAAGCAGCAGATACCCAAGAACATCATCCGATTATGCTGTCATTTTACATCTCCATCTTGTCTTCAGTTCCAATTTCCTTCATCTGCTTCTTTCGAATTCAACAACATCACCTTCATACCCACCTTAATTCTTTCCTCTCGGACCATTGTAGCAACAAAATTCCTCAGAAGCCACCATCTTCAATTAACAGCTTCAAACCATACCACTACCAGTTTCCAAAACCAAATCAAACCCATAAACCAAAACCCATCTTCATTCTTCACAGACCCACCTTCAATTCAGCAGCAGGACTTCAATTTCTGATAACTTAAATCGAACCCTAATTTCTCGATCTGTTTCAGAACAATGGCAGCATCTTCTCCTTGCAAACCCGTCTGAACTTCTTACAGTACCTCCAATCGTTTCTATCATTCACAGCCATAAACCCATCACAAACTGCACCTTCTTGTCTGTCTCTTCTCTCGACAGTAACAGCAGCCATGGCTGCTTCTTCTTTCTGTTTCTTTCTGTGACAAATGATTGAGAAAAGGTGAGTCTCAATTTTAGGGTTGGGATTATAACATCCGGATCCGGGTTTGGGTCCGGGCATAGACTATGGATACAGACCACCCATTTGGATGTCTTATAACAAGCAGTCTTCTTTGGATAAGGGCTATCCAATTAGGTTGCCCCTTAACATTAACTAGACTGTCTTTAGTGCTCCTCCAAAATGTGAGTTGCCCCTTAACATTAACGTGGCTCCAGATAGTGTCCGCCCATAAAATAACCTTTTTTCCCTTTCAGCTCAAATTGAATGATTTCTTCTCCTTTTCCTCCGTGCGACTCCAGAGTACCTAATAGCTCAAAAACACACGTAAAATACATAATTTACAAGAAAAATAGCAAAGAAAGCATAAACTATTTGATAGTAAACTAGGTGTATTCTACACCTATCAGATTCTCTTGAGAATCAACTTACTATATCCCTTGAGAAAGTCAAGGTACTGGATGAGGAGGTTGAGAGGCTAAGAAAGCTCAGTGATAGCTCAAACTCGTTATCCTCTATGTTGGATGCAGATAGGAGACATAGCGACAAACGTGGATTAGTGTATAATGGAAGTGAGGTGTTATCAATCAACAAGGAAGTGAAATTTGTAAAAGTTGTTTGCCCTTCTACTCCAGAACAAGACTGCAATAATGAGACATCTAAGGGATTTATTGAAATTACAATGAAAAACATCTCTTGAAGCAGCCAGAGGATGACGACAACTAAGGGACAGCATAGTAACCATATATCTCATAAAGGTAATTAAAAAAACTCTACACCTTTCAATAAGTATTGTTATTATTGTAGGGATAAATGTCACATGCAAAGGGATTACAAAATTCGAAAGATGCAAAATGCTCTAGCATTTGTTTCTAAAGAATTGAAATGTTTCGTCTCCAAAAAACTATTAGATTATCATTATCCTGCAAGACAAACGAGTTATTACAATAATTCGAAATCATACCCTAAAAGAAAGATTCCTAAAAGGAAAAATAATAGAAAGGTTAACATCTCTGTCATTAAGGATATGAAATCTGATGCTTTAAAGTGGAGAGATGCAATGGAGCTAGAGATGAAAAATCTTCATTCCAGGTCAACTTACAAGTGGGTACCAAAATCCGAAAGGGTATCAAAAGGGAAGTCATCTAAATCATATTCTAAGAAAAATAATCCAGTTGTAACCTTAAACAAAGATGACTATGAAAGTCTAATGCTCAAACTAAAAAGGGATCTAGAGATGTCCAAAGATGTCAATGAGGAAACAACCTTCAATGATCTATTACTGTGTAGAAAAATAAAAAAGGAGTTAACTGAAACTCCATGATCTACCAAAAGTATAAAATACTTGATTGTATTTAGGGTAAGTGTCTGTTTTTAGGCAAGCTTTCCTAGTTGATTATTTATTTTTGGTTCGAAAAAGGGGGAAAAAAGGGTCTATAAATAGGACTGATCATGCTATCCTTATTACAAGAGTTGTATACTATAATATGCTTTCTCCATGCAAGGAAAACAATGAGGATCTAACTATGAGTCTTCTGGAAGTGATCAACTCTTGCAAATTCTTACCCCGATCAAAGGTATTTCATGCTATTTCGTTTTTAGTCAAGGAACAAGGCTGTGCTGACATTATCTATGAATTTTGTGTAGTAAAAATTGTAAATATTCTTGAGTCAAGCTCATCATATTATGAGAAAAGAATATATGGATTGTGTTCCAATTATTTCTCTTTTCCTATAAAGGAATGTCCTTCAGTCTATCCATCTCCAAACATGCTTGAAGGAATAATGGAACTCATTGGAAGAAAAGATCTCCTCAATAATGACATTATTGCAGCAAAGAGGGAAATCTCTAGTTATAAACAATCTATTGCAAAATATAGATGGCCGGAAGATCTTGGCGAATTCAAAAGGGGGTTAGAATACTCTAAAAAGGATCTAACAGAAGATTATCTTAAAAGAATTCTCCAACAAGGCATGTAAAGCCAAAATAAGATTAAATTCTTATCTGAGATTAGGCTACTATATGTAAAGTCTAATGAATAAAACTATTATGAAGTTATTTGATTTATAATTTTTCTTGTGATAGTTTTGATTTACATAGCCGGTACTTTAATTCTTTATTTATTTGCTATGTATGTGTATGAGATGTTTGATTTCGGTTTTATTACCTTGATATTCGATCTCATAATATGTTGTGTACCCTTATGGTTTGGGTGACTTTTTGATTTAGCAGGATTAAGTTCTAGCCCAAGTCGGTAGGATTTATCAAAGGATCATGAGGGGTTCCTGTAGAAATAATATGTGAAAAAGTCACAATATGTTGAATCGGTTTTGGTTTAGCATAAAAGCATATGTGTTTCGACGGTTTTCAACTTTTGCTTGCAATTGCTAAAACCGATTTTCAACCTTTCTATGGTAAAGTTTGGTTGTTGTTATTCTTTTGTTTTTGGCTTGAAATGAGAATATAATGGTATTTCGATATCAATTCTCCCGGAAGAAGAAAACGATGCGATCATATTTGGAGAAGTTAGATGAGAAATTGAGGTAACAATCTTGTTAGTTAATTATTTTCCTGTTTTAAGAAAAGCCTATTTTTATTTGATATATATATTGTTTTTGCTTAAACAAAATTATTGGTACAATTGATGTGTTTATTCCATTATGTATGTATGGATGTGTGTGTGTGTGTGATTCAATTGTTTCCGGTTAAGTAAAACTTTTGTTATCTTGCTTTGTTGTGTGATATCAATAGTTTAGGCTTACAAAATTTGGTTCAATTGCGGTTCTTTAATGTATATGTTAATTTAATTGCTTCCAATAAGTAAAACAATTGTTATTTTCCTTTATTGTGTAGTATCAATTGTTTAATCTTACGAAATTTCGGTGCAATAGTGAAACTTTGATTTATGTGTGTTGTTTCAATTGCATCCGGTTGAGATGAATAATTATGAAAGTTGATTTATTGGTTTGTATGAATTATTTATGGCTTAACGAATGAATATGTTGACGGGACGAGTTGTTTAGTCCAATTCGATTCCGGATAAGATAAACTAAGTTAATTCTGATCTTAACTTATCAAAGTGGAGGTTTCGGTTATTCAAGTCTAGCCGAAATCCTAAAAAAGTAAATGCTAGTTAACTAACCTAGTATTTGGCTTGTTTGAAATCTAAAAATCTAAGTTATATGGATAATTAGAACCTGATGAGAAAAATGGAGTTTATCTTTGTTTTGGTCTTATCGAATGAAGCGGTTGTATTTATACAATCGGTTTAGCAAAGGAACTAAGTTTCTTAGCTGATTTTTGGTTTGCTAAACTAGTTGGGAAAATTGCTTGGGGTAATTATTTCCATGATAACATATCAAAATGTAATTACTTTGTAGTTTCGGTTTTGATATTGGTTATCAAAAATGGTATGTAAAACCCTCGTGCATGACTCAACAGGTTGCAAGTCTATTCTTGAGATTTGTAAGATCCTTTTCGTGTTGTTCTTTATTTGTTCGCTTCTTTGTCATTTTTTTGACAAAAAGGGGGAGAAATATATGGAGTAAACAAGTGATGCTGGTATCAATCTTATGGTTGGTTGGTGTCACTAAATGGTGCTTGAACGTTTATCTAACGAATGAGTAAAAGCATAGACTAAGGGGGAGTAACATATCATGTGATTGGGATAACAAAGACGTGTGACTTGAAAATCTACCTATCTCACCTTTAGGGGGAGTATGAGTTTTGTTATTATAATGTCAACATCGGCATTTTAAGGATTGAATTAATGCAGGTTATGTGTTGTTGAATTCGGGAATCAAGCGTATGTGAAATGAATTTTTGTAATTTGTTTATCCATATGATTGTAAGAGTTTTGTCACTAAAATTGACAAAAGGGGAGATTGTTAGAGCATTGCTCGGTTGAACCCACCAAGCATTGGTAAGTCAAGATTGGTTGTCGTATTTTAGTGAACCAAAACTCATTTAAGAAGTCGCTTGATTTAAATGTACTAGAGTCAACTTCGTATAGGTTAGCTTGAAAGTATTAGGGTGAGACATTACAAGTATTGCGAAGACTTGAAGAAGTGCGGAGCTACAACGACAACATCATCCTTCCACTTGAGGTTAGTGATATTTGACTTGAACTGTTTCATTCCCTAACGTATCTTTCAATTCGTGCATATTGAAAACATAAAACTGTGAAGCATGAACACTCTAGATAGACATAGTACTAATGAATACAATATGAAGTTTCTTGCTTAACCATTAAACTTTGTATATAATATATCGACATAATCGTATGAATGCTATTGTGATCATGTATGGGTATGAGGTGAGGATTTCATCCTAGGGAACAATGTTTACATGTGTTCTAAGGAAGTAAGTTCATGATATGTGTTGTGAACCGAAAAGGAAATCTCCAGGAGTTATTGGGGTTGTTCTTCATTGCATATCTTATGAACGACCAATATGTGTGATTAGTATAACCGCTCATGACTTGTTTATGTTCTTGGTAAAACTATTCACATGAGACCTGACTTATGTATTGGTATGACTTTTATTAGTGAAACCGATCTTAAGTAATCACCTGGGGTATGATCGGGTTGGGAGTGTCTGAACTTATTACTGGGAGAAGGGGAACCGATCCTAGTAAGAGGTGCAGTGCATCACAAGGGGAACCGATCCTTGTATGAGGCGCAGCAAGGTTTATGGAAGAAAGGGGAACCGATCCTATGAACATGTTCAACACGTTTTTGGGAAGGGATAACCGATCCTATGAACATGTGCAGTGCATACAAGTTAGATACCAAATATATGTGGGGAACCGATCCTAGTACCTAGTCAGCCGTATCTTTGGTAAGCTAGTGTAATTATGCACAGTACTCACATGGAGGTAGAACCGAAACTTGTTTTGGTAGAATCGTAAACCCATGAGTTGTGATTGAGTGGTACTTGATCAATCACATAGTTCTTGAAAGTCAGATGAACCAATTATAAACTTGTTTGGAAGTGTGGTAAATCGATTTCAAGTGAGCAAGCATGGAAAAGACTTGCAAGAGCAAGATGTCGTTACTCTTTGGACACGGTGCATTAATGCTTATTCTTTATTGTTCAAAGATATTCCTTAAAGGCTAAGAAGGAAGTAAATCCCAAGATCGAATTTAAATAAGTTAAGAATCTTTTTAATTAAGGGTTTTTAATTATATATGGAAAATAATAATTAGTAATGTGCTTTTGCTAATTAGAGATTTTCCAAGGAGATTTCGATCATTATTTTTGGATAGTGCATTCACAGGAATTATGAAAACCGAAATTTGGTAAATATGGAAAATATCTTGAGAATATTTTCGGTTTTGGAAATTCCTTGGTGTCCAAACTTCCTTGTCTATAAATACTTTGAGTTAGCATTTCTAGCAAACTAATCCTGCGTAACATAGACTTCCTCTTTTGTCTTTGTTACTGGCGAAGCCGCCTATTGGAGAGGAGAGTAATCTAATTAGGTGAAATCTCTTACGGCTGCTCAATTTAAAGTCTTCTTTGGGATTGAAAAGCTTTAGCGCGACCCATTGGTGGGAAACTAGATATTGCGGTTTATCTTTAGTTTTCTATTGATTTGATTGACTAACGGTGGTTGAACTTTGATTGCACCTAGTTTGTTTATGCTTGAGAATCTTCTCTTCTGATATAAGATTCACTCAAACTAGTTCAAGGTTGCGACAGGGATCTTTAGACTGTTCTTAGATCTAAAGATGATCTTGTGATAATCCATTGTTAACAGACTCCAATCTATGTGTGATTTATCACAAGAGATTCAAGTAGTTGTGTACAGGTGTTTATTGATTATTTAAGAAGATTTGAAGACAAAGAAGATATTGAAGATTTCTGACTTGGTTTTTACAATCTTTGGTGTGCACAATACTTGTTTGGGAAAAATAGGATCCGACTATTATTGATTTATCCTTTTGGGTATTTTGATAGAATAATTGAGGAAGATCGACATATTGACGTTTCCTTGTGATTAAAGGTATTGATTGGCTTAATATTAACAATTGCCTTTGGGTGATTGAACATAAGATAGATCTTGGAACCTGGCAAAGGAGTTTATGTTAAGATAAACAAGGGAACCTTTGTGCAAATCATATCACTTGGTTGAAGAGAGTTGATACCAAACAGATTTGTTGTTCCTTTACTATTTGGAATACGAACCAAAGGAGTTGGTCCAAGTACGTGACTTGTTTACAGGTTGGAGGCGTGAGAATACAGACGGAATTAGGTAAACTATAGGTTTAGTTGATTGGTCTCAACTATACGAAGTTGGTATTATTTTGTATAACGGCTTAATCCTGAGATTATTCATTTCTGGACTAGGTCCCGGAGTTTTTCTGCATTTGTGGTTTCCTAGTTAACAAAATCTTGCTATGTCATTTACTTTAGATTTCCACATTATAATTATTTTATTATAATTAAAGTAAATTGCACAAACGTTAATTCCTATTTAATTGATACGTGAATCCTATTGAGTTTGGTTAAGTCCGAACCTTTGTATCAAGTGAACACACTTTGTTATTGTATTGCCTCGATCTCGTATCCATAGACGATCACACAAAGTGTGAACTGATTTGTTGTATTTGGACTTATATGAAGGAAAAGTAATAGCTTGAGGTATATTTGGGGTACCCTCGCCTTTTCAAGCGTCATCAAGCTACCTCCTGCCAGACGTCCTCCAACCGAAAAAGAAATGTCAAATCCCAAATATTGTCATTACCATAGGTTCGTCAATCACCCCACCAGCGATTCCAACAAATTGAAGCGCATTTTCAAAGAGAATGTGGATGAAGGAGAACTTCAACTAAGCACCGAGAGAGTCCACAAAGATCATATTCCCGTCAGGAGCTACATGATTTCTGGGGACTCCGTCCACAAAACTGTATGAGCATTTATGTGAGATTCTGTATTTCTCCAAAGCGCAGCGTCAAGACATATTTGCAGGCCTTAACCGGGTCATATCAGGAAAGCAACAATAGGGGAGCTTCTGCCAGGGAATCAGAGAGGAGATGCGACACCGAAAATAAAAGTGGGGAAATAATATGAGAAGAAATAAAACTCACGTATATAAGTTATATGAAAGGAAGAAACTCATCCTTTGGATCATAACGGCCGATCAAATCCTTTTATAGTTCGTGGTTGTGGCTAGCGTCACCGCCTATGCTCACCTAAAGCTCATGGACGTAGCTACCACTACTTATGCTTCTTCGCTCATCCAAGATTTGTGGTCGTGGTTACCAAAGCCTGTGATCACCATCACCACACCTCTCACTGCCGTGCATGTAGTCACCACTAGTCCCTGCCAATATTTGTGCCTTAGTCACCGCTCCTCCCTGTCAAGGATCGTGACCAACAAGAAGTATTTGTCTCAACCATCCATAAGCGTTGTTATCAGTGAAGAATCAAAGAGTAAATTCATGCCTCAGTAAGCCACATATACCAACCGCTTCATGCCTGCCACATCACCTACTCAGAACTCAGTGCCGCTTACCCAAGGCCTGAACGAAGCTGCGCATCAATAACTTCATTGCCGAAAAAGTTAGATTCGGTGTTTCTAGATTTCCAATTTCCTATGGAAGGGATGCATGAACTGCCAAAAGTTTGGATATTATACAGATCTATCAAGTACGACTCCCGCCCATTGATCAACAAGTGACTAACCCTAAATATTTTCGCCTTCGTCAGCTCGTCAACCACTTTACCAACAAATACAATGGAATTACATCTTTCAGGAGAAAATAGGCTCAAGATAATTACACCTGGGGACTACCAGCACAGGATGCCTTCACATCTCTTAACCAGGTTATTTCTGATATCAATATCATCACTATCAAAGCTTTACAAGCCGCGTGAATTTCTCAACGTGAAGCTGTACACGTGCATCAAAGACTCCATAAGTACACCACAGAGATATTTTCACATATCCGACCACGCCATCGGATCTAGCACGCATCCACAACTCCTTGCAAGAACGCACTGTATACCCAAGCCGACTAAAAAATTACAGCTCTAGTAACCAAACAGAAGTGTGACTGGGGACTTCTCATCGCATCCCATTCCATACAATAGTCCAAGATTCATAAGATGGTTCAAAGGATGTCGCTTGTAACGAAGCCCTTAAAGACTTGATAGCAGCACGTCGGCAGCGGAAAGCCTCTCCTCGTCTACTTCACCCAACGACTCCGGAAGATTTTAACCATATAAGCATCCACAACATGTCATCGTCACAATCAGAAGGGCAAGAATAAGGTTGTAAGCTAAAGAGCCAGAATAAACACAATTTTATTCCGGTCAATTATCAGGAGTTTAAAGAACATTTTAATTGCGGCTCAGCATTTCTAGGCACCAAACAACTTAAAGTCAAGGACGGATTAACAACGCAGCTGCACTCTCCAAGATTGGCCCTGACATGATCATTGCCGAACATATATTTCATCCATCTCTCCCAGGAGTGCAATAGAGTTTGGTAAATTTTGAAATCCAGTGGAGAGGTTAAATACTCATTCTACTAGAGACATAACCTTATTACACATTCTGGAGAAGATCGATAGTATTGTTGGCTACATGCGCAATAGAGAAAAGAGCACCTACCTTGAGTTTTCCTGGCTCGCCTTGCTACTGATTATAATTATTGGAGATTTCTTTATTGCCATTGATGCTTGCTCTGCCACTGCTAACAAGGAACGTCATTCACCGAGCTAAATATCCAAGTTTGATTAACTACTCATGGATATTACACTCACAGCTAAAATACGAAGACAAGATGAACTTACCTTACCGCTGATGATTGGCACACTTGTGATAGAGCTGATGACAGTAACAAAGAGGAGCCGGATGCTACAGGCGAAATTACGGAGTCGTACGAGCAACAAAAAACAGAAGAGGGTTGATACCCCTTTTCAAACGAACAGAGTTTCTAGAGTTCGAACAGAAGAAGTATTACTTCTTGCTCCATGAACGGGAGTAGATTGCTAGGAGAACCGCAATCATTCCCATAGCTGAGCTAGCAACACGCTACTACGAAGGCCGCTGTCCGCGTGATCTCGCCGCTGAAGGCCGATAAAAATTTCCTGGTAATATCTACCTGCTTCGTCTTTTCAATTTTAAACTCATATGTCACCATCTAGTGCTTACCCTAAAACAATATCATTGTTACGTGCTAATCAAGGGACTTAATTTTGATGGTGGTTTTTAGTATAGGGAGAAAACTGTAAAAATATGCCTACCTTACCCAGCATCAGAAGTAGTAGACCTTGATATTTGTATCTTCCGCAAGGAATTTTAAGAATATATCAGAATCTGATGAGTGCCTATGTCTCTCTTCATATTATATTGAAACTCAAGCTCCTAGTTGAATTGTTCACTAGTATAGAGCTAGTATAGAGCCTAATGAGTGTTTAAGATCCTAGTTGCATTACTCACTAATGACGGAGCCTGTATTTAATGCGCTGTCATCCTGCAAAGCAATAAAGGCCATTTAAAAGTGATGAGTGAATAAACCTCTTCGCTCATATTTATATATATATATAATTCACTCAGAATAGTGCAATCCCAAATATTCTATGAATTTTATTTTCCACCAGCATTATTCACTAATGCATTGCCCGCCTAGTATTTTCATATGCTATGTTCCCAAGCTGAACTCTCAATATTGGCATGACATGATGATAAATGTTCACTCGCAGCGGAGTAGCATGAACCTCCGAAATGTCAGTACTGAGACCTGCATGAAAACACTAACGTAGGCAACACCACTCTCTGATAAAGAGATCAGCGTGTTTATACACTTTTTAATTAAAAGTTAGCGCAATCGAACGCGTTTAAATTCCCTAAGAAAAATCTAGACTGTCCATATCAGTCATAAAAAACGATCACGGCCACACGATTTGGCCACAATTCAACAGGCCTAGCCTACTCCTAGCGGAACTAGGCGATCATGATAATAACCACCGGCGGGCCCACTAACATCCCAACTGATCGGATTCCATCTAGCACAACCGCAACTTTTTTGAACGCTAACAATGACATGGGTGATCTCGTTGTTGACAAAGCTCAAACGAGCTAAGACCGGCAAAACCTGTCTCAAAAACATCACGATCGCCCAACTTAGCTAGCCTAGTTAGACGGATTAGATATTCCTTCGAATGATCAAGGAGGTGTTGACGCGTTCACCGCTGACCCATCACCATACCTGGTTGATCGAACTATACAAAGAAATCCAAGAGCGCGTCAAACAGTTTACCCAAAGTAGGGCGATCACGCGGTCCTTAAACCTTAAATTAAGTCAATGGTATTATGCAACTGCCGCAAATTGATCGTGTCCGTCCATCTTCCCCAGATTGGTCGAACATCTTAGATCGGATTCTAAATGGACAACAGCATGGAACTATGATCACCGGCCACCCCTCTTCCATGACGAGCGATCGGCCAATCCACAACCTTCTCATAAGGCCTTCGAACGATCACCCAAAAGAGGCTGGTCGCACTGTTTGCATAATCCAATGGCAGTACGCAACTGCCGAAAATCATCTCGTCCATCCAACTTCGCTAGCCTAATCGGATGGTTTAGCTTTATTTTCAGGAGGCCAACAAGGTAACGCTATGATCATCGGCCACCCCTCTTCCACAGGGAGAGATCGAAAAGGTGGTATCTTACCCCTAGGTTTCCCAAAGGTGGCCGGTCATGCTACTTTTTAAGACGTTAAATTCACGACTAATTTGAACGAGCTCTAAAACAACGATGTTTCCTGTACATTGATTATTTTCAGCTGCACTATGTGTTGCTTTTAGTAGAGAGTCTCACGAATTCACCCATTTACTTGAGACATCAAACGTGTCACAGACTGAAGGATGATCACTAGGGTATTGGTCTGGCGGTTTACAGTGTGCGGCGTGCAACACGCCCATTACGAGAAAGTGTCAGGAAGGAACATATGGTTAACAACAATGGGAGTAGTGGTTAATAACCCCACTTCTCCACTACTTAACTGCCTCCTCTTCCTACGAGATCAGGAGTGCGCTCAATGACTTGTATGAATAGGATTTCAACCTTTTTCAATGCATAACACAAGTGTTATCAAACAAATATACAGAAAACACCAAGAACTGATAGCTTACGTTCAACAACCAGTTCTACATTCTGATACAAGTCATAAAAAATCCACACCTTCATAATTTAACATTCTAATCACAAACACCTTCTTCCCTTCCCTCTCTAAGATCAACCCTTCTCCTTCACTTTGTGATCGAATTGAATCTGGAACAACCATTTCTTGGTTTAGGCCAGAGTCTTACAGATTGATCTCTCTAATCTGAAAGTACTCACGTCTAGTGCATTTGTTTAGGGTTTGAATTCTTTTCTCATTAACACACCCAAATTTACCAAAAATAGCAGAATCAGTTTTTACCCCAAAACAAGTGACTAATTGAAGTTCTACTGCATCCACCTTCTCTTTGAAAATACGCTTCAATTTGTTGCAGTCACTGGTTGGGTGATTGATGAACCTATGGTAAATGTAATATTTGGGATCCGCCATTTACTTTTCGGTTGTCGGACGTATGAGAGGAGGTAGCTTGATGGAATCATCTTGAATCCACGCTTCTAGGAGTTCGATTACCTCTTCAATCGGACACGGTAAGTTTAGAGTAGCCTCTCCAGTTTCTTGTTGCTGTGCAAGCGTCTTAGTCGCAGCCTTCCGGGGTTGAGCTGTCTGCTACGCTGGTGCCACACGCTTGGGTTGTTGTTCGGCAGTTGGAGCTTTTATTTTTCCTCCTTCACTCACCACGCTTATAGAGGGTTGAGTGTTGTATTGTTTGTTGATAAAATGACTATTCCCTCGAGTCTCTCATGCATCTTCATTCTTGGAGGGCCTGGTCCTTTCTAGCAAGGTTAGTGTTATTGTAGCCGACCGCTTGGAAGCTTCATGAAGTTCAGAGAATGTATGGAAACAAAGGTTCTCCAGTAGAGCGCGATAGACAGGTACCATGCCATTAATGCACAAATCCACCAGATGTTCATTGTTTCATTGAAACTTTCTCCCCAAGTCTGATAAAGTGATTTGCTCAGACACAAAGAAATATTTCTATAGAAAGCGGTAACCATCTCACACCAATTGGCTATGTTATTTGTTGCAATGTTGATGTACCATGTATAAGATCTTCCAGTAAGTGATTTTGAGAATTCTTTCAGGAGGAGGATGTGGTTGTATTCATGCTCCCCTAGTGATTCCAAAAAACAAAAGATGTGTTCACGAGCGTTACCAGTACCGTCATAAAGGGATAACTGGGGAGAGGAATATCCTCTTGGAAGAGGAACTCTTTATACATCGGGAAGATAAGGAGGCTGGTGCTGATGAATGGTAGCTGGATTTTCCCTACCTCGATTCTTGAGAAGTCATTCCAGGTCTTCACGTGTGATAAAATTGGATTGTTGGTTCCTTTATGATGGCCGTCCAGGAGCTACTCGACTTTCGTCAAGAATAAAATATGAACTTGGTTAAAGCGAAAGCTTACTAACACATATTTCGAGAAATAGATAAGCCAGATAAACTCTGCTCGAAATACCAAATGTGTAGAACTGAAGTCTATATAGCAATACGAATTTTTGTCTCAAATATGATATAGAGTAGATATACTTTTGAGTGATAGATGGGTTCAAGTCTCCACATACCTTTTGTTGATGAAGTTCTAGAAGTTCCCTTGAGTAGTTTTTCGTCTTCATTCGATGAACGTCGTGAAGTCTAAAGCTTAACTACACTTACTATCCTAATCCGAGACTTAGCTATAAGTAGACTAAAAATCAAGACTTATAATTTTGGCAACTAAACTTGACAAACAAGATTGAGATAGCAACACTTGCGAGTTCGACCGAGCAGTGCTCTAACAAGTTGTATCTCGGTTTCACAATGTAATCAGCAAATCAAACAGATAGAAATCCGTGAGCCTGATTATAATATGAAATAACTTGAACGGTACCAAAGACCAATGTTCCAGTGTCAATCAATTTATATCAACAACCAAAGGTTGGATTATCTAATTGATTGAACTACGCACAACTCATGGTATTTCAATTATATAAACAAATATAATACGAAAAAAAATAACACAGACACCAGAAATTTTATTAACGAGAAAACCGCAAATGCAAAAAAACCCCGAGACCTAGCCCATATTTGAACACCACACTGTATTAAGCCACTATAGATACTAGCCTACTCCAAGTTAACTTCAGAATGGAATGTAGTTGAGCCCTAATCAATCTCACACTTATCAAGGTACAGTCGCGTTACTAACGCCTCTAAAACCAAACCGGATTATGCGCACTTGATTCCCTTAGCTGATCTAACCCACAACTAAGAGTTGCTATGACCCAAAGTTGAAGACTTGATAACCCAATCTGTCTCACACATAAAAGTATATTGTATAGATAAATATGTCTCTCACAGATAAACCTATGAGTTTTTCCGTCTTTTGATAAATCAAGGTGAACATGAACCAATTGATATACCAGACTTATATTCCCGAAGAACAGCCTAGGAATATGAATCACCTCACAATAATATTAATCATATGGTAGCGAAACAAGATTTTGTGGAATCACAAACGATGAGACGAATATGTTTGTGACTACTTTTTATCTTGCCTATTGGAGATTAAATCTCGAGAAAATATTAGAGAAGATATTACTCAATCATGATAGAAAATAACAAGATCATAACACGCAACTACAGAGAGAATAGTTGGGTCTAACTTCACCATCCCAATGAAGTCTTCAAGTCGTTAGCCTACAGGGTTTCGTGAAAAACCTAAGTTTATAGGAGAATCAACTCTAGTCGTAACTAGTATCACACATGAGGTGTGGGGATTAGGTTTCCCAGTTGCTAGAGTTCTCCTTTATATAATCTTCAAATCAGGGTTTGCAATCAATGTTACCTTGGTAACAATGCATTCAATATTCACCGTTATATGAAAACCTGATTAGAGTCAAGATAATATCTTTCAACCGTTAGATCGAACTTAGCTTGTTACACACAAATGAAAAGTGACTTCATTTAGATATGAGTAACCGTACCTAAACGTGTGCACCTTTGTTGGCTGAACAATAGTTAACCGAAGTTATCCATATGAACACTTTCTTATCAACCATATTCATCTTATCAACAACTAGTTCAAATGAAACTAGTTATAGAGTTGTTCAATTGTTTATATTCTCATAGAAGTATATAAGACACAATTGAAGAAAAATCGATTTTGATTCACTCGAATCAAGTCATGAACATTATAGCCATGGTTTGCAAAAGATTTCATTCCTTATTATATAAATGTATTAGTTCATGAACAAACCGATTCTAAAACTTAACCCACTCAAGTATGCACACGGGTACGCATACTTAAGTAGCCAGACTTGGAATGTGTCCGACAGTATGCGAATGGGTATGCATACTATCACACATCCAAAACAACAGTTGAATTATTAGCGTACGGGTAAGCATACAAAAGTTCCAGGACTTCAATTAAGTTCGCCAATATGCGTATGGTTACGCATACCAAGTCTCTCGGACTTCACCTGACCTTCCCAATACGCATATGGTTATGCATACTATACCGGTCTTGGATCAACATATATGCAAGTACGCATACTATGTTTTATAATCCAATTATGGTTAAGTGTTCTAAACTCTATTTCAATCATGGAAACATTCTTAGAGGATGACAATAGTTATTTTCACTAACTATTAGCAACAAAGCAATTTTCAAGTTATTACAATAATCAATACAAAACATTCTGAGTCTACATCAAATGACTGTATCACACAAATCATGTAAGATGTTACTTAGTGATTTTCACATGATCATCTTTTGACTTGCGTCAAGAATATAAGATGAACTTGGTTAAAGCAAAAGGTTACTAACACATATTTCTAGAAATATGTAAGCGAGTGAAACTCATCTCGAAATATCAAATGTGTATAATCGAATACTATATAGTAATACAACTTTTGTCTCAAGAAGGAGATAGAGTAAAAATAGACTTTTTGAGTGATAGATGAGTTTCAGTCTTCACATACCTTTTGTCGATGAGGTTCCACAAGCTCTTCTTAGTAGTTCTTCGTCTTCAATTGATGAACGTCATGAAGTCTAAATCTCAACTACACAATCTATCCTAGTCCAAGACATTACTATAAGTAGACTAAAAATCAAGACTTATAGTTTTGATCACTAAACTTGACAAACAAGCTTGAGATAGCAAATCTTGCGAGTTCGACTGAGTAGTGCTCTAACAATCTCCCCTTTTGTCAATTTTAGTGGCAAAACTATCAATACATATGGATTACAAAATAAATAAACTTTGTAGCTTCTCATCCAAATGCTTGATCTCCTTGTTTCTTCAACATTACTCGAAATCTTCGTCACTTCCAAGTACTCAATGATTCTAAATGTGTTTAACTCAGCATCATAGTTGTTGAAGATCCGTATCTATAACAATGAGAAAACAGTTTCTCTCAATCATTGTTATACAATGTCATAGTATTATTACACAACATCAAAGTTCAATTGGATCACAACTTTGACAACAATACTATGGTGATATGTATCACTCCCCCTCAGTCAATACTTCATCTCACATGAAAACCACTCCCCCTTACATAATGATCCGTAAACCATATGTATTTGTAGTGTGAACTACACATTAGTTCTCCCCCTTTTGTCAATATAAATTGGCAAAGGTACGAAAACTAGTGGGATCCTAATGAAATTTTTATAGAGATACTTCATGACCAAAAGAGAACAACATATCAACTTTGTTTAGATGCAATCATATAGCCGAAACTAAATGAATTCATCAAGGAGTTTATAAATATACAAGATAACCCATATAATATTCCACAGCCGCACTCCCCACAAATATTTGGAAATTAATCACAAGTTCAAAAAGAACTCTCCCCCATAAAATGTCATTCCCGAAAGAACAACAAGAACGATCTTACTTTCACAAGAAAAGAAGGATTTCTTTGGACATTAACAAATAATCATGAAACATGAATTTGTATCCAAAATACTCAATTAAATTAACCATAAGAGAACCCATGATTAATTTAATCGGAAATGATCAACATAAGAAAACTTACGGATCCAGACAGTATATTCATAAGAAATGGATCAGGGAAAGATCAATACTGCGGAATATTCAAAGATTCATTCTATTCTTCATCAATATTTGCATAGAGATATGTAATAGACTTAATCTTTGTAAACAAAAGTTCATCCTATCTTCCATCAATATTTGCATAATGACATAATAGGCTTAACTTTTGTTGTCAAAAGTTCATTCAATCTTTTATCAATATTTGCATAATGACATATGAAAGACTTAACTTTTGACAAATATGGGACAATCATAGTTCACGGACGCAAACATACATATCCCATAATAAGTTGCAATATATTAAACTATGAAGATTAATACTACAAAATCATCTTCCAAATAAACTTTAGAACTTAAATGAATAAATCTAAAAACATTGCAAGATGAAAATCATTGGAAATAGCTATGTTTACTCACAATAATTTCCATTCCCAACCATAGTTATCCTTCTTAAAACACAAGAATAAATTCTCATAAGAAGTTTCCTAGACATTAAGGCCTCTAAAAAAATTCTTTATCGTCCCCGAACTCCTTGTCATCAACAGCAATTAGAACATAAGGTTCATGAAGAAAGGAGTCAATTCTGACAAACCTTCTAGAATGATGCCGAACCAGGACCTCAAAACAATAGCCTTTATTTTCTGAATCTCCTTTCTTGTTTCCTTCAACTCTTCAAAAACCCCAGAAAAATTATGTAGATTAGAAGGAACAACTCTTGGTTTCCTCACATTCCTTCCTTTTCTCTTCAAAGTTGAAGGTACATGATATTTATCATTTTCCTTCATGATTGATGGCTTACCAATCATATTAACATATTTTCCATCAGAAGACGTAATGCTTGGATTCTCCATTTTTTTTTCTTGGTAAATCCATATATGTATTAATGAATGACAAGGTTACAAAACAAAATGAACAGCAAGAAAAGAGGTCAGATAAACCCCAAAAACTTACTAATCATTAGAAACGAAAATAAGATACATTTGGTAATTCAATAGAGTTCAAGAAATCAGGTCTTCTAATATAATGTCTGCCCTCTTCATTAGGAAGAATACACCTTCTCTTAGCCATCTTATCAGCAGAAAAATTAGCCTCTCTATAGGTGTGATAAATAGAGTTTTCAGAGAAGAAAAAAGGAATGTAGGGTTACGGAACCTTTATACACTAGAAGATTCACGTACACACAATTCACAACCCTAAAAAAGGCATAATTATCGATTTTAACCCTCTTTTATTGATCAAACAGGGTAAACCCCTTTCAAACCAGACTCAACAAGCAATCTTGTGATAAAAAGAGTTTTCAGAGAAGAAAAAAGGAATGTAGGGTTACGAAACCTTTATACACTAGAAGATTCACGTACACACAATTCACAACCCTAAAAAAGGAAGAATTATTGATTTTAACCCTCTTTTATTGATCAAACAGAGTAAACCCCCTTTCAATATCAAGTAGATATGAAAGAATGGAATAATTCCAAAACGGTGAACCAAAACCAAAAAGAAAAGCAAAAGTAAAATTTTCTTTTCCTAAAGCTTGAAGTGTGCAAACACTTGTCTCTTTTGAACCTAGCACATGAGACAAGAGACACAACCAACATAATTAAGTTGTGCTGGGCTGAACAGTAATATGTCCACCATAACCTTCTTGAATGGAATTCATATAACCCATTTCCATGTTTAGACCGTATTCTTTTATCTAGTGGTCTAATTAACTTCTTCGAGTAAAAGATGAGATTACATACCTCAGACGATTTCTGAACAAGTTTGAGCTTGTTTGCTAATCGATTTTTTTTTCGTTGAAGTTTGTTGACATTTCTTATCTTATGTTTGTACTTGAAACATTTGGAGAGTTCATGACCCCTGAGAGTACAATAAGAACATGTAAATGTGGAAGATGGTTCAGATGTCATGGCTGTGCAGGCTTCTAGACAAATGGTAGAACCTGAAAGATTAGAAATATAATTTCCAATAGACAAATCGAAGTCCATTTTATCCTCCAAGATGGTTGAAGTTTCTTCCGGAAGAATATCGAGATTGATATACGTACGTATTGCTACAATTATCAAAATTAATATTTTCACTAAGGAGTGCAACACTTGATTTTTCTTCTTCATTAGAATCATAATAATCAGACATTTTAACAAGAGTTGCAGCAAGACCTTTGTTTCCAGTGTATTTTCTATGATTTGGACACTCATTTGCAAAATAAACAAAGCCTTTACACTTTAAGCACTGTGGCATATCCTCGTCATTAGTATCGTGAGTATCCCTGTTTTTAAGAGGAATATGATTATGAGGTTTAACTGATGACTTAGGTTTATCTCTAGTAAACCATTTACTTTTCTTCAAAAGAAGATCTCTAAACTGTCTAGTGATCAAAGATACTAACCGTGGATGGGGAAAAATGGTTTGCTGGTTTTTATGGAAATGGAGAGACAGACGTGTTGTCGAGACTCCTCGACCAAGAAAACTGTTGCACAGATGCACAGCAAAGGGAGTGCTTAGATTTGAGAGATCAATATGTATGACTCCGACCTAAACCAAGTCAACGGTCGTTCCAGATTCAATTTGGTCACAAAGAGGGAGATGGGTTGATCTGTAGGAGGGAAGCTGAGAATTGTATGGGATCAATGATGATTGTGGATGTGTTGAAGGTTTCTGCAAATTGAAGAATTGTTGAATATAAGTTCTGTGAATAAGTTTTAATCGAGTAGTTGACGGATGATGATAATGAGTTGTTGCCCTCGATTTTTGACTTTCTTATATTGCAAAAATGATGAACCACTGATCCATGTAAGCGTGACGGTTTCTTGAGTGAAAGAGTCGGAAAGTGGAAAAACATGGTGAAACCAGTTCCAGGTCGTGCGAAGACTTGGTTAACCGTCTACCCACTACTTTGCTAACTCCTTCAACGGTTGCACGACTTACTCACATTCTCCTCGTGGATGAATCCACATGTCATAGGCCGCCGGACCAAAACCCTGATTGAAATCCACCATGTGACGTGATTGATGTCTCACGAATCATGGAGTCTGTAAGATAGACGTGTATTTAGTTAATCAGTTGTTGACTGATTTAGATAATGTGTTTAGGTTTTGTTGAATCGAGCACGATTGATGAATGCTCAGGGATTCATGAATGTTAATATTGCTCGTTGAGAAAATGTTGTAAATTCGATGAGTTGTTAAATATTGAGTTACGACTAATATTCAAGTTTCCTAGTTGTAGAGTTACTGAATATTGATGAGTTACTGAATATAAGTGATTATTCGAGCCACTGAGCAAGTATTGCTCGATTCGACGAATAATTTGGTCAATATTCGAGCAACTGAGCAAGTATTGCTCAATTCGACAAATTATGATAAATTACTGAATATTGATAGTCATATCAATATTCGAGCAATTGAGCAAGTATTGCTCAATTCGACGAATTATTGGTAACGTGACCCAATAAAATATTAATTAAAAATAATGATTGCCTACCAGATATTATGTAATTAATCCATATGTTGATTGTTGGACCAACATAAAGTTATTAGTGTTTGAACTTGCCCAGAATGATGATTCCGTGGAGGTTCGTTTGAGCAATTGCTCGACAATTGATGAATTGCTAAAAATAGGTCGTGAGTGATGGAGGGACCAACCACATGGGACTATGGATGTCCATGTGATTCCCAATTGCTCGAGTGAGCGTACACTAGGGTCCTGAGTTGACCAGTTGGTTGGTTGGTGAAGGAATGACGATTAAATGCCGGTTTCATCATTTATTGAAATAGTGCTCAATTGAGCATTGGGTGATAAAACCTAATTATGGAAAATTGAGGGACCGACCAAGATGGCATGAGACCGGCCCTTGGTGGTCGTGGGACAACTGATGGGCATTTGTACAAACCCTGAGTTGGTTGCGAAGAGTTTGGACCCAATATGAGCAATTGCGCAAATTAGGTCAAAAGTATGAAAATGTGTGGGACTGGCTTTGTGCAAGCCCTAGGGATGACCCTAGTCGGTCAAGAAGGCATGCACATGTTACCATGGTGTTCGTGTTTTTGTACTAAGAGTTTCAATATTTTCTGATGTGCATTTGAGCAACATTGTGAATTTTCATTAGAGTTTCATCTCGACTGAAATTCTTGACTTTGTTCGATATTTTGTAAATATTAAAATAAGTGTATTTTAACATTTAAAATTTTCGTGAGAGGCTAGTGTGACCATGTTGGCTTTTGGTTTTTCATGATTTGAGCAAAATTTGAGAAATTATGACGAAACCATGATTTTTGCTCAAACCAAGGAGTTTCATGAATTGAGGAAATAATAATTATAAAAGACTAGGGATTGCAAGGTGTGGGACCGGCCACGGCTAGGGAATGGCCAGCCGGTTATGTTGCCCGGTCCCACAACAGTTTCCCTAATTTTATATTATTATTTTTCATGAAACCGTGATGTTATGGAGAATCCATGAGTTTTTGTTGAAACGGAGGAGTTACATGAGATGAGGGAAATAATAATTATGAAAGATTAGGGATTGCAAGGTGTGGGACCGGCCACGGCTAGGGCATGACCGTCCGGCTAAGTTGCCTGGTCCTGCAACACCTTTCCCTATTTTATATTATTATTTTTTCATGAAACCACGAAAATATGGAGAAATCATGAAAATATGGAGAAACCGTGAGTTTTGCTCAAACAAGGAAAGTTGTTAGAATGGAGAAGTCTTCATGAGTTCATGAAAATACCAAAATAAATAAATATAATGGAGGAAGCATGGGACCGGCCACGACTTAGGCCCGGCCAGCCGGTGGGCCCGGACCATGGGCGCTTCTCCATTATTTTAATATTTATTCTCTCTCCTATTTTATGCAGGATTCCTCATTTGTTCATATTTTTGCATGCTTGTTCGTGCATTTTGGTGCTCATTCATGCATCATTGTCGAGTATACTTGCACCATTTTATGGGGCTTACTCAGTGGTAGTCCAGATGCCCGATTGTTAAGTATTTATTACTAATTTATGAAATTCAGGGGAGAATGATTCATGAAACTGAGTAATAAAAGTGAGTAGTTGTTTATTATCAATCCATAGAGCTGTGGATTCGGCCATGAATTCGGAATAATAAAACGAGCATTACCACTTCATGGGATCGTGGATTCGACCATAGAATCAGAGTAATAAGATTATTACCATTCCATAAGATCAGCCATGGATTCGATCATGAAATCAGAGCAATAAGATTATCCATTACCATTCCATGAGATCAGCCGTGGATTCGATCATGAAATCTGAGTGATGAGATAAAATAGATTATCTTCTTGGAATTCAGTGGTGAATGTCACGGTAGAATTAATCTATTACAGAAGGGATATTAGCCAGTTAAAGCGTCATACCCGTTCTGAAAGGTGCATAGTCCGAAACCAACGAGTGTTGCCGAAGTCCTGAAGGTGTTAGTGCTCGCAATCTTACGGAGAACCGTCTGGATCTATACACGGTCTCTCTACATAGTCAGGGAACAGTGAGTGTCACCGACATCCTGAAGGCGTTATTTGTCTCAATCTTATGGAGAACTGCCCTATCGTTCTTCTATGTAGAGGGGGGTCTCTCTCATGTAGTCAGAGAACAGTGAGTATCACCGACGTCCTGAAGGCGTTAATGCTCTCAATCTTATGGAGAACCGCCCAATTATGTTATTTTACATAGAGGGCATGATGAAATGTGAGGTATCAAACACTCAACTAGTGGAGGCATTTCGAAAACAAATTCACCATGGATCGCAAAATATTAATCATTACATGCCTGAAAGCCGTGCAGAAACATGCAGTATCATGATTTTATGATTTTAACCTTTGTTGAAAACCCACCATCTACATTAAGTCCCCTACTTAGTGAGGGACAGTCATGTTCCGCATGTTGCATTAAGTGGTGATTTTCATTCACCGAGATCAGTGTTGAGCTCAATTGCACAAAGGTATTCTCAAAATCCTCAATTTACTTCAATGGTGTAATGTACTAGTAAATGTTCGGGTGAGGACCCTGATAGCATGATAGAGTGTCATCCCATGAGTACAGAGAGATGACGCACTGCTGATTCGGACGTTCAGAAGCCTAGTTATGGTCGGTTTAGGATTTATGGGTCCGAGTCTAAAAAAGGAAACCCATATTTTATTAGGTTTTGGAAATAAAATTGATATAAAAGGGAAGAACCCCTATATTTTTTTTTAGTTCAGTTGTTCATGAGTTGTTCAAAAAATAAAATTCCATGTGTGCATGTATGCGTAAGTTTCATGAAAATTTGTTTTAGAAAACATATGCCCGTTCGTTCGTTAGTTTAAGAAACGAGCAATAATCCTTAATATGAAAGAGATACATGAATCCTTGAATAGACATGATTTAGTTATAGTAGATAAAATTTGTTTACGAGGCTTCATGAAAATTAAAATTTTATCTTGTAAATATGTGAGATTTCACAAAATGGAATAAACTCTCGTTTCAAAGTTGGATGCTCGAACGAGAGAAAAAAGTTTTTTTTTTTTTTTTTAAAGATGTGCGTTCGTTAGTTATAATTTTTTTGTCTATGAGCTTATGAAAACAAAATTTAAATACATGAATATGCGGATTTTCACAAAATTGAAAGACTCTCGGATGCTCGCGAGAAGGAGCAAAATATACATATATTTTCAAATTTGCGTGAGTTTCACGTTGAAATATATATTTTTGTAAATTCAATGTTGTGATTTAGAACAACTGTTGATAGTAGAAAATTATTCATGGTGAAATAATGTCTGTATGTGAGTTTTCACAATTGTAGAATGGACGTTTGTCCAATTTTTGAAAAATCAGTGAATGTTCACACAGTAAAAATTTATGTGAAATAAAATTTTGATTTTCAGCAATTGCTAGAAGTAGACAATTTCTGATAAAATATTGTTTGTATGGATTTTGTGATCTGATAGTGTATGCACAAAAACTAATGAGTGTTCACCCGGTGGAGTTGCTCACAGGGTTAAAATTATGTGATCTGTTCACGATTTTATGAAAGATCTTGCAAAATCAAGTTTTGATTTTAAACAATCGTTAAAAGCAAACAATAATGTTTTCATGAATTTCGTGATTTCATAGTGTATGCACACACGATAGAAAATAAGTGAATGTTCACATGAAGGGTTATGTGAATTATTCATAATTTCGTGAAAATCCACTGTCGACTCTTGGATTTTTCTCGTCTTTGCAGGTTTGAAGGAGCAAGCAAGATTTTCTAAATTTTACGTTATTATCACTAAGTTCGTGAAACCGTAAATAGGTAAGAGTTGAGAGTTACCATTTTTATATACGCTGAAGTGAGCATCCTAATTATTTTTGTTGTGCTTTAATTCCACTGATTTGATGAAATATGCATCTACGGATGATATACTGAAGTAGGAATGTTGTATGGACGACAAAACAACTTTCCAAAAATGATTGGTTCTCATAATGATACTTCCAGAGATGATATCTACAGATGCAGCTTCAAGAAATGGTGCTTCTGGGACCTCTGAGGGATGGTGAGAGATCCTTCACACTGAGTTGTACTCCTGATTACTTAGTATCAACAATGCACGGGAAGTCTTTGATGGAGGAATATAACATCGAGATCAACTCGACAAATAGGTCCTTGTTCTATTGATGTGGATTACCCAGAAATAGCAGTAAGTCTTCAGAGTGTAGAATCCAGAAATAAGGATCATAGAATAATATCGAACACTGTAAAGTCCCCTACTGTCTCTTTGGTGAGTTGTTAGCGCTCTTTATATCATGAATTTTTCTTGTCCATGCAATTAGGATCATGAAACCAATATTTGTTACTTCGTTTCAGATTTTGCTCCATCGAGCCTTGACGGTCTTCAATTCATTTTTGTTGAACAAACAATTTCTGAATCGAGCGTCAAAGAAGAATTCGATGTAAGTATCTCTTCGTATAATCGTTCATAGCACTCCTTGAATGAAATACAACTAATTGTTGTTGATGTACTCAGGAGGATATTTCCATGGAACGAGGGATTACTGACGATTCCCATTCATCTTCAGAGGATGGTGAAGAAGAAAACCCCGGATTTCGAAACCGAGTGAAAGCAATGATGTTTACAATGGTGATGTTGGCAATTCCGATCCTTTGAGCACTTTAGGGACCACTCCAGTAAGTACCCATCGTATATTTTCTTCATAGAAGTATGAAATTGCTTATTTGTTGATGAATGAATAAAGATTCTCATGAATAAGTGAAAAGTTTTACCGAAATACGTCACCAGAAAATTCAGAACTCAGCCTTCTAGAAAAAATGCCGTAAAATCTTCATCCGATGTCATATTTTCGCGATCTATCCATGTATCCTTATGCCCAGGAAATTTCCAAGCTTTGAAAAAGAAGATTTTGAAGTTTTGAGCACGTTTAGGGGTCGAAATCGATGAAACTAGTAAACTTCCAGGAGATCTTCAGAAAATTTTCAGATGGCATGTGGTCCAATATTTTGGCCACAACTCTTCTCTCATTTCTCCAATTATTGTGAATTTTGGATATGTTGTAGAGGACATCCGTATGAAACTAATGGTATATGACCCATCCATAGATATTCTCCAATTTCTTCCAGCTCGCTCTTTGTGCGGGACAGTGTAAAATCATCTCAGAAGAGCTTGTTGTAAAACACTCTTGTTGTGTCTTTGGACCATTCGCTTGTGTCTTGAACGGTTGGTGAAGGATTTAAATGTCATTGATTCATTTGAGATCAGGACCCCTTGATTGATACATGAGCATGGTGCTTGCATCCATCTTGTTTTTGTCAGTTGTAGAAACATCACTTTTGAAACCCTGGTCATGGGACCATAACTGAGGTTTATCTCAAGAGGGGGTGATGTAATGGCCATGGTTTCATGTCCTGGTGATAGGATTTTTTTTATGATGAACGATTAGCACATGAGAGTCTGGTGCCACTGGTCTTGGACTGTGAAATTGATCGTCATAATCAGTGGACCGTAAGTCCCCAGTATTTTGTTAAATCTCTCCTCTTCGTTTTATGTTCTTCTGGAAAGACTTGGATAGAGGACCTAGGTAGAAAAATTAATATAAAGACCTAGATGGTTGAAGTTGGAGGTACCTTGATGAAGTATTTAGTGGAAAGACCTCGTGGACACCGATCGACTATGGAAGTTATGAATCCCGTCTAAGAATTGCTGCTTGCATGTTGTACGCTCTGGAAGCTGTATGAACGATGTCGGAATTCGATGCTTGACACAAATTTTGAAGCTAAGAGACTGAGTTATCACATGGGAAAAGAATCACTCAATTTGTAGTTGTAGAGGTCATCCAACGAAGCGTACACATTTGTAATTTGTAATCCCATATAAATTTTTCAGATTTCATAGACCTGACAGTAAAGGCCGTATCGTTCGGATCGTATGTCCGATTGATGCGCCCTTTTGGTATGTTGTATAAGAGATGTAGGAAAACATATTTTGTTGAGGAAGTATTGTCCCATTCCTCACCCATTGGTACATTTTTGTAAACCCATGGCCTGAAGTGTGTCGTACCTCATTTGTGGAGGTGATGAGAACATCTTGTAGAAGACTTTGGATTGTGCCCACCAATCGTGCCAGATTTGGGAAGACTTTCATGTGAGCATGTTATCAGGTCTACACATCTTGATATGAATCATTAGTTCTTGGAGAAGTCCGCTTCATGTGTAACACTTCAGAGAATGGTTAGTTGATGAATCCCTGTCATGAAGATGTTTCTCTTGAGACCGTAGTTGATGCTGAGATCACGATTGAATTTTTTCCATAAATTCTTGTTAATGCTGATATCATGAAAGGATTTCCACCATATATCCTTGTTGATGTCGATACTATGGTCAAAGTTGCTTCGGAGATCGAAAAGGCTAGAATCATGATTATAGACATAGTCGTTGCTCCTCCATCCAGTGAGCTTTTATATTCACGAACTAGTTGGTGGGTTGAGAATCCATAAGACAAAGGTGTACTGGGAGTTTAACCCAAATTCTCCGGAACAGTATGACTTTACTGTGAACCGGCTTTGTCAGTGAATCGACTTTATTGTGGCAGATAGCAGTAACGGTCTTCATGATTGGCGAAGAGAGGAAGTTTATCAGTCTTGCAGGGGCTTGTGATGGAGAGAGGTCCCATTGATGAAGTTTCATGGAATAACATCAGGTTGCAATAACTTGTTATGTGGATAACATTTATTAAAATAAATTTGAATCGATTTCTCCAATAAGATCAAGTCCCCAGTGCATGTTGAAGAAATTTGTGCCATCGAAGGATGAATGATGTTGCATCTGCTTCAGAAGTCTTATCATGGAGATAGTGAAGACTCAGTGATTGTAGTTCAGTTTTACTTTGATCATGCAGGTGGTGAATCAGTGTGTCATCGTCGAGATGTTTGTGCTGAAGCCAGAGGCGCCATTATCGAAGGTGTACTCTTTGTTTGGGAGTACAATTTAAAGACTTTGTAGACACTTAAGTGTTGAAGCATCATATCCTTCAAGCTTCGAATGTCTTAGGTTGATCGTCTCGGCCCCGAGTATATTGCTTGTTGCAAATGAACTGACATGGAAGAAGGTGGTGCTGGTTTTATTGAAATTGCAGGAGATGAATTTCTGTGATAGCTTGGGTTTGGTGGAACTCAAGACAGGGAAGAGAGAAATTGGTTAGAAGGGTTCGAATCTGGTAATGAGTTGGTGGTGGTATTGGATTCATGTCTGTTGAAGCTTAAACAGATGGAGTTGTTGTGTTGTTTCAAGGAGATGAGAAATATGGTGGAAGTGGTCAAGTTGCAGGTGCATTGGCTGCAACAGAAATGTTATGTTGCAGAGAGTTTGAGCTCATGAAGCAGATATACACAGGAGGTATGCCTGAGAAGAAGAGCTGGTGATTGTAGCGGCTAAATGGAGATGAAATGGTATCCTGTGGAGTTTTGTGTTGTTGCAGTGTCTTGAGTTGTTTGAGCTGTATGGAGATAGAAATGGTGGTCATTGTGTAGCTGATGTTGGGAGAATTGATTCTAGGGTTTCAGATGAATGGAGCAGGAGAGCATAAAACACATATGGGTTTATTGGAATGAATCCGTGAGAAAATGAGTTGATGCTTCAATGAAAGTGTTAACTGGTGTTGCTGTGAGAACTTAAATGAGGAGAAAATGGATCTTGAGATTGTAGTCAGGGGAAGAAGCTACAAAAGTTGGGTTGAATTGAAATTGCTGATGTGCTCAAGTTGTGATCGATGGAGTTATAGCTGGAATTCAGTAGTTCTGGGGTTTGATTATTGTTAGGACTACAGTTAGAGACGATAATCAAGAGAAAATGTGTGGCGCCAGAAGTAAGATGACAGTGAACTGTTGTTGCCTTGAACTGGTCTGTTGGCGGGCTAGTTATGTAGGTGATGTTATGATTTCTCGGCGTGGAATGAGCTTAAGCTGAGATGAAATTAGAATTGAATTTAGAAGCAGTATGTATGAAATTACAGAACTGGCGAAATTGAGTATGGATGATGGATTGTAGCTGAGTTGAAGTCCTAAGGCAGCTAAACTATGTTGCATCTGCTGTATTAATTAGTGTTGTGACTGAATGGTGAGCTACAGTCCAGCTGTGTGTGTTATAGAGAAGGAACGGTGGTAGTATGAAGGGAATGAGCTGCTAATGATTGACGATATGGCACAGGAGGTGCATCTGTTGGTGTTTCAAGAGGTGCTGTAATGGGAATTCTAAGGGACCGTAATGGGTTGAGATTGAAGTTGTTGTTGCAGTGAAGTATGGCTTAAGACTGAGATGTTGCAGACAATAGGCATAAATTGCAGTAGTTGATAATGAACTGTAGGGGAGTAAGAAGTTCTGATGTAGATTTGAGTGTTGCGACACAATGGACTGATGCGGTGGTGACTCTGGGAAGATAAAATTAAAGCTGTTGCAGGTAACAATGGAACTGGTGGATGTATTTGATGGTTTGGGTGAAGATGCAAGTGCTTGATAGAGTTTGCGTTACAGAGAATGGAGACTGAGGTGCAAAGCTGGTTATAGTTGAATGGTTGGCTGCAGTGGTAAAGTAATGGGGATGTTGCAGTGATGGTACTGTGAAAGAGAGTGCAGCTGAGTAATTGATGCAGTGAACTGAACTACAAATGAAGCTGTGTAAGAGATATGAGTTGAAGGGCCAAGATGGCGCATGACTGAATGGCCTGTGCAAGCTGATTAGCCTCAGTCTAAGTGATTCAGATGAGTCAGTACGCTGACTCTGACTAGACCAGCTGATTCGGTCTTGACTCGGAAATGACTCAGTGGACCTTCCGAGTTGAATCGATTGACCCGAGTTGGATCATTTGACGGGTGACCGGGTGGACTTTGCCGGTCACCTGAGCTACTTTCCGGTACCGGATTCCATCCATATTCCGGCCAAAAACACATTTTCCCGGCGACTATTTTTTGGGTCATATTCTCACATGGGTATTTCACACATGAGCTCGGCGGACTTCTAGTTATTGGACCTTGGGCTTTAAATACCTAATTTGGGAAGTTGGGAAGCTATAAAAAGAAAAAGTTTCTATTCTTTTGGGGACTTATCAAATATCACGTATTTTTCTACCGGAGTTTGGAGGAGAGCGATTCTACTAGGGTTTGCTTTCATTTATTTTTCATGTTCTTCATTTTATTTTTGATAATAATTATGTTGAATCGAAATACTATGAGTAGCTAAATACCTTTTATTGGTTATGGGATATAAAGAGGATTTCACAAATAAGATTTGATTCAATGCATTAGTTTTGTCTCAACTTTATTGTTTATGATTCATGGTTTATTTTGTTTTATGATTTGATTGTTTATTTGGTTGAGTCCGGAATCAATCCGATTTGCTTTCATATCTAGATCTATATTAGGGTTTTCAATAAGAAAACGTTGTTTATCCCTGATTCTAAGTAGCATAAATGTGGGTAGTGCTTGTAGTGATATATCCTACTAGTCACATATGAATCATAACTTGGGTTAAATCGAATTAGTGCTTTTACACATTTTGGTTGCCTTGATTAGTCTTATTCCATAGAACTCATTGCTTTTAGGGAGTTAAATCTAATTGTGCTTTTACACTTTAGGTTGCTTTCTAGGAAGAATTCACATATGCATATTTTAATGTGGTTGTGATGAAATCAGGGAATTAGCGGGATACTCTTGCGATCAAGGTATCCTAGGACTTTTAGTAAATGAGAGATTAAATTTTCAATTCTAGTCATTATTGAGAATTCAAGTTTGTGAATGAAACTATCCCATGACCAATATCTTCTCCTTATTAATTATTTTTATTATTACTTTGCTTTCAATTCATTTTTATTGCTTTGATAAATCAAAACCCCCCCTTGGTTACTAAGAAACTGAATTTTTTTATAACAACAAAAGCCTCTCTGTGGATACGAACTCTTTCTTATCGCAAACTATTTTTATTTTAGGAAGTAAGAAAGTGAAATTATTTTTGACGCATACGACACGCATCAGCATGCTATTAGGGAAATAGTTGAACCAGTTCTTTGCTATGATTCTCATTTGCATTTGTTTTCCGATAAGCTCAAGTCACAATGGAAAGACCCATTTAATGTTAAAAACGAATTTCGTGATTATACTGTTGGCATTCAAAATCCTAATAACAACAACATCTTCAAGGTTAATGTGCAGCTATTGAAGCCAGTTTTGGAACTTGTGAATCCAGAAGCCGATACCACGACTCTGGAGGATCCTTCTTATAATTGATTGGCTGTGTTTTACAGATGTCTAGCTGGAGACATAAAATTCAGCGCTTTAGGGAGACAACCCTCTTCTGTTGTGTTTGTGGGTATCATAGCTGGAAGCCCTCACGAGACAGACTCGTTCTCTTGTGCAAGCTTGAGTTTTAAAGGCATGTTGCATGGGCTAAATGCAACCGAACTGACCTGCGACAGTGGTAAAATAATGTTATTTTATTTCTTTTCTTTATCATGAATAATATGTTTATGCTTGGATGATTACCCCTTTCCACCTTTGAACTATTTTTTTTAACCACTGCCACATTGAGGACAATGTAGAAATCAGGATGGGGGTGGGGTACATCAAATACATGTTTTTCTTAGTCTTTGTCTGCATATTCAAGTTTCATTGTTTATACTTTTTAGTCGGAAAAAAAAAATGAAGTGAAAATTTTACATGATAAGATCAGCTATTTAGCGGTCTTTGTAAACCACTGTTTAGTGGTTTTGTCTAGCTGTTTAGCGGACATTTTTAATCCATCTGTTTAGCGAATTTGTCTAGTTGTTTAGCAGACGCCCTTAACCAGCTATTTAGCGGGCTCATCTTGCTGTTAAGCAGATATTTTTCAATGACTATTTAGTGGTTCCGTCTAGTTGTTTAGCAGACGTCTCTCCATATCCAGCTATGTAGCGGATATAATTTTTTCTTGTTTTACTCGGGACTAGAAAAATGTAAGTGTGGGGGAGTTGATAAGCACGTAAGTGCGACATTTTTACACCCATATTTACACTATCTAGGTCTCGTTTATCGTCTAATAATACTGTTTTAAGTCATTTACCAGAATTACATGTGAAATCCGTTTACCGAGAGAACTAATGGCTTCGAAGCTTAATTGCCACTTGCAACTAGCTTGCATCTGTGTGCTGACAAACCAACAGTTCTTTGGACGCACCACCTTGCCATTTCATTTCCAGAGATATTACTTCACAAAGAGTTTTCTTTGCTTATTCAAGCATGTGAGCCGCACAAGGGGTTAAGAGAAAATCTAGATGTGTCACCTTCTACACCACATTTTTGTGTGGAACCATGAAGGAATCGAACATCGTATTATATTATCTGTAGAAGGGAAATGAAGGTTCATTTCTCATCAGATCAAAGAAGGGTTGCAGCTGATGACATCTTAATAACATGGTAGAATTCTTAGATGGGTTTTTGCTTGAGAGAAATAGGGTCTGATGTTGGAATTCCTCAAGCAATTCTCAGAAAATTTCATGGCAGCAACATCGAAATTGGTTTGAGTTCGATTGCACAACAAAGAAAGGGTCAGCAACATCATAGAATTTGAGAAGGCTTGATACAGATATGAGTTCATTCTGCAAAAGAGGTAATATGGTGGATGTCGGGTGGATTTGCAGAGGTAACTGGAGAAGGTTAATTCAGTTCCATGGAGATGCATATTAAAAGGTACCCAACCATTAAATATTCCATTTCATTCATATCCATGGTGTTATTTCTTGTGCTTGAGGGTTTTCCTTGAATCGATATTAGGTCAATTTGAGTTATGAAGAGAGAAACTTGTAGTACCAGAATATCGCCACAGTAATATTTTGGTGAGATTAACAACATTTCTGCGAGCGTCACAGCGAGTTCTCCAACAACACTTTGCGAGTGTCACAAAATAATGACATAACAGTTGACAATTGAAGAAACACAAAAAGAACATGATTGACTGGCGATGGTTACGATGCTTAGGAATAGTTTTTTTTTTACTCGGTCAATAATATTAAAAAATGAAAAAATTGTACAGGGATTAAGCCTTACTAATGCATAGCCGTGAGGCTATTAATAGTAGAAGACTTATGTGAAACGATAATAAACCTCTCCCGGCCACTCATAAATTTTTGTGGACACTGGCCTACCCTCATAAAACGCAAAGGTATCCTCGGCCAACAAAAAAGCTTGTTTGGCCGAGGCATCAGCTGAAAAATTAACTTCTCTATAGCTATGAACATATCTAATATTATCATAGAAAGATATCGCCATTTTCCACTTCTGCATCAGCTTCCAAGTAAGCTGCCCCTCCTGAAAAACATGAATGCAACTCATTGAATCCGAACGAACACAAAGCTGTTTGATATTCCATCTTCTATCATACATCGCGCCATAAATAATTGCACAAACTTCAGCGTAAAAATTGGTTTGCCAGCCAAGGCCTACCAACAAACTTCCCAAAATCTCCGCGCCTGATCCACGGAAAGTCACGCCACAACCTGCCTGCCCTGGGTTGCCAAGCGACGCGCCATCAAAACAAATCATAATCTCGCCAGGGTTTGGAGGCCACCAAACAACCTCCAAAGGAGTAGAAATCCGGCAAGCCCTGTGCGCCACCTTGAAGTAATTCAAAATCCGCAAGTCATCTTCTTTGTTGTACATGTAGCCCTTCATGCGGATCGAATTATCATGAATTAATTGGTAAACTCGGCCTTTGAAACCAAGCCAATTCACCTTCGCCTCATCAAAATAAATGCTATTCCTCAACTTCCATAGTTCCGTTGCAATTGCAAGATGATCAACAAGCCAAAAATCCTTAATCATCCTACTACGACCCTTTGCAACCTTATAAGAATCAACGAGGTCCTCCATTGGTTGCATATTAAAGATTCCCGCTTCCCAGGCCCAAATATGTCTTGCAAACCTACACTGCCAAGTAATGTGACGCATAGACTCGCCATCCCTCCTACAAATGCGACAAATAGTAGGCATAGACCTTTTAGTTTGTTTGATTACATTATCCTCCGTAGCACAACACTGATTAGCCTACACCTTCCAATATTGTACACTCAAAGTTGGATGCACAACATTATGTGTAAATAACACAGCATGTGGCTCCATTGCCGCACGCACTCTAATGGCCTCCTTGGACGATTTGACCGAGAAGACACCTTTTTTATCCAAATCCCAAATCTTGTAATCATCCCCACCATCAATGACTGGCAAGTTCTCCACATCAATATTGCAACGGATCATCAAATCTCTCGTAACCTGTGGGATTGACCATGCACCATCCACAATTATATCACTCACCTTTGTTTTAAACTCATTCCGGCTTGTAGAAGAGATTCCAAGCCTCTTCGCAATCGAAAAATCACCACACCAATTATCAAAGAATAAGGAAGTATTATCACCATTGCCTATAATTGAATGTGTGTGTTTCTGAACAAAATTGTATACCAAACGCACTCCTGGAAAAACCGAAGAACCCAACTTGTAGTCAATTAAGTTACCATTCAGCTTGAAGAACTTCGCTCGTAAGAATCTTGCCCAAGTCTTATTTGAGTCACGAATTGAAATCCATAACTTCATGAGCATAGCCCTATTAATGTCATTCAATTTCTTCAAACCTAGACCACCTTCACGCTTTGGACAGCAAATAACATCATATTTAACCGTGAAATACTTACATTTTTCCGCATCACCAGACCAAAGAAAATTTCTAATGGCCTTCTCAGCTTGCTTAATCATATTACACGGCCATTTATAAACATCCATTGAATGAATGACATAGCTTGAAATAACAGATTTAATCAGAACCAACCTAGCTTAAAAAGATAAGAGATTACCTTTCCACCCAACAAGCTTTTCCATAATCTTCTCCACCACTTCACGGACATGAGCATGACGAACAATGCCCGGCTTCAATTGAATTCCCAAATACTTGTCCGGAAAAGAAGCTCTCCCCATGCCCAAATAATTTTTAATCGCAACCTCCCTGGAGTCTCTATCACCACCAAAATAGAATTTGCTTTTGGCATAGCTAAAACTTTGTCCTGAAGCCAATTGATACATACCTAGCATCTCCTTCAAGCTACTTAAACTTTGCAAGTTACCCTTATAGAAAATAAGAATATTATCTGCAAAGAGCAAATGCGTAGGGGATACACTCTTCTTGCTAACCATAGGTTGCATTCTTTTCGAATCAAACAATTTTGTAATGTTACGACTCAAAACATCCTCAATAAGAACAAAAATCAAAGGAGAAAGAGGATCACCTTGTCTCAAACCTCTTGTAATGCTAAAGAAACCCTTCGGGCTTCCATTAATCATGACCGAAATTCGAGCAGATTGAAGTATATTGAGAAGCCAATTGTACCAATCCTCCGAGAAACCATATTGCCTAAAAACTTCGAGAATAAAATCCCAGCTTACCGTATCAAAAGCCTGGGCAATGTCAAGCTTTAAGCCCACGTTTCCATGCTTCCTTTTAATGCTCAACTCATTGATCATCTCCGACGCCAAGGCTATATTTTCATGAATATTTCGTCCCTTCATGAAGGCAACTTGTTCTTCAGAAATAAACTTGTTTAGAACCGTACCCAATCTGGTAGCCATAATCTTCGTAATGATCTTGAAGAAAAAATTGCTCAAACCAATCGGCCTATAATCCTTAATAGCATCAGATTTTCCATTCTTAGGAATCAAAACAATGAAACTAGAATTAATGCCATTTGGAATTTTACGCATAGTCCAACAATTAGTAATGGCCTTAAAAAGATCCCCTGAAATAATGTTCCAACATTGTCTATAGAAGGAACCTGTAAAACCGTCTGGGCCAGGGGATGAATCCGCACCTAAATCAAAAATAGCTTCTTTAACTTCTTCAATAGTTGGAAACGCATCCATAAAGCCACTCTCTTCATCTGTAATGCGCTCATGCTGAATATCAAACAGCTTCGGATCAATTGTAACCCCACCACCATTGAACTTGTCACGGTAATGATTGACAATAAAATCATTAATATCATCCTGCAAAAACAAAGTAGAGTTAGATGAAACTTTAATCTCCGAGATTGTGTTCTGACTCCTCCTTATGCGATTCCTATTGTGGAAAAAACGTGTGTTCTGATCACCATCCTCCAACCAATTGACTCTCGCCTTCAGTTTTAGCATGGTAGCCAGGTTATTCCGCACATCATCAACAGCCTTCTTGGCCTCCGCCACCTTAATAAACTGGACCTCATCACGAGGCTCATAATCAAGCAGATCAGATTCCGTCTCTAAAGTAGCATCTGCCTGCTTCAAACGAAACTTAATATCTCCAAAAACCTCAAAATTCCAAGTTTTCAAGGCTCCCTTCAACCTCTTCAATTTATCCATAAAAACAAAAGGAGGCGCCCCAGCTAAATAAGTGCTCCAAACCCCCTCAACCAAATTCATAAACGTAGGATGACTTAGCCACATTTTTTGAAATATAAAAGGATCTCTTCTCGGCCTTGGGCTGTCAACAGCAAACCCAATAAGAGGAGAGTGATCCGAACAGATTCTTAAAAGAGCCTTGCATCTCCAATTTGGAAATCTCTCACACCAAGCTTCATTAACAATAGCTCTATCATGCTTAGAAACAATACGTTTGTTACCCTTTCGAGAATTACACCAAGTGTATTTTTTCCCAAGAGAGTCTGCTTTAACCATACCATTGTCAGAAATCCAATTACGAAATTCATGCATCAAATAATCTAACATTGGCTTACCCCCTTTTTTTTTCATCCACACACAAGACACAATTAAAATCACCGAGCACCAACCAAGGATTAGAAATAACACCTAAACCCAATTGACGCCACAAGATTTTCCTTACCATAGGAGCATAAGAAGCATGAACCGCCGAAATATAAACTCCAGCAAAATCTAAAGTAATAGCCTGCTTTGAAGAAGACAAAACCGTAGGTCTTGTTAGATAATTCCTCCATAAAACCCAAAGATTACCTTTCTCCTTATTTACCTCATTAGTAATCACATCTTCCGAAAAATCCAATAATCTCAACTTCCTAACAAAACGTGGCTTGCAAAAAACCTGCGGTTCTGCAATACAAATAATGTCAGGATTGTGCAAGTGATAAAGCTCCTCCAACTTGTCCCTTGCACCATCTTTAGCCAAGCCCTGAGCATTCCAATAAAAGATGCGCATTAATCAACCCCTTTTTTAGGAGGGCTTGCCGAACCCTTACGATATTTACTTCTTCCTCTTGTACTGATAGTTTGTAAAGCAACTTGATATTTTGTCTTAGTCTTCCCTGCTGCCAGTTTCCTAGCAGCAGCATCCAACTTCTTCTTAGCTTCTAGCTCTTTTTTCATCCTCTCATCTTGTTCTTGTACCGCACTCCAATCTAATTTCCTAGTTTCCTTCTCAACTGATGTTGCAGCAGCCACAGAAGAAGTATCCACGGAAGTAATAGGTACCTCTGTGTAAACCTCCTCCTCCACACTTTCAATATCGTCAGTCCCAGTATCAAACATGTTTGATGTCGCCAACTCATCAACAGGTTTGACAGGTGAAGATCTTCGAGAAGTTCTAGTAGCAGGTCTAAATCCATCTCCCACTACTTGTTCTAAAACAGGATCTGCAATTGGCAATTCTCCACCCGTAGATTCAATTCGCCCAGAAGTAGCAACCATCTCAATGTTCGCATCCTCTCCATTTTTAGCAGTCGTCTCAATAATAGAAACCGCCACCTCAATTTCCTTTTCCTTTCGCACTTCATTGTCCTTGGCCCTACGCACCTCCACATCAGCTGCCTTGCGCGCCTGAGCTTCCTTCTTGCGTGCTTCCAACTCTTTTGCCTTCCTCTTCTCCAAGTCCAACTCTCGCAAGTGATTAACCTTCGCACTTGCAGCGTCCCGCTCTATTGCAGCCATCTCGGCTGACTTGTCAAGTTCCATAGCTCTCTTCTTTAACTCCTCCAACTCCCGAATCGCATCCAGCTCTACTTAGGAATAGATACTGCGATAATATCGCGAATGATATCAGAAATTAGAGGACAGCTTAGTTGTCACCCATTATGTAGTTTCCTATAAATATAGATCCAATAGATTCAGGAAAGAGAGAGGTATTTTTTTGAGAGTTGAGAGAGTCTTGAGGAGAGAGACAATTTTAGGAGAGAGAGAAATATTTTGCAGAGAGATTTTTAGAGAGAGAAAATATATTTTCCTTTATCATCTTCTTCCCAAAAACTAGATTTAGAACTCCATTAATGGAGATTATCAATGTTAATCAAATGTAAAATTAAACAATCATAATGAAGAATCATGGATGTAGATCAAATTGATCGAACCATGTAAAAATCCTTGTGTCTATTTACAATATTTAGAATTTTAATCATACTTTTAATATCAAATTAGTTTAGATCAAGAGATTATTATCAAGATATTACAAGGGGTGTATTGTGGGAAATCCTGCAACTACATTTAGGCGCTAGAAACATGGATCTATTATTTTTATATTGAAGAAGATTCAAAGAAATTACCTACTGGTAGTGATGAGTTCAATTATCTTCGGCAAAAAACGTCATCTTCAATACAGAGAAATCAAGAGAGATATAGAGAGATGTTAAAGCTACATTAAGACCAAAGACGAAGAAAGAAGGGCAGAATGAAATTAAAATGAAACTACATCATCAATTAATCCAAAAGGACAAATTTCCTTCTTATTTCTTTTAACTTTCTTTTCAAATTCTCATATCTGTTGGTTTACAAATAAAATTTTCGGAGAACTTTTATATAAATTTTAACCAACCTTTAAAAAAAAAAAGTTTTGATTACAGTTTTGAACCTACTAAATTTTTCATTACAAACCGATCCAGTGGATTTTCAAAAAGTCAAGTGACATAATTTTTAGTAGATTGGGTTTTAAACTTTTTAAAAATAACATCAAACGAGCCTCCCTTATAGATTTGGTTCTCTGAATGACAAACTCATCTTCAAACCTTGTAGAATTGCTCACCAAACTGATCAAGCATTTACTTGCAAATGATTTATGGATGAATAATTTTGCGAACACCCAGATGTTAAGTATGAAGTGACTTGTGAGGTAACCAGCGAGCAATAAGAGCAACAAGAATAGTTGGTAGGTAATTGGCTGGTGACAAAGGAAATCCAAAAGAAAACATAAAGCGATCGAAAAGCTTCTCAAAACTAGCAGTCAACTTGCGATATTATCGCAAAGAAGAAAATAAATTCATTGCTCGCCAAGAGTATCAACTTAGGAGAAGAAAACTCAATGGACAAAAAGAACGAAGAACGTAATGTACTTTTACAAGGCAAAAATAAGAAGACAAATATACAACACGTGCAGAGGATTTCTGTCACAAACAATAGAGTAGAGATGCAAGCTCTTCTATCGCCAAAATAAAAATTCTTGCGAAGGAGCAAAGAAATGCATTTTTCTTGCGAGGAAGAGCAAAGAAGAGATCCTGCGGAGATAACAATTCTTGCGAAGTGCATTTTTCTTGAAAATTCAAGCTAACCTGCGAAGAAATGTTGCAAAGTTTACTGACAGGTGCCAACCAGCATTATGGAAAGACTTCTACATTATGCTACATAGCCAACAGAACCAACAAACAAGGAATAAGGTCAAATTCCAAAGACGATCCAACTTCTTAAACAACCCAGGGATGAGAACATGACAAAGAAGAATACAACAATACGTATTAACTAAAAGGGAGTACTCAAACTTCATAACTATTCTTTTGAATAACACAACAATGAATAAATGACTTGATCACTTCTCCAGAGCAAATAGTGAATGAAGAGATAACTAACTCTGCGAAGTTATAGTAGCCAAATGCATAACAGTAAAGTCCGTGAAGCAAAGTTTTGTAAAAGAAAGGTGTGATGATGATAGAAAGTTTATATGCTATATCAACCAGAAATTCGCAGCAGAAATTCATATCTTAACTTCGCAGGAGCATAAAATTAGTCACAGATGAAGAAGAAAATCAAAGAAATTACGTGCAGCTCAAAGGGACTCAACAGCAGCACGATGAAAATTGGAGTTTAATTTTTGCAGGAAAACAAAATAATGATAGGAAGTGCAAAGGGTCATTGTAGATGGAGTAAGGCAATATTACAGGGCCAAAAGATCATCGTTAATCAACATCCCCAACCATTTTCATCGACAACTCACATGAAGAACAAAAGCTAGGGAAAAGATAAACCTGCAATTATTTTCCAGGAAAGAGCTGCAAGAAGAATTATCTACAAACTCATGAGCGATCATCAAACCTCGAGAGCGTGAACAGATCACATTAATCAACATTTCCAGCGGTTTTCATCATCGACCCATGGTCATTGGCGAAATGGAGATTGCGAAAGAATATCTCAGTGAAAAAAGAAAAGAAAATGATAACCAAAATAGTTTCATCACCACTAAGGGGACACAACGTACAATTCAGTTCGTGCAAACCCAAAGCAATCCAGTTTGCGATGATAGAAAAACTCGTGTGATTTCAAAAATACAAAGCCCCATCATTCGTCAGTTGCATCATTGGGAATCGTTGCATGTCGACTAAAAAAAATGGAATGATAATAAGCAAAGAAAGGTGGAGATTAAGGACGGGCATAAAGAAGAAAAACAAAAAGAAATGGTGGACAGGTTCCCACAACCACGTCACCAATAAAAAGAGTAAACAACAACGTCACTACAGCCAGGGGTCTAAAGCAAAACAGTATGCAGAAACCTCACCAATAAAAAATGCATTTACCACAAAGATATTTTGATCTTCATTTTCATTTTGATAATAAGTAGCAGGGATGTACCAGACAACATGGAGAAATTTGTAGGTAAAGAATTTAGCAGGTGAAAAAGTTTTGCAGATGAATGAAAACATCAAGAATCGTCAGCAAATCCCAGACCAATTCAAGAACGAATTCAAAGCTCCAATGGTCTCTTTCATCAACTTAATCTATGTTGGGAGATTACATCATCAAAAACTAGAGGGGATTGATACAACTCGTAACAACCATAATCACGCTAAGAAAGACACACCCATCTTTGTTAGAATGCAGCTATTCTACTTGTGCAGTTCAAGAGCTACGAGTAACAACGCCAAAGAGTGAAGAAGGACAACTTGTAAAAGAATAAAGCCAATCCAGCGAGATGCAACCGCGAGCAAAAAGAAAATATGAAGTAAAGTTCTGTTCGTCCCCAACTCCAACAAAGGAAAAGAAAGAAGAAGCTACTAAGTACATCAACCCATGATGACCGTAAGAGCTGCGAGCAGTAAAAATCTCTCCCAAATCAACAAAGGTTCAAGGGAAATGAGAAACACAATTGAGAGGGAAGTATTCTCACCCTCTCATCTCTAAATTATTTTTCCAAAATTTCGCAATTTAAAAAATTTCATCAAGCATCTAAAGTTAAACATATAACAGTCAAACATGAAGATGATGGTCTCGGGCAAACAATTAAGGATTGACGAGCAGATACCAAAGAAGCTGCGATATGTGAAGAATAAGTCATTTCAGCATGCACCTGCGATGACAGAGATAGCGATCATTCAGTTTTACCTGCGATAGATGACTAAACTTTCCCAACACAAAATGGTAGCAGCAAATGAAACTGTTTGTTCCTGCGAAGTAGTTTAGCAGCAAGGAAGAAAATCGCAGAAACAAAGAAGGGACGAAGAACAACTTGTTGCAACTGTTACTTTGTATAGGAGTAAGATGATAAGATGTTTAAAAAGAAAGACCAGAAACCGAAACAACCTTATTTATTCTGCGAGAGCCCAGTTCGTCCAAACCAACAGGAAATGAACATGAAATCAAAAATATTTCTTATTAAACATGAAATTAAAAAAGAGATTTCTTATTAAACAGGAAATTAAAAAAGAGATTTCTTATTCTGTGAAAGCCCAGTTTGTTAACTTTACTTATTCTCACAATACAGAAGCCCAGTTCATCAATTAAAGAGATTTAAAGAGTTGGTGATCTTTTTTGGGAGATTATTGAAAAAACAAGGGCCAGAAAAGTCTACTTCATCAACAAAAAATAAGGTCACATCAGTCAATATTTGCGAAGATAATATTTATAACGAAGACAAAAAATTAGATAAAGACGAAGGCAAGTTCCTGCAAAGAGTAAATACAGTTGAAAAGCTTCTGTGAAGTAATGAAGTGGAAGTAAAGCGAAGAAATTGAGTAAAGCTACAATGTTTTCTCATATTGCGGCAAATATGACACACATATGGCCATGATTAAAGAAAATAATAAGAAGAAAATGGGAGATTACTTCGCAGACAAATTTCTCAAGAGAGGGTCAGCACATTTGGTATGTTGCAAAGAGTAAGCAAGAGGCAGATCATTTCTCATTTTTTCTCATTTCACAAGCAAATCAAATGCTTCGCGAGAATCGACAGCAACAGAAAATCGCAAGAAAGCTAAGTACCACTTCCTTAAATATTTTACTTACAGAAAATGAAATTTTTTGATTTATTTTACAAAAAGCGATACTATCGCAATATTTTAAAGAACATTTCTAAGATTTTAATATTTCAAAAGATTTCAAAAAATTTGATTTAATTTACTAAAAGCGATACAATCGCAAGATTTCTAAACTTTCTAAGATTTCAAAACATTTCAAATATTTTTGATTTGATTGACAAAGAGAGATACATTCGTAAGATTCCAAAAATTTCAAAAGATTATGCAAATGAAATCATCGCAAAAAATTTACAGATCTCCAAAATTTTCCAAAAATTCCAAGATTAAAGAAAAAAATAATAATTAAATTTCGAAATTTTAAGATTTACAAAGAGCGATACAATCGAAGAATTGCAAAGATTTTACAACTACAAAGATTTTTCTTGAATATTTACTTTGCGTAAATAATATGATATTGTGGTTGAAATGAAAGAGGAAATGACATAATAAAGAAACGTGAAGCTATCGCGAGAAACACGAATAAAATTTCGCAGAGACATAAGAATGGGACGAACCTTTATGGCGTGCACCCTAGTTCGCGAATACAATTTCGCAAGAGGCAAATGTAAGACCTAATAGTGCGTCATATAAGGGGGTATCTGCTAACATGATTCAGGGGTAAGGTTATACCGCTGCTGGATCCTGAGTCATGGAGATGTTGGGGTTAAAGAAAACCTATCCGGGAGAGAGACCTTGGATTTCCAGCTTTATAAGGTTATACCCTGGTTGGACGACCGAGGATCTCTTCTAAGAAGTGCAGAGTATGACTAAGGCGCCGAGGTACACGGTTGAGCCAAGGGTTCCCGAGACGGACGAACCTACCCTGGCCATCCTTGGTAAGTCTTGGATATGATGCACTTGGCCTGAAGAAAACCCCACTTAGGGTGCAGTCTTGTAACTATAAGCCATATAGGCATAAAGGACAAGAGGCTGCGAAAACAACTGGTTGTTGGTAAATATGGATGAGAGGAGCTAGTCTTGTATGGCCAATGTGCCCTCCTTGAAGGGGCAACCAGGGGGAAGATAAGGGCGGAACCCTCCATTAGGGAGATGATAAGTGTCTTAAGACGGCAATGCCATGGGGATTTATGATCGCAAGAACATTTAGGCATGTCATATTGTCGCGTGACGTAAATTATACAGAGGCAACAAGCCATAAGAGATATGTTTAGATGAGATCAATGGGTTTTTACATGAAAATGTAAAGACGTCCTGCGATTTCATCGCACGCCGACAATTTCATGGGACTTTATTCTCGCGAGGGGATTTAGATCTATCATATTGTCGTAGAAAATTCAAAGAAAAATGGATAAGGCAAGATCAATGGGTTTTTACATGCAAATGTAGAGACGTCCTGCGATTTTGTCGCAGAAAGAAAATTGGAAAAATAAGACCTTTAATTAGGAAGGCAAAATAAGACCAATAGAATAATTTCTAACTTAATTATTTTCTTTTAAGAATGCAGAATCTCTCAGAAGTATTATTCAGAATTTGCTCATCGCAAGAGAGATAGCAAGTACTATCAGAATCTCTCAGAAGTATTGTTTAGAATTTCTCGGAAGTATTATTCCGAGTCTCTCAAGAGGATTGTCTACAATCTCACAGCAATATTCATCGTAGCACTATTCAGCACTATTCATCGCAGAACTATTCATCGCGGGAACATTCAACACTATTCATCGCGGCACTATTCATAATTTCGCAGAAACATTCAACAACATGCAGAAATTTTCAAACTCATTCAGCATCTCGCAGACTATTTCAGAATTTCACAGGAGAAGTCATTATTTCGCAGAATGAGGCAGAGGCAATTCGTTTATTAAACATTTTCTCAAGGATTCTTCCTTCATAGATAAAGAACATAGGCAACTATGGATTACCAAGAAGACATTTTATGTTCTTTATCTTCTCGGCAAGAATCATTTCCAAAATGGACAAGAATTTTCACCAGAAATGAAGTAATAATTTCGCGTGAATAGAGGCAATACTTATGATTTTCATTAAAGGACGGATACTTCTTTATATTTTGAGGATTGAGTACTTCTTATATTTCTTCAAGGATACTTCATACTTCGCAGAGTTGATACTTCTTATTTACTTAGCAAAGATATGGAACTTCACAAAAGAATAGAGGCAAGTACGTACTTCTCAAGTCTAGTATTCTTTCGCTTGTTCCTTCATCAACAAAAATTAACGACTACTACAACAACAGATTTTTTTCTTAAAGATTACTTTTCAAGCAATATTCAAGAAAAAAGAGGCAAGATGTAGTACCAGAATATCGCCACAAAGATATTTTGGGCGAGATTAACAACATTTCTCATGAAAGCGTCACAACGAGTTCTCCAACAAAACTTTATGAGTGTCACAATATAATGACATAACAGTTGACGATTGAAGAAACACAAAAAGAACATGATTAACTGGCGATGGTTACGATGCTTAGGAATAGTTACTGCGATAATATCGCGAATGATATCCGAAATTAGAGGACAGCTTAGTTGTCACCCATTATGTAGTTTCCTATAAATAGAGATCCAATAGATTCAGGAAAGAGAGAGGTATTTTTTTGAGAGTTGAGAGAGTCTTGAGGAGAGAGAGAAATATTTTGCAGAGAGATTTTTAGAGAGAGAAAATGTATTTTCCTTTATCATCTTCTTCCCCAAAACTAGATTTAGAACTCCATTAATGGAGATTATCAATGTTAATCAAATGTAAAATTAAACAATCATAGTGAAGAATCATGGATGTAGATAAAATTGATCGAACCATGTAAAAATCCGTGTGTCTATTTACAATTTTTAGAATTTTAATCATACTTTTAATATCAAATTAGTTTAGATCAAGAGATTATTATCAAGATACTACAAGGGGTGTATTGTGGGAAATCCTACAACTACAAAACTACATGAGATGGTGGCTATTTATCTCCGTTTTGGGGATTCATGTAGAACAAGGATGAACTGATATTCAAATTCAGTTAACAGTGGTGTTGGATCAATGGATTAATGGAGAAACGAAACTGAGAAGATGCAATCTGTTGAATGGGACTAAGAATGGTAAATGTAGCAGTGATGGTATTTTCTATTAACAATAGTTGGTGTTTTGAACCGTAAAGACAGTGTTGATGTTTACTTCGGCAATGGATTATGGGGATTAAGGCAAGGAAAGTGCTAAGTGATACTGTGGTCATATTTGGGCAAGATTGATTATGAATTCAGTGTGGTAGAGATATGAGTTCTCAAGATAGTTTGGGTGATTGGTTGGGATAATTACAGTCTGTGGTGTCTCTATTACTCGCAATGGGTTCTGTTTGTTAGAGTTTGGGAGTAGTGGCGAGACTTGGTGAAGGCCTAAGTCTGGTCAGAATCATAATTGGTGCGTGGTCAGTTGAAGAAGAGATAAAACTATTCCCCCCATCCAGGAAGTGTTTGAATCAGTCTTTAGAGATGAGTGTGTTATGTACCCAATGGAGAGATGAATAAGGCAGGAAAACAAGGTTGAATCCGGAAGTCATAGAAAAATTCACAGCCTTTGTGTATAAAGGAGAACAACAACCAACCAAGAAGGGTAAGCTGGAATACCATAATCCGCGTTTTGTTTTGCTTTCTATTTTATTCAGTTCTTTTTAGTTCTCTTGTGTGTTAGATTATTCATTGAATACTTTTTATGGCTTTCTACATAACTATGAGAAGCTAAACCCTTCTCTGCCAAGACAAGATGGGAAGCTTGATGTGTTTAAGTATTTTTCACCGTGATCATAAATAAATTTCATGTTTTAGTCCATTTCTTTGTCTGTGTTTTGATTGCAATTTTGTGTTGATGGTGTCGAGAAACTTCAAAGATTCATTGTGATTTCTGGATACATTGAATGCTAGGGAATCCATGTGACATTTCTCAATTGAGCTTTATTTTAGAAACATAATCAATTAGTCTTGATATGGTATTTGTTTTAGTTACTTTGAAATCCCAATTTGCTATATATGCCGGGTAGAATGAGTCATTATTCAGTTCTATTCGAGTTATAATTTGATCACATAATACTTGAATACGTTAGGTGGAACTTCAAAGTCTTGGTAGATACAAAAATCACTTATACCTTTCTTTTACAATTATCGTTTGCTGCATTTTTCAACTCAATTACAAATCAAAATTATATTATTGCTTTGCTTTGCTAAACAATTTTTCTGAGCACCAAGAATCTGTGTAGTTCGAAAACGACTATACTACACTTCTTTATCTTTGATACTCTGAAATGAGTAATCAAATTTTGGCTCAGCGGGCCGGGGATTGTTTAGTGTTCTTTAGAATTAAGTTCTGCATCGGTTTGTTTTTAGTTTTGCTTTAGATTTTTCTGATTTCTGTTGCTTCTTAAAAGGGAGTAAGGTAGCTCTAAAGACTTTGCGACAATTAGGAGCTGCTACGGGTGCTAGGAACGAGTTTCTTCAGTTGTGATTATGCTGAAATATATCCGAAATTACAGCCATTTGGGTTACATTGTATCCGTTTCTTGTTTCCTTTGTGTATGCAATATTCTAGGTATGATCAATTCAGTCGATTAGTTAGAATTCACCGTTTAGCTAATAGGGTATTAGAGAATCACCCTAGTCATCCTATGGCTGGTGAAGCTGAGAGATTAGAGGTTGAGGCTGAAGCTGCTAGAATAGCTGCTGAAGCCGCAACCAATGATAATGGACCTTGAACCCTTAGGGATTACTTGCATCCGGAAAGGACTTCTACACCTTCTTGTATAGTTCTTATGGCTAATGCTGGCAATGTGTCGATAAAATATGGGAAGATACAAGCACTGCCTAAGTTCCATGGTTTGGACTCAGAGAGTCCATACATACATTTGAAAGAATTTGACGAGGTTTTTACATACTCTAAAAGAGAAAGCTAAGACTTGGCTACATTATTTGTGACCAAATAGCATTCGGGAATGGAATGAAATGACTAGAGAGTTTCTGGAAAAAAAAATCCAATTCACAAAACATTCACTTTTAGGAAATGTATAATGAATTTTTCTCAAATGAGTCATTTTTCGAGTGTTGGGAGAGATTTAAAGATTTTCTTTCAAGCTGCCCTCATCATGGTTATGAAATTTGGAGAGTAATTAACTTCTTTTATGATGGTTTGAATTCATGTATGCGCCAGTTTGTTGAAATGATGTGTAATGGGAAATTGTTGACCAAGCAAATTCCATGGATACTTATAAAAGACCATTTAGCTCCCCATATTCAGAAACATACAATCCAAATTGGTGAAACCATCCTAATTTCAGTTGGAGGAATGGTCATACAATGAATGGTATTAATGCTCCCCAAGGGTCTTCATCTAGTAACCCTTATGTGCCACTTCATAAGAATTCTCTTGAGGATACTTTACATATATTTATGCAGTGACAGACACAGATAAATCAAAATATTATGAAGACTTTGGATGTACTGAAAACTAGCATAGTTAGAATTAAATCACGTCTCAATGTTAGGGAGAAAGGGACATTGCCTGCCCAAACTCTACCTAACCCAAAAGGCCAATTTGAGGTTAAATATTCTAACTTGGAGCAAGCTAATGTTGTCACTACTCTTAGAAGTGGTAAGGTGATTGAGACTCCGATGAAGGTGAACGAACCTGAGAAGTCACTGGAGTTTAAGAGTAGTGATGGTCACAGTGATACTCAAAATGAACATTCTGAAATTGATAGGAAGATGCATGCTCCATTTCCTCATCGTTTATTGTCTACTAAACAGTTGGCAGATAATAAAGATATCCTTGATGTATTTCAGCAGGTGAAGATCAACATACCTCTCTTAAGTGTGATTAAGCAAGTTCCAGCTTAAGCCAAGTTCTTGAAGGATCTCTGCACGGTCAAGAGGAAGCACAATGTGCAGAAAAAGGCATTTCTCACGGAATAGGTAAGTTCTATTCTTCAACATAACACTCCTCCTAAATATAAAGATCCGGGATACCCTACTATTTCTTGTATAATAGGGGATTCCATGATCAAACAAGCACTTCTGGACTTGGGAGCTAGTGTAAACCTCCTACCGTTCTCGGTTTATGAGCAGTTGGGCTTAGGTGAATTAAAACCCACCTCAGTCACTTTACAACTTGCTGACAGATCCGTTAAAGTACCGAGAGGGGTAGTTGAGAATGTGTTAATTCAAATCAATAAATTTTACTATCTGGTGGATTTTATCGTGTTAAATACTCAACTTGTAGCTAATGCTAGTAAAGAAATACCTGTCATCTTAGGTCGTCCTTTTCTTGCAACTGCATATGCCTTGGTCAATTGTTGAACTGGAATAATGAATCTTTCATTTGGAAATATGACTATTGAGTTGATATATATTTGATGCATGTAAACATCCAGGCGGTAGATATGATGTTCATGAAGTTAATATGATTGAAACATGTGTGCATGAAAAAGCATCGGATCTAGAATCCAAGGTTTCTTTAGAAACTTGTTTTCCTAATCTGTTGGATTTTAATGAGGATGGGTACATTGAGGAAGTTAATTCTTCACTGAATTCATCCCTGTTGCTGGATATGGATAAGTGGCAGTCTAGATTTGAGTCACTTCAAATCAGTGAGACCGAGCCATTGTCTCCATCCGTAGAATTCCCAAATACTGAATTTAATCCTCTTCCTAATGAACTGATTTATGATGTTTTAGGCCAAAATGGAAATGTTATTATTTCTTTACCATCTGAACTTAATGAGGAACAGGAAATAATATATTCACATGTTCCTAGGAAGTATATAAGTGCCGCATGATGGAGTATTGCAGACATAGAAGGGTTTGATCCTAGTATTTGCACATGTATGAAGTCACAGCTCAATGAGCTTCATGAGATCAGAAATATGGATGATACATACTGCAATTGTAAAATGAAATTGTGTTTTGATAAGCATGCTATTAGGGAAATAGTTGAACCAGTTCTTTGCTATGATTCTCATTTGCATTTGTTTTCTAATAAGCTCAAGTCACAATGGAAAGACCCATTTAATGTTAAAAACAAATTTCGCGATTATATTGTTGGCATTCATAATCCTAATAACAGCAACATCTTCAAGGTTAATGTGTAGCTATTGAAGCCAGTTTTGGAACTTGTGAATCCAGAAGTCGATACCACGACTCTGGAGGATCCTTCTTATAATTGATTGGCTGTGTTTTGCAGATGTCTAGCTGGAGACATAAAATTCAGCGCTTTAGGGAGACAACCCTCTTCTGATGTGTTTGTGGGTATCACAGCTGGAAGCCCTCACGAGACAGACTCGTCCTCTTGTGCAAGCTTGAGTTTTAAAGGCTTGTTCCATGGGCTAAATGCAACCGAACTGACCTGCGACAGTGGTAAAATAATGTTATTTTATTTCTTTTCTTTATCATGAATAATATGTTTATGCTTGGGTGATTACCCCTTTCCACCTTTGAACTGTTTTTTTTAACCACTGCCACATTGAGGACAATGTAGAAATCAGGATGGGGGTGGGGTACATCAAATACATGCTTTTCTTAGTCTTTGTCTGCATATTCAGGTTTCATTGTTTGTACTTTTTAGTCAAAAAAAAAATGAAGTGAAAAATTTACATGATAAGATCAGCTATTTAGCGGTCTTTGTAAACCACTGTTTAGTGGTTTTGTCTAGCTGTTTAGCGGACATTTTTAATCCAGCTGTTTAGCGAATTTGTCTAGTTGTTTAGCAGACGCCCTTAACCAGCTGTTTAGCGGGTTCATCTTGCTGTTTAGCAGATATTTCTCAATGACTATTTAGTGGTTCAGTCTAGCTGTTTAGCAGACGTATCTCCATATTCAGCTGTGTAGCGGATATAATTTTTTCTTGTTTTACTCGGGACTAGCAAAATGTAAGTGTGGGGGAGTTGATAAGCACGTAAGTGCGACATTTTTACACCCATATTTACACTAGCAAGGTCTCGTTTATCGTCTAATAATACTGTTTTAAGTCATTTACCGGAATTACATGTGAAATCCGTTTACCCAGAGAACTAATGGCTTCGAAGCTTAATTGCCGCTTGCAACTAGCTTGCATCTGTGGGCTGGCAAACCAACAGTTCTTTGGACGCACCACCTTGCCATTTCATTTCCAGAGATATCACTTCACAAAGAGTTTTCTTTGCTTCTTCAAGCATGTGAGCCGCACAAGGGGTTAAGAGAAAAGCGAGACGTGTCACCTTCTACACCACATTTTTGTGTGGAACCATGAAGGAATCGAACATCGTATTCTATTATCTGTAGAAGGGAATCGAAGGTTCATTTCTCATCAGATCAAAGAAGGGTTGCAGCAGATGACATCTTAATAACATGGTAGAATTCTTAGATGGGTTTTTGCTTGAGAGAAATAGGGTATGATGTTGGAATTCCTCAAGCAATTCTCAGAAAATTTCATGGCAGCAACATTGAAATTGGTTTGAGTTCGATTGCACAACAAAGAAAGGGTCAGCAACATCATCGAATTTGAGAAGGCTTGATACAGATATGTGTTGATTCTGCCAAAGCGAAATTAGGTTAACATGGTGGCTGTCGGGTGGATTTGCAGAGGTAACTGGAGAAGGTTAATTCAGTTCCATGGAGATGCAGATTAAAAGGTACCCAACCATTAAATATTCCATTTCATTCATATCCATGGTGTTATTTCTTGTGTTTGGGGGTTTTCCTTGAATCGAAATTAGGTCAATTTGAGTTATGAAGAGAGAAACTTGTAGTACCAGAATATCGCCACAGCAATATTCTGGCAAGATTAACAACATTTCTGCGAGCGTCACAGCGAGTTCTCCAACAACACTTTGCGAGTGTCACAAAATAATGACATAACAGTTGACGATTGAAGAAACACAAAAAGAACATGATTGACTGGCGATGGTTACGATGCTTAGGAATAGTTACTGCGATAATATCGCGAATGATATCCGAAATTGGAGGACAGCTTAGTTGTCACCCATTATGTAGTTTCCTATAAATAAAGATCCAATAGATTCAGGAAAGAGAGAGGTATTTTTTTGAGAGTTGAGAGAGTCTTGAGGAGAGAGACAATTTTAGGAGAGAGAGAAAAAAATTTGCAGAGAGATCTTTAGAGAGAGAAAATGTATTTTTCTTTATCATCTTCTTCCCCAAAACTAGATTTAGAACTCCATTAATGGAGATTATCAATGTTAATCAAATGTAAAATTAAACAATCATAGTGAAGAATCATGGATGTAGATCAAATTGATCGAACCATGTAGAAATCCGTGTGTCTATTTAGAATTTTTAGAATTTTAATCATACTTTTAATATCAAATTAGTTTAGATCAAGAGATTATTATCAAGATATTACAAGGGGTGTATTATGGGAAATCCTGCAACTACATTTTGGCGCTAGAAACAGGGACCTATTATTTTTATATTGAAGAAGATTCAAAGAAATTACCTACTAGTAGTGATGAATTCAATTGTCTTCGGCAACAAACGTCTTCTTCAATACAGAGAAATCAAGAAATATATAGAGAGATGTTAAAGCTACATTAAGACCAAAGACGAAGAAAGAAGGGCATAATGAAATTAAAATGAAACTACATCATCAATTACTCCAAAAGGACAAATTTCTTTCTTATTTCTTTTAACTTTCTTTTCAAATTCTCATATCTGTTGGTTTACAAATAAAATTTTCGGAGAACTTTTATATAAATTTTAACCAACCTTTAAAAAAAAAAAGTTTTGATTACAGTTTTGAACCTACTAAATTTTTCATTACAAACCGATCCAGTGGATTTTCAAAACGTCAAGTGACATAATTTTTAGTAGATTGGGTTTTAAACTTTTTAAGAATAACATCAAACGAGCCTCCCTTATAGATTTGGTTCTCTGAATGACAAACTCATCTTCAAACCTTGTAGAATTGCTCACCAAACTGACTGTTTACTTGCAGCGATTTATGGATGAATAATTTTACGAACACCCAGCTGTTAAGTATGAAGTGACTTGTGAGGTAACCAGCGAGCAACAAGATCAACAAGAATAGTTGGTAGGTAATTGGCTAGTGACAAAGGAAATCCAAAAGAAAACATAAAGCGATCGAAAAGCTTCTCAAAACTAGCAGTAAACTTGCGATATTATCGCAAAGAAGAAAATAAATTCATTGCTCGCCAAGAGCATCAACTTAGGAGAAGACAACTCAATGGACAAAAAGAACGAAGAACGTAATGTACTTTTACAAGGCAAAAATAAGACAGCAAATATACAACACGTGCAGATGATTTCTGTCACGAACAATAGAATAGAGATGTGAAGGAGCAAAGAAATGAATTTTTCTTGTGAGGAAGAGCAAAGAAGAGATCTTGCGGAGATAACAATTCTTGCGAAGTGAATTTTTCTTGAAAATTTAAGCTAACTTGCGAAGAAATGTTGCAAAGTTTACTGACAGGTGCCAACCAGCATTATGGAAAGACTTCTACATCATGCTACTTAGCCAACAGACCCAACAAACAAGGAATAAGTTTAAATTCCAAAGACGATCCAACTTCTTAAACAACCCAGGGATGATAACATGACAAAGAAGAATACAACAACACGCATTAACTAAAAGGGAGTACTCAAACTTCATAACTATTCTTTTGAATAACACAACAATGAATGAATGACTTGATCACTTCTCTGGAGCAAATGGTGAATGAAAAGATAACTAACTCTGCGAAGTTATAGTAGACAAATGGAGAACAGTAAAGTCCGTGAAGCAAAGTTTGTAAAATAAAGGCGTGATGATGATAGAAAGTTTCTATGCTACATCAACCAGAAATTCGCAGCAGAAATTCATATCTAAACTTCACATGAGCATAAAATTAGTCACAGACGAAGAAGAAAATCAAAGAAATTACGTGCAGCTCAAAGGGACTCAACATCAGCACGATGAAAATTGGAGTTTAATTTTTGCAGGAAAACAAAATAATGATAGGAAGTGCAAATGGTCATTGTAGATGGAGGAATGCAATATTACAGGGCCAAAAGATCATCGTTAATCAACATCCCCAACCATTTTCATCGACAACTCACATGAAGAGCCAAAGCTAGGGAAAAGGTAAACCTGCAATTATTTTCCAGGAAAGAGCAGTAAGAAGAATTATCTACAAACTCATGAGCGATCATCAAACCTCGAGAGCGCGAACAGATCACATTAATCAACATTTCCAGCGGTTTTCATCACCAACCCATGGTCATTGGCGAAATGGCGATTGCGAAAGAATATCTCAGTGAAAAAAGAAAAGAAAATGATAACCAAAACAGTTTCATCACCACTAAGGGGACACAACGTACAATTCAGTTCGTGCAAACCCAAAGCAATCCAGTTTGCGATGATAGAAAAACTCGTGTGATTTAAAAAAGACAAAGCCCCATCATTCGTCAGTTGCATCATTGGGCATCGTTGCATGTCGACTAAAACAAATGGAATGATCATAAGAAAATAAAGGTGGAGATTAAGGACGGACATAAAGAAGAAAAAAAAAAGAAATGGTGGATAGGTTCCCACAACCACGTCACCCATAAAAAGAGTAAACAACAACATCACTACAGCCAGGGGTCTAAAGCAAAACAGTATGCAGAAACCTCACCAATAAAAAATGCATTTACCACAAAGATATTTTGATCTTCATTTTCATTTTGATAATAAGTAGTAGGGATGTACCAGACAACATGGAGAAACTGGTAGGTAAAGAAGTTAGCAGGAGAAAAAGTTTTGCAGATGAAAGAAAACATCAAGAATCGTCAGCAAATCCCAGACCAATTCAAGAACGAATTCAAAGCTCCAATGGTCTTTTTCATTAACTTAATCTATGTTGGGAGATTACAGCATCAGAAACTAGAGGGGATTGATACAACTCGTAAAAACCATAATCACGTAAAGAAAGACACATCCATCTTTGTTAGAATGCAGCTATTCTACTTTTGCAGTTCAAGAGCTGCGAGTAACAACACCAAAGAGTGAAGAAGGACAACTTGTAAAAGAAGACAGCCAATCCAGCGAGATGCAACCGCGAGCAAAAAGAAAATATGAAGTAAAGTTTTGTTCGTCCCCAACTCCAACAAAGGAAAAGAAAGAAGAAGCTACTAAGTACATCAACCCATGATGACCGTAAGAGCTGCGAGCAGTAAAAATCTCTCCCAAATCAACAAAGGTTCAAGGGCAATGAGAAACACAATTGAGAGGGAAGTATTCTCACCCTCTCATGTCTAAATTATTTTTCCAAAATTTCGCAATTTAAAAATTTTCATCAAGCATCTAAAGTTAAACATATAACAGTCAAACATGAAGATGATGGTCTCGGGCAAACAATTAAGGATTGACGAGCAGATACCAAAAAAGCTGTTATATGTGAAGAATAAGTCATTTCAGCATGCACCTGCGATGACAGAGATAGCGATCATTCAGTTTTACCTGCGATAGATGACTAAACTTTCCCAACACAAAATGGTAGCAGCAAATGAAACTGTTTGTTCCTGCGAAGTAGTTTAGCAGCAAGGAAGAAAATCGCAGAAACAAATAAGGGACGAAGAACAACTTGTTGCAACTGTTACTTTGTATAGGAGTAAGATGATAAGATGTTTAAAAAGAAAGATCAGAAACCGAAGAAACCTTATTTATTTTGTGAGAGCCCAGTTCGTCCAAACTAACAGGAAATGAACATGAAATCAAAAAGATTTCTTATTAAACATGAAATTAAAAAAGAGATTTCTTATTAAACAGGAAATTAAAAAAGAGATTTCTTATTCTGTGAAAGCCCAGTTTGTTAACTTTACTTATTCTCACAATACAGAAGCCCAGTTCATCAATTAAAGAGATTTAAAGAGTTGGTGATCTTTTTTGGGAGATTATTGAAAAAACAAGGGCCAGAAAAGTCTACCTCATCAACAAAAAATAAGGTCACATCAGTCAATATTTGCGAAGATAATATTTATAGCGAAGACAAAAAAATTAGATAAAGACGAAGGCAAGTTCAATCAAAAAGAAAATACAATTGAAAAGCTTCAGTGAAGTAATGAATTGGAAGTACAGCGAAGAAATTGAGTAAAGCTACAATACTTTCTCATATTGCGGCAAACATGACACACATATGGCCATGATTAAAGAAAATAATAAGAAGAAAATGGGAGATTACTTCGCAGACAAATTTCGCAAGAGAGGGTTAGCACATTTGGTATGTTGCAAAGAGTAAGCAAGAGGAAGATCATTTCTCATTTTTTCTCATTTCACAAGCAAATCAAATGCTTCGCGAGAATCGGCAGCAACAGAAAATCGCAAGAAAGCTAAGTACCACTTCCTTAAATATTTTACTTACAGAAAATGAATTTTTTTGATTTATTTTACAAAAAGCGATACTATCGCAATATTTTAAAGAACATTTCTAAGATTTTAATATTTCAAAAAATTTCAAAAAAATTGATTTAATTTATCAAAAGCGATACAATCGCGAGATTTCTAAACTTTCGAAGATTTCAAAACATTTCAAAGATTTTTGATTTGATTGACAAAGAGAGATACATTCGTAAGATTCCAAAAATTTCAAAAGATTATGCAAATGAAATCATCGCAAAAAATTTACAGATCTCCAAAATTTTCAAAAAATTCCAAGATTACAGGAAAAAAAAAAATTAATTTCGAAATTTTAAGATTTACAAAGAGCGATACAATCGCAGAATTGCAAAGATTTTACAACTTCAAAGATTTTTCTTGAATATTTACTTTTCATAAATAATATGATATTGTGGCTGAAATGAAAGAGGAAATGACATAATAAAGAAACGTGAAGCTATCGCGAGAAACGCGAATACAATTTTGCAGAGACATAAGAATGGGACGAACCTTTATGGCGTGCACCCTAGTTCGCGAATACAATTTCGCAAGAGGCAAATGTAAGACCTAATAGTGCGTCATATAAGGGGGTATCTGCTAACATGATTCAGGGGTAAGGTTATACCGCTGCTGGATCCTGAGTCATGGAGATGTTGGGGTTAAAGAAAACCTATCCTGGAGAGAGACCTTGGATTTCCAGCTTTATAAGGTTATACCATGGTTGGACGACCGAGGATATCTTCTAAGAAGTGCAGAGTGTGACTAAGGCGCCGAGGTACACGGTTGAGCCAAGGGTGTACGGGACGGACGAACCTACCCTGGCCATCCTTGGTAAGTCTTGGCTATGATGCACTTGGCCTGAAGAAAACCACACTTAGGGTGCAGTCTTGTAACTATAAGCCATATAGACATAAAGGACAAGAGGCTGGGAAAACAACTGGTTGTTGGTAAATCTGGATGGGAGGAGCTAGTCTTGTATGGCCGATGTGCCCTCCTTGAAGGGGAAACTAGGGGGAAGATAAGGGCGGAACCCTCCATTAGGGAGCTGATAAGTGTCTTAAGACGGCAATGTCATGGGGCTTTATGATCGCAAGAACATTTAGGCCTGTCATATTGTCGCGTGACGTAAATTATACAGAGGCAACAAGCCATAAGAGATATGTTTAGATGAGATCAATGGGTTTTTACATGAAAATGTAAAGACGTCCTGCGATTTCATCGCACGACGACAATGTCATGGGACTTTATTCTCGCGAGGGGATTTAGATCTATCATATTGTCGCAGAAAATTCATAGAAAAATGGATAAGGCAAGATCAATATGTTTTTACATGCAAATGTAGAGACTTCCTGCGATTTTGTCGCAGAAATAAAATTGGAAAAATAAGAACTTTAATTAGGAAGGCAAAATAAGACCAATAGAATAATTTCAAACTTAATTATTTTCTTTTAAGAATGCAGAATCTCTCAGAAGTATTATTCAGAATTTTCTCATCGCAAGAGAGATAGCAAGTACTATCAGAATCTCTCAGAAGTATTGTTCAGAATTTCTCGGAAGTATTATTCCGAGTCTCTCAAGAGGATTGTCTACAATCTCACAGCAATATTTATCGCGGAACTATTCATCACAGAACTATTCAGTATTATACATCGCAGCACTATTCATTGCGGGAACATTCAGCACTATTCATCGCGGTACTATTCATAATTTCGCAGAAACATTCAGAAATTTGCAAACTCATTCAGCATCTCGCAGACTATTTTAGAATTTCACAGGAGAAGTCATTATTGCGCAGAATGAGGCAGAGGCAATTCGTTCATTAAACATTTTCTCAAGGATTCTTCCTTCATAGATAAAGAACAGAGGCAACTATGGATTACCAAGAAGACATTTTATGTTCTTTATCTTCTCGGCAAGAATCATTTCCAAAATGGACAAGAATTTTCACCAGAAATGAAGTAATAATTTCGCGTGAACAGAGGCAATACTTATGATTTTCATTAAAGGACGGATACTTCTTTATATTTTGAGGATTGAGTACTTCTTATATTTCTTCAAGGATACTTCATACTTCGCAGAGTTGATACTTATTATTTACTTAGCAAATATATGGAACTTCACAAAAGAATAGAGGCAAGTACGTACTTCTCAAGTCTAGTATTCTTTCGCTTGTTCCTTCGTCAACAAAAATCAAAGACTACTACAACAACAGATTTTTTTCTTAAAGATTACTTTTCAAGCAATATTCAAGAAAAAATAGGCAAGATGTAGTACCAGAATAACGCCATAGCAATATTTTGGCGAGATTAACAACATTTCTGCGAGCGTCACAACGAGTTCTCCAACAACACTTTGCGAGTGTCACAAAATAATGACATAACAGTTGACGATTGAAGAATCACAAAAAGAACATGATTGACTGGCGATGGTTACGATGATTAGGAATAGTTACTGCGATAATATCGCGAATGATATCCGAAATTAGAGGACAACTTAGTTGTCACCCATTATGTAGTTTCCAATAAATAGAGATCCAATAGATTCAGGAAAGAGAGAGGTATTTTTTTGAGAGTTGAGAGAGTCTTGAGGAGAGAGACAATTTTAGGAGAGAGAGAAATATTTTGCAGAGAGATTTTTAGAGAGAGAAAATGTATTTTCCTTTATCATCTTCTTCCCCAAAACTATATTTAGAACTCCATTAATGGAGATTATCAATGTTAATCAAATGTAAAATTAAACAATCATAGTGAAGAATCATGGATGTAGATCAAATTGATCGAACCATGTAAAAATACGTGTGTCTATTTACAATTTTTAGAATTTTAATCATACTTTTAATATCAAATTAGTTTAGATCAAGAGATTATTATCAAGATATTACAAGGGGTGTATTGTGGGAGATGGTGGCTATTTATCTCCGTTTTGGGGATTCATGTAGAACAAGGATAAACTGATATTCAAATTCAGTTAACAATGGTGTTGGATCAATGGATTAATGGAGAAACGAAACTGAGAAGATGCAATCTGTTGAATGGGACTGAGAATGGTCAATGCAGCAGTGATGGTATTTTTTATTAACAATAGTTGGTTTTTTGAACCGTAAAGACAGTGTTTATGTTTACTTCGGCAATGGATTATGGGGATGTAAGGCGAGGAAAGTGCTTAGTGATATTGTGGTCATATTTGGGCAAGATTGATTATGAATTCAGTGTGGTAGTGATATGAGTTCTCAAGATAGTTTTGGTGATTGGTTGGGATAATTACAGTCTGTGGTGTCTCTATTACTCGCAATGGGTTCTGTTTGTTGGAGTTGGGGAGTAGTGGCGAGACTTGGTGAAGGCCTGAGTTTGGTCAGAATCATAATTGGTGCGTGGTAAGTTGAAGAAGAGATAAAACTATTCCCCCAATCCAGGAAGTGTTTGAATCAGTCTTTAGAGATGAGTATGTTGTGTACCCAATGGAGAGATGAATAAGGCAGGAAAACAGGGTTGAATCCGGAAGTCAAAGAACAAGTCACATCTTTTGTGTATAAAGGAGAACAACAACCAACCAAGAAGGGTAAGCTGGAATACCATAATCTGCGTTTTCTTTTGCTTTCTATTTTATTCAGTTCTTTTTAGTTCTCTTGTGTGTTAGATTATTCATTGAATACTTTTTATGGCTTTCTACATAACTATGAGAAGCTAAACCCTTCTCTGCCAAGACAAGAGGGGAAGCCTGATGTGTTTAAGTATTTTTCACTGTGATCATAAATAAATTTCATGTTTTAGTCCATTTCTTTGTCTGTGTTTTGATTGCAATTTTGTGTTGATGGTGTCGAGAAACTTCACAGATTCATTATGATTTCCGGATACATTGAATGCTAGGGAATCCCTGTGACATTTCTCAATTGGTATTTATTTTAGAAACATAATCAATCAGTCTTGATATGGTATTTGTTTTAGTTACTTTGAAATCCCAATTTGCTATATCTTCCGGGTAGAATGAATCATTATTAAGTTCTATTCGAGTTATAATTTGATCACATAATACTTGAATATGTTAGGTGGAACTTCAAAGTCTTGGTAGATACAAAAATCACTTATACCTTTCTTTTACAATTATCGTTTGCTGCATTTTTGCAACTCAATTACAAATCAAAATTATATTATTGCTTTGCTAAACAATTTTTCTGAGCACCAACAATCTCTTTGGTTCAAAAACGACTATACTACACTTCTTTATCTTTGATACTCTGAAATGAGTGATCAAATTTTGGCTCAGCGGGCCGGGGATTGTTTAGTTTTCTTTAGAATTAAGTTCTGCATCGGTTTGTTTTCAGTTTTGTTTTAGAGTTTGCTGATTTCTGTTGCTTCTTAAAAGGGAGTAAGGTAGCTCTAAAGACTTTGCGACAATTAGGAGATGCTACGGGTGCAGGGAAAGAGTTTCTTTAGTTGTGATTAAGCTGAAATATAGCCGAAATTACATTCATTTGGGTTACATTGTATCCGTTTCTTGTTTCCTTTGTGTATGCAATATTCTAGGTCTGATCAATTCAGTCGATTAGTTAGAATTCACCGTTTAGATAATAGGGTATTAGAGAATCACCCTAGTCATCCTATTGCTGGTGAAGCTGAGAGATTATCGGCTGAGGCTGAAGCTTCTAGAATAGCTGCTGAAGCCGCAGCCAATGCTAATGGACCTAGAACCCTTAGGGATTACTTGCAGCCGGAAAGGACTTCTACACCTTCTTGTATAGTTCTTACGGCTAATGCTGGCAATGTGTCGATAAAATATGGGCAGATACAAGCACTACCTAAGTTCCATGGTTTGGACTCAGAGAGTCCATACATACATTTGAAAGAATTTGACGAGGTTTGTACATACTCTAAAAGAGAAAGCTAAAACTTGGATACATTATTTGTGACCAAATAGCATTCGGCCATGGAATGAAATGACTAGAGAGTTTCTGAAAAAGTTTTTTCCAATTCACAAAACATTCACTCTTAGGAAATGTATAATGAATTTTTCTCAAATGAGTCATTTTTCGAGTGTTGGGAGAGATTTAAAGATTTTATTTCATGTTGCCCTCATCATGGTTATGAAATTTGGAGAGTAATTAACTTCTTTTATGATGGTTTGAATTCATGTATGCGTCGGTTTGTTGAAATGATGTGTAATGGGCAATTGTTGACCAAGCAAATTCCATGGATACTTATAAAAGACCATTTAGCTCCCCATATTCAGAATCATACAATCCAAATTGGCAAAACCATCCTAATTTTAGTTGGAGGAATGGTCCTACAATGAATGGTGTTAATGCTCCCCAAGGGTCTTCATATAGTAACCCTTATGTGCCACTTCATACGAATTCTCTTGAGGATACTTTACATACATTTATGCAGGGACAGACACAGATAAATCAGAATATTATGAAGACTTTGGATGAACTGAAAACTAGCATAGTTAGAATTAAATCACGTCTTAATGTTAGGGAGAAAGGGACATTGCCTGCCCAAACTCAACCTAACCCAAAAGGCTAATTTGAGGTTAAATATTCTAACTTGGAGCAAGCTAATGTTCTCACCACTCTTAGAAGTGGTAAGGTGATTGAGACTCCGATGAAGGTGAACGAACCTGAGAAGTCTCTGGAGTTTAAGAGTAGTGATGGTCACAGTGATACTCAAAATGAATATTCTGAAATTGATAGAAACATGCATGCTCCATTTCCTTATCGTTTATTGTCTACTAAACAGTTGGCAAATAATAAAGATATCCTTGATGTTTTTCAACAGGTGAATATCAACATACCTCTCTTAAGTGTGATTAAGCAAGTTCCAGCTTAAGCCAAGTTCTTGAAGGATCTCTTCACGATCAATAGGAATAATAATGTGCAGAAAAAGGAATTTCTCACGGAACAGGTAAGTTCTATTCTTCAACATAACACTCCTCCTAAATATAAAGATCCAGGATGCCCTACTATTTCTTGTATAATAGGGGATTCCATGATCAAACAAGCACTTCTGGACTTGGGAGCTAGTGTAAACCTCCTACCGTTCTCGGTTTATGTGCAGTTGGGCTTAGGTGAATTAAAACCCACCTCAGTCACTTTACAACTTGCTGACAGATCCGTTAAAGTACCGAGAGGGGTAGTTGAGAATGTGCTAATTCAAATCGATAAATTTTACTAGCTGGTGGATTTTATCGTGTTGGATACTCAACTTGTAATTAATGCTAGTAAAGAAATACTTGTCATCTTAGGTCGTCCTTTTCTTGCAACTGCAAATGCCTTGGTCAATTGTCGAACTGGAATAATAGATCTTTCATTTGGAAATATGACTGTTGAGTTGATATATATTTGATGCATGTAAAGATCCAGGCGGTAAATATGATGTTCATGAAGTTAATATGATTGAAACATGTGTGCATGAAAAAGCATATGATCTAGAAGCCAAGGTTCCTTTAGAAACTTGTTTTCCTAATCTGTTGGATTTCAATGAGGATGGATACATTGAGGAAGTTAATTCTTCACTAAATTCATCCCTGTTGCTGGATATGGATAAGTGGCAGTCTAGATTTGAGTCACTTCAAATCAGTGAGACCGAGCCATTGTCTCCATCCGTAGAATTCCCAAAGACTGAATTTAATCCTCTTCCTAATGAACTGAATTATGATGTTTTAGGCCAAAATGGAAATGTTCTTATTTCCTTACCATCTGAACTTAATGAGGAACATGTATTCACATGTTCCTAGGAAGTATATAAGTGTCGCATGATGGAGTATTACAGACATAGAAGGGTTTGATCCTGGTATTTGCACATGTAGGAAGTCACAGCTCATTGAGCTTCATGAGATCAGAAATAGGGATGATACAAACTGCAAATGTAAAATGAAATTGTTCTTTGATAAGCATGCTATTAGGGAAATAGTTGAACCAGTTTGCTATGATTCTCATTTGCATTTGTTTTCTGATAAGCTCAGGTCACAATGGAAAGACCCATTTAATGTTAAAAATGAATTTCGTGATTATACTATTGGCATTCAAAATCCTAATAACAACAACATCTTCAAGGTTAATGTGCAGCTATTGAAGCCAGTTTTGGAACTTGTGAATCCAGAAGTCGATACCACGACTCTGGAGGATCCTTCTTATAATTGATTGGATGTGTTTTGCAGATGTCTAGCTGGAGACATAAAATTCAGCGCTTTAGGGAGACAACCCTCTTCTGATGTGTTTATGGGTATCATAGCTGGAAGCCCTCACGAGACAAACTCGTCCTTTTGTGCAAGCTTGAGTTTTAAAGGCTTGTTGCATGGGCTAAATGCAACCGAACTGACCTACGACAGTGGTAAAATAATGTTACTTTATATTATTTATTTTCTTTATCATGAATAATATGTTTATGCTTGGCTGATTACCCATTTCCACCTTTGAACTGTTTTTTTTTTAACCACTGCCACATTGAGGACAATGTAGAAATCAGGATGGGGGTGGGGTACATCAAATACATGCTTTTCTTAGTCTTTATATGAATATTCAGGTTTCATTGTTTGTACTTTTTAGTCAAAAAAAAAATGAAGTGAAAATTTTACATGATAAGATCAGCTATTTAGCGGTCTTTGTAAACCACTGTTTAGTGGTTTTGTCTAGCTGTTTAGCGGACATTTTTAATCCAGCTGTTTAGCGAATTTGTCTAGTTGTTTAGCAGACGCCCTTAACTAGCTGTTTAGCGGGTTCATCTTGTTGTTTAGCAGATATTTCTCAATGACTGTTTAGTGGTTCCGTCTAGCTATTTAGCAGACGTCTCTCCATATCCAGCTATGTAGCGGATATAATTTTTTCTTGTTTTACTCGGGACTAGCAAAATGTAAGTGTGGGGGAGTTGATAAGCACGTAAGTGCGATATTTTTATACCCATATTTAGGTCTCATTTATCGTCTAATAATACTGTTTTAAGTCATTTACCGGAATTACTTGTGAAATCCGTTTACCCAGAGAACCAATGGCTTCGAAGCTTAATTGCCGCTTGCAACTAGCTTGCATCTGTGGGCTGGCAAACCAACAGTTCTTGGGCCGCACCACCTTGCCATTTCATTTCCAGAGATATCACTTCACAAAGAGTTTTCTTTGCTTCTTCAAGCATGTGAGCCGCACATGGGGTTAAGAGAAAAGCGAGACGTGTCACCTTCTACACCACATTTTTGTGTGGAACCATGAAGGCATCGAACATCGTATTCTATTCTCTGTAGAAGGGAAACGAAGGTTCATTTCTCATCAGATCAAAGAAGGGTTGCAGCAGATGACATCTTAATAACATGGTAGAGTTCTTAGATGGGTTTTTGCTTGAGAGAAATAAGGTCTGATGTTGGAATTCCACAAGCAATTCTCGGAAAATTTCATGGCAGCAACATCGAAATTGGTTTCGATTGCACAACAAAGAAAGGGTCAGCAACATCATCGAATTTGAGAAGCCTTGATACAGATATGAGTTCATTCTGCAAAAGCGAAATTAGGTCAATATGGTGGCTGTCAGGTGGATTTGCAGAGGTAATTGGAGAAGGTTAATTCAGTTCCATGGAGATGCAGATTAAAAGGTACCCAACCATTAAATACTCCATTTCATTCATATCCATGGTGTTATTTCTTGTGTTTGGGGGTTTGCCTTGAATCGAAATTAGGTCAATTTGAGTTATGAAGAGAGAAACTACATGAGATGGTGGCTATTTATCTCCATTTTGGGGATTCATGTAGAACAAGGATGAACTGATGTTCAAATTCAGTTAACAGTGGTGTTGGATCAATATATTAATGGAGAAACGAAACTGAGAAGATGCAGTCTGTTGAATGGGACTGAGAATGGTTAATGCAGCAGTGATGGTATTTTCTATTAACAATAGTTGGTGTTTTGAACCTTGAAGACAGTGTTGATGTTTACTTCGGCAGTGGATTATGCGGATGTAAGGCGAAGAAAGTGCTTAGTGATACTGTGTTCATATTTGGGCAAGATTGATTATGAATTCAGTGTGGTAGTGATATGAGTTCTCAAGATAGTTTGGGTGATTGGTTGGGCTAATTACAGTCTGCGGTGTCTCTATTACTCGCAATGGGTTCTGTTTGTTAGAGTTGGGGTGTAGTGGCGAGAATTGGTGAAGGCCTGAGTTTGGTCAGAATCATAATTGGTGCGTGGTCAGTTGAAGAAGAGATAAAACTATTCCCCCAATCCAGGAAGTGTTTGAATCAGTCTTTAGAGATGAGTGTAGTGTACCCAATGGAGAGATGAATAAGGCATGGTCAGTTGAAGAAGAGATAAAACTATTCCCCCAATCCAGGAAGTGTTTGAATCAGTCTTTAGAGATGAGTGTAGTGTACCCAATGGAGAGATGAATAAGGCAAGAAAACAGGGTTGAATCGGGAAGTCAGATAACAAGTCACAACCTTTGTGTATGAAGGAGAACAACAACCAACCAAGAAGGGTACGCCGGAATACCATAATCTGCGTTTTCTTTTGCTTTCTATTTTATTCAGTTCTTTTTAGTTCTCTTGTGTGTTAGATTATTCATTGAATACTTTTTATGGCTTTCTACACAACTATGAGAAGTTAAACCCTTCTTTGCCAAGACAAGAGGGGAAGCCTGATGTGTTTAAGTGTTTTTCACAGTGATCATAAATAAATTTCATGTTTTAGTCCATTTCTTTGTTTGTGTTTTGATTGCAATTTTGTGTTGATGGTGTCGACAAACTTCATAGATTCATTGTGATTTCCGGATACATTGAATGCTAGGGAATCCCTGTGACATTTCTCAATTGGGCTTTATTTTAGAAACATAATCAATCAGTCTTGATATGGTATTTGTTTTAGTTACTTTGAAATCCCAATTTGCTATATCTGCCGGGTAGAATGAAACATTATTCAGTTCTATTCGAGTTATAATTTGATCACATAATACTTGAATACGTTAGGTGGAACTTCAAAGTCTTGGTAGATACAAAAATCACTTATATCTTTCTTTTACAATTATCGTTTGCTGTATTTTTACAACTCAATTACAAATCAAAATTATATTATTGCTTTGCTAAATAATTTTTCTGAGCACCAACAATATCTGTGGTTCGAAAACGACTATACTACACTTCTTTATCTTTGATACTCTGAAAAGAGTGATCACCTACCATGCTAGCCGCACCACTGTGCCAATGGCAAACCATGCCAGCCACATCTACCGCGCCAAGGCATGCCAACCATGCTAGCCGCACCATGTGCCAATGGCATGCCAAACCCTTGGCCTCACCATGCCAAGCCAAACCGTCAATGCCCATGCCAAGCCCTTGGCCCCACTGTGACATGCCAAACACACCTTGCCATGGCACCATGCCAACCTAGCCGCGCCACCATGTTGGCCTTCCCTATGCGACTACCAAAACGAAGGAGTGCGATAATCAACGGTCGCCCTTCTATCCCACGAGCAAATCCTAGCCGCCCAAGTTTACTAGACAACACATGGTAACCTTTGTCCCAAAACCCTAGTTTTGGCCACGCCAAAGGCACGCCCCGACCATGCAATCATGCCGCTGGCTACCAACACCCCTTCTTGAGATCTTCCTGAGTTTTACTTTCGGGATGTTTTCACCTCCCGAACGAGCTCAAAACCTAAATATTCCCTTGGGGGAAGATAGGAAATTCTTTTCCGTGCAGAATGGAGGGGCGGACCATCAAAATCCGAGTCCATATGAGAATTCTACATCGATTCTAGTGAAGGGCGCTAATTAGGGTTTCAACATGCCAAATCCTAATTTAGACAAAGCCAATGGCGCTTCCCTTCTAAGCCATGCTGGCCATAAACCATGCCGTTGGCTACCAAACGAAGGCATGCGACGATCAACGGCCACTCTTCCATCTAAGATCGTCCAAGATCACCAGCTAACGCATGGCCACCTTTGGCCCAACGCCAAAATCTTAACTTAGCCACGCCTAACCATGTCAAAGCCATGACCGGTCATGCTTTCATGCCGATGGATACCAAACGAAGGTCTGCAACAATCAACGTCCATCTTTCCATCTAAGATGCAAATCTTAGCTGTCCAAGGTCGCCAACCAACGCATGGCCACCTTTGGCCCAACGCTAAAATCTTAACTTAGCCACGCCTAACCATGTCAGAGCCATGGCCGGTCATGATTTCATGCCGATGGCTACCAAACGAAGTCCTGCAACAATCAACTGCCATCTTTCCATCTAAGATGCAAATCTTAGTCATCCAAAGTCGCCAACCAACGCATGATAACCTTTGGCCCAACGCTGAAACCCTAATTTTGTCCACGCCTAAACCGCGCCAAGGCATGCCGTGCTAGCCACCTTGACGCGCCTAACCCATACCATGTCGGCCTTCCCTTTACAGATGCCAAAACGAAGGCCTGCAACAATCAACGGCCACTTTTCATCTAAGGTGCAGATCTTAGCCGTCCAAGGTTACCAGCTAACGCATAGCAACCTTTGGCCCTAAATTGGTCGTGCCTAAACAAAGCAAAAACCCTAAATTTTGGCCGCGCCTAAACTAGGCCATATTAAAGCCATACTGATCATGCAATAATCAACCCCTACCTGTCCTTTTAAGATGCAAAATCTCGACCATCGAAGGTCACCAAGCGAGCAAGTCTCTCAAGATCGACTTGCCAGGAAACAAAAATATGCTACATGTTTTCCACAAAAACATTCGAGACATCAACACATATCACAAACTGGGGGATCCTCTTTGGGTATTGGTTTGGCGGTATACAGCGTGCGGTGTACACTACGCCCGTCATAAGGAAGTGTCATAAGGATGAGGCGGTTAGTAAATATAGGAAGTTAACGGTGAAACGCTCTTTTTTATGGAACATCAATTCCATGCGTTAACGGTAGGGATGTTCATGGTCGGTTTTGGTTTGGTTTCTAGCCAAACCAAAAATGAAACCAATACTATTGGTTTCTAAAAATCTAAACCAAACTAATCCATTAACCATTGGTTCGGTTTCCAAATGGTTCCAGTTGGTTTCGGTTTGTCCCAGTGGTTTTTGGTTAACCAATAATTATGTCAAACCAAAAAAAAAAAAAAACACAAAATTACAGATAAAAAAATCGTAGTCGCCGATAGTATTGGTTTACACAAATTTACAGACAAATAAATAAATAAATAAATAAAATATCAAGAATAGTTAAAGCTTACTCTAAATCTAGAGATCAAAAGAAGATATATAATATATCTTAATTTAGTTATTGACAAATAAAAAAGAAGGAAGACCGGAAGAAAAAAGTCGAGTAGCAGCAGTTGTAGTTGGGGGTGGAGAAGGGAGGCGACTGAGAGAAAGAGAAAGAGAAAGAGGGAGAGTATCATAATGAAATATTAGATTTAGAGTTTCAATTTATCCTCTAAATTAATGGGTAGAATCTAATACTTGTAAATCAACGGTAGAAACTAAGTTTAAAAATTAATCGGTTTTTCAATAGTTTTTGGTTCGGTTTTAGAGGTCAAACCAAACCAAAACCAACACTATCGGTTTTCCACTTTCTATATCGCAACCAACCCATTAGTAAATGGTTCGGTTTGGTTTCTTCCTAATTAGTCTGGTTTGGTCCGGTTCCAGCGGAAAACCGAAACCATGTTCATCCCTAGTTAACGGTTACCACCTCCTCTCATTTACTCACCCATTTTTCCATTCCTTAATGAGACCAGAGTACGTTTCACTTCGACTTGTATAAATAGGTATTACCTATTTCCACCGAACAACAAGTTCATTCAGGAGAATACAACACTCAGAAAACATTTGCTAGCTTTCCATTTGTTAGCTTCCCACTTTCTGATACAAGTCGTAGAAAACAACTACTCTTCCAGAAATCAACTATTCTGGTCTCATCACTTTCCTTGCTTCCCTCCCCAAAACCAACCCATTCTCCTTCACTTTGTGACCGAGGAAAGTCTGGACCAACTATTTCTTAGTTTAGGACGGACTTGTACAGATTGATCTCTCGAATCTAAAGTAATCCCTTGTAGTACATTGTTTAGGGTTTAAATTAGTTTCTCAACCACACACCCGAAATTACCAAAATCAGCAGAAACCGTTTTCACCCTCAAACACTTACGCAAGTGTGCGTACCAGTATGTGTACTTGGTACATGGAATTTCACAACTACAAGTGCGCATACGGGTATGCATACTTTAGTTTCGGTCATGGATCACATACATGCAAGAAAGCACGCTATGTTTAAAATCCAATGATGATTAAACCAACATTTAATCATCTTTTCACCAACTGGTCTTCAAAGAAATTTGGTGCATGCTCATTCAAGCACATGGGCGCTACATGGTCGGGTCGTAATCCTATGTAGCCGGTCCCTCTCTCACTCAGTGATGGATTTTTCAGTAAACCATCAATTGATTAGCAATCGATCAAAATTAGGTTTTCGAACCAAATGTTCTGCAAAGCATAATTTTGAACAGGTTCAAACACCAATATTTTTATGTTGATTCAGCAATCAACATTCTAATTAATTATATCTACCAATATTTTAAATTAATATTTTATTTGGTCGCGCTACCAATAATACATGAAATGAGCAATATTTGCTCGGGCTAGGAATATTGGTTCGACTATCAATATATAATTATTCACGTGAGAAATACTTGCTCACATGAGCAATATTTTCTCAAATTAACAATATTGATTCAACTATAAATATTCAGTAATTCATCAAATGAGCAATATTCGCTCAGACAAGCAATATTTGCTCAGATTATCAATATTCATCATGTTGATTCAACCATCAACATTCATTCAAGAACTATACATATGTCCCAGCAGACATGCTCAATCCATGATTCATAGAGCATTCGTACATCATGCTTGATTCAATAATACTAAGACTCATCGTTTAGTCAAGTCAACAATTGACTGAATACATGTCTGCCTTGCAGACTTCACATTCATGAGACATCAATCACGTCACATGGGGTAATGTCAACTAGGGTTTTGGTTTGGCGGCCTACGACACATGTGTTCACCCATGATGAGAATGCGATTAAGTTGTGCAAGCGGTTAGAGGAGTTAGCAAAGTAATGGGTGGACAATCAACCAAGTCTCTGCACGATGAGTAACTAGTTTTAACACAATTTCCCACTTTCCACTCTTTCACTACAGCGACCGTCACACTTACTGGTATTAATGTGTCTACTATTTTTGTAATATAAATAAGTTTCTGAATCCATGATTGAAAGAATAAGAATGCTCATCTGAACAAAGAATTCTCATCTGCACAAGAATTCTCGTCTGAGCAATCACTCTCAATAGAGAAAATTCAATCAATCGTGACTTATCTTATTTCTTCATGCAGAATACACCACACATCCACTATCCTTGATCATCATTGATGTCCCACCCTTCTCATCTTCCCTCATACAGATCAACCCATCCTCTCTTGTGACAGAATTGACTCTCGAACTCAAAGCACTCCCATGCAGTGCATTTGTTTGCAAAAGGTTAAAGTAATTTGCTCGGTCGAGGAGTCTCCTCCGTAAGGTCATCTCTTCACTTTCGCATAAAACCAGCAAATCGTTTTCTCTCATCAACACCGATCCTAGTGACTAGTATGACCGATCACAAGTAGATACCATGTGTAGATGGAACTGATCCTTGTAATTGGTATGATCGATCCTAGTGACTTGTGTGAGCGATCACAAGTAGTTACCATGTTTAGGTAGAACTGATCCTAGTGATTGATAGAACCAATCTAAACCCATGTATGTAACTTGGTAGGACCGATCACAACTAACCATTGTGACTTGGTATGACTGATCACATACTAGTCTTGGAAGTCTGGTAGAACCAATTTTAAACTTGTTTGGAAGTGTGGTAGAACCGATTCCAAGATGCAAATCCATGTAAATATGGAATAAAGATTTGCAGTGTAAAGATGTCAACATACTTTGAACATGAGCACTAACTCTTATCATTTGTTGTTCAAAGATATTCCTTAGTACTCAAGGTGATCCTGTGCCGGAATAAATTAAGAATCTTTTAATTAACATTTTTTGTTTCATATGTGTTAATTACCAGCAATTAATGCATGGCTCTAGAGAATACAAATTAGTAATGTGCATTTACTAATTGAAGATTTTCTATGAGAGATTTCAGAAATATTGGACAAACATTTATTGGAATTAGGAAAACTGAATTTGGGCATTCATTGCATATCTTGAGAATATTTTCGGTTTTGGAAATTCCGGCAAACTTCATTTCTTGTTGTTTCTGGTGGAGCCGTCTAATAGGAGAGGAAAGTATCCTAATTAGGTGAAATCTCTTACGACCGCTCGTTTAAAGACTTCTGTGGGATCAAGAAGCTCTACGAGTACCATTGGTGGGAAACTAGATAATTGCAGTGTTATTAGTTTTCGATTTGATTAGATTGACTAACGGTTGTTGAAACTTTGATTGCACCTAGGTTGTTTATTCTTGATAATCTTCTCTTCTGATATAAGATTCATTCATACTAAATCAAATTATCGACGGAATCTTTAGAACTGTTGTTATATCTAAAGACATCTTATGATAAGCCATTGTTAACAGACTTCGTTTTGTGCGTGATTGATCACAATAGATTCAAGTTGTTGTTAAGTGCATATTTTGCATATATTTAGTGTCGAATCCATGCTAGTAATTGCTATATATTCTTGCGAATTATTGTATATTACTCTTGTTTTCTCTTATTTATGTTTTGCTAGGTGAATCGTCCAAAAGAAGTAAATTTGCATGTAATTGTGCAATAAAAGAAGTTAGCTACAAGTGGAGAAGGGCCAAAGACCAAGCAGAGCTCACTTATATTTAGGATCCCTTGACATCATCTCGAAGAGGATAAAAATACGAAGCCAATGGCGAAAGAATGGAGTCAATCTGACGTCGTATGAAGAATCAGGAAGCATTCGAAGCAAGCCGAAGTTATCGAAAACTAGAGAACCTACCTACAGAACTATTATAGGCACCCGAGTTTCTACTCAGGGAAGCCACGGAATATTAATTATACTGTCAGTCTTCTATGACTGACAGTTGAATGGGAGCTGCTATAAGACATGGGCTTTGATCGTAATTGAGCTTAAAATAGAGAATGAGTTGATGCGATTCTTGACAGTACGTGGGTTGTCGAGTCTGTGGTTGACGGAATGAAACAGGATAGAAAGTAATGGTAATGGATTCACTGTTGCCAATGTCGGAGAAGTATATATGGGCTTAGCTCGACTATTTGCTGTTGTTGATGAAATGGTGAGGGGAGCTGAGCTCGAGTAGATGGAAACGGGTCTGTGGTTCCGGAAACTGTTGAGAACTCGAGCTGTGGTCATGAAAGCTCTCTGCCAATACCAATGACGAGAATGGGAGATAGAATGCCTTCCGGTTATGATGATAATGAATGGCAGCAACGATGAATTATTGTTGATGCTGGAGGTTATTGGCAGGAAGAAGAGTCTCTGATGCTGTGGTGATCGGGATGGAGTTATGACGCTAATAGTTGATGGCAACAATATGGACAGGGAGCTATGGCAGTCTTGGAGCTGTTCTTGATGAGCTGCGATCATATTGATGCTCGTCATTGGTGGTAGCCGTGACTGTGATGCTATGGGTTATGAAGAATGATAAGAGAGATGTCAGTTGAGCTCGAGATGAGCTAGAAGGAGGCTGTTTGCTGCTGCCATTACGATGGAGCTGTGATAATGATTAATGGCAGATGCTTGTTAGTGGTGATGGATTAACGAGCTATACGGACTGAGGACAAGAAAGAAAGATGGAAGAACATGGAGTCGAGTTGGTTGCTGTCATTACTCATGATTGATCACGGTTGCTGCTGGTTCTCGATGGAAGGTACTCAAGCTTAGCAGTAACGATGAAGACGAGAATGCATGGTTGCTGGGATTAATTGGCAGTTACAGAGAAGAAGCTCACAAAATACGGACGGTAGGCAGAGAGTTTGAGCGGAGTACGACTTCGTTGAGTTTGGATGAAATTGGGAATCTATTTCCGTTACCGAAACCAGTTACTGATAGATATGCATACAAGATTTTAAGATCAGAATGAATGCTTCTTACGCGGAAATACAGCAGAAAGAAGAGCTCGGTGATGGAATGGGCTGGATATGGCTAACGGCATGGCACAGGAACAAGAGGTTCAACTGTGGAGTTGATGAGCATGGCTAAAACTCGATGGAGGAATAGAGCTGTGGTTGATGCTGTGGATAGTAACGAGTGGTGATGTGATGCTGGTAATGTAATGGAGCTGAGGATGGAGATGGTAATGAGTAAGAACTGTTGGCTGTGATCATGATTGATCGGTAACAAAGAAGATGACGGAGTTGGTGGTCGAGTAGTTGCTGCTCGAGAAACCAGTGAGCTAGGCCGAGTGAAAGAAGGAAAGAAATAGTAAAAGTTACAGGAGAAGATACGTCTAGGAAGTCCTAGCCGTGATTATTGCGTAAGAAAAGCATAAAAGATCCAGGAGAAGTTACGGTACTGGGCGTAATAAGAGAAGAAGGAATACACTGGACAATGTATTCCTTCCGCGGAACTGACAGGACAATGATCGCAAGCTAAAGATCAAATGGGCTGGACTCTTTGGTGTTGCCGCAGGTCCATAGGACTGTTTAGAGAATTAAGACTTGGGCCTGAGTTTCCTAGGAGTTTTGATGATGTTTGGTAACCTACTTCGAACGGAATTAAGCACGGGCCTTCTACAATTTGGAGACTATTTAAGAGACACTTCTTAACCTAATATCATATCTACATATCTCATAAACACTTTTGTTCTTCATTCATATTTTAGGGTTTACCCCTTTAGGGGAAACCGGGAAATTGTGTAAACATGAGAGGTTAAGTTTTATTGATTAGGATGAATTCTATGTTCCGGGCGTGAAGCTTAATTATTATACAAGTTTATTCGAAGTTTTTATCATATTATCGATTGTCTTTTCTATATTTAGGGTTTATGATTGGTTTCTAGATTATTCAAGTGTACAATTGGATTAATCTTTTGATCATTCTCATGCTAGTAGAAGTTGGGAGATAAGTGTAATAGTCAAACAACTCTCTATACAAGTAGAAATCATGAGACCTTGTAGAGGGATTATGTGGAGCAATTGCGAGTGAAGACAACATCATCAAGTGAACTTTGAGCTAAGAGTTTAACTACTGGGATCAACCTAATTCACAAAGCCTAAAACGTTCGATTGGATTACACCTTGAGTGAGATACTACTTGGTGGTTCGGTTGGATAGAATCTGATATTGGAGAGCTTCCTTATCCGTGGTAAAAGGAGTTTTGGGGATAGCACTGAGCTAGCTGTTATTCTACGGTTGGTGATATATGATTTTTACGAAAGGTAAACGAGTATATTATACAAGTCACGTTTGGTAACGACGAATGACTCCTAATCATCTTTTCATCTTATTGTTTTATTTTTATTTTACTTTAATCAAACAATCCCCTTTGTCTTTTATTATTTTTGCTGAACTAAATAACATATCAATTACACATCTCTCTGTGGGAACGATCTCTTACTACCGCTATATTATTATTTAATTAGTGGAAAATATCTTTATTAATTTTTTGTGCCTACGACACGCATCAGGTGTTGTGCAGGTATTTGAAGGCAACATAAGATTTGAATATGAATAAGAATTCTTATTAGTTTTTGTATCTTGTGGATTTAGTGCAAAAACCTTGATCGGTTGGGATCCAACTAAAATTAGTTAATCTTTGAAAGATCTGATTGATTAGTTGTGTGAGATCGGCATTCTCTATATTTCTCTTTGAGATTTATATCGATTGAGTGAGAATCTATACTTTACACTATTAGATAGATTGATCTAACCAGACAAAGGAGTTATTAGATTATACATAAGAGCCTTTGTCAACAACTCATCATTATCTTGTAGTAAGATTGATTAGAGTGGTTAGCAAACAGATTCTTCCTTTGTTGTTTGGAATACGATCCAAAGGACTCGTTATTCATGTGCGTGACTCTAGAAGTCGAAGGCGCAGGGATACTGAGGGAACTAAGTAGCTAAGGGTAGTCTGCTTGGTCTCAACTATACAAAGTTGGTATTAAATTTTGTATAACGTCTTAATTATGAGATTATTCAAAACTGGACTAGGTCCCGGGGTTTTTTTGCATTTGCAGTTTCCTCGTTAACAAAATATTTTTGTGTCTTTTACTTTGTTTCCGCATTATAATTGTTATTATAATTGAGTAAAATACAAAAGTATGTTAACTCCGCGATACTTGATATTGATCCTATAAATTTTTGTTTATTACCGAACATATTATCAAGTACACACTTTATTGTCGTATCGTCCCGATCTTGTATCCATAGTCAATCACACAAGTGACCGTGTTGTTGTATTGTCTCAATCTCTTATCCATAGATGATCACACGAAGTGTGAACCTAATTGTCGTATTATCTCGACTTTGTCCATAGACGATCACATTCGTAAGAGGACTTATAGGTTAAAACAAAAATATTGTGGTGTATTTGTGTACCCTCATCTTTTAAAGTACATAAAAGAGGTTAACTATAACAACTGAATTTAATTATGACACTTACTAGTTACTACGTCAATCATCTCGTGAATATTTAATTCAAACTCCATATTTGGTGTTTCCCTTAAATTGTTCTCATTAATTAATGTAAAATCAAGAATTAAATAAAAATCATTGTAAAATCAAGCATCTGATCGCACTACAGAGGAAAGAGAATGTCCGCTGACGTGGAAGCGATTTTGAGGCGATTTCAGATCTAAAATTTCCAAAATTCCTCTTCATGGCGGCTCTGTTGATTAATCCTTCTGCGGATTTAGAGAAGGGATTGATGCAAAATCCAGTCACAAGCAAAGATTCAACCTCAATTCCAATTGATTTTCCTTCTCTTCAAGAATCTTATGGTGTTAAAAGAGACATGGGAGTAAACCCTGGAGCTGCAATTGATAAGAAAATCCCACCAAAATCAAATCAAAATCATAACAATTCGGAGACATTAATGTTTCAAGGAGGTGATAAGAGTTTGGAGAAATCAGCTTCTTCATCCGCTATGTTGGATCCAAATGGAAAATGGAGAGGATTGTTTCCAAAACCTAGAGCTGTTTCTTCAATCAAACCTCTGAAGTTCACTCCACCGGTTGAAATCGACGGCAAACTGCAAGTGAAAGCTCAATCAGAGAATCTAATTGCAGGTTTGAAAAAATGTGAAAACAGAGTGGTTGGTTTTTTTATGGGTAAACGTTCATCTTTTGTAGCAGTGCAACTTGCGGTTGGCAAGCAATGGAATTTCAAGAAAGAGGTATATATCAAGCTATATAATAATTCTGCATTTATTTTTGATTTCAAAGATGAGGAAGATAGAAGGCTTGTACTGGATACTGGTTCAATCCACATATCAGGTAAACTCTTCACTATGATACCTTGGTCTCAACTTTTGGAAAATTCAATATCCATGATCAAATCTGTTCCTTTATGGGTCATGATTTATGGGGTACCACTGCATATGTGGGATAATGAGGGACTAGGTTTGATTGCGAGCTATCTAGGAAAGCCCTTATATGCTGATGATTGTACTTTAAATCAAGAGAGATTAGCCTATGCTAGGGTTTATGTTGAAATAAATCTAGACTTTTCGTACCCTGCTAGCATCCCCCTAGTGTTAGATGGTAAGTTTTCCCTTGAACTTCCGGTGGAGTATCAATGGAAACCAGCTAATTGTGATGTTTGTATGGTGTTTGGGCACACAAAAAAGGATTGTTCAAAGAAAATGAAATCAAGGTGGAACCCGAAGAAGGTTAACAAGTCTCTGCAAGTTGAAAGCATGGGTGTGAATGAGAAATGTCCAAGCAATGGAAATAACAAAGACAATAATGAGAATCAACACGATACAGTGGAACCTATTGAATCTCATTCCCAAAGGCCCAAGAATTCGGAATTGCACTTCAATGAAAATAACCCTGTTAAACCTACAGAAGAAGCTTCTAATGGGGAAAAAAAGAAGACTACAGAGGTTCAAAATCCTGCAGAGAATCCAGAGATGCATGCTTCAAAAGACTCATTTGCAGAGGCTGAAACTTCAACAAAAAAAGTTAGAAAAGGGAGTGGCAGTGGATCTTTGGAGTTGATTGCTACACCTCCGGAATGGACATACGTTAGAAGAAAAAAGAAAAATAAGGGAAAGAAAGATGATAAACTTAAACAAAAGAAAAATTCCATTTGTGACGTTAACACGTATGACTTGCTAGACACAGAGTTGGGAATGTCAAACTCTTCAGATGCTAGAGTTGAAGAAGCAAGAATAGAAAAGGACGATGACACTAAGGGTTCTAAGTCTAGTTTAATGGCTAATGATTTTTCAACTCCAATTTCTTCTACTGATATGTCTTAGAAGGAGAACCCGGAGGTTGTTCTCCCATTGCAAATGGACTTGAGTCGAGTTACAATCCGAAAAAAGAAGAAAAATCTTGTAGAAAAGGATGCCAAAATAAATTCCAATTCAGTTGCTGCTATTAGTGAGGCCGAAATAGATTCCAAAATCGCTTTTAACAGGTTATTGGGTATCTCTGCCCATCCTATGGAGAGATCTATGTGTAGAAATTTATTGGAGAGTCATGTTAAATCAAGTATGGAAATGCCTTTGATCGAGGATACTGATGGTATGGGAGATTTCGACTCGGATTCTGACTATGATGAGCAAATTGAGGCAGTCAAATGCTCGTTTCAAGATGAAAATGTGGATTTTTAAGTTGATTGTGTGTGTTTCTTTTGCTGGCTTTAGGCATCTCTTGGTAGAGCTTGTGTTTTGACCTTCTCTTTTGAAGGTTGTTTGTATGCTCCTCAGTGGGCTTGTTTGTTCTTTTTCTTTTCCTTTTCTTTTTTCTATTTTTTGTAACTTTAGTGTCACTCTTGGTGACATGTTTGGTTTTTAATTAAATTTGCCCTTTTCGCGTCAATAAATAAATAAATATATATATATTGGATTGTTCGGGAACTCAAACAATCACCACGTGCGAGGACACTCAAGAACACGCCTTTGACAATAATGTTGCGAATGTCCACTGCACAGAATATCAAAGGGAAAAAACAGTAAACACATAAGAGAATAATGGGGAAGATATAGAGGGGAAAGTGCTTAAAGTAGAGGTAAGTTTGAACACAAATTTCGTAGTTCAATGATTCAACCTTTTATTGTTGTTTTCCAACTGATACACCCCACATATATTTGTATTTAAGGATTATTCTTTTTGCTAAACACGAAGTTCAACCTTTATCTGTTGTATAGGTCTTTGGGGGACTTGAGACAACTGCTGGCACAACTGCAAGTGAGAACACTTCAAAGCAGATTTTTAAAGATGGCGTTGTTATGTCACTCTTTCCAGTATACATCGTTGAAGAAACAACTAAAGTTATTCACACACAAGATGAGGTCAATTTGAATGAAGAGTTGTATGGAGTCAAATGTTCTCCCTTTTCTTTCATGCTTATAGTCAAGCTAATTATATTAGCTTCATCTTTCATGAGAAGATTGAGGGAGATGAATATGGAATGACCACTGCAGAACATAATGTACAAGATGATGTCATTTTTACAGATATTCCAGCAATATCTTTACTAAAAAATAATTGGAAACGGTTGTCAGGAGGATGAGGTAAGCTTGCATGACATGGAAAAATTCCTCATCAAATTTTTCCCATTCTGCCTTAAGTGTAATTTTGTAGGTTGTTTTATTTTTCTTATTCTTGCTTGATCATTCATATTTCTTGAGGAATATTAATCTCCACTAAATTACAGGCATGTAACAAGGAACATGAAACACAGGGGGTAATGACGATGCAGTAAATGAATATGTAGAGGCAAAATGAGCTATTACATATATCTCTGCCATTGCAATTGGGGAAGGAACAACTGCCGAAGACTCTCACGAAGATAAAAAGAAGTCCAAATCAGAACGGAAGGTGAGAACGATACATAGTTTATTTTGATCCTTATACTCAAAGTATTACTTCTGAATTGATTTTTCTGCTTATACTGAAAGCTTTACTCATATAAACGAACTTTTATCTTAAATTGCTAATTTAAAACTTCTGTTTGTCAAACTTGATAAGAAGGGATTGCTAATTTAAAACTTTTCTCTTATGCATCTGATAGAGATCTGGTTAACTTATATAATGAGAAAGAACCAAATAGTAACCCTATTTTGGGGTAAAAACTAATTCTGCTGGAAACGGTAAATTTAGGTGTGCCAACGAGAAACGAATCTAAACCCTAAACAAATGCACTCCACTGGAGTACTTTAGATTCGAGAGATAAATCTGTACAATTCTGTCCTAAACTAATAAATGGACGTTCCAGTCTTGCTTTAGTCACAAAGTGAAGGAGAAGGGTTAATCTTAGGGAAGGAAGCGAAGAAGGTGTTGAGATCAGAATGGTTAACTCTGAAGGTGTGGTTGTTTTATGACTTGTATCAGAATGTGGAAATTGCTTACGGAATGCAAGTTATGAGTTCTTTGGTGTTTTTCTGGATACTTGTGTTGATAACCAAAACTATGTTGTCGGTTGAAATAGGTTGAAAACCTATTTATATAGTCATAGTTGCACGCACCCAGATCTCATAGGAAATGGGAGTAGTTGAGTGATGTAGAAATGGGATCATGTAAAAATGTTGAAAACCACGTCTTACTATGAGGGAAGACAGGTCAGTTTACACCCACTACTTCTCAACTGCCACTATGTAGTTGCAGGAAAACCTACACTACACCCATGATAAGAATTTACAGTAATTAACACATATTTGAAGATTAAAAACAACACTTTCTTATGTGATTCTCAGAAATGTTTACAAGAAATGGAAGAACTCAAGAATACAACCGCTCTCTTGAATTTTCTCTCTCTTCAAGACTTTCTCAACACTCAAAAATATATCATCCCCTCTCTGAATCTACTGGGTCTCTTTATATAGGGTAGTTACATAATGGATGCCAGCTAATCTGTCCTTTAATTTCGGATATGACTCGCGTTCTTATCATAGCAGTGATAACACTAACTATCGCAGATGATATAACCCTCGCAGAATGGTCACACTCTTCTCATGTTTCAGCTATCGTCATCTGTTACGTTATTTCTTTGAGTCATTTTGTGACACTCGCAGTGTGTTGTTGAAGAGCTCGCAGTACTGTCGCTATAAATCTCGTAGGAGTATTGTTGTGGCAATATTTTGATCCTACATCTTTCCTCTTCTCATGTCTTTTCTGCGAAGGGAAAAGACCATGAGAAATCAAAACCTTTTGAAATGCCGCAGTTGTCTATTTTTCATTTCCTCGCCAGGTTTGTTACATGTATCTTTTTATCCATTCAACTTATGACACGTCCCTTTCAACCGCTGCATTCCAACCGTTCACGTCTCTTCCTTGTATTAATTACACTTATCTTCTCGAGATTTTTTACCTTCTATATATATCTTCTTCACTCTTATCTTTTATTCTTTTTACCTTTTTCTTCCTTCTCTCCGTAATTTTTCTGCAAATTCACTGTTCTTCCGTAAATTCTGGATTTGCTACTGTTACAATTTTTCTTTCGATTTTTTACTCCTTCAAACTTCATTCCCATACTAAAAATGGTTGCAGCCGGTCGCAAATATGTGATTGCTTTTGAGAGGATTCAAAAAGAACTTCAAGACAAAGGTTTTACTTTATCCACCATTCCCAATCAAAACCCTAAGTCTGAACTTTCTGTTCCATTATTTTCTGATCTTCCATGTAACCATGAGAAGATAATAGTCTCGCTAGGCCATCTTGAGGCTGGTCTTCCTATTCTCTCTATGACCCTGAATTTCCTTTATTCTATGAGATACTCTCTCACGCGAAGTTCTTGCGGGCGATATATCAGTTGAGTGGGGATTGCATTCGCCTAATGCTTGAGTATGCTACTCGAGGTGCTGGTAAAGAATCTCGTTACCCTGATACTGTGAAGAATCCTAAATTCAAGGATATTCCAATTGTCCCTGCGAAGTATACTGTGGAGAACTTCTTCATAAATTACGATATAATTCCTATGAAGAAATACATCACTTCCTGGGGTGTCCGCTTACAGAAGAAGGATGATATCGTTGAAGATAAAGTTCTTATGTTAGATTTCGATTGGCATACGGGTAATAATCAAGGCCCTCGCCACTCCAGTGATGACAAATGGTTCATTTTTCCATTATGCCTAGAGGGTCCCTACATCTTCGGTCCTCATGCATTGCCTGCGAGTCTCGCAGAATATCAACTGTGGGTTTTCAACTGGCCTGAAATGAATAAAGAGGTATGTTCCCTCAAATGTTTTGCATAATTATCATTATTATCTTCCTCATGTTTTCATACTCTCGCTGACTACTCCAATTTTTCCAGATTAACAGACTGAAACTTAACTACCAGAAATTTGGGAAGCCCAACACCTTTTTAGCCCTTAAATCTCTCACAGATGAAGTAAGAAATATTCCTTTATGATTCTTAACAATATATTGTTGCCTCTATTTCTTATCTTTATCTGTGTTCACAGGTTATTGTAGAAATAGAACCTGTGAAGATTGTGAAAACTAAGGGGAAAGACAAAGATGCTTCTCGCAAGGAGAAATCTACTATTCCTCATAAAGAGAAGTCTACTGCTCCTCGCAGAGAGAAATATGGTGCTCCTCCCTCAAAGAAAAGAAAAACCCAATTCTATTCTTCTTCAACTCCTCAATCTAATGAAGAAAATTCAAGGGATAATTCTGATAATGACAACGATGATGATGATTTTGATGCTGATATCCCTTCCGCAATGGAATCCTCCCAATCTGAATCTTCCATGGCCCAGCTATCTAACATTTTTGGCGATATTACACATGGTATCACAAATTATTATGGAAATAAAGCTCTTAATGGGGTATCCCAGGCTCTTGCCAAGATCTGCAATGTTCCCATACTGGTTGATAATGATTCCCTCTAAGGAATCTCAAGATCAATAACTCCCAGTCTCTTAAATTCTCTTGGTATTCTGGTATGTTTTTATTTCTTCACCACATTTATGTATTCATTTCCTCGCCAAGCTTTAATTTACATTATTCCTTCGCAGATTGGAAGAGCTTCCTTTGTTGTTGCCTCAGACTTGGAGAAGAGGCGCGCATCTTTTCACAAGAAGAATACCGTTCTTCGCAAAAATAATGTGGAGTTGGAATCTGAGTCCGCTAGTCTTCGCGGGCAATTGGAATCTGGGTATGCTGACCTTCAAGGAAAGATCAAGCGGTTGGAAACTGAACTTTCTTCCGCGCAAGATAAGGTCGCAAGCCTCCAAGCTGCGAACGATCAACTTTATGGTAAGAAATCTTTCCCTTTTTCTTTAACCTTGTATTCCTTTGCATTTGTTCTTATTTTTCTTCTTCGCAGTTGTTTACGGCCTTTCTGACGAAGCTGTATTCCTTTGTTATTTTCCAAACCCAATAGACGATGATACTCTTCTCAATTGCCTTAATGAATCCTTAAGTAATTATTCAAATGAACAGATTAATTCCCTTTCTGTAGATGATCTTAGATCCAAATTTCATCTTTTAGTAATTGATCACAAATCTAGTTTTAGAGCGGGTAATACATCCAAGCGTCAATATCTTAACTCTAAAGAAGAAATCAAAATTCTAAGAGCCCAAAAAAGTGATCTTATAGAAGAAAAAGATCGCATCTCTAGGCAAGGAGCTCAAACTTTAGTGGATTTTCATAAAACCCTTCTTGAAGTCCAAATTGAAAGAGATAAACTTATCCGCGAGAGAGAGGATCTTGTTGAAAGAGAAAACCAAATTCGTTCCCGTCTTCTTATTGATAATGATGACGAATTTGCATGGGCTGGAAATATTCTTTACAATGCCAGAGCTAACTTAGGTGTAGATGTTAGCCTTAATGTTGAACAAGCGACCTTAATTAAAGACTTAATTTCTGAAAGAGAAGGTTGTTAATTGTTCTTCCTTTTTAATTTCTTGTCTTTTATAGTTTTTTGCAAAATTTCCAACTTGTTATTATATACTCGCAGGAGCTGAAAAGAGATACTCTGAAAGAATTAGAGAACTTGAAGAAGATAAGAATCAACTCGCAAAGACTCTTGCTGCTCGCAATGAGAAATATTCAAAATTGAAGACCCAATTAAATATTACTGATACCAATTTTAGTAATCTCCTTGTTGGTGTTCGTAATGATTTTGCCAAGAAGGTCTGCGATGATCATAACATTCCTCATTCTTTGTATCCTTTCCTCGCAGAAGAATTTCCAAAGAATACTCCAAATCTTGTTATCTCTGACAGTGAAGCTAAAGAATCTGACGGAGATGAAGGATACAACGAAGATGACGGTGAAGACAAAGAAGAAAAATCTGGGAAGAATGATGATGGATCTAACTAGTTTTGTTTCCTCTTTTTAATCTCCTTGTAATATTTGTACATTTATCTCCTTCTTCTTGTGATATTACTGCAAGGTTCCTTGATGTGTAAATTTCTTTTGCTTCTATTTGTATAAATTAGAAAACAATTCTTTTCTGCAATATAGTTAATCAACATGATTATTAATCTTTAACTATTTGTGTAAATGTATCATATAATAATGTCTACGTAAATTTATCATATAATAATGAATAACAATTTTATCATTCTGTTCATTCCCCTACTTTCCTCTGTTATTCATCTGTAATATGAAAAAAATTGAGTAGAGCTTAGATATTAGTTGTGAATAAAATCTATTTAAATATTTTTTCCTCTATCTTTGCGATAATATCGCAAGTCTCATTATCTATGCGTCAATATCGCAGTCATTCAATCTTGATTTCTTGTGGTCTTATTATTCCTTCCTAGTTAAAGGTCTTATTTTGCCACATTTTGTATTGGCAAAAAAATCGCAGGACGTCCTTACACTTGCATGTAAAAACCCATTGATCTTGCCTTATCTGCGTTTTGTCACTTTCTCTGCGACAATATGACAAGTCTAAGCTCCCTTGCGAGAACAAAGCCTCATGACATTGCCGTCTTGCGAAGAACCCATTGATCTCATCTTATCTTTTTCTCATGGATTGTTGCCTCTGTATAATATTTGTCACGCGACAATATGATAGGCCTAAATGTTCTTTCGAACATGAAGCCCCATGACATTGTCGTCTTTAGACACTTATCAGCTCCCTAATGGAGGGTGCCGCCCTTATCTTCCCCATGGTTGCCCCTTCAAGGAGGGCACATCGGCCATACAAGACTAGCTTCTCCCATCCGGTCTTAACAACAACCAGCTGTTTTCGCAGCCTCTTGTCCTTTATGCTTATATGGCTTATAGTTACAAGACTACACCCTAAGTGGGGTTTTCTTCGGGCCGAGTGCATCATAGCCAAGACTTTCCAAGAATGTCCAGGGTAGTTTCGCACACCCCGGGCAGTCTTGGCTCAACCGTGTACCTCGACGCCTTTATCATACTCTGCACTCCTTAGGAGAGACCCTCGGTCGTCCAACCAAGATATAACCTTATATAGTTGGAAATCCAAGGTACCTCTCCTGGATGGGTTTTCAATAAACCCAATCTCCGTGACTCAGATTCCAGCAGCGGTATAACCTTATCCCTGAGCCACACAAAGAGATACCCCCTTATATGACGCACTTTAGGTCTGACATTTGCCTCTTACGAAATTTTATTCGCGAACTAGGGTGTGCGTCATAAAGTTTTGTCTCGTTCTTATATTTCTATTGCGAGTATTGCAACTCTGATGAAATTTCTTTTCTTTGATCTTCTCTTTATTTGCATTTCAGCTCTTGTATAATTTTTCAATTTCATCTTTTTCATTCAAACGAAATATTCTTTTGAAACATTTTCTTCAACAAATCATTCATAAATTTCTTAAATTTCATTATTTTACCTTTCTACTTACTACTTTCTGCTTCTGCCCTTTTGTTGCGTTTTGTTATTTTTTTCTCCATCAGCGAGACGCTCGCCATCTACTGTTTGCCGCTCATGTTGATTTCGCAGTGTTCCTTCCTCTCGCTGCTCTATTGTATCAACCATCAACTTATCACCTCTTTGTTTTTGTTTGATGTTATGTTTCCAATTTCTATTCCACGCTGCTCTTTCTTCGCAAGATTCCATGTCAATTTCATCACATTTTCTTCCTTCAATCAAATCTCCCTTTATAACTCCAACACCGTTGGGATGTGGAAACTTAATGCACCGGTGATAAGTTGACGCTACACCGAAGATTTCGTGTAACCATGTGTAATACCCTGTATTTTTAGTTATTATTTCGGGTCGGGTTATACCCAGATTAGTTAACCTTGTGTCTTAGTTTGTTGTCCCTTAACCATAGCCTAGGTGGGTGGATTGAAATAGAAAGACTACAAGTTAGGGTGGAAATAAAATAATAAATAATAAATAAAATTAAAGGAAAATGAAAAGATACCTAAATAAAATAGTTTAGAAAAGAAAATTTATAAGTTAGAAAACATAAGGCTAAGGAGAAGAAGAAAGAGGTGAAGCTAGGTCTTTAGAGAAGAATTCTATGGAGAACTAAGAGGAGATTATAGCTAATAAAAGGTAGAATGTTTAACCCTTTTCTCTTTGTGTTTTTCTTTGATATACTTTGATTTCAATTTTGTTTATTTTTATATCATTAGGGTTCTGAAATTTGTCTATTTAATTTGATGCACACTATTGATGATCAGATTTCTATTATTGGTTTATAACATGATTGGGTATCTATGGTTAAAGTTTGAGAACAATATGCCATGAATTCACCGTTGAATGTGTGTTTGAAATTGGATGACAGTTTCTGAAATTTCTGGACAGTTACGAGTTTATGTGGTTTTGATGTTCTTAGGCAATTTTAGTGATGTTGAAATGATTTGAAGTCTTAACAAAAGTTGTATATCAATGTATTATCTTTCAATATGCTTTGGATTTGCTCAATTTTAGACTAGTATGAATTTATAGTGAATTCTTTGGTGATAACATGTAATCTGCCCAGTTTTTGGGATTCCATTGTAAATTCAATATATCTTGTTTGAACCGCTGGTTTAGTGTGAAATTTAGATATGTTATGTATGAGTGTGTCAAGAATGTTCCTGTAGAATTTGAGGATGATCTGATAAAGGTAGCAGCATGAAACATATAATGTAATGTGGTTGCAGCTAGTGTGTTTGATTAAATGCTTGAATGAAATTCATGTTGTTAAGCCATGGTTGCTTGTGTTGTGTGTAAAAACGATTTATAAAAAGGAAATGAGTTCATGTTTTTCCGTTAGATGAAATATGCTTTCATGCTAACGGCGGGTAATGATCCCCGAGAGTTAAATGGGTAATGATCCCCATGGGAACTTGTGTTTCCAGACCATCGATGGCGGCTGTCCGTGCCGGTAAACGATAGGTGGTGTACGAACCAAGGTTTTCGTACTGGAATGAAACGGGTAATGATCCCCGAGAGCAAATGGGTATGATCCCCATAGGAACTTTTGTTCCTGACCATCGATGGAGGCTGTCCGTGCCGATAAACGATAGGTGGTGTGCGAACCAAGGTTTTCGTATCGTGAACTCATGGTTTGAGGTGACTTATAAATATGTGAATAATGTGTTCGAAATCTAAATTAAATGAGTTATTGAAAACATAATCGGTGTTATGAACTCATTTGTGAAATTCAAATGGATGAATTGTTGGAAACAATATTGTTGTTGTGAATTGAGGAGTCGAATCCTAAATGGATGATTTGATAAATAGTTTTTTGATAATAATATAAATGTTGTGAACTCATGGTTTCTATGTGACTATATTAATACATTAATATATGTGTTGAATCATCAATGAATGACTTGTTGATAATTGTTTTGGTATTGTAAACTCATGGCTTGTTGTGACAATATTAATTTGTGAATCATGTGTTGAAATCTAGATTAAATGAATTGTTGGAAACATAATTGGTGTTATGAACTCATGTGTTGAAACTTAAATGGATGAATTGTGAATGGATGTGTAAAATTCAAATAGATGAATTTGTGTTGTTATCAATGATGTATTGAATCGTAAATTGGATTATATGTTTGATATATTATTATTGATGTTGCGAGTTTGTTAATCGAACATATAATTGAATCCTTAAAGTTGTGCAAAGTCTTTTGTTGTATGTTCTCTTTGATTGGTTGATATTTGTTTTCACATCTTTAGAGAATGGGGGTACATTCTATTGAGCTGTCATCTCACCCCAATTGACATTTTTTTGCGGATTTCTTAAATGGTGGAATATGGAACTTAAAAGTTAGTTAAATTGATGATTGTGTTGTGTTTCTTTTAATTGTTGAAATGTAATTATTTATATAAACATTATTTTGTGAATGTTGTAATAGTGAATATATAATACTTAATTTATGTATTTAAATAGTTGTTATTGGTGAAAGAAATATAAAATACAAAATAAATAAAAAGGGTTTTAGTCTCTTTCCGACCCGTAACGCTTCGAGTTCGGATCTCCATATGGGTTTGACCCTGCTCCGGAACTCGGGGTGTTACAAGTTGGTATCAGAGCTCTAGGCTTTAGATCTTGAATGGGACCGTAAATAAAATATTTGTGAATGTTGCTATGCATGCTTGTTTGATTTGATTGGTCTATTGTTTGTTCATTTTTTGAATTGTATTCTTTCTTTTGTTAAATTCATGCGCTGGATTGCAGTCATGTTGGTAATTATATTATGTGAATTTTTAGGTTATATGTATTTTCTAAATTTCGGGACAAAATTTCTTTTAAGGGTGGTAGAATGTAATACCCTGTATTTTTAGTTATTATTTCGGGTCGGGTTATACCCAGATTAGTTAACCTTGTGTCTTAGTTTGTTGTCCCTTAACCATAGCCTAGGTGGGTGGATTGAAATAGAAAGACTACAAGTTAGGGTGGAAATAAAATAATAAATAAAATTAAAGGAAAATGAAAAGATACCTAAATAAAATAGTTTAGAAAAGAAAATTTATAAGTTAGAAAACATAAGGCTAAGGAGAAGAAGAAAGAGGTGAAGCTAGGTCTTTAGAGAAGAATTCTATGGAGAACTTAGAGGAGATTATAGCTAATAAAAGGTAGAATGTTTAACCCTTTTCTCTTTGTGTTTTTCTTTGATATACTTTGATTTCAATTTTGTTTATTTTTATATCATTAGGGTTCTGAAATTTGTCTATTTAATTTGATGCACACTATTGATGATCAGATTTCTATTATTGGTTTATAACATGATTGTGTATCTATGGTTAAAGTTTGAGAACAATATGCCACAAATTCACCGTTGAATGTGTGTTTAAAATTGGATGACAGTTTCTGAAATTTCTAGACAGTTACGGGTTTATGTGGTTTTGATGTTCTTAGGCAATTTTAGTGATGTTGAAACGATTTGAAGTCTTAACAAAAGTTGTATATAAATGTATTATCTTTCAATATACTTCGGATTTTCTCAATTTTAGACTAGTATGAATTTATAGTGAATTCTTTGGTGATAACATGTAATCTGCCCAGTTTTTGGGATTCCATTGTAAATTCAATATATCTTGTTTGAACCGCTGGTTTAGTGTGAATTTTAGATATGTTATGTATGAGTGTGTCAAGAATGTTCCTGTAGAATTTGAGGATGATCTGATAAAGGTAGCAGCATGAAACATATAATGTAATGTGGTTGCAGCTAGTGTGTTTGATTAAATGCTTGAATGAAATTCATGTTGTTAAGCCATGGTTGCTTGTGTTGTGTGTAAAAACGATTTATAAAAAGGAAATGAGTTCATGTTTTTCCGTTAGATGAAATATGCTTTCATGCTAACGGCGGGTAATGATCCCCGAGAGTTAAATGGGTAATGATCCCCATGGGAACTTGTGTTTCCAGACCATCGATGGCGGCTGTCCGTGCCGGTAAACGATAGGTGGTGTACGAACCAAGGTTTTCGTACTGGAATGAAACGGGTAATGATCCCCGAGAGCAAATGGGTATGATCCCCATACGAACTTTTGTTCCTGACCATCGATGGAGGCTATCTGTGCCGATAAACGATAGGTGGTGTGCGAACCAAGGTTTTCGTATCGTGAACTCATGGTTTGAGGTGACTTATAAATATGTGAATAATGTGTTCGAAATCTAAATTAAATGAGTTATTGAAAACATAATCGGTGTTATGAACTCATTTGTGAAATTCAAATGGATGAATTGTTGGAAACAATATTGTTGTTGTGAATTGAGGAGTCGAATCCTAAATGGATGATTTGATAAATAGTTTTTTGATAATAATATAAATGTTGTGAACTCATGGTTTCTATGTGACTATATTAATACATTAATATATGTGTTGAATCATCAATGAATGACTTGTTGATAATTGTTTTGGTATTGTAAACTCATGGCTTGTTGTGACAATATTAATTTGTGAATCATGTGTTGAAATCTAGATTAAATGAATTGTTGGAAACATAATTGGTGTTATGAACTCATGTGTTGAAACTTAAATGGATGAATTGTGAATGGATGTGTAAAATTCAAATAGATGAATTTGTGTTGTTATCAATGATGTATTGAATCGTAAATTGGATTATATGTTTGATATATTATTATTGATGTTGCGAGTTTGTTAATCGAACATATAATTGAATCCTTAAAGTTGTGCAAAGTCTTTTGTTGTATGTTCTCTTTGATTGGTTGATATTTGTTTTCACATCTTTAGAGAATGGGGGTACATTCTATTGAGCTGTCATCTCACCCCAATTGACTTTTTTTTTGCAGATTTCTTAAATGGTGGAATATGGAACTTAAAAGTTAGTTAAATTGACGATTGTGTTGTGTTTCTTTTAATTGTTGAAATGTAATTATTTATATAAACATTATTTGGTGAATGTTGTAATAGTGAATATATAATACTTAATTTATGTATTTAAATAGTTGTTATTGGTGAAAGAAATATAAAATACAAAATAAATAAAAAGGGTTTTAGTCTCTTTCCGACCCGTAACGCTTCGAGTTCGGATCTCCATATGGGTTTGACCCTGGTCCGAACTCGGGGTGTTACAAGTTGGTATCGAGCTCTAGGCTTTAGATCTTGAATGGGACCGTAAATAAAATATTTGTGAATGTTGCTATGCATGCTTGTTTGATTTGATTGGTCTATTGTTTGTTCATTTTTTGAATTGTATTCTTTCTTTTGTTAAATTCATGCGAATTGCATTGCGTCATGTTGGTAATTATATTATGTGAATTTTTAGGTTATATGTATTTTCTAAATTTCGGGACGAAATTTCTTTTAAGGGTGGTAGAATGTAATACCCTGTATTTTTAGTTATTATTTCGGGTCAGGTTATACCCAGATTAGTTAACCTTGTGGCTTAGTTTGTTGTCCCTTAACCATTGCCTAGGTGGGTGGATTGAACTAGAAAGACTACAAGTTAGGGTGGAAATAAAATAATAAATAAAATTAAAGGAAAATGAAAAGATACCTAAATAAAATAGTTTAGAAAAGAAATTTTATAAGTTAGAAAACATAAGGCTAAGGAGAAGAAGAAAGAGGTGAAGCTAGGTCTTTAGAGAAGAATTCTATGGAGAACTTAGAGGAGATTATAGCTAATAAAAGGTAGAATGTTTAACCCTTTTCTCTTTGTGTTTTTCTTTGATATACTTTGATTTCAATTTTGTTTATTTTTATATCATTAGGGTTCTGAAATTTGTCTATTTAATTTGATGCACACTATTGATGATCAGATTTCTATTATTGGTTTATAACATGATTGTGTATCTATGGTTAAAGTTTGAGAACAATATGCCACAAATTCACCGTTGAATGTGTGTTTAAAATTGGATGACAGTTTCTGAAATTTCTGGACAGTTACGGGTTTATGTGGTTTTGATGTTCTTAGGCAATTTTAGTGATGTTGAAACGATTTGAAGTCTTAACAAAAGTTGTATATAAATGTATTATCTTTCAATATGCTTAGGATTTGCTCAATTTTAGACTAGTATGAATTTATAGTGAATTCTTTGGTGATAACATGTAATCTGCCCAGTTTTTGGGATTCCATTGTAAATTCAATATATCTTGTTTGAACCGCTGGTTTAGTGTGAATTTTAGATATGTTATGTATGAATGTGTCAAGAATGTTCCTGTAGAATTTGAGGATGATCTGATAAAGGTAGCAGCATGAAACATATAATGTAATGTGGTTGCAGCTAGTGTGTTTGATTAAATGCTTGAATGAAATTCATGTTGTTAAGCCATGGTTGCTTGTGTTGTGTGTAAAAACGATTTATAAAAAGGAAATGAGTTCATGTTTTTCCGTTAGATGAAATATGCTTTCATGCTAACGGCGGGTAATGATCCCCGAGAGTTAAATGGGTAATGATCCCCATGGGAACTTGTGTTTCCCGACCATCGATGGCGGCTGTCCGTGCCGGTAAACGATAGGTGGTGTACGAACCAAGGTTTTCGTACTGGAATGAAACGGGTAATGATCCCCGAGAGCAAATGGGTATGATCCCCATAGGAACTTTTGTTCCTGACCATCGATGGAGGCTGTCTGTGCCGATAAACGATAGGTGGTGTGCGAACCAAGGTTTTCGTATCGTGAACTTATGGTTTGAGGTAACTTATAAATATGTGAATAATGTGTTCGAAATCTAAATTAAATGAGTTATTGAAAACATAATCGGTGTTATGAACTCATTTGTGAAATTCAAATGGATGAATTGTTGGAAACAATATTGTTGTTGTGAATTGAGGAGTTGAATCCTAAATGGATGATTTGATAAATAGTTTGTTGATAATAATATAAATGTTGTGAACTCATGGTTTCTATGTGACTATATTAATACATTAATATATGTGTTGAATCATCAATGAATGACTTGTTGATAATTGTTTTGGTATTGTAAACTCATGGCTTGTTGTGACAATATTAATTTGTGAATCATGTGTTGAAATCTAGATTAAATGAATTGTTGGAAACATAATTGGTGTTATGAACTCATGTGTTGAAACTTAAATGGATGAATTGTGAATGGATGTGTAAAATTCAAATAGATGAATTTGTGTTGTTATCAATGATGTATTGAATCGTAAATTGGATTATATGTTTGATATATTATTATTGATGTTGCGAGTTTGTTAATCGAACATATAATTGAATCCTTAAAGTTGTGCAAAGTCTTTTGTTGTATGTTCTCTTTGATTGGTTGATATTTGTTTTCACATCTTTATAGAATGGGGTACATTCTATTGAGCTGTCATCTCACCCCAATTGACTTTTTTTTTGATTTCTTAAATGGTGGAATATGGAACTTAAAAGTTAGTTAAATTGATGATTGTGTTGTGTTTCTTTTAATTGTTGAAATGTAATTATTTATATAAACATTATTTGGTGAATGTTGTAATAGTGAATATATAATACTTAATTTATGTATTTAAATAGTTGTTATTGGTGAAAGAAATATAAAATACAAAATAAATAAAAAGGGTTTTAGTCTCTTTCCGACCCGTAACGCTTCGAGTTCGGATCTCCATATGGGTTTGACCCTGCTCCGGAACTCGGGGTGTTACAAGTTGGTATCAGAGCTCTAGGCTTTAGATCTTGAATGGGACCGTAAATAAAATATTTGTGAATGTTGCTATGCATGCTTGTTTGATTTGATTGGTCTATTGTTTGTTCATTTTTTGAATTGTATTCTTTCTTTTGTTAAATTCATGCGCTGCATTGCAGTCATGTTGGTAATTATATTATGTGAATTTTTAGGTTATATGTATTTTCTAAATTTCGGGACAAAATTTCTTTTAAGGGTGGTAGAATGTAATACCCTGTATTTTTAGTTATTATTTCGGGTCGGGTTATACCCAGATTAGTTAACCTTGTGTCTTAGTTTGTTGTCCCTTAACCATAGCCTAGGTGGGTGGATTGAAATAGAAAGACTACAAGTTAGGTGGAAATAAAATAATAAATAAAATTAAAGGAAAATGAAAAGATACCTAAATAAAATAGTTTAGAAAAGAAAATTTATAAGTTAGAAAACATAAGGCTAAGGAGAAGAAGAAAGAGGTGAAGCTAGGTCTTTAGAGAAGAATTCTATGGAGAACTTAGAGGAGATTATAGCTAATAAAAGGTAGAATGTTTAACCCTTTTCTCTTTGTGTTTTTCTTTGATATACTTTGATTTCAATTTTGTTTATTTTTATATCATTAGGGTTCTGAAATTTGTCTATTTAATTTGATGCACACTATTGATGATCAGATTTCTATTATTGGTTTATAACATGATTGTGTATCTATGGTTAAAGTTTGAGAACAATATGCCACAAATTCACCGTTGAATGTGTGTTTAAAATTGGATGACAGTTTGAAAATTTCTGGACAGTTACGAGTTTATGTGGTTTTGATGTTCTTAGGCAATTTTAGTGATGTTGAAACGATTTGAAGTCTTAACAAAAGTTGTATATAAATGTATTATCTTTCAATATGCTTTGGATTTGCTCAATTTTAGACTAGTATGAATTTATAGTGAATTCTTTGGTGATAACATGTAATCTGCCCAGTTTTTGGGATTCCATTGTAAATTCAATATATCTTGTTTGAACCGCTGGTTTAGTGTGAATTTTAGATATGTTATGTATGAATGTGTCAAGAATGTTCCTGTAAAATTTTAGGATGATCTGATAAAGGTAGCAGCATGAAACATATAATGTAATGTGGTTGCAGCTAGTGTGTTTGATTAAATGCTTGAATGAAATTCATGTTGTTAAGCCATGGTTGCTTGTGTTGTGTGTAAAAACGATTTATAAAAAGGAAATGAGTTCATGTTTTTCCGTTAGATGAAATATGCTTTCATGCTAACGGCGGGTAATGATCCCCGAGAGTTAAATGGGTAATGATCCCCATGGGAACTTGTGTTTCCCGACCATCGATGGCGGCTGTCCGTGATGGTAAACGATAGGTGGTGTACGAACCAAGGTTTTCGTCTGGAATGAAACGGGTAATGATCCCCGAGAGCAAATGGGTATGATCCCCATAGGAACTTTTGTTCCGACCATCGATGGAGGCTGTATGTGCCGATAAACGATAGGTGGTGTGCGAACCAAGGTTTTCGTATCGTGAACTCATGGTTTGAGGTAACTTATAAATATGTGAATAATGTGTTCGAAATCTAAATTAAATGAGTTATTGAAAACATAATCGGTGTTATGAACTCATTTGTGAAATTCAAATGGATGAATTGTTGGAAACAATATTATTGTTGTGAATTGAGGAGTTGAATCCTAAATAGATGATTTGATAAATAGTTTGTTGATAATAATATAAATGTTGTGAACTCATGGTTTCTATGTGACTATATTAATACATTAATATATGTGTTGAATCATCAATGAATGACTTGTTGATAATTGTTTTGGTATTGTAAACTCATGGCTTGTTGTGACAATATTAATTTGTGAATCATGTGTTGAAATCTAGATTAAATGAATTGTTGGAAACATAATTGGTGTTATGAACTCATGTGTTGAAACTTAAATGGATGAATTGTGAATGGATGTGTAAAATTCAAATAGATGAATTTGTGTTGTTATCAATGATGTATTGAATCGTAAATTGGATTATATGTTTGATATATTATTATTGATGTTGCGAGTTTGTTAATCGAACATATAATTGAATCCTTAAAGTTGTGCAAAGTCTTTTGTTGTATGTTCTCTTTGATTGGTTGATATTTGTTTTCACATCTTTAGAGAATGGGGGTACATTCTATTGAGTGTCATCTCACCCCAATTGACTTTTTTTTTTGCAGATTTCTTAAATGGTGGAATATGGAACTTAAAAGTTAGTTAAATTGACGATTGTGTTGTGTTTCTTTTAATTGTTGAAATGTAATTATTTATATAAACATTATTTGGTGAATGTTGTAATAGTGAATATATAATACTTAATTTATGTATTTAAATAGTTGTTATTGGTGAAAGAAATATAAAATACAAAATAAATAAAAAGGGTTTTAGTCTCTTTCCGACCAGTAACGCTTCGAGTTCGGATCTCCATATGGGTTTGACCTGGTCCGGAACTCGGGGTGTTACAAGTTGGTATCAAGCTCTAGGCTTTAGATCTTGAATGGGACCGTAAATAAAATATTTGTGAATGTTGCTATGCATGCTTGTTTGATTTGATTGGTCTATTGTTTGTTCATTTTTTGAATTGTATTCTTTCTTTTGTTAAATTCATGCGCTGCATTGTGTTGTCATGTTGGTAATTATATTATGTGAATTTTTAGGTTATATGTATTTTCTAAATTTTGGGACAAAATTTCTTTTAAGGGTGGTAGAATGTAATACCCTGTATTTTTAGTTATTATTTCGGGTCGGGTTATACCCAGATTAGTTAACCTTGTGTCTTAGTTTGTTGTCCCTTAACCATAGCCTAGGTGGGTGGATTGAAATAGAAAGACTACAAGTTAGGGTGGAAATAAAATAATAAATAAAATTAAAGGAAAATGAAAAGATACCTAAATAAAATAGTTTAGAAAAGAAAATTTATAAGTTAGAAAACATAAGGCTAAGGAGAAGAAGAAAGAGGTGAAGCTAGGTCTTTAGAGAAGAATTCTATGGAGAACTTAGAGGAGATTATAGCTAATAAAAGGTAGAATGTTTAACCCTTTTCTCTTTGTGTTTTTCTTTAATATACTTTGATTTCAATTTTGTTTATTTTTATATCATTAGGGTTCTGAAATTTGTCTATTTAATTTGATGCACACTATTGATGATCAGATTTCTATTATTGGTTTATAACATGATTGTGTATCTATGGTTAAAGTTTGAGAACAATATGCCACAAATTCACCGTTGAATGTGTGTTTAAAATTGGATGACAGTTTCTGAAATTTCTGGACAGTTACGAGTTTATGTGGTTTTGATGTTCTTAGGCAATTTTAGTGATGTTGAAACGATTTGAAGTCTTAACAAAAGTTGTATATAAATGTATTATCTTTCAATATACTTCGGATTTGCTCAATTTTAGACTAGTATGAATTTATAGTGAATTCTTTGGTGATAACATGTAATCTGCCCAGTTTTTGGGATTCCATTGTAAATTCAATATATCTTGTTTGAACCGCTGGTTTAGTGTGAATTTTAGATATGTTATGTATGAATGTGTCAAGAATGTTCCTGTAAAATTTGAGGATGATCTGATAAAGGTAGCAGCATGAAACATATAATGTAATGTGGTTGCAGCTAGTGTGTTTGATTAAATGCTTGAATGAAATTCATGTTGTTAAGCCATGGTTGCTTGTGTTGTGTGTAAAAACGATTTATAAAAAGGAAATGAGTTCATGTTTTTCCGTTAGATGAAATATGCTTTCATGCTAACGGCGGGTAATGATCCCCGAGAGTTAAATGGGTAATGATCCCCATGGGAACTTGTGTTTCCCGACCATCGATGGCGGCTGTCCGTGCTGGTAAATGATAGGTGGTGTACGAACCAAGGTTTTCGTACTGATAATGAAACGGGTAATGATCCCCAAGAGCAAATGGGTATGAACCCCATATGAACTTTTGTTCCTGACCATCGATGGAGGTCTGTATGTGCCGATAAACGATAGGTGGTGTATGACCAAGGTTTTCGTATCGTGAACTCATGGTTTGAGGTAACTTATAAATATGTGAATAATGTGTTCGAAATCTAAATTAAATGAGTTATTGAAAAGATAATCGGTGTTATGAACTCATTTGTGAAATTCAAATGGATGAATTGTTGGAAACAATATTGTTGTTGTGAATTGAGGAGTTGAATCCTAAATGGATGATTTGATAAATAGTTTGTTGATAATAATATAAATGTTGTGAACTCATGGTTTCTATGTGACTATATTAATACATTAATATATGTGTTGAATCATCAATGAATGACTTGTTGATAATTGTTTTGGTATTGTAAACTCATGGCTTGTTGTGACAATATTAATTTGTGAATCATGTGTTGAAATCTAGATTAAATGAATTGTTGGAAACATAATTGGTGTTATGAACTCATGTGTTGAAACTTAAATGGATGAATTGTGAATGGATGTGTAAAATTCAAATAGATGAATTTGTGTTGTTATCAATGATGTATTGAATCGTAAATTGGATTATATGTTTGATATATTATTATTGATGTTGCGAGTTTGTTAATCGAACATATAATTGAATCCTTAAAGTTGTGCAAAGTCTTTTGTTGTATGTTCTCTTTGATTGGTTGATATTTGTTTTCACATCTTTAGAGAATGGGGTACATTCTATTGAGCTGTCATCTCACCCCAATTGACATTTTTTTTTAGATTTCTTAAATGGTGGAATATGGAACTTAAAAGTTAGTTAAATTGATGATTGTGTTGTGTTTCTTTTAATTGTTGAAATGTAATTATTTATATAAACATTATTTGGTGAATGTTGTAATAGTGAATATATAATACTTAATTTATGTATTTAAATAGTTGTTATTGGTGAAAGAAATATAAAATACAAAATAAATAAAAAGGGTTTTAAGTCTCTTTCCGACCCGTAACGCTTCGAGTTCGGATCTCCATATGGGTTTGACCCTGCTCCGAACTCGGGGTGTTACAAGTTGGTATCGAGCTCTAGGCTTTAGATCTTGAATGGGACCGTAAATAAAATATTTGTGAATGTTGCTATGCATGCTTGTTTGATTTGATTGGTCTATTGTTTGTTCATTTTTTGAATTGTATTCTTTCTTTTGTTAAATTCATTATATTATGTGCATTGTTGTCATGTTGGTAATTATATTATGTGAATTTTTAGGTTATATGTATTTTCTAAATTTTGGGACAAAATTTCTTTTAAGGGTGGTAGAATGTAATACCCTGTATTTTTAGTTATTATTTCGGGTCCAAGTTATACCCAGTTAGTTAACCTTGTGTCTTAGTTTGTTGTCCCTTAACCATAGCCTAGGTGGGTGGATTGAAATAGAAAGACTACAAGTTAGGGTGGAAATAAAATAATAAATAAAATTAAAGGAAAATGAAAAGATACCTAAATAAAATAGTTTAGAAAAGAAAATTTATAAGTTAGAAAACATAAGGCTAAGGAGAAGAAGAAAGAGGTGAAGCTAGGTCTTTAGAGAAGAATTCTATGGAGAACTTAGAGGAGATTATAGCTAATAAAAGGTAGAATGTTTAACCCTTTTCTCTTTGTGTTTTTCTTTGATATACTTTGATTTCAATTTTGTTTATTTTTATATCATTAGGGTTCTGAAATTTGTCTATTTAATTTGATGCACACTATTGATGATCAGGTTTCTATTATTGGTTTATAACATGATTGTGTATCTATGGTTAAAGTTTGAGAACAATATGCCACAAATTCACCGTTGAATGTGTGTTTAAAATTGGATGACAGTTTCTGAAATTTCTGGACAGTTACGAGTTTATGTGGTTTTGATGTTCTTAGGCAATTTTAGTGATGTTGAAACGATTTGAAGTCTTAACAAAAGTTGTATATAAATGTATTATCTTCCAATATACTTCGGATTTGCTCAATTTTAGACTAGTATGAATTTATAGTGAATTCTTTGGTGATAACATGTAATCTTCCCAGTTTTTGGGATTCCATTGTAAATTCAATATATCTTGTTTGAACCGCTGGTTTAGTGTGAATTTTAGATATGTTATGTATGAATGTGTCAAGAATGTTCCTGTAAAATTTGAGGATGATCTGATAAAGGTAGCAGCATGAAACATATAATGTAATGTGGTTGCAGCTAGTGTGTTTGATTAAATGCTTGAATGAAATTCATGTTGTTAAGCCATGGTTGCTTGTGTTGTGTGTAAAAACGATTTATAAAAAGGAAATGAGTTCATGTTTTTCCGTTAGATGAAATATGCTTTCATGCTAACGGCGGGTAATGATCCCCGAGAGTTAAATGGGTAATGATCCCCATGGGAACTTGTGTTTCCCGACCATCGATGGCGGCCGTCCGTGCTTGGTAAACGATAGGTGGTGTACGAACCAAGGTTTTCGTGATGGAATGAAACGGGTAATGATCCCCGAGAGCAAATGGGTATGATCCCCATAGGAACTTTTGTTCCCGACCATCGATGGAGGCTATCCGTGTAGATAAACGATAGGTGGTGTGCGAACCAAGGTTTTCGTATCGTGAACTCATGGTTTGAGGTGACTTATAAATATGTGAATAATGTGTTCGAAATCTAAATTAAATGAGTTATTGAAAACATAATCGGTGTTATGAACTCATTTGTGAAATTCAAATGGATGAATTGTTGGAAACAATATTGTTGTTGTGAATTGAGGAGTTGAATCCTAAATGGATGATTTGATAAATAGTTTTTTGATAATAATATAAATGTTGTGAACTCATGGTTTCTATGTGACTATATTAATACATTAATATATGTGTTGAATCATCAATGAATGACTTGTTGATAATTGTTTTGGTATTGTAAACTCATGGTTTATTGTGACAATATTAATTTGTGAATCATGTGATGAAATCTAGATTAAATGAATTGTTGGAAACATAATTGGTGTTATGAACTCATGTGTTGAAACTTAAATGGATGAATTGTGAATGGATGTGTAAAATTCAAAGAGATGAATTTGTGTTGTTATCAATGATGTATTGAATCGTAAATTGGATTATATGTTTGATATATTATTATTGATGTTGCGAGTTTGTTAATCGAACATATAATTGAATCCTTAAAGTTGTGCAAAGTCTTTTGTTGTATGTTCTCTTTGATTGGTTGATATTTGTTTTCACATCTTTAGAGAATGGGGGTACATTCTATTGAGCTGTCATCTCACCCCAATTGACTTTTTTTGCAGATTTCTTAAATGGTGGAATATTGAACTTAAAAGTTAGTTAAATTGAGATTGTGTTGTGTTTCTTTTAATTGTTGAAATGTAATTATTTATATAAACATTATTTGGTGAATGTTGTAATAGTGAATATATAATACTTAATTTATGTATTTAAATAGTTGTTATTGGTGAAAGAAATATAAAATACAAAATAAATAAAAAGGGTTTTAGTCTCTTTCCGACCAGAACGCTTCGAGTTCGGATCTCCATATGGGTTTGACCCTGCTCCGGAACTCGGGGTGTTACAAGTTGGTATCGAGCTCTAGGCTTTAGATCTTGAATGGGACCGTAAATAAAATATTTGTGAATGTTGCTATGCATGCTTGTTTGATTTGATTGGTCTATTGTTTGTTCATTTTTTGAATTGTATTCTTTCTTTTGTTAAATTCATGTGAATTGCATTGCAGTCATGTTGGTAATTATATTATGTGAATTTTTAGGTTATATGTATTTTCTAAATTTCGGGACAAAATTTCTTTTAAGGGTGGTAGAATGTAATACCCTGTATTTTTAGTTATTATTTCGGGTCGGGTTATACCCAACTTAGTTAACCTTGTGTCTTAGTTTGTTGTCCCTTAACCATAGCCTAGGTGGGTGGATTGAAATAGAAAGACTACAAGTTAGGGTGGAAATAAAATAATAAATAAAATTAAAGGAAAATGAAAAGATACCTAAATAAAATAGTTTAGAAAAGAAAATTTATAAGTTAGAAAACATAAGGCTAAGGAGAAGAAGAAAGAGGTGAAGCTAGGTCTTTAGAGAAGAATTCTATGGAGAACTTAGAGGCGATTATAGCTAATAAAAGGTAGAATGTTTAACCCTTTTCTCTTTGTGATTTTCTTTGATATACTTTGATTTCAATTTTGTTTATTTTTATATCATTAGGGTTCTGAAATTTGTCTATTTAATTTTATGCACACTATTGATGATCAGATTTCTATTATTGGTTTATAACATGATTGGGTATCTATGGTTAAAGTTTGAGAACAATATGCCACAAATTCACCGTTGAATGTGTGTTTTAAATTGGATGACAGTTTCTGAAATTTCTGGACAGTTACGAGTTTATGTGGTTTTGATGTTCTTAGGCAATTTTAGTGATGTTGAAACGATTTGAAGTCTTAACAAAAGTTGTAGATAAATGTATTATCTTTCAATATGCTTTGGATTTGCTCAATTTTAGACTAGTATGAATTTATAGTGAATTCTTTGGTGATAACATGTAATCTGCCCAGTTTTTGGGATTCCATTGTAAATTCAATATATCTTGTTTGAACCGCTGGTTTAGTGTGAATTTTAGATATGTTATGTATGAATGTGTCAAGAATGTTCCTGTAAAATTTGAGGATGATCTGATAAAGGTAGCAGCATGAAACATATAATGTAATGTGGTTGCAGCTAGTGTGTTTGATTAAATGCTTGAATGAAATTCATGTTGTTAAGCCATGGTTGCTTGTGTTGTGTGTAAAAACGATTTATAAAAAGGAAATGAGTTCATGTTTTTCCGTTAGATGAAATATGCTTTCATGCTAACGGCGGGTAATGATCCCCGAGAGTTAAATGGGTAATGATCCCCATGGGAACTTGTGTTTCCCGACCATCGATGGCGGCTGTCCGTGCCGGTAAACGATAGGTGGTGTACGAACCAAGGTTTTCGTACTGGAATGAAACGGGTAATGATCCCCGAGAGCAAATGGGTATGATCCCCATAGGAACTTTTGTTCCTGACCATCGATGGAGGCTGTCTGTGCCGATAAACGATAGGTGGTGTGCGAACCAAGGTTTTCGTATCGTGAACTTATGGTTTGAGGTAACTTATAAATATGTGAATAATGTGTTCGAAATCTAAATTAAATGAGTTATTGAAAACATAATCGGTGTTATGAACTCATTTGTGAAATTCAAATGGATGAATTGTTGGAAACAATATTGTTGTTGTGAATTGAGGAGTTGAATCCTAAATGGATGATTTGATAAATAGTTTGTTGATAATAATATAAATGTTGTGAACTCATGGTTTCTATGTGACTATATTAATACATTAATATATGTGTTGAATCATCAATGAATGACTTGTTGATAATTGTTTTGGTATTGTAAACTCATGGCTTGTTGTGACAATATTAATTTGTGAATCATGTGTTGAAATCTAGATTAAATGAATTGTTGGAAACATAATTGGTGTTATGAACTCATGTGTTGAAACTTAAATGGATGAATTGTGAATGGATGTGTAAAATTCAAATAGATGAATTTGTGTTGTTATCAATGATGTATTGAATCGTAAATTGGATTATATGTTTGATATATTATTATTGATGTTGTGAGTTTGTTAATCGAACATATAATTGAATCCTTAAAGTTGTGCAAAGTCTTTTGTTGTATGTTCTCTTTGATTGGTTGATATTTGTTTTCACATCTTTAGAGAATGGGGGTGCATTCTATTGAGCTGTCATCTCACCCCAATTGATTTTTTTTGCAGATTTCTTAAATGGTGGAATATTGAACTTAAAAGTTAGTTAAATTGACGATTGTGTTGTGTTTCTTTTAATTGTTGAAATGTAATTATTTATATAAACATTATTTGGTGAATGTTGTAATAGTGAATATATAATACTTAATTTATGTATTTAAATAGTTGTTATTGGTGAAAGAAATATAAAATACAAAATAAATAAAAAGGGTTTTAGTCTCTTTCCGACCCGTAACGCTTCGAGTTCGGATCTCCATATGGGTTTGACCCTGCTCCGGAACTCGGGGTGTTACAAGTTGGTATCGAGCTCTAGGCTTTAGATCTTGAATGGGACCGTAAATAAAATATTTGTGAATGTTGCTATGCATGCTTGTTTGATTTGATTGGTCTATTGTTTGTTCATTTTTTGAATTGTATTCTTTCTTTTGTTAAATTCATGCGCTGCATTGTAGTCATGTTGGTAATTATATTATGTGAATTTTTAGGTTATATGTATTTTCTAAATTTCGGGACAAAATTTCTTTTAAGGGTGGTAGAATGTAATACCCTGTATTTTTAGTTATTATTTCGGGTCGGGTTATACCCAGATTAGTTAACCTTGTGTCTTAGTTTGTTGCCCCTTAACCATAGCCTAGGTGGGTGGATTGAAATAGAAAGACTACAAGTTAGGGTGGAAATAAAATAATAAATAAAATTAAAGGAAAATGAAAAGATACCTAAATAAAATAGTTTAGAAAAGAAAATTTATAAGTTAGAAAACATAAGGCTAAGGAGAAGAAGAAAGAGGTGAAGCTAGGTCTTTAGAGAAGAATTCTATGGAGAACTTAGAGGAGATTATAGCTAATAAAAGGTAGAATGTTTAACCCTTTTCTCTTTGTGTTTTTCTTTGATATACTTTGATTTCAATTTTGTTTATTTTTATATCATTAGGGTTCTGAAATTTGTCTATTTAATTTGATGCACACTATTGATGATCAGGTTTCTATTATTGGTTTATAACATGATTGTGTATCTATGGTTAAAGTTTGAGAACAATATGCCACAAATTCACCGTTGAATGTGTGTTTAAAATTGGATGACAGTTTCTGAAATTTCTGGACAGTTACGAGTTTATGTGGTTTTGATGTTCTTAGGCAATTTTAGTGATGTTGAAACGATTTGAAGTCTTAACAAAAGTTGTAGATAAATGTATTATCTTTCAATATGCTTTGGATTTGCTCAATTTTAGACTAGTATGAATTTATAGTGAATTCTTTGGTGATAACATGTAATCTGCCCAGTTTTTGGGATTCCATTGTAAATTCAATATATCTTGTTTGAACCGCTGGTTTAGTGTGAATTTTAGATATGTTATGTATGAATGTGTCAAGAATGTTCCTGTAAAATTTTAGGATGATCTGATAAAGGTAGCAGCATGAAACATATAATGTAATGTGGTTGCAGCTAGTGTGTTTGATTAAATGCTTGAATGAAATTCATGTTGTTAAGCCATGGTTGCTTGTGTTGTGTGTAAAAACGATTTATAAAAAGGAAATGAGTTCATGTTTTTCCGTTAGATGAAATATGCTTTCATGCTAACGGCGGGTAATGATCCCCGAGAGTTAAATGGGTAATGATCCCCATGGGAACTTGTGTTTCCCCACCATCGATGGCGGCTATGTACGAACCAAGGTTTTCGTACTGGAATGAAACGGGTAATGATCCCCGAGAGCAAATGGGTATGATCCCCATAGGAACTTTTGTTCCTGACCATCGATGGAGGCTGTCTGTGCCGATAAACGATAGGTGGTGTGCGAACCAAGGTTTTCGTATCGTGAACTCATGGTTTGAGGTGACTTATAAATATGTGAATAATGTGTTCGAAATCTAAATTAAATGAGTTATTGAAAACATAATCGGTGTTATGAACTCATTTGTGAAATTCAAATGGATGAATTGTTGGAAACAATATTGTTGTTGTGAATTGAGGAGTCGAATCCTAAATGGATGATTTGATAAATAGTTTGTTGATAATAATATAAATGTTGTGAACTCATGGTTTCTATGTGACTATATTAATACATTAATATATGTGTTGAATCATCAATGAATGACTTGTTGATAATTGTTTTGGTATTGTAAACTCATGGCTTGTTGTGACAATATTAATTTGTGAATCATGTGTTGAAATCTAGATTAAATGAATTGTTGGAAACATAATTGGTGTTATGAACTCATGTGTTGAAACTTAAATGGATGAATTGTGAATGGATGTGTAAAATTCAAATAGATGAATTTGTGTTGTTATCAATGATGTATTGAATCGTAAATTGGATTATATGTTTGATATATTATTATTGATGTTGCGAGTTTGTTAATCGAACATATAATTGAATCCTTAAAGTTGTGCAAAGTCTTTTGTTGTATGTTCTCTTTGATTGGTTGATATTTGTTTTCACATCTTTAGAGAATGGGGTACATTCTATTGAGCTGTCATCTCACCCCAATTGACTTTTTTGCAGATTTCTTAAATGGTGGAATATTGAACTTAAAAGTTAGTTAAATTGACGATTGTGTTGTGTTTCTTTTAATTGTTGAAATGTAATTATTTATATAAACATTATTTGGTGAATGTTGTAATAGTGAATATATAATACTTAATTTATGTATTTAAATAGTTGTTATTGGTGAAAGAAATATAAAATACAAAATAAATAAAAAGGGTTTTAGTCTCTTTCCGACCCGTAACGCTTCGAGTTCGGATCTCCATATGGGTTTGACCCTGCTCCGGAACTCGGGGTGTTACAAGTTGGTATCGAGCTCTAGGCTTTAGATCTTGAATGGGACCGTAAATAAAATATTTGTGAATGTTGCTATGCATGCTTGTTTGATTTGATTGGTCTATTGTTTGTTCATTTTTTGAATTGTATTCTTTCTTTTGTTAAATTCATGCGCTGCATTGCAGTCATGTTGGTAATTATATTATGTGAATTTTTAGGTTATATGTATTTTCTAAATTTCGGGACAAAATTTCTTTTAAGGGTGGTAGAATGTAATACCCTATTTTTAGTTATTATTTCGGGTCGGGTTATACCCAGTTAGTTAACCTTGTGTCTTAGTTTGTTGTCCCTTAACCATAGCCTAGGTGGGTGGATTGAAATAGAAAGACTACAAGTTAGGGTGGAAATAAAATAATAAATAAAATTAAAGGAAAATGAAAAGATACCTAAATAAAATAGTTTAGAAAAGAAAATTTATAAGTTAGAAAACATAAGGCTAAGGAGAAGAAGAAAGAGGTGAAGCTAGGTCTTTAGAGAAGAATTCTATGGAGAACTTAGAGGAGATTATAGCTAATAAAAGGTAGAATGTTTAACCCTTTTCTCTTTGTGTTTTTCTTTGATATACTTTGATTTCAATTTTGTTTATTTTTATATCATTAGGGTTCTGAAATTTGTCTATTTAATTTGATGCACACTATTGATGATCAGATTTCTATTATTGGTTTATAACATGATTGTGTATCTATGGTTAAAGTTTGAGAACAATATGCCACAAATTCACCGTTGAATGTGTGTTTAAAATTGGATGACAGTTTCTGAAATTTCTGGACAGTTACGAGTTTATGTGGTTTTGATGTTCTTAGGCAATTTTAGTGATGTTGAAACGATTTGAAGTCTTAACAAAAGTTGTATATAAATGTATTATCTTTCAATATACTTCGGATTTGCTCAATTTTAGACTAGTATGAATTTATAGTGAATTCTTTGGTGATAACATGTAATCTGCCCAGTTTTTTGGGATTCCATTGTAAATTCAATATATCTTGTTTGAACCGCTGGTTTAGTGTGAATTTTAGATATGTTATGTATGAATGTGTCAAGAATGTTCCTGTAAAATTTGAGGATGATCTGATAAAGGTAGCAGCATGAAACATATAATGTAATGTGGTTGCAGCTAGTGTGTTTGATTAAATGCTTGAATGAAATTCATGTTGTTAAGCCATGGTTGCTTGTGTTGTGTGTAAAAACGATTTATAAAAAGGAAATGAGTTCATGTTTTTCCGTTAGATGAAATATGCTTTCATGCTAACGGCGGGTAATGATCCCCGAGAGTTAAATGGGTAATGATCCCCATGGGAACTTGTGTTTCCCGACCATCGATGGCGGCTGTCCGTGCCGGTAAACGATAGGTGGTGTACGAACCAAGGTTTTCGTACTGTGAATGAAACGGGTAATGATCCCCGAGAGCAAATGGGTATGATCCCCATAGGAACTTTTGTTCCTGACCATCGATGGAGGCTGTCCGTGCCGATAAACGATAGGTGGTGTGCGAACCAAGGTTTTCGTATCGTGAACTTATGGTTTGAGGTAACTTATAAATATGTGAATAATGTGTTCGAAATCTAAATTAAATGAGTTATTGAAAACATAATCGGTGTTATGAACTCATTTGTGAAATTCAAATGGATGAATTGTTGGAAACAATATTGTTGTTGTGAATTGAGGAGTTGAATCCTAAATGGATGATTTGATAAATAGTTTGTTGATAATAATATAAATGTTGTGAACTCATGGTTTCTATGTGACTATATTAATACATTAATATATGTGTTGAATCATCAATGAATGACTTGTTGATAATTGTTTTGGTATTGTAAACTCATGGCTTGTTGTGACAATATTAATTTGTGAATCATGTGTTGAAATCTAGATTAAATGAATTGTTGGAAACATAATTGGTGTTATGAACTCATGTGTTGAAACTTAAATGGATGAATTGTGAATGGATGTGTAAAATTCAAATAGATGAATTTGTGTTGTTATCAATGATGTATTGAATCGTAAATTGGATTATATGTTTGATATATTATTATTGATGTTGCGAGTTTGTTAATCGAACATATAATTGAATCCTTAAAGTTGTGCAAAGTCTTTTGTTGTATGTTCTCTTTGATTGGTTGATATTTGTTTTCACATCTTTAGAGAATGGGGGTACATTCTATTGAGCTGTCATCTCACCCCAATTGACTTTTTTTGCAGATTTCTTAAATGGTGGAATATTGAACTTAAAAGTTAGTTAAATTGACGATTGTGTTGTGTTTCTTTTAATTGTTGAAATGTAATTATTTATATAAACATTATTTGGTGAATGTTGTAATAGTGAATATATAATACTTAATTTATGTATTTAAATAGTTGTGTTATTGGTGAAAGAAATATAAAATACAAAATAAATAAAAAGGGTTTTAGTCTCTTTCCGACCATGTAACGCTTGAGTTCGGATCTCCATATGGGTTTGACCCTGCTCCGGAACTCGGGGTGTTACAAGTTGGTATCAGAGCTCTAGGCTTTAGATCTTGAATGGGACCGTAAATAAAATATTTGTGAATGTTGCTATGCATGCTTGTTTGATTTGATTGGTCTATTGTTTGTTCATTTTTTGAATTGTATTCTTTCTTTTGTTAAATTCATGCGCTGCATTGCAGTCATGTTGGTAATTATATTATGTGAATTTTTAGGTTATATGTATTTTCTAAATTTCGGGACGAAATTTCTTTTAAGGGTGGTAGAATGTAATACCCTGTATTTTTTAGTTATTGTTTCGGGTCGGGTTATACCCTGATTAGTTAACCTTGTGGCTTAGTTTGTTGTCCCTTAACCATTGCCTAGGTGGGTGGATTGAAATAGAAAGACTACAAGTTAGGGTGGAAATAAAATAATAAATAAAATTAAAGGAAAATGAAAAGATACCTAAATAAAATAGTTTAGAAAAGAAAATTTATAAGTTAGAAAACATAAGGCTAAGGAGAAGAAGAAAGAGGTGAAGCTAGGTCTTTAGAGAAGAATTCTATGGAGAACTTAGAGGAGATTATAGCTAATAAAAGGTAGAATGTTTAACCCTTTTCTCTTTGTGTTTTTCTTTGATATACTTTGATTTCAATTTTGTTTATTTTTATATCATTAGGGTTCTGAAATTTGTCTATTTAATTTGATGCACACTATTGATGATCAGATTTCTATTATTGGTTTATAACATGATTGTGTATCTATGGTTAAAGTTTGAGAACAATATGCCACAAATTCACCGTTGAATGTGTGTTTAAAATTGGATGACAGTTTCTGAAATTTCTGGACAGTTACGAGTTTATGTGGTTTTGATGTTCTTAGGCAATTTTAGTGATGTTGAAACGATTTGAAGTCTTAACAAAAGTTGTATATAAATGTATTATCTTTCAATATACTTTAGGATTTGCTCAATTTTAGACTAGTATGAATTTATAGTGAATTCTTTGGTGATAACATGTAATCTGCCCAGTTTTTGGGATTCCATTGTAAATTCAATATATCTTGTTTGAACCGCTGGTTTAGTGTGAATTTTAGATATGTTATGTATGAATGTGTCAAGAATGTTACTGTAAAATTTGAGGATGATCTGATAAAGGTAGCATCATGAAACATATAATGTAATGTGGTTGCAGCTAGTGTGTTTGATTAAATGCTTGAATGAAATTCATGTTGTTAAGCCATGGTTGCTTGTGTTGTGTGTAAAAACGATTTATAAAAAGGAAATGAGTTCATGTTTTTCCGTTAGATGAAATATGCTTTCATGCTAACGGCGGTAATGATCCCCTTAGTTAAATGGGTAATGATCCCCATGGGAACTTGTGTTTCCGACCATCGATGGCGGCTGTCCGTGTGCTTGGTAAACGATAGGTGGTGTACGAACCAAGGTTTTCGTACTGGAATGAAACGGGTAATGATCCCCGAGAGCAAATGGGTATGATCCCCATAGGAACTTTTGTTCCTGACCATCGATGGAGGCTGTCTGTGCCGATAAACGATAGGTGGTGTGCGAACCAAGGTTTTCGTATCGTGAACTTATGGTTTGAGGTAACTTATAAATATGTGAATAATGTGTTCGAAATCTAAATTAAATGAGTTATTGAAAACATAATCGGTGTTATGAACTCATTTGTGAAATTCAAATGGATGAATTGTTGGAAACAATATTGTTGTTGTGAATTGAGGAGTTGAATCCTAAATGGATGATTTGATAAATAGTTTGTTGATAATAATATAAATGTTGTGAACTCATGGTTTCTATGTGACTATATTAATACATTAATATATGTGTTGAATCATCAATGAATGACTTGTTGATAATTGTTTTGGTATTGTAAACTCATGGCTTGTTGTGACAATATTAATTTGTGAATCATGTGTTGAAATCTAGATTAAATGAATTGTTGGAAACATAATTGGTGTTATGAACTCATGTGTTGAAACTTAAATGGATGAATTGTGAATGGATGTGTAAAATTCAAATAGATGAATTTGTGTTGTTATCAATGATGTATTGAATCGTAAATTGGATTATATGTTTGATATATTATTATTGATGTTGCGAGTTTGTTAATCGAACATATAATTGAATCCTTAAAGTTGTGCAAAGTCTTTTGTTGTATGTTCTCTTTGATTGGTTGATATTTGTTTTCACATCTTTAGAGAATGGGGGTACATTCTATTGAGCTGTCATCTCACCCCAATTGACTTTTTTTGCAGATTTCTTAAATGGTGGAATATTGAACTTAAAAGTTAGTTAAATTGACGATTGTGTTGTGTTTCTTTTAATTGTTGAAATGTAATTATTTATATAAACATTATTTGGTGAATGTTGTAATAGTGAATATATAATACTTAATTTATGTATTTAAATAGTTGTTATTGGTGAAAGAAATATAAAATACAAAATAAATAAAAAGGGTTTTAGTCTCTTTCCGACCCGTAACGCTTCGAGTTCGGATCTCCATATGGGTTTGACCCTGCTCCGGAACTCGGGGTGTTACAAGTTGGTATCAAAGCTCTAGGCTTTAGATCTTGAATGGGACCGTAAATAAAATATTTGTGAATGTTGCTATGCATGCTTGTTTGATTTGATTGGTCTATTGTTTGTTCATTTTTTGAATTGTATTCTTTCTTTTGTTAAATTCATGCGCTGCATTGCATTGTCATGTTGGTAATTATATTATGTGAATTTTTAGGTTATATGTATTTTCTAAATTTCGGGACAAAATTTCTTTTAAGGGTGGTAGAATGTAATACCCTGTATTTTTAGTTATTATTTCGGGTCGGGTTATACCCAGATTAGTTAACCTTGTGTCTTAGTTTGTTGTCCCTTAACCATAGCCTAGGTGGGTGGATTGAAATAGAAAGACTACAAGTTAGGGTGGAAATAAAATAATAAATAAAATTAAAGGAAAATGAAAAGATACCTAAATAAAATAGTTTAGAAAAGAAAATTTATAAGTTAGAAAACATAAGGCTAAGGAGAAGAAGAAAGAGGTGAAGCTAGGTCTTTAGAGAAAAGAATTCTATGGAGAACTTAGAGGAGATTATAGCTAATAAAATTATAGTAGAATGTTTAACCCTTTTCTCTTTGTGTTTTTCTTTGATATACTTTGATTTCAATTTTGTTTATTTTTATATCATTAGGGTTCTGAAATTTGTCTATTTAATTTGATGCACACTATTGATGATCAGATTTCTATTATTGGTTTATAACATGATTGTGTATCTATGGTTAAAGTTTGAGAACAATATGCCACAAATTCACCGTTGAATGTGTGTTTAAAATTGGATGACAGTTTCTGAAATTTCTGGACAGTTACGAGTTTATGTGGTTTTGATGTTCTTAGGCAATTTTAGTGATGTTGAAACGATTTGAAGTCTTAACAAAAGTTGTATATAAATGTATTATCTTTCAATATGCTTTGGATTTGCTCAATTTTAGACTAGTATGAATTTATAGTGAATTCTTTGGTGATAACATGTAATCTGCCCAGTTTTTGGGATTCCATTGTAAATTCAATATATCTTGTTTGAACCGCTGGTTTAGTGTGAATTTTAGATATGTTATGTATGAATGTGTCAAGAATGTTCCTGTAAAATTTGAGGATGATCTGATAAAGGTAGCAGCATGAAACATATAATGTAATGTGGTTGCAGCTAGTGTGTTTGATTAAATGCTTGAATGAAATTCATGTTGTTAAGCCATGGTTGCTTGTGTTGTGTGTAAAAACGATTTATAAAAAGGAAATGAGTTCATGTTTTTCCGTTAGATGAAATATTCTTTCATGCTAACGGCGGGTAATGATCCCCGAGAGTTAAATGGGTAATGATCCCCATGGGAACTTGTGTTTCCGACCATCGATGGCGGCTGTCCGTGCCGGTAAACGATAGGTGGTGTACGAACCAAGGTTTTCGACCTGTGAATGAAACGGGTAATGATCCCCGAGAGCAAATGGGTATGATCCCCATAGGAACTTTTGTTCCTGACCATCGATGGAGGCTGTATGTGCCGATAAACGATAGGTGGTGTGCGAACCAAGGTTTTCGTATCGTGAACTCATGGTTTGAGGTAACTTATAAATATGTGAATAATGTGTTCGAAATCTAAATTAAATGAGTTATTGAAAAGATAATCGGTGTTATGAACTCATTTGTGAAATTCAAATGGATGAATTGTTGGAAACAATATTGTTGTTGTGAATTGAGGAGTTGAATCCTAAATGGATGATTTGATAAATAGTTTGTTGATAATAATATAAATGTTGTGAACTCATGGTTTCTATGTGACTATATTAATACATTAATATATGTGTTGAATCATCAATGAATGACTTGTTGATAATTGTTTTGGTATTGTAAACTCATGGCTTGTTGTGACAATATTAATTTGTGAATCATGTGTTGAAATCTAGATTAAATGAATTGTTGGAAACATAATTGGTGTTATGAACTCATGTGTTGAAACTTAAATGGATGAATTGTGAATGGATGTGTAAAATTCAAATAGATGAATTTGTGTTGTTATCAATGATGTATTGAATCGTAAATTGGATTATATGTTTGATATATTATTATTGATGTTGCGAGTTTGTTAATCGAACATATAATTGAATCCTTAAAGTTGTGCAAAGTCTTTTGTTGTATGTTCTCTTTGATTGGTTGATATTTGTTTTCACATCTTTAGAGAATGGGGGGTACATTCTATTGAGCTGTCATCTCACCCCAATTGACTTTTTTTGCAGATTTCTTAAATGGTGGAATATGGAACTTAAAAGTTAGTTAAATTGACGATTGTGTTGTGTTTCTTTTAATTGTTGAAATGTAATTATTTATATAAACATTATTTGGTGAATGTTGTAATAGTGAATATATAATACTTAATTTATGTATTTAAATAGTTGTTATTGGTGAAAGAAATATAAAATACAAAATAAATAAAAAGGGTTTTAGTCTCTTTCCGACCCGTAACGCTTCGAGTTCGGATCTCCATATGGGTTTGACCCTGCTCCGGAACTCGGGGTGTTACAAGTTGGTATCAAGCTCTAGGCTTTAGATCTTGAATGGGACCGTAAATAAAATATTTGTGAATGTTGCTATGCATGCTTGTTTGATTTGATTGGTCTATTGTTTGTTCATTTTTTGAATTGTATTCTTTCTTTTGTTAAATTCATGCGCTGCATTGCAGTCATGTTGGTAATTATATTATGTGAATTTTTAGGTTATATGTATTTTCTAAATTTCGGGACAAAATTTCTTTTAAGGGTGGTAGAATGTAATACCCTGTATTTTTAGTTATTATTTCGGGTCGGGTTATACCCAGATTAGTTAACCTTGTGTCTTAGTTTGTTGTCCCTTAACCATAGCCTAGGTGGGTGGATTGAAATAGAAAGACTACAAGTTAGGGTGGAAATAAAATAATAAATAAAATTAAAGGAAAATGAAAAGATACCTAAATAAAATAGTTTAGAAAAGAAAATTTATAAGTTAGAAAACATAAGGCTAAGGAGAAGAAGAAAGAGGTGAAGCTAGGTCTTTAGAGAAGAATTCTATGGAGAACTTAGAGGAGATTATAGCTAATAAAAGGTAGAATGTTTAACCCTTTTCTCTTTGTGTTTTTCTTTGATATACTTTGATTTCAATTTTGTTTATTTTTATATCATTAGGGTTCTGAAATTTGTCTATTTAATTTGATGCACACTATTGATGATCAGATTTCTATTATTGGTTTATAACATGATTGTGTATCTATGGTTAAAGTTTGAGAACAATATGCCACAAATTCACCGTTGAATGTGTGTTTAAAATTGGATGACAGTTTAAAATTTCTGGACAGTTACGAGTTTATGTGGTTTTGATGTTCTTAGGCAATTTTAGTGATGTTGAAACGATTTGAAGTCTTAACAAAAGTTGTATATAAATGTATTATCTTTCAATATACTTCGGATTTGCTCAATTTTAGACTAGTATGAATTTATAGTGAATTCTTTGGTGATAACATGTAATCTGCGCAGTTTTTGGGATTCCATTGTAAATTCAATATATCTTGTTTGAACCGCTGGTTTAGTGTGAATTTTAGATATGTTATGTATGCATGTGTCAATAATGTTCTTGTAAAATTTGAGGATTATCTGATAAAGGTAGCAGCATGAAACATATAATGTAATGTGGTTGCAGCTAGTGTGTTTGATTAAATGCTTGAATGAAATTCATGTTGTTAAGCCATGGTTGCTTGTGTTGTGTGTAAAAACGATTTATAAAAAGGAAATGAGTTCATGTTTTTCCGTTAGATGAAATATTCTTTCATGCTAACGGCGGGTAATGATCCCCGAGAGTTAAATGGGTAATGATCCCCATGGGAACTTGTGTTTCCCGACCATCGATGGCGGCTGTCCGTGCCGGTAAACGATAGGTGGTGTACGAACCAAGTTTTTCGTACTGGAATGAAACGGGTAATGATCCCCGAGAGCAAATGGGTATGATCCACATATGAACTTTTGTTCCTGACCATCGATGGAGGCTGTATGTGCCGATAAACGATAGGTGGTGTGCGAACCAAGGTTTTCGTATCGTGAACTCATGGTTTGAGGTAACTTATAAATATGTGAATAATGTGTTCGAAATCTAAATTAAATGAGTTATTGAAAAGATAATCGGTGTTATGAACTCATTTGTGAAATTCAAATGGATGAATTGTTGGAAACAATATTGTTGTTGTGAATTGAGGAGTTGAATCCTAAATGGATGATTTGATAAATAGTTTGTTGATAATAATATAAATGTTGTGAACTCATGGTTTCTATGTGACTATATTAATACATTAATATATGTGTTGAATCATCAATGAATGACTTGTTGATAATTGTTTTGGTATTGTAAACTCATGGCTTGTTGTGACAATATTAATTTGTGAATCATGTGTTGAAATCTAGATTAAATGAATTGTTGGAAACATAATTGGTGTTATGAACTCATGTGTTGAAACTTAAATGGATGAATTGTGAATGGATGTGTAAAATTCAAATAGATGAATTTGTGTTGTTATCAATGATGTATTGAATCGTAAATTGGATTATATGTTTGATATATTATTATTGATGTTGCGAGTTTGTTAATCGAACATATAATTGAATCCTTAAAGTTGTGCAAAGTCTTTTGTTGTATGTTCTCTTTGATTGGTTGATATTTGTTTTCACATCTTTAGAGAATGGGGGTACATTCTATTGAGCTGTCATCTCACCCCAATTGACATTTTTTTGCAGATTTCTTAAATGGTGGAATATGGAACTTAAAAGTTAGTTAAATTGACGATTGTGTTGTGTTTCTTTTAATTGTTGAAATGTAATTATTTATATAAACATTATTTGGTGAATGTTGTAATAGTGAATATATAATACTTAATTTATGTATTTAAATAGTTGTTATTGGTGAAAGAAATATAAAATACAAAATAAATAAAAAGGGTTTTAGTCTCTTTCCGACCCGTAACGCTTCGAGTTCGGATCTCCATATGGGTTTGACCCTGCTCCGGAACTCGGGGTGTTACACCATGGCCTGCCAATCAAGGCTTTATATGGTGATTCTATGGCAACCATGCAAAATTTAACTTTGGAAGATAACCCCTTTAACGGAATCCGCATAGTAATTTCCCCTTTGGGCTTGTTGGCAGTACCATTGAAACCATAGATCTTATAGGTTGACGGTATCATCCTCGTCTCTTCCACCCATGGTTTTGTAAGTATGATAAAATAAGATATCAACTGAACTTCCAGTATCTATTAGAACTCTGTTAATGGCCCTAGAATCTTCAGTTTCACCATCATCATTTTTTTCATCTTCTTCTTCTATTTGTTTTGGATTTGTTTCTAATCTTACCACTATTGGGTTGTAATGCATCTTGCCAGGCTCTGGTACTTCTTGTGCATTGAAAGAAATAGTTTGCTTTTGCCACTCCTCTAATGGCGAGACCCTCGCAATATTCATTATCTTTCTTCCATCCGCGTCTCTCGCGAAGACTCTGCTTAGAACGTTGTCGTGGAAATCCTCAATAGTCTTGTATGAATGTATGATGGAATTACATAACAAATTCTTCGCCTTGGCTCCAACCTATATCACAAATGTTTCTGCTCCTTTTACAGTATTCACTCTGCGAATATCTGGTGCCGGTGGTAACTGCTGAGATTGCGGATATCCTATTAGAAAATGATTTAATTTTCCCTGATCAATCATCCTCAAAATTATTATTTTTACATTCCTGCAATCGTTTACTTAGTGACCATGAAAGTGATGGTAAGGAAAAAATTCTTGATTTCGATTATTCGGATGTGGCTCTGTTCCCATATTCCAGGGTGATGGTATATTTTCCATCAAAATAATAGCCTCCCAAAAATTTTCTGTAGTAGCATTTAAAGGTGACATCTTAATTTATTCCCATATAATCTTTTGACTCCCTTTCCCTCTAAAATTATTTTTCCTCTGGCCACCATAAGTATCTTGCGGTTGATCAAGTCTTTGAATTTTATTATTTCCACCACGATTTTAATAATTCCTTTCCCTTTCATACTCCTCTTGATCTCGACTTCCCATGGCTACTAATTTCTGCTGGTTATCAATCACCACTTTCTATTGTTTTGGCTGCGAGGTGCTCGCCACATTATTAATCATTTTAGGAAGTAAACTTATGTTTGTCGCTATTGAACTGGTGTTTGTGACTGGATATGATCCCATCTCATTTTGTTTCCCCTCCAAAGAAATGTATTCTTCTTGTAGTTCTCGTAGCTCAGTCATTGTGATGGTATTTTTGACTCTGAAAATTTGAACATATAGTAGATTGGTTGCGAACATAGCATTAATGAAAGATAAAATGAGGTATCTCTCATCCAATCTACCAGCCATTTCACTGCACATTACTTTCCACCTTAATGTTAAGTGCTTCAGACTCTCGCTAACCCTTTGTTTTAACCAAAACACATCTTCAATTCCTGGACGCGCAGAATTGTTACTTATGTATGCCCCCAAAAATGTGGTTTGTAGATGAGTGAAAGAAGTTATAGTATTCTTGGGTAAACCCTCAAACCATTTTAGCGCCTCGCCAGTTAAGCTTGATGCGAAATATTTGCACAACACATCATCATGATTTTCCCACTGTAGCATACATCTCACATAAGCTTTGATGTGTTGAATGGCACATGTAGATCCATCAAAAATACTAGTTAATGCTGGAAAGTTGCATTTTGAGGGTATTCCTCCTAATTCTACTTCTCGAGTGAATGGAGTTTTTGCAGCTTCTTTAATCGCCTCATCAAGTTGTCTTCTGCCTCCTTCTCTTCTATCATTTAACATTCCCCTCATTTCTGCTAATTCTCTTAAAACTTGTTCATTCCCAACTGAATTTTTCTCCATTGGTCTTTTCAATGCAGATTCCCTTCTCCTGCGTTCTTGCCTATTTTGTGTTGCGAGATTTTGATTTTCGTCTCCATTAATTTCTTCTTGTCTTTCTCCGCTATCTTCCCTTACATTTCTTTCGCGAATATGCACACCATTATATCTCTCATTTTATCTTCTGCTCTTCTTTGCACCTTATCGTATTCTTTGTTAATATTACCATTATTACGGTTCTATTCACGTCTTATTTCTCGATTGTCATGATTATTCTGTCGAACTGCCTCTTAAAATTCTTGCTCTTTTACCTCTGGTCTCAATCTTTCCATTTCGCAAGCTAAGCGAGCTTGTTCAGCATAACTTCTCTCAATTTCTCTTTCAATTATCTGCTGATTTCTTAGAGTTTCTCTTCCATGCAATATCCTTCTTCCTTCCTCTTGATCTTCTTCGCCATCTTGGTTATTTCGTGCCTGACGATGTCCATTCTCCTGCCTCTTGTTGTTTTGTTCATTTTGTTGAATTTCACCTTGTGGTATGTAACGATCTTCCCTTATTTCTATTCTTTCGCGATGTCCTCCATTTGGATCATAATTTTCTTCTTCAATATTTGTTATAGGTGATCTTCTTCTTATCTCACTTTTGATTGTTCTCGAACTTGATCTTGTTGTGCTTCTTGACCTTCTATTTTGCAACCTCATGTTTTCCATTCTCAATTCATGGTTTTTCCTTGACAAATTTGCACGTTCTTCCGCCTCTAACCTCATTTCCTCTTGTATTCTTTGTCTTAAAACCTCTAATGTTTCATTTTCATCACCTCTATGTATTAATCCTCCATTTACTTCTTGGTTTCTTCCCTCTCGTCTTTCATCTCTTAATTGTCGATCTTTTGATTCTTCTATTGAATCTGATCGCCAAGTATGCACTCTTACTCTATCATAATCCACAGTTCTACCTTGTATTGGTGTTTGATGATTTGTCTGTTGAATCTGATTTTCTCCATCATTCCTTGTTCTATTTCTTCTTGTTCTTATTATTGAGGATTCTCCCATTTTATTTGTTTCTCCACCTGCAAGTCTTTTACTCCTCCTTACGGTTGTTGGTGGTTCTGATGTATTTCTTCTTCTTCTAGCCATTAATCTTAGTAAACTGTTGGATATTGTGTAAGATCTTTCACTAATTGTTCCAAATTCCTTCCAATCACAATGTCAATTTTTATCTTTTTCTTCAAATAATCATCAATTCATCCCTATTTCGGGCGCCAAAATGTAGTTGCAGGAAAACCTACACTACACCCATGATAAGAATTTACAGTAATTAACACATATTTGAAGATTAAAAACAACACTTTCTTATTTGATTCTCAAAAATGTTTACAAGAAATGGAAGAAATCAAGAATACAACCGCTCTCTTGAATTTTCTCTCTCTTCAAGACTTTCTCAACACTCAAAAATACATCATCCCTTCTCTGAATCTACTGGGTCTCTTTATATATGGTAGTTACATAGTGGATGACAGCTAATCTATCCTTTAATTTCGGATCTGACTCGCGATCTTATCGTAGCAGTGATAACACTAACTATCGCAGATGATATAACCCTCGCAGAATGGTCACACTCTTATCATGTTTCAGCTATCGTCATCTGTTACGTCATTTCTTTGAGTCATTTTGTGACACTCGCAGTGTGTTGTTGAAGAGATCGCAGTACTATCGCTGTAAATCTCGCATGAGTATTTTTGTGGCGATATTCTGATCCTACACACTAAATGTCCGCATTTTCCTAACACTTTATCATAATGGGCGTGTTGCACGCCGCACGCTGTAAACCGCCAGACCAATACCCACATGAACATCCCCCAGTTCGTGACATGTTTGATGTCCAGAGTATTTCATAGAAATTATATAACAAGTTCGCTTTGCCTAATGATTCTGACCAATCACGCGCAAGCTAGATTACGGGTAGTCATGTTGTGACGAGCCAAGTCATGAGACTTGACGCAAAGAATAGTGTGTAAGTTTATTAGGTTAAATAACTAAGTTATTTGTGAAACCGATATTCATAAAATATCGTACGTATTCGATGCATATAAAGCATCGCTTTTAAGCAAGCAACTCAAAATAATTGATGCTCATAAAGCATCATTGTATAAAGCTCGCTAAAATAAGTCGCGGATCTTAATGTCTTAAAATGAGCACAACCGGCCATATTCGGGAAGCTACCAGGAGCCATTAACGCGTGCCAAGGGAAGTTCAGTTGGTCCCTATAGGAGAGTGATGGCTAGTAGCCACTTTGACATCCTATTGCTCGGTCAAAGTTAAAATCTAGACCGATTAAATCGGCTAGCCAAATTGGATGGTTGAGATGATTTGCAGCGGTTATTGGTTGCCGCTAATTTTTTTAAAACTTTTATAAGGAGCATGGTCAGTCATCTTTGGGCGGGCGTTTAGGAGTCATGTGGGCAGCCGTGGCTTGGCCGATTGCTCCTCATGGAAAATGGGTGGCCGGTGATCATGGCCATATCTTGTTTGGTGCCTAGAATAGGGATTTGGCCGGCCGATTTGTCTGGCAAAGTTGGGCGGTCGAGATGATTTGCGGCAGTTAATGGCTTTCGTTGATTTAATTTAGGTTTAAAAAGTCGTGTGGCTAACCTATTTTGGTCTAGCATTTTTGGTATTGGCCGCGTGTTGTGAGTTGTTCGGCCGGCCAGCACTGTAGCCATGTCACTAGTGATCATATTTGGACCTTGCCTATTGATCGAGATTAATTCCAGGCCGGTCAATTCGGCTAGCGAAGTTGGGCGGCCAGGATTGTTTTACGACAGCAATGTAATGCCGCTTAATAAAATTAGGGTTTCGTAGCTCGCTTGGCCAACTTACTTTGGGTAAACATTTGATGGCTCCGCTTTTGAGTTGAAAGGATTTCGAACGGCCAAGGCACTAGTGGGCCCACCAGCATGCACATTGGCGCTTTTCCGACCACGTTAGGAGGCGACTAAGCTTGATAAATCGAGTGGCCAAAACGTACGGCCGTGATTATTTTTTGAGACTGACATGGGCAGTCTAGATTATATTCCTTAAGGAATTAGGCGCATCAACCAACCAACTTCCAACTTTATTTAAAAGTGTGTGTGGCGGGTTTAAAGCGATCTGATTGGTCGATAGGAAAGGGGGCGACAAAGAATTTTATGGGGGCGTGGCGGGCCAGCCACGGCCCGCGCCTGTTGGGTCGAATTGTCCGGCCAAGTGGCGTGGCCGCGCCTCCTTGATGTTGCTTTTGTTTTCCGCGGTTCCTCTTTTACTTCTTGTTTTCTTCCTTTGGCAGGATTTTTCTCCTATTAGTCCATGGAGGATTAGTTTCCTAGCTTACCTAGGTCCGGTCTCGACCAATAGGGTTCGATATATTGCGCAGGGCGCAAAAAGCCTAAATTTGCAAATTAATTAGGCCAAAATTGGAATCTTTTGAGTTATCACAAAATTGATCAAATTTGATAAATTCTGTGTGTTAAAACAAAATTATTTTATTCTCAGAGAGCATTTAGCGCGTCTTTTGATTAAGTATTTTCATGCAGACCTTAATCTTGATACATCGGGAAATTCATGCTACTCAGCTGCGAGCATTAATAAATAATGCAAGCGAAAAGATAAAATTTACAGAATATTTGGGGATGTTGCTACACGCACCATTCTGGGTAAATTTTATATATAAATATATCTTGAATTGCTAAATACATATGTAAGTAAGGAGGCATGGGCACTCATCACTCTTAAATGGCTCAGATTATTTGCAGAATGACGACGCATTAAATACATGTTTTTAAGATTTTGGCCCTGAACTAAAAACCACCATCAATATTAAGTCCCTTGCTTAGTACGTAAAGTGACATTGTTGCGGGGTAAGCACTAGATGGTGATAAATAAAGATAAAACTTACCAGGAAAAGTAGACAAATATTACCAGTATATAGGCCGGCTCGGTCTTTGGGCAAGACATGATTGGTGAGGTATCAAAGAACACAGTCCTCCTAGTAAAAGTCAACTGTCTCCAGGAAGATAAGTATCTAATCGGTTAACATACCACATCCAAGGCCTTTATATGCACCAGGTAGAGAGTCATTTATTTTCCCGATCTTATCAACTTGCGGAATATAAAACGGAGAACTTGAGCTTTTCTTTCCATACCGATCATCACAGAGTTCACTCATCTTCTTTCCAAGTATTGCTTCATATTCTCTTTTAATTAGTTTTTTTTTATGTAGGTTGTTGATATAACCATAATGCTTCTCTGGAGTACATGATGGGAACTCCTGGTGATGATTATTCTTCTAATTCTGCGGGGAAGAGTTTTAGAGTTGACAAACCTAGGGTTTCCGCATTTGAGGAGGTATTAGCCAAAATTGACCCTCCGTTTCGTGAAGCTTGTCGAGCTATACATGGTATGCATCTCACATATTTACGTTGTTAGAGCATTGCCCGGTCGAACTCACATGTGTTGCTATGTCAAGCATGTTTGTCAATGTTAGTGATCAAAACTATAAAGTCTTTATTTCTAGTCTACTATAGCTAAGGTCTCGGACTAGGATAGAAAGTGTAGTTGAGCTCAAGAATTCCATGGAAATCATCATACAAGACGAAGGACTACTCAAGGAACCAGTGGATCTTCATCGACTAAAAGGTATATGGAGACTTGAACTTATCTATCACTCAAAAGTCTATCTACTCTATTTCCTATCTTGGGACAAAAGTCGTATTACTATATAGACTAAGAATATACACATGTGATATTTCGAGCTGAGTATATCTCGCTTATCTATTTCTCGAAATATGTGTTAGTAAAGATCTCGCTTTAGCCAAGTTCATCTTTACCTAGTGACGAAAGTCATGTTATGTGTCAATCACTTTGGAAATCGCTCTGACGAAAAATAGTTTGTGAATAACAACTATATAACGTCCTATGAGAATGTTTCAATGGTTGAAATGAGAGTTTAGACAATATAACTATTGGGGGATATAAACATTGTTGTGGTAACACATATATATATGTATAAGTCCTTAACACTTGAACCGAAGTTTGCGAACTTTGTTGATCAAGTGAAACCGGAACTTGAGCAGTCAACCCAGTCCAAGAACTCAGTCCGCGAACGTGCGTAGTTCTCGAACCCGAGAATTTCTACTGGAGTTGCATCTTGGTTTCAGTTCGCGGACTATTCTCGAACCCCGAGAATTTCTGCTGGAGTTTGAGAACTCCAATCGGTTAACTTGAGTCCGCGAACTTGAGTGGTTATGTCTAAAAGCGATGTTCGTGAAATTATCTAAGGAATGCTATTACAAACCGTGGATTTATAGTTCATGAATTGATTTGAGTGAATCACATCGTTTTTGCTTCAATTGTGTCTTGTGTAGTACATGAGATCTCATAGCAATTGAACAACTCTCTAACTAGTTCATTTGAGTCATTTGGACTAGTTATGGTGAAGAAGAATATGGTTGATATGAAAGTTATCATTTGGATAACCATTTGGTTGACTAATATTGAACCAACTATTGTACACGTTTGGGTACGGTTACACAAACCCAAAATCTTCAAGTACATGTGTGTATGGCAAGCTAAGTTTTCAATTTAATGGTTGAGAGATATTATCTTGTATATAATCAGGTTTTCATCTAACGATGAATATTGAATGCTTTGTTACTAAGCTAACATTTATTGCAAACCCTGATTTGAAAGACTATATAAGGGAGAACTCTAGCAACTGGGAAATCTAATCCCCACATATTTTGTGTGATACTAGTTTGCTAAGCTAGAGTCGATTCTCCTTTAACCTTTGGTTTTCTTCTTCTAAAACCAGGTTAACGGCTTAAAAACTTCACTGGGATTGTGAAGCCAGACCAATACTACTTTTCTTGTAGTTGTGTGATCTGATCTTGCCGTTTCTATCGTACGAGTACAATTGTAATAATTGGCTTGAGATTTCTGTCTCCAATATGAAAGATATAAAAGTAATCAAAAACATCTTCGTCTCATCGTTTGGGATTCCTCAATAATCTTCTTCGCTGCGTCGATTAAGTTTATTGTGAGGTGATTGATAAAACTGAGCTGTTCTTCGGGAATATAAGTCTAGTTTTATTGATTGGTACCTGTTCACCTTGATTTATCAAAATACGGAACAAACCTCATAGGTTTATTCGTGGGAGACGAATTTATCTATCTTGTAGACTTTTCTGTGTGAGACAGATTTGTTTGATAAAGTCTTCGACTTTGGGCGTAGCAACTCTTAGTTGTGGGTGAGATCAGCTAAGGGAATCAAGTGTGCAGTATCCTGCTGGGATCAGAGGCGTAAGAGCATAACTGTACCTTGGATCAGTGTGAGATTTATTGGGGTTCAACTACAATCCAGACCGAAGTTAATTTGGAGTAGGCTAGAGTCTGTAGCGGCTTAATACATTGTATGTTTAATATGGACTAGGTCCCGGGGTTTTTCTGCATTTTCGGTTTCCTCGTTAACAAAATTCTGGTGTCTGTGTTATTTCTTTTCTGCATTATATATTTTTATATAATTGAAATAATACAGGTTGTGCGTTGTTCAATTAATTAGAATATTCGACCTTATTGGTTGTTGATTTAAATTGATTCACACTTGGATATTGGTCTTTGGTACCATCCAAGTTATCTCTCTTTGATTAAGACTCGCGAATCATATTTTCTTGAGTAAATCAAATTGAGAGATTGAGATAATAACTCCTTGAGATATTTTCTATTGATTGAGTCTAGTTGATTCTCTAGAAAACAACTCGGAGTTGTCCATACAGATTGTCCATACAGATTGGGTGAGGTTGTTAGACCCCCGCTTTTTCAATTTGTATCAGAATAGGCAAACACATTCAAGACCTTACAAGTCTGTGTTTGTAGCGATCTGACTCTATGGACAGAGGTGTTATCTCAATAAATGTACCACCAGTCATCAATGTCTCTAATTACTTATGGTGGAAAATTTTTATGCGATCTTTTCTTCAAGCACGTGATTTTCAATCATGGGTATATGTAGTTAATGGCTATGATCCTCTCGTAGTGGCAGTTGGAAACGTGAACGTTCCAAAAAATATTGGTGGATACACCCCTGCCGAAATTCTTGCTGCAAAGCAAAATTCAGACGGTTTGAATGCGATCATACATGCCATCACCCCAAATCTTCAGCACCATGTGTCTAAATGCACTAAGTCGCAAGAAGCTTGGGATATCTTAGCAACCGTATTTGAAGGTAATTCCAGTGAAAAGGAAGCTAGGCTTCAAAACCTTAATTACGATTGGGAAAACCTTCGTATGGAAGATGAAGAAACATTTGATGAGTTTAATCACAAAGTGTCTGAAATTGTTAATGCATCTTTTGCATTGGGTAAGACTATTCCTGAAAAGGACATTGTGATGAAAATTATCAGATCACTGCCATCTAGATACGATTCTAAGAAGCATGTCATCGTTGAGGAAAATAACCTTGATACACTTTCCAGAAATTCTCTAGCAGGAAAATTGAAAAATTTCGATCTTGAGCAGGAACAAAGAGAGAAACATCATCTATCTGGCAACCATGTTGTTACATCTGATCGTAAGTCTCGACGTTCCAAATTGATTGACAAAAAGAATAAGAATTGCTTTATTTTGACTCTGTCACTGTTTATACAACAACTTAAGAAATCTCTTATACAAAGTAAAAGAAAGTCTCGAAAGAAAAGACAGTCAATCAATAAAAAGGTCCAAAAAAAAACTATGATAGTAACTCTTGTTTCAAGTGCTATAGAAGTGTTCATGATACTTCCAAATATCCAAATAAGGAAATGAATGAGTTAACTAAAGCATGGATGGCAACTCTTGACTATTGTCCTGAGGATGAAATCTATGAGGGTTCACTCAATCTGTTTGTTGATAATCATGAAATCCATTCTAACAGTCCTGATCATTCCATGATAAACAATCTTACTTCCTCAGAAGTTCTTTAACTAGATAAGGAGGTCGTATCCAAAAGGATTGAAAATATGGAAAGTGAACTGTCAAAGAAAATGGCCTGCAATCATGATTCTCAAATCTTTTCGATTTTTCCGTTAAATAATTGTCAGCAAAATTCCTCTGAATCTATACCATTCTTAAGTCACTCTGGCAATATGGATAGTATAGATAATCACAAGAACATATCTAACCTTGCAGATTCTACTTGTGATTATCAGAATCATATAAAATTTTGGGTCACTAAGAAACGAAAGAAACTCTCTTCTACAAAAAAATTAGTTGCAGAAAAAGAGAAAGAAATCTCGTACAAAATCCTCTGCCTTTTGTAAAAGAGTTTTCCAAAAGAATGCATAGTTTCCGAAAAACAACAATCAAAGTGTTCAAATCTATGCTGAAGGAAAGAAAGAATAATGTTCATAACTCTTCTTTCTTAAAAAAACAAAGTATAACTTCATCACCTCAAAAGAAGTTACCCAGTCCTAAAAGGGGTTGGATCATGTGCAGTTTATAATACTGTATTAAGACTTTTTGTCTATCCCTCTTAGAAAAAAAGTCATAATCTTTGAGAGGGTTGTGATGAAATATTTCTGTTCCAGTTTTTAAGGTCTTTTTCTAAGGATAATCAACACTCTGTTAAGGTTTTGGTCAAAGGTTAGTTTGGAAATTTACTTCTCAGTTTCCTTTAAAATAAAGTTTTCTCAGATAAACATTTTATCTATCTCTTCTATCATGTCCTCCTCAAGCCTTTCTAGCAAACAAAGTGATGTTTGGACTGTTCTCTTTCCATCAAAAAAGATACGCTTTCATTATTCAGATAATGGTGTGAATCCTGATTCTCATGATTCCTCCCTAGATGGGAACATCTTTGTTTCTCATTTTGATAAGCTCTCCTTGACTATGAATTTAGTCTTGGAACAAGTTCGTTCCCTGAAAAGTGAACTAGAAACTTCTTCCAAGAGACTTGAAGAAAATATGGATAATCTAGAATCTAGAATTGATCTGATCGAAGATGAGCTTGAAGAATACAGATAATATGAGAAGAGTATACAAAGTAAGTGAAATGTTTTTATCTAGTAAATCTTCTATTTTTCTCTTTTGTTTAGAAGAATAACTAGTATTTTGGAACAACCATTATTGTGATTACACATAGCTATATCCAATGTTTTTCATCTTCTTGTTTTTAGATTTTTTGGTTTAAAATTCTAAGTTTGTTTGGAAGACGATGGTTGCAGTATTAATCTTTTGATTTCATATATTGCAATATTTTGATGGGATATGTGTGTTTACGTCCGTGAACTTGATTGTCCCATATTTTGTCAAAAGTAAAGTCGTTCAGGAATTGATATGCAAATATTGATAAATGGATGAATAGACTTTTGACAAACACAAAAGTTAAGCCTATATTGTAAATTTTTGATGTAAGATAGGTTAAAATCTTTTGTGATTCAAGGATTATGTCTATTATGTGTCATTGTGCAAATTGTGATGAAAATATAGAATGAATCCTTGTGAATTCCGCAGTAATTGAGCTTCCCTGATATATCACTTGTGTATTACTGTGAGACTCCGTATTGTGACTTATGTTGAGCATTAGACAACCCAAGTTGATTATCTTTGTGATTAGCTTAGTTGTGTTCCGTAAGGTACTTTACGTTGAGTATTTTGAACTAAATCAATCATCTTGTGTGGTTATTTAGTTATCACTCCGTAAGTTTTTTCTTATGTTGAGCATCTCTATGACTTGGTTGGTTATTCGTGATTAACTTAGTCATTTCTCCATAAAAGTTCTTATGTCGAGTGTGGCCAATTAAATTGATTAGTCTTGTAATTAGTTTGGTTGAGTATGGCAATTAGATTATTTGCGAGTTTTCTTGTGATTAATTGATTTATTAAGTCTCCATAATTTTACTTGTGTTGAGCATATTTTGTCAAATTAATATTGGTTCGCTTTGGTTAATTTGATTGAATATTTCTTGTTGGATTCCAAATTCATACTTCTATGTAATTTGTTGAGTCTAAAGAAATCCTTCTTTTCTTTTTGAAATTAATGTCGTTCTTTTTGTTCCTTGGGGAATGACATATTATGGGGGAGAGTTCTTTTGAACTTGCGCTTAATTGCCAAATCTTTGTGGGGAGTGCGGCTGTGGAATATTAGAGGGGTTATCTTGCATAGTTACAAACTCCTTGATGAATGCATTTAGCTTCGGCTTTATGATTGCATCTAAATAAGATGATATACATTTACCTTTGGTCATGAAATGTATCTTACGGAAATTTCATTAGGATCCCGTTCTTGTACCTTTGCCAATTTTATTGACAAAAAGGGGGAGAATTAATATGCAGTTCACACTAAAAATACATATGGTTTTCGGATCATTATGTAAGGGGGAGTGGTTTCCATGTGAGATGGAGTATTGACTAAGGGGGATTGAAGTATCACCGTAGTATTGTTGTTGAAGTTGTGATGCAATTGGATTTTGACGTTGTGTAATATTACTATGACACTGTATAAAGATATTCCAACGAATAACAACATTTCTGCGAGAACATCGCGAGTTCTTTAACAACGCTTGGCGAGTGTCACAAAATAAGATAAAGAATGATGTAATGGCTGACGATTGAAGAAATGTGAAAAGAGCATGTTTATCCTGCGATGGTCACAAAGCTTGCGAGAATGAACATTATATCTATCGTGATACAATCGCAGAACAAATCCGAAATAAAAGGAAAACTTAGCTGTCATCCACTATGTAAATTCCTATATAAAGGGTTCCACTAGATTCAGAAGAGGATGATGTATTTTTTGAGAGTTGAGAAAGTCTTGAGGAGAGAGAAACAACAAGAGAAAAGTTGTATCCTTGAATTCTTATATTTCTTGTAAACATTTATGAAAATTAAATATCTAAGTGTCGTTTTTAATCTTCAAATTTGAGTTGATTATCATAAGTTCTTAACAAGGGTGTAGTGTAGGATTTCCTGCAACTACATCCATCAAATCAACAATGGTAATAGGGGGTTGACTTCCTCTAGCTCCTCCAGTATCTCGTCCTGATGGAGGAGTAGCAGTAGCTCTGGTAACAATTGGGGGTGTTACGCTCGAAGAAACATTGGGAAGGGTGGTAGCGGCTCTGGCTCTGGTGATAGGAGGCTTCACGCTAGAGGGAATGTTTTCTGCGTCGTTGGTGTTAGTGGTGGAGGATGTAACAGCACGAGATGCGTTGATTGTGCTGGCAGGCGGTACATTGGTATCATCAACATGGATAGTGGCGCCAGGAGTATTATCAGTGCCATCAACATCAGGATTGGTAACTGACCCAGACCTAAAATCCACCATCTTGAATTTGAGAAAATTGAAATGAAATTAAAAATTGATCTTGCAACCAAGAGATTAATCTCCCACTGTGGTCGCCAGTTGTTTTGGGGTAAAAATTGATTCTGCTGGAAATGGTAAATTTGGGTGTGCCGCCGAGAAACGAATATAAACCCTAAACAAATGCACTGCATGAGAGTACTTTGGATTCGAGAGATCAATCTGTATAATTCTGGCCTAAACCAAGAAATGGCAGTTCCAGTCTTACTTCGGTCACAAAATAAATGTGAAGGGTTGATCTTAGGGAGGGAAGTGAAGAAGGTGTTGAGATCAGAATGGTTAACTCTGAAGGTGTGGTTATTTTATGACTTGTATCAGAATGTTGAACTCGCTTGCGGAATGCAAGTTATGAGTTCTTTGGTGTTTTTCCGGATACTTGTGTTGATAACCTAAACTATGTTGTCAGTTGAAATAGGTTGAAAACCTATTTATATAGTCATAGTTCCACGCACCTTGATCTCATAGGAAATGGGAGTCGTTGAGTGATGGAAAAATGGGATCGTGTAAAAATGTTGAAAACCACGTCTTCCTATGAGGGAAGACGGGTCAGTTTACACCCACTACTTCTTAACTGCCACTAGTTGTCCGCCTTTTCCAGACACTTTCTCACAATGGGCGTGTTGAATGCCGCATGTTGTAAACCGCCAGACCAATACCCTGATGAACACCCCCCAGTTCGTGACATGTTTGATGTTTCGAGTATTTTATAGAAAATATGTAGCAAGTGGGCCTTGCCTAATGATTCTGACCAATCACGCGCAAGCTTGGTGGCGGGTAGTCATGTTATGACGAGCCAAGTCATGAAACTTGCCGCAAAGAATAGTATGTAAGTTTATTCGGTTAAATAAATAAGTTATTTGTGAAACCGATATTCATAAAATATTGTACGTATTTTATGCATGTAAAGCATCACTTTTAAGCAAGCATCTCAAAATAATTGATGCTCATAAAACATTGTTGTATAAAGCTCGCTTAAATCAGTCTCAGAGCTTAATGTCTTAAAAGGAGCATAACCGACCATTTTCGGGAAGCTGTCAGGAGCAATTCACGCGTGCCAAGGGAAGGAAGCTCAGTCCCTATAGGAGAGTGATGGCTTGTAGACATTTTGACATCCTATTTTCTCTATACGAAACCCTGTAGGTTAACGAATTAAAGAATTCATTGGGATTGTGAAGCCAGACTTAACTATTTTCTCTGTAGTTACGTGTTCTGATCTTACCATGTTCTATCGTATTGAGTACTATATTCTCTAAGATTTGCTCAAGATTGATTCTCCGATAGGCAAGATAAAAAGTAGTCACAAACATCTTTGTTTCGTTGTTTGTGATTCCACAATATCTTGTTTCGCTACCATATGATTAAGATTATTATGAGGTGATTGATAATACTAGGCTGTTCTTCGGGAATATAGCATCCTTCAGGTCATGAAACTCACATGCAACCTTATCTTTCATGACACGCACCTTGATGTTAACAAGTTTCGTTAGGAGTGTTAACCTAGCTTAGTTAGTTATTATAAGCATCTGGCTTTATGGACAACTCCTTTTTTATACTTTTGGTGTTGTTCACAGGCCCCAAAAGTTCAGATTAAGAACTACAATCAATATTGAAAATAATTTTGTGTGTTAATGTTCAGAACCAAATCATGCGGCATGTCTGGCTATGTTAAACATGGGAACAGACAACTTGACAGTTTATGCAGAAATATGCAGAAAAGTAGTATTCTATGTGTTGGAAACCTATGTCTTCCATGGAGCATTTATCTTCAAGGTTTATAACCATTAGCCGGAGTGAAATCAAGTTGGCAGTTCAAAATGCATGAATTAGTCAGTTAAAATATCACTCTTGAAAAGGCACCATGTAGGGCTAAACACGCCCACCCACCCTACACGACCTCATTTTTACCTTTATCGGTGTCCTGTCCTCCTACCCGTCGTTCAATGGGTGAGGTAATGGGCGTGGTTTTGTTAAGACACTCAGAGTCAACATCTAGAGAACATTTTTATTGCATGACTTTGTTTCTAGAACACATGTGGCTGCATATAATAAAATTTAGAGATGAAGATTATGTTTTGCATCTAAAAATAAATAAATAAGCGGTGAACCTTGATTCTTAATGATTATTTTCAAGATTTTTTATTTTACAGTTTATTTTCTCTTCTCGGATATTATAGGCCATGTTACAATGTATCAACATCAAAAAACACCTTAATAATTAGATATGGTACTGTAAAATCTATCAGATTCATCCGGCAAGAAGAACCTTTCATCTGAAACTCATTCCAAAGGACATCCACATGCATCTCAAAACGAACATACAGAAATTATGATAAATGTCTTAAAATGGATTAATCTTACAGAGATTCAGATAAATCAACCCCTTTTGTTGCGTCAATCTTTTTTAAACTAGAATGCCTAATGAATGTTGTATTAAGTACGCCAACACTCATAAAATAATCAATAAAATAGAAGAAGAAGAAAAATACATGTGGAATTCTACTTCCCGGCGAGGGAAAAGACTCATTTTATTCGCAGTTGTATGTATATGATCACAATCAAGCCTCAGATGTTCGCGCAACACGAAATCTCTAGCTGGACAAGGATGATATCGAAAAAATACATAATACTCTCTCACAATATAACGTGTTCTGATCTAAGTGTTCCAAGGAATTGAGATTCCGAGTAATGTCAGTCCCACTGAGAAAATTTTGAAAGACATCATACACTACAAAGAAACTACATGGAAGGCACTACAATTTTCTAACAACTGATGAAGTTTCGATTATACTACTTTGGAATGGTTAAGATATTCCCAATGTGCGGGATATTATACCATGAATAAAGATAATGGATTTACCCGTATTTTCAAGTGTCATGCTTGCCATTTTATCACATTTTTATCATTCCATACGACAAGTTGAGGTGGAATCCTGGTGTGAAGCAGATGGATGAGTATTCGACCATCTTGAGAGAAATAAAACTTTCTCAATAATACCCCCGATGGATGCTTGAGCATCAACTGGACATATCCTCCTGTATTTTCTTAAGAAATATAAAGGATAATATACAAGCAGATACTTATAATAATATAAAGGGCTCGGAGGATTCTGAGTTAATCCAAAAATGGAGGTAAGCGTGGCGTTTTTCCATCTACTTTTATGGGTGGTCTTAGGAATATAATTAACATCTCAATCAAGATTCAATGGCCATTACACGGTTTAATCATCATCCATATATCTTATGAGAAAGACCGCAAATCCAAGTTGGTCAGAAATTAAAGATAAGATATTTCTGTATTAATTAGATTTTTATCGTACTGATCGAGTTGAAGAGAGACATATTGACAGATAAAATCAAGGGAATGTGTTTGGTAAAGTGTTTGCACATGTGTTCACGTTTGGATTTCGGAAACGTTTGACTCATATGTATGCACTTTTTTTCCTAAATGGTCCTGAAAAAATTATATAACTGAACAGGTTGACAAGTTTATTTTTGTTGAATTTCTAGATGAAAAAGTAGATCTGTTTTTGTTTAATACTGTTTAGGAAATGCATGGTACATATGGTCCATGTTGTTGAGGATATCTAGAAAAAAGACATGTTAATAGTACAAACTTGGATTAAGGTGCGTCTGTAATCTATCTTTGACACGACGATAAGAAGGATTTGATTGTCTGTAAGGGATACATACTAACAACACAGATGTTATTCCATACACCCTATTTTTTGTTTAGGATGTTCAGTTTCCACATTAATGTTTAAATCAGTGGAGGTGTAACAGTTGCTAAATACATACATAAGTGTATCTATAATCATGCGACATTAATTGTCCAAAAATGTGACTAGATGCAGCAGTAGGTTGATGCAAGATATATTGGTCCAGTTGAGGTGGTGTGGCATTTATGCGGTCATTTGATGCGTGAAGATGAACCTAATTTTTTTAGACTGTGTATTCATTTTCCCGGTCTATGAAAAATTGTGTACAATGTAACTAACTCAATGGATAACGTAAGTAATACTGCAGACAACTATACGTCAATATTGGTGGCATACTTTAATACAAATTTAAAGAATCCTGCTGCATAATTATATACTTATCAAGAATCTCCACAACGTTTAGTGTGCAACTAGAAAAAGTGGAAAGTAAGGAGGCCAGATTGTGCAATTGCAAGGATGTTTTGTCAGCCCCAAAAATGGTGAATTGTATTGTTTGAGAATATTACTAATTGTTGTCGGGTGAAAGTTTATTTAACCAACTTAAAAATAGTGGGGGTCATTGATGCTAAAGAACTCTACATCATGTTCAAAGCAACATGTATTGCTTTTGAAATTTTTGAGCACGAAAGTGAACGGATTAAACATTTACAAGATGAATCGGTGATGAAAAGTGAAGTCCATCTAAGAAATTAATGGAAATTATTCTTTCATGACTGCAATCCAATTTAATTATACGTTTCTTGGTCAAAGATTTGACTAAACATATGTAATGTAATTATCTATGTTTTAAATGGCGCATGTAGTATAATATTCAGCGGCCAACTGATGAGTAAGCACCTGATTTTGGATTATACCTTTTGGACGAACAACCGCGTGAATCTGCCAAGTCTCTTGAAAATATTCGAAGATATGTCCAAGAAAAAACAAAATTAGAGCTATTTAATTTGTGATAAGTACATATGGGAGCATCGATTTCTTCAACTCCCGGTGTGTGATTCTGAAATCAAATGTAAGTATTAGGATACGAAATACTGCCCATTTTCGATGTTGGGAATTATAAGAACGACTGTTTTGTGGAATTACCATTATAGGCGAAGACCTTAGACAATTAGGTATAAAATACATCATTGGCTCGTCATGTCTACAAATTTGTTTATATATTATTACGACCCCTTCAAAAAACTGTAAGTAATTAAATTATGTTCTTATACTAATTAGTTTATTAAATATCACAAGTAATAACATGTTAGAATCTCATCTACTGAAGTTAAATGAATATGTACTTTGTTATTGTTAAAATGTAAAAGTAAACTTGGAGTTATCCATTAACCACACGATGTCACTCTTTCAAGGAGAAAAACGCATATATTTGAGCATGTATTATATCCGTTTCTGTAAAAGTGTTACTTTTACTTTTTCAATTTATCCCAGAAACGGAGGTAGTATATCTTTTGCTTCTAAATTTTGTGCCGAAAATAAAAAATTGTATCCCATGGAAAATTTAAATCAAGTTGATAATAAGTATATCTCAAGCCACACTTTGTAATTAATAATTAGCCTTCCAATTGTTCTTTTGAAAAAATTCAATGAAAGACATGGTATTTTTAAGGGCGTGTTTAATTGTAACACGACTAGAAGATCAGGAGATTGTTGTAGAAGTCATAATAGATGATGTTGGTGGGGGTAGAATGATTTCGCACCAAAGAAATATTATAATTAATACGGCGGAAAGTGATGAGATCGACAGAATGGATATATACCGATAGCTATATGTATCAATTTCCTATCAAAGTTTGATTGACAGTGCATATGGATGAAAGTAGCCCATAGTGCTGGGATCTACTTGACATTTGGTGCTCTTTCAGGAGATGAAAATCCAGTGTATATTGGTATTTCAAAAAGACTCGGTGAGCTATCCAAACTATAAATTAATGTTATCAAGAATAATGAGTTGCCATATGGGTATACAAAAATCGTGGTGTGAAAATGCATTACTGAGAATTCACCACCTACAGTTCGAATGGTTTCTCAGGAACGGGGATATTAGAATAACATGGAGTTTCAGAAAATGGCTACATACTCCCTCCGTACCTCATACAGAGGCGGAGAGGAGTACATCTCTTTCGATTAGTAAGTTGACTGATTTTTAAAAATATCCATTCCTTTTCCGATTTTTGGAATTTAATTTTCTTGCTATTTTAGGATACTTTTATTTAATTAAATTTCAATATTTTTCTTTTAAGAAAAACTTCATATCGGTTAATGTTCGTTTATATTAAGTACATTTTATCTTTTAAATTTTATTCTTAAAGAAAGAAGATTTGAAAATATAATTTTTTTTTTCTAGGTCAAAATGATTTATTAAGCAAAAAAACGTAATTACAAGAATTACAAAATGGGAGGCTCAAGGCCTCCCCACCCCCATTAACCAAAGGGGAGAAAAAATAACATCAAAATAGCTTACAAAAATAAATAGGGAAAAATATCGTTTGGTCATTTTTAGGTGGGCCCAAGTCAGTTTAGTCCTTTGGTCAAAACGCCTTTACTATTTGGTCCATAATTATTTAAAAATATTAAACTGACAAAAGTACCCTTCCGTGTTAATTTTTGCTTATTTTCTTGTAACAGTTCATTCCGGAAATGAAGTCCATATAAAAACCTAAAAAAAAAAAACAGACTTCATTCCAGAAATGAAGTCCATATAAAAACTTAAAAAAACAGACTTCATTCCAGAAATGAACACTACTCCAAAACGGGGTAAATATGACGGGCCCCTTTTAGAAGTTTGACAGGGGACTCCTATCAATTTATTTTTGACAGGCAAGGTATATCAAAAATGACACAATTGAGTCGGGCCCTTGCCGGGCTTCATTTTTGACAGGGATAAACAAAATAACCCAACCACTTTCTACTCGATTTCATTTATCAAATTAGTTTCTCTCTCATTTTTGAAATCGTTCAGAGAAGAAAAAGAAAAAAAAACCCTAATTTTAGTTTTAATCTTCTATCGTGTGGGACTTGATTTGGAGAGTCTCGATCTTCATCTCGATTCTCATCTCAGATCTGAACAAATTTACTCAGAAGTAAACCCTCTAATCTCCTCTCTTTTTCCCCCAATTTGACTCGATTTTTTTCTTTTATCTGAATATTTTTAGGTTTTCTTTTAGGCGAATCACAAATTCGATGCATTAGAAGCAATGATTTCGACGCTTGAATCTCTTAAACTTCAGAAAGAGGAATCATCTCAGGTAAGATTTTATGTAAGCTTTTCAATTGAATTAGGTCAAGTTAGAGATTTAAGTTTTTTTTTTTTTTTTTTGGTCGGCGAAGTCAATTTGTGAGTTAAGTAATTTTAGCCTTCAATTGATTGTATGTATTTTAGCTTTCATTTTGTCTCGAGGTTCCATATGTGTGTGCTCTGTTTGAAGATTATCACTACTTGTCACTGTTTTTAGGACTTTTCTTAAGTTCAATTTTGTGGTGATTTGCTAATTAGGGTCTTGCAGAACTTGATATCCAAGTCCATGGTTATCATTATGGGAATAATCAGAGAATAATCAGTATGGGATTGGTAATGCTAATGATGTGATTATGTAGTGCTTATTTAAATGATATCCAAGTCCATGGTTATGATTTTAGCACAGATATCTCATTAAATATGCAATGTATAGATGGTAGCATTTTCGTCTTACTTAATTCACTATGCTGTTTGTTTCTTGACTTGTGTGAAATGAATCGTTTCATCTTGATTCACTATGATGTTCCTCTGGCCTGATTCAATCTTTTCTTGTAGTCTTTGGATGCTTTGCTCACTTTTATTTGTTAAAAAGGGACCTATATTCTGGCAGCACATGACAATTACATTGCCATCTCAAGAGAATAATTTTGCTTTGGATTGATATGAATCCGTGCTTAAATTAAATTTTCTTGTCCAATTAGAATAAGCCAACTTTACTCTAGATACTCAAACAACATGGATATTCAGTAGGTATATAAGAGAATCAATTCACACTACTCTAGTTCCCCAGTTATTCCGTTATTATTGTGCAGTATGGTTCTCCGCAGCAATCATTTAGCAATGATAGAAATAACACTCACAGTCACAGCATGATTCCACCTCCACATAACTGCCTCAAACTTGTTTCATACTTTCTTAAATGCTAATATTGTAGGCAATGGGTTCTTCATAATTGTGCAGGGGGATGGTTAGAAAATATGGAAATGTTAAGAGCAAATCCTATGGGTAGTGTTACCCTTTCATTTTGAAAGGGTCACTACCAATTTGGCCTAATTTGCTCCCACTATGGTAAGTGAAAGGGTGTATTTTGGTCCCAAAACGTTCAACCACTCGTTCAGTTGAACGAGTGGTTGGTAGTGTAACACTTTACGGGAGACTGTCTCCCGTAAAGAAAATAACAACAAACGGAGACCGTCTCCGTTTAAAATAAAAGAAATTTTCTTACGGGGACTGTCTCCGTAAGAGTTTTATTTTTCTACCAAACGGGAGACCGTCTCCCGTTTGTTTTGTTTTTAAGTAAAAAACGGGAGACAGTCTCCCGTTTAGTATTTGAATAAATTTTGGCCAACGGTTTAGCCTATAAATCCCACACCTCCAACTATTTTCTCTTCATCCCACTCCCTCTCAACTTCTTCTACTCCATTTTTGTTTTTAAGTTTTCTTCTTCATTTCGATTTCACACTCTCCATCCATGTCTTCTTCACCAACACCGACTCCTTCAACCCAAATTGCTCAAAAAGGTCGTAGGAAGCAACAAATTAAGTTTAATACGGATGAAGATGTAGCTCTTTGTGAAGCACATATAGCAATAACGGGTGATGGTAGTGTTGGTGTTGGTCAAGGAAAAACCAAATATTGGGAACGAATTATTCCATTATTTATCGAGAAAACGAAAGGTAACCCAAATGTTAGAGACAAAACTAGTTTAGAAAACCGAATATACCAAATAAAGAAAGAAATTAAGTTATTTGTCGCCTTTCTTGGAAAACTATATCGAGGTGGACGAGTAAGTGGCTATGGACAAGAGCACACGGTATGTATTTTTGTTTCATACATATTGCTCATTATGTTTGTAAATGAATACTAATATGAAAAGTTTACATTGTAGTTGATACGTGGTCGGTGTGAGTTTCACAAGATACATGGGAGACCCTTCATCCTTGATGAGTGCTACGAGGTATACAAGAGTGAACCCGGTTATGATTACACCAAATATGTCGATATACCCCCGCTACCCCCACCACCCGTGGTCCAAGTTGTTGATGATTTAGGTGTCGATGGTGTCCATGGTGCGGACGATGTCGAGGAGGAAGAGACGGGAGTAGATGTTAATACGGGTGACACTCAAGAAAAAAAGAAAATGGGACCCGGGAAGAAAGCTCTTCAAGCTCTTAAACAAGCAAAATATCCATGTGGTACTTCTAGTGGTTCCATTGAATCCAACTTTAGTGAAACCAATGAGAGAATGTTAAGTTATTTGAAAGAGCAAGAAGAACAACTAAAATAGGAAAATATGAGTCGAATCAAAGAAAAGAAAAAGGCTCGTGTGGAAAGAATCATGATGGCGGATATTTCTATTGTCATCTCTCTCCCAAGTACCTATAGCCTTTATCATCTTCAATATCCAAGAATACACATCGTTTCTTTGACAACGTCTTTGAATATCTTAGGAATTCATTATTAGCATGCTCACTTCCAAGCCATGGCTGCCATGTTGTTCCATTCATTGACCTATTCTCCAATTGCTTACGAGCAATAGAAATTGAGTGTCTTCCCATATCCCTTTGAACCCCCGACTTGTTTCCCTTGTTAAACACCTTGATTTTTGGCCATAAATCATTCCAAACCGGTGGATTTCCTTCAATTTGGGGAGCCAAAGTGTGGAAATAATAGTAAAACTAATACTACAAAAAAATATGAAACGAAAAATCAATATATAACATTTAAGGAAATATAAACATTAAATTGGTTTAAGATGTAAGATGAGCCATATGTACATACCTCTAAGATCATCCACATGCCGTTGAAAGACTTCAATTTGCTACTAACCTCGCCCAAAGATTTATAAATACAAGCCAATGTGGAAGATCCCCAATCAAACCTAATTGTGTTTTCTAAGTTCTCAAAGTTACATAACCATCCTACCTTTGTGGTAGATACACTATTAGGCATAAGCACTTGACCAATCATCCATAAAAGAAAAACCCGAACAATTTCATCCCAATATGGTTCCATAGCAACTCCACCCTTTCCTTGAAATGTTCTCAACCAATCACACAAGTCTACACATTTGATACCACCACTTCTCTGCTTCAAATATGAGAATACATCAAGACCATGAGCTATCCTTTCCCCATTCTCACCAATTTCTTCTTCATTATCACTCGGTTCTTGAGTTTCATCAATTCCTTCTAGTGCTTTCCTCCTTTCCGCGGCTTTCTTTTCCCTCTTTTTCGAAAATAAGTTGAACTAAATTTGGCAAAAGGTTTTCCACATACTCCACACAAAGTTACCTATTATCCTTCACACACCAATCAATATATTCTAGACTAACTCCGTTTTCTACTTCTATACCCGTCAACCAAGTGAAGTCATTGGGTGTGAGTCCTATTTCAAATGTAGGAAAATGAAACGTGTTTGTGGATTCCCAAAAGCGCTCAACAATTGCGTGTGTGAGTTGTTGATCATCTTTCGAAACATTAATCTCTAATAACCGTCCCAATCCACAATTGTCTATAAACGATTTACATCTATCATTTTGGCATACAATTTCATACATGATATTCATATTACTCCAACCACCCCTAAAATACATCCAAGGTTTATCATCTTCCATGTTAAGTGTGTTGCAAACATGATTTTCTTCACTTCTAGATGACACACTAGTATAATCCATTGTTTCTATAGGAACCCTAAAACACATACCATGAATTATCTATTAAAATTAAACTAAATATCATACTTCAATAACATTCCAAAAAAATGAATTGGGTTCATTGTTCATACCTTCAATTAGACGAATTTTCTCTTAATTTTCTCCAAACCTTGAATTAGAGGAATTGAAAAAAACAAATTAGGGTTTTATCAAAAACTCAATATATATTGAAATTGAAAGGAAAAAACACAAAAATTAAGGGTTAGTAACTCACCCGAATCGTTAATCAAACTATTCTACGAATTTAGCTTAGTTTTAGTAATGGAGAAGAAGGGGGGAGAAGGGGGGAGAAGAAAAATGGAAGTGAAGAAGAAGAAAAATGGGAGAAAACTCGTCTCCTGGATGTTTTGTGGATTTACAAAACAAACGGGACACGGTCTCCCATTTTTATTTTCTTTTGAAACCTTACGGGAGACTGTCTCCCGTAAAGTTATGGAAAAAATTTATTACGGGAGACGGTCTCCCGTAAGGTTTTCAAAAAAAAATTCTTACGGAGGACAGTCCCCCGTTCAGTCCTACTTTTTTTTTGCCCATAGTGGCTAGACTCGCTCATATGGGTGAGTAGTCTTCCATATGGGTGAGTTAGTCTCAATTTGGAGACTACCCATAGGAGATGCTCTAACAAGGACCAAGTTATGACTTACAATGCCGTTATATGGCGTCTTTAATGTTTTTTACCTGGTTCTCATGTTGCTCATAATCTTTGTAAGTTGACAATTCCGTTTATGTTAATTTCTTACTGGCTGGATGAGCGGTGGAATGGACAATGAAGGATTTATTAAAGGGATTGGAAGAGTTTTTATCATAGTTTTGGACTTTGGTTTATGACTAGGTGGTTAAAACCTGATCTGATGATGGAGAGTGGTGCTTTCAAAGGGCCTTTGACATGGGTTCTTCGTCAAGCAATGTCAGACACACCGATACTGTCACTTACACCTAGGCACCCTGAGATTGATTGATCCAATGGAGAAGAGGGGGTTATGGAAGAGTCGATGTTGGAGGGTACGTTACAATACCAATATGTTAAGGTCAAGGGTTCAAATTCATCTAGGTATCATATCTGTATCCATCTCAAATCCGATTTCTACAACTCTGCCACTCCTCTGGTCATGTTTTTTTTTCTCCTATCAGTCTATTTAGGTAAATGCTTAGTAAATTTACTAGGTACGACATAGAATATTTTATCTTAAGATTCTGATGGTCCAGTTCGGCTCCAATTGTTTCTCCCACTAGATTCACCACAAGGGATCTTTCACTGAGTAAGACCTCACGTTTCTATCTTAGTTGTATCGAATTTGTGATTCATGTTGCCCGTCTTGTTGCCTATTTAAGGTTTATTTGGATTGAAGTATACTTATTTGGTTGGATTTTTACTTGCATTACACTGCAGATGTTGCTAACATATTGAATGACCTTATTATTGGGGAGGGAGGCTGAGTTATCGGTGTAGCAGTGAGTATTCATACTCTTGCAGACCTTTATTGATGCATGATAATATCAAACATTCTTTATCTATCAACTGATGAATGTCTGTCATGTGAAGCATCTTAACTTGCAAACTGTAACTCTCTGAATGATTCAAATTTTCAACTAAAAATATTGAACAAAGTCCATTTTCTAGAATTGGTTTATTTTTTGATTTTTTGATTTTTTTTTCTAGTGGCTTCATTCACTAGCTAACTGCCATGTATATATTATACATGGTTGATTTGAGGATAGAATTGTAATTTTGGGAAGGAGCACTGATTTTTAGGCAGTATTCTTAGATAAGGCAATATTCCAAGATAAGGTAATATTCCTAGATAAGGAAACATAGACAAGGAATTCTTTCTGGAAAAGGAATTATTCCTAGATAAAGAAATATGCATAGAAAAGGTATTATTCTTAGATAAGGAAATAGATTCCTAGAAGGTTTTGGGAAACCGTTAAAGCTATAAATAGAGATGTTTATCTCATAGCTAAGAGAATCTGGGGAGTGTGGTTGGACACCTAGAAAAGGAGGTTTAACACACATACCTAGAGATAAGTTTGTGAGACAATATTAATTATTGTAAAAGCAAGCTTAGCAAATAGTTTAAGGTTATTTTACCTAGAGAGATTGTGAGCGTAACAAAGAGAGAATTGTAATAGTTTTCTTGTTCATAATCTAGAGAAGATATATTTCTACGAATTACTACTTTGTGTTCTGTTTTCTAGTTTTCGTCTATTATTATTCTGAATTCCGCCTCTATAATAATAGTCACTAAGGTATAAAGATCAATACGTATCAATATAGGTTGATGTGTCTAATCGAAACAACCGAGAGCAATTTTTTTTTGCTGGATCCTCCAAATCTTCTGAAACGTCAAGTACGAAACTTACTTACAATCTTCCGAAACCATTGTCAAGTATGTAACTTACTTCCATTTTACAACTATGTGCTAATATGTTCTATCCTTTCCAAGCAAGTAACTTGCTTCCATTTTTAGAATGGTGCATCCTATGCAGAGGTGGTAAATTATTGAAATTTTTCTATGTGATTGAAAGTTTCTGAAATTAAGCTCAACATATTAAGGTCATATGCTATCTATTTATCAGTTCACTTGTGACTTGAAATTTTATTATATCTTCAATTTATGTCTGCACGAGCTGCTTTGAAACAAACTCAGGCACTGGGTGTCATGAAGCAGGAGCAACCTATATGAGTGGAGCATCTCATAGTTCCTGATATGGAAGGGTACCCGAGGTATGATGTTGTATATTTAGTGGCATTAGGAAATAATGTTGGGGACGGCTAATAGGATTTATTTGAATGACTGAAATTGAAGGAAAACCATTTTCATACTTTAATGTGTATGTGCGAAGTTTGAAGATGATCATGATCTTAACGTTGTAAAGGCAATCAAATATTGTAGGAATTGAAGTTTGGCTGGCTAGACTGGTGATTATGTTTATCACTAGCTCTGTAAACAATCAATTTTGGATTCTCTGTTAGCCTTTGTTTTTTTCTTTTTCTTGTTGATGTCGTCTATGATGTTGTTTGGACTCGTATGAGATTGAACTTTTACAATAAATCTCAATTTATTTTGAAGTTCAAAATGCGATTAGTTCTTCACATTACTTTTGTTTGCAATTTAAGAAGTAATAGAAAAATATTTATATTATATAATAAATATAAGTAAATTGGCTGGCGATTCAATTTGGGAATTAATGAAAAGTAATGCCCATAAAACATTATTGACATGTGAAGTCCGTAGTTTGTTATTGATAATTATTGACAGTAGACTCTTATCGAAAAAGATTTTTGACACCTCAAATAACAATATGCCATCCGACGTACAGGGTCTGTCAATAATCTCTATTATCGACGGATCTGGCCCGTCGAAAAAGGTAATTTCTGGCGTAGTGGAAGTTCATATAAAAACCTAAAAAAACATACTTCATTCCAGAAATGAAGTCAATATAAAAACCTAAAAAACAGACTTCATTCCAGAAATGAAGTCCATATAAAAACCTAAAAAAACAGACTTCATTCCAGAAATGAAGTCCATATAAAAACCTATACAAACCAGACTTCATTTCAGGAATGAACTCCATATAAAAACATCAACAGCATCATCTTTATCTTCAACTAATAAGAACTTCATCAAAATTCATCGTCGTCATTCATCTTCAACAATAGCAGCAACAAAAAACGACGAAAAACACCCAAATCTTCATCTTCTTCATCGATTTCAACAACATCATATTCATCGTCGTCTTCAACATTATCTTCATCTTTTTCTTTATTAAGACAGCAACAGAAAAAACCCTAAAAACAGATTTCATCTTCATCTTCAACACAAGAAGCAGCAGCAACATTAAATCGTCGTCGTCTTCATCAAGTAGATCGGGTTCGTCATCGTCTTGAACATCAAATCTGACCAATTCATCCAGAAAAAGAGAGAGAGAGAGAGAGAGAGAGAAAAGTAGATCTGAAAAAGAAAAGAAGATATGAGAGAAAGTAAATCTGAGAGTGATTTATTCTCTCTTACTTTTTGACTATATATATGGTCCTTATCCAAAAGGGTATTTCTGCCGCTACAAGATGACATTTACATCATCCATGACATCACCCTAGGTTCAAATGATAATTTTTAGGACCAAATGATAATTTATATTACCAAATAGGACAAAACAGACAATTGACTAGGTCAATTGGACTAGACACTCTCTAATATATTATTTCTATGACCATATGGTATTTCCTACATATCATATCTACATATCTCATAAACACTTTTGTTCTTTATTCATATTTTAGGGTTTACCCCTTTAGGGGAAACCGGGAAATTGTGTAAACATGAGAGGTTAAATTTTATTGATTAGGATGAATTCTATGTTCCGGGCGTGAAGCTTAATTATTATACAAGTTTATTTGAAGTTTTTATCATATTATCGATTGTCTTTTCTATATTTAGGTTTTATGATTGGTTTCTAGATTATTCAAGTGTACAATTGGATTAATCTTTTGATCATTCTAATGCTAGTATAAGTTGGGAGATAAGTGTAATAGTCAAACAACTTTCTATACAAGTAGAAATCATGAGACCTTGCAGAGGGATTCTGTGGAGCAATTTCGAGTGAAGACAACATAAGCAAGTGAACCTTGAGCTAAGAGTTTAAATACTGGGATCAACCTAATTCACAATGCCTAAAACGTTCGATTGGATTACACCTTGAGTGAGCTACTACTTGGTGGTTCGGTTGGATAGAATCTGATATTGGAAAGCTTCTGTATCCATGGTAAAAGGAGTTTTGGGGATAGCATTGAGCTAGTTGTTACTCTACGGTGGGTGATATATGATTCATACGAAAGGTAAACAAGTATATTATACGAGTCAACATTTGGTAACGGTGAATGACTCCTCATCATCTTTTCATCTTATTGCTTTCTTTTTATTTTGCTTTAATCAAACAATCTCGTTTGTCTTTTATTATTTTTGTTGAACTAAATAACATATTCCTTAAGGAATTAGGCGCATCAACCAACCAACTTCCAACATTATTTAAAAGTGCGTGTGGCGGGTTTAAAGCGATCTGATTGGTCGATAGAAAAGGGGGCCGACTAGCAATTTTATGGGGGCGTGGCCGGCCAGCCACGGGCGGCACCTATTGGGGCAAACTGGCCGAACAAGTGGCGTGGCCACGCCTCCTTGTTGTTGCTTCTGTTTACCGCAGTTCCTCTTTTACTTCTTATTTTCTTCCTTTGGTTGGATTTTGCTCCTATTAGTCCATGGAGGATTAGTTTCTCAGCTTACCTAGGTTCGGTCTCGACCAATAGGGTTCGAGATATTGCGCATGGCGCAAAAATCCTAAATTTGGAAATTAATTAGGCCAAAATTTGAATCTTTTGAGTTATCACAAAATTGATCAAATTTGATAAATTTTGTGTGTTAACACACAATTCTTTTATTCTCAGAGAGCAGTTAGCGCGTCTTCTGATTGAGTATTTTCATGCAGACCTTAATCTTGATACTTCGGGAAATTCATGCTAGTCAGCTGCGAGTGAACATTAATTATCATGTCATACCAATATTAATGGTTCAGTCAGGGAAAATAGCATTGGAAAAATACTCAATAAGCTATACATTAATAAATAATGCAGGCGAAAAGATGAAATTTACAGAATATTTTGGGTTGTTGCTACACACACCATTTTGGGTAAATTTTATATATAAATATATTGAATTGCTCAATATATATGTAAGTAAGGAGGCATGGGCACTCATCACTCTTAAATGGGTCAGCTTCTTTCCAGAATGACGGCGCATTAAATATAGGGTTTTAAAATTTTGGCCTTGAACTAAAAACCACCATCAACATTAAGTCCCCTGCTTAGTACGTAACGGTGACATTGTTGCGGGGTAAGCACTACATGGTGATAAATAAAGATAAAACTTACTAGGAAAAGTAGACAAATGTTACTAGGATAGAGGCCGGCTCAGTCTTTGGGCAAGACACGATTGGTGAGTTATCAAAGCACATAGTCCTCCTAGTACACGTCAACTGTCTCCAGGCAGATAAGTATCTAATCGGTTAACATCCCACATCCAAGGCCTTTATATGCGGCAGGTAGAGAGTCGTTTCTTTTCCCGATCTTATCAACTTGCAGAATATAAAAGGGAGAACTTGAGATTTTCTTTCCATACCGATCATCACAGAGTTCACTCATCTTCTTTCCAGGTATTGCTTCATATTCTCTTGTAATTTTTTTTTATGTAGGTTGTTGATATAACCATAATGCTTCTCTGGAGTACATAATGGGAACTCCTGGTGATGATTATTCTTCTAATTCTCCGGGGAAGAGTTTCGAAGTTGACAAACCTAGGGTTTCCGCATTCGAGGAGGTATTAGCTAAAATTGATCCTCTGTTTCATGAAGTTGGTCGAGCTATACAAGGTATGCGTCTCACATATTTACACATCATTTGAGAGCGTGTTCAAGCTTTCCTAGCTTCTGTTAGCATGGAGGAAAAGTGGAGGCATGATGGAGCGACCCAACCAACGAGTGTTATGGATGAAAGATTTGCGGCTCGGCTAAAACGACGAAGGGTTGAGCACGAGCGGACTTCTAGCAAGAACAAACATGATTACCCTATTCATAACGGCATCCTAATTCTAGACTCTGATGTGGATGAACCGGAGCATCCTCAAGAGGTTGTTGGAGCAGTTTTTGAAAAGGATGTCGATGATGATGCAGCTTCCAAGGAAGAGATTGTGGTATCTTTTGGAGAAAACATTGAAGCGGCTCTTGGAGAGAACGTCGAAGCAGTTTCTGAAGGTAATATTGAAGCGGCTCCTTTAGAGAACGTCGAAGCGGCTTCTAAAGAGAACTCCACTGGGAGCGCCATTGACCCTAGTTTTGATGTTGATAACTATATTTTCCACTTCGTTATTCTCCTTCGTAGATAAGCATATTTTCGTAGCATGTAGATATTTTTTTGATATTCAGTGGTTTTATATACGCAGCTGAAGCCAGGGCTTCATCGAATAATAATCTTTTATTCATGCTGCTTTAACAATCTTATGTTTCCAATTGGATGAATGAATGAAATCTCCTGACTGAGAAATCCAAATCTTCGGAAAAAAAATCTCGTAATACCTTTGGAACTTTAGTCGCCGCATCCTTTGGTTGAGTTTCAGTAGAGACTCGTATTTGTTCCTCGAATGCCACAACTAGTACCTAGATTGCGAAAATGAGCTCTTCCCATTCTATCAAGGCGATGTGGCCGATGAGAAGGCGACACACATAAGTGGTGATGTGTTTTCTTTTCATGTGACTGGATGCCGCTTCCATGATGATATTTATTATGTGTAACCCTAATAATAACAGCTTGAAGTAGGGGATGTAAGGATGACAATTAAGGATTCATCCATGAACCCGTAACTTCCATTTGGTATTACCCTTGTATATTATATGTGTTGTGCTTCCGTGAACAAGAAATCTAAGAGTCATATATGTTAAGTGTGGAGGCTCTTTCTCCAATCAATAGCATGTGTGACGTGATTGGACACGTCTAAAGAAGTGGTTGCAATCCAGGAGTACCACGTGCGCTAGTTTGCTGCTTCCTAATTCCATGAAGGGATTTTTCAAAATACGAGAATTACAAATGGCGAAACTTCTTTCCGGGATCTAGGCACACGATAATTGGAGGTCATTTCTTTGTTGAGGCAGGCTGCACTTCAGGACGCTTGCCCAAAAATCGTGTACTGGCTGATTGATGATTTCCTTTGGTCGCCTCGCTCTTTCTTTTCCTTTATGTATTCCCTTCTTCGGTGTTTTTGAAAGATATGTGACGAATCTTTCGTGGTTTTATTTTTTCTGGTTTTGAATCAATGGGTAATAATTTTATGAGGGTTTGGGATTACTCTGAGACTTTTCCATGAGATGATTCAGGAGTAAGAATTTAAAAAAAAAACAATGATGCTTTGATTAACTGATAAATTGAAACCCTAATTATGAATGCAAGCAGTGCAATCATTTTGGAGGAATTACAAATATTGCATGAAAAGGAAAATTGCTAAAGGAAACACTAAAAGAAATTTTAGAGGAGAGGGCGGCGTGACATCTTAGGTATTGAAGGGTTTGAGCCATCGGGCGTGTATTACTATGCCTTCTAGCTTGTCAGCATTGATGAGCTTGCAGTACCCTCCCAAAATAATTTTCGCCACTAGGTACGGCTCATCTTTCCCTTCTGTGGAATCAGACAGAGCAGGCTGAGCCACAACTCTCACTACCATATCTCCAACTGTGATAGCTTCTAAACTCTTGATAAAATACTTGAAAGGACCAGCATCCCATTCACATATCCTAGTAATGAATGGGTTGATAATTGGCTCGAGTCCCCAAGCCCTGGCGGAAGGAGGAGTGACTGGTTGCAAAAAGGGTTGTTCAATAAGACTTACTTGTGTCTGGAATCTGCGAACAAATGATGATACTCTCTCTTTAGGCAGTTGCGTCACATTCGCGAGTTGTTGATACGGCAACAAATAGTCTTCGGGATTGGACGGCTTATTGGAGACCCTTTCAGGAATAGACACTAGCAAAGGACATACTACTATCTTGGCCTTGTTATCGTGTATCTATGAGCGCCCTAGGACCATATCATAATTTTGGTACTCTTTAACCATATGAAATTCTGCATGTGTTATAGCATCTCCCACCTTGATTTCGAGATTGATGTACCCGTAAGCGTCTATAGACTCTCCTTCTGAGTTTTTGATTATGGTTGAGTAGTGAACTGCTTCCTGCTTTGAAATCTTTGCATCTTTAAGAGTCTTGATGGTGACAATATTGAAATCATAGGCCGCGTCCCCAGTTGCATCTATCAGTTGCGCTTCCCAGGAAAGATTGGGGTTTGGGAGAGGCTTCCCTGACTGAAAACAAACGCTTTCCTGATACAACACGGTTGAGGGCTCCAAATATGTCTTGATGTTGCGCCTTGGGAAATTACAGAATCTCACATAAATGCTCCATCATAGACTGTATGGTTTTGTGGACGGAGTCCTAAGAAATCATGCAGCTCCTGATGGGAAGAGGGTCTTTGTGAACTCCTTCAGTGCCTAATTTAAGTTATCCTGCATCTACCTTCTCCTTGAAGATACGTTTCAATTTGTTGCAGTCACTGGTTGGGTGATTGACAAACCTATGGTAACGGAAATATTTGGGATTTGCCATTTCTTTCTCGGTTGGTGGACGCCTGAGAGGAGGTATCTTGATGGCGTCATCTTGAATCCATGCTTCCAGGAGTTCAATTACTTCCTCAATTGGAAATGTGAAGTTTGGAGCAGCATCTCCAGTTTCTTGTTGTTGTAGAGGGGTCTTAGCCGCGGCCTTTTGGGGTGGAGTTGTCTGATATGCTGGTGTCGCACGTTTGGTTTGTTATTCCATTGTTGGCTTTCCTCTTTCCTCCTTCACCCACTATGCTTACAAAGGAACCGATATTATATTACTTGTTGATGAGACGCATGTTTCCTTGAGTCTCGCGTGCATCTTAACTCTTGGCTGGTCTAGTTTTTTACAACAGTGCTGGTGCTGTCGTAGCCGACCGCTTAGAAACTTCATGGAGTTCAGAGAATTTCTGGAAGCGCAGGTTCTCCAGTAAAATAGATGGGAACCATAACGTTAATACATGACTCCACCAACTGTTGTTCAATCATATTTGGATCGTGAAAATCCAGTGCCTGAATCCTAAATATCTTGACATAATTATTCGGGTGCTCATTGTTTCGTTAAAACATTCTTCCTAAGTATGAAAAGGTGATTTGCTCAGACACGAAGAAATATTTCTTGTAGAAAGCGGTAACCATCTCACACCAATTGGATATACTATTTGGTGCATTGTTGTTGTACCATGTGTATGCTATTCCGGTAAGTGACTTTGAAAATTCTTTCAGGCGAAGGACATGATTGTATTCGTGCTCTCCTAAGGATTCCAAAAAATGAGAGATATGTTCACGAGCGTTACCATCACCATCATAAAGGAAAAATTGAGGAGAAAATTATCCTCTTGGGAAAGGAAATGTTTGCACATCAGGAGGATAAGGAGGTTGATGCTGGTGTAGGTCTACCGAGTTTTCTTTTCTTCGATTTTGGAGAAGTCGTTCCAGATTCTCACGCGTGATGAAATTGGATGGCTGGTTTCTTTCCAATGGACGTTCAGGAACAAAAAGAGCATCTTAATCTATAAAGGCACGCCCTGCTAAGGTGCCTGCGCCGGGAGTATTAAAAGTACTCCTTATTGTCTCTGTTTGGGGTTAACGTGGCTCTTGTGGTAGTTGCTCTGATAGCGTCTTAGCGAGAACTTCTTGTGTTTCCATCAAATCAACAATGGTAACAGGGGGTTGACTTCCTCTAGCTCCTCCAGTCTCTCATCCTGATGGAGGAGTGGCAGTAGCTCTGGTAACAATTGGGGGCATTACGCTCGAAGAAACATTGGTAAGGGTGACAACGGCTCTGGATATGGTGATAAGAGGTGTCACGCTGGAGGGAATGTTTTCTGTGTCGCTGGTGTTGGTGGTATAGAATGTAACATCACGAGATGTGTTGATTATGCTGGCAGACGGTACATTAGTGTTAGAAACAAGGATAGTGGTGTCAGGAGTATTATCATCGCCAGCATCATTAGGATTGGTAGCTGACCCAGACCTAAGATCCACCATCTTTAATTTGAAAATTGATCTTGCAACCGAGAGATTAATCTCCCACTGTGGTCACCAGTTGTTTTGGGGTAAAAACTGATTCTGCTGGAAATAGGAAATTTGGGTATGCCGCCGAGAAACGAATCTAAACCCTAAACAAATGCACTGCACGAGAGTACTTTAGATTCGAGAGATCAATCTGTATAATTCTAGACTAAACCAAGAAATGGCAGTTCCAGTTTTGCTTCGGTCACAAAGTGAAGGAGAAGGATTGATCTTTGGGAGGGAAGCGAAGAAGGTGTTGAGATCAGAATGGTTAACTATGAAGGTGTGGTTGTTTTATGACTTATATCAGAATGTGGAACTCGCTTGCGGAATGCAAGTTATGAGTTCTTTGGTATTTTTCTGGATACTTGTGTTGATAACCAAAACTTTATTGTTGGTTGAAATAGGTTGAAAACCTATTTATATAGTCATAGTTGCACGCACCCTGATCTCATAGGAAATGTGAGTAGTTGAGTGATAGAGAAATGAGATCGTGTAAAAATGTTGAAAACCACGTCTTCCTATGAGGGAAGACGGGTCAGTTTACACCCACTACTTCTCAGCTGCCACAAACTGTTCGTCTTTTCCTGACACTTTCTCATAATGGGCTTGTTGAATGCCGCACGTTGTAAACCGCCAGACCAATACCATGATGAAAATCCCCCAGTACGTGACATGTTTGATGTCTCAAGTATTTTATAGAAAATATGTAGCAAGTGACCTAATGATTCTGACCAATCACGTGTAAGCTTGGTGGTGGGTAGTCATGTTGTGACGAGCCAAGTCATGAGACTTGCCGCAAAGAATAGTATGTAAGTTTATTAGCAAGGTTAAATAACTAAGTTATTTGTGAAACCGATATTCATAAAATATCGTACATATTTGATACATGTAAAGCATCACTTTAAAGCAAGCAGCTCATAATTAATTGTTGTATAAAGCTCGCTTAAATCAGTCGCGGAGCTTAATGTCTTAAAAGGAGCACAACCGACCATTTTCGGGAAGCTTCCAGGAGACATTCAAGCGTGCCAAGGGCAGGCAGATCATTCCCTATAGGAGAGTGATGGCTTGTAGCCATTTTGACATCCTATTGGTCGGTCCAAGTTAAATCTAGACCGGTTAAATTGGTTAGCCAAATTGGATGGTTGAGATGATTTGCGGCGGTTAATGGTTGTCGCTAATTTATTTAAGACTTTTATAAGGAGCGTGGCCAGTCATATTTGTGCGGGCGTTTATGAGTCATATGGATGGTCGCGGCTTGATCGATAGCTCCTCATGGAAGATGGGTAACCAGTGATCATGGCTATATCTTGTTTGGCGCTTAGAATAGGGATTTGGCCGGCCTATTCGTCTGGTGAAGTTGGGCGGTCAAGATGATTTGCGGCAGTTAATGGCTGTCGTTGATTTAATTTAGGTTAAAAAGTCGTGTGGCCAACCTAATTTGGGCTAGCATTTTTGGTGTTGGTCGCATGCTGTGAGTTGTTCCACCGGCCAGCACTGTAGCCAGGTCGCTAGTGAGCATATTTGGACCTTGCCTGTTGATCGAGATTAAATTCAGGCCGGTCAATTCGGCTAGCGAAGTTGGGCGACAAGGATTGTTTTGCGGCAGTAATGTAATGCCACTTAATAAAATTAGGGTTTCGTAGCTCACGCGACCAACTTACTTTGGGTAACATTTGGTGGCTCCGCTTGCAAGTTGAAAGGATTTCAATCGGCCAAGGCATTAGTGGGCCCGCAAGTGTTCACGGTGGCGCTTGTCCGGACACGTTAGGAGGTGGCTAAGCTTGATAAATCGAGTGGCCAAACTGTACGGCCGTGATCATTTTTTGAGACTGACATGGGCAGTGTAGATTAGATTCCTGAAGGAATTAGGCGCATCAACCAACCAACTTCCAACTTTATTTAAAAGTGTGTGTGGCGGGTTTAAAGCAATTTGATTGGTCGATAGGAAAGGGGGCCGGCAAGCAATTTTATGGGGGCGTGGAAGGCCAGCCACGGGTGGCGCCTGTTGGGGCGAACTGGACGGCCAAGTGGCGTGGACGCGCCTCCTTGTTGTTGCTTCTGTTTGCCACAACTCCTCTTTTACTTATTGTTTTCTTCCTTTGGTAGGATTTTGCTCCTTTTAGTCCATGGAATATTAGTTTCCTAGCTTACCTAGGTCCGGTCTCGACCAATAGGGTTCGCGATATTGCGCAGGGCGCAAAAAGCCTAAATTTGCAAATTGATTAGGCCAAAATTTGAATCTTGTGAGTTATTACAAAATTGTAGACCTTAATCTTGATACTTCGGGAAATTCATGCTACTCAGCTGCGAGTGAACATTTATCGTCATGTCATACCAATATTAAGGGTTCAGCCGGGGAACATAGCATAGGAAAAATATTCAATAAGTCGTTAATGAATAATGCAGGCGAGAAGATAAAATTTACAGAATATTTGGGGTTGTTCATACACACACCATTCTGGGTAAATTGTGTATATAAATATATTGAATTTCTCAATATATATGTAAGTAAGGAGGCTTGGGAACTCATCACTCTTGGCTCAGCTTATTTGCAGATTGACGGCGTATTAAATACAGGGTTTTAAAATTTTGTCCCTGAACTAAAACCACCATCAACAAACCCCATTGGTTGTGTGAACATAAAAGTATCAGGAGAGGAAATTCAGAGGGACTAGAACAAGAAGCATGACGACTACCCTTTGGTGTCGGAAGTTTATGACGAACATATTGAGAAAGAGATTGGAGAGAAAAATGAAAACATTGACAATGAATTAAAAACTAATGTTTCTTCTGCAAATCAAAACATGAGCTTCAATGAAGTTGAACCAGAGGATGTGAAGCTAATCAACACTTCTGATCTTCCTTCGGTGATGACTCACGTACCAATTGAAGCTAATGAGACTATTTTTAGAGACTTTACATGTTGAAGATTTGAAGCTTGGTGAGAACTCCAGCTTAGACAAGAAATCAGGCCACGAGATTCTTGAGAAATAAAATGCAGATTAAAATTGATCTAGAGATGAAATAAAGTATTACATGACACATGAAGCTAGATGAAAAAGTGGGGGTCTAACAACCACACACAATATTTCGTTTAGGGAATATGTATGGACTAAATCCAATATATATCCAAGAGAATCAACTAGACAGTCAGACTCAATCAAGGAAAATACATCCAAGAGTTATATCTCTGTTTCTCAATGTAATCAGCAAACCAAACAGATAGAAATTCATGAGACTAATTAATATGAGAAAAAACTTGAACGGTACCAAAGACCAATGTTCAATTGTCAATCAATTTATATCAATAACCAAAGGTTGGATAATCTAATTGATTGAACTACGCACAACCTGTGATATTTCAATTATATAGAAAATATATGCGGAAAAGAAATAACACAAACACCAGAATTTTGTTGACAAGAAAACCGCAAATGCAGAAAAATCCTGGGACCTTGTCCAGATTTGAACACCACACTGTATTAAGCCGCTACAGACTCTAGCATACTACAAGTTAACTTCAGACTTGAATATAGTTGAGCCCTAACCAATCTCACATTGATTAAGGTACAGTCGTTTTCCTTATACCTCTGAATCCCAGCATGACTCTACGCACTGGATTCCCATAGCTGATCTCACCTAAAACTAAGAGTTGCTACGACCTAAAGTAGAAGACTTAATTAAAAAAATTGTCTCACACGGAAAAGTCTATTGAATAGATAAATCTCTCCCCCACATAAGTACCAATGAGTTTGTGTTCCGTATTTTGATAAATCAAGGTGAACATGAACCAATTGATACACCGGACTTATATTCCCGAAGAACAGCCTAGTAATATCAATCACCTCACAATGATCTTAACCGTATGGTAGCGGAACAAGATATTATGGAATCACAAATGATGAGACGAAGATGTTTGTGACTAATTTTTATCTTACCTATCGGAGATTGAATCTCGAATCTTAGAGAAGATAGTACTCAATACGATAGAACAAAGTAAGATAAGAACACGCAACCACAGAGAAAATAGTTGGGTCTGGCTTCAGAATCCCAATGAAGTCTTTAAGTCGTTAACCTATAAAGTTATCCCTTATATAGTCTTCAAATTAGGGTTTGTAATCAATGTTACCTTCGCAGCAAAGCATTTAATATTCACCGTTAAATGAAAACCTGATTAGTTGCAAGCTAATATCTTTCAACCGTTAGATTGTCTTAGCTTGTTACACACAAATGGAATGTACCTTGATTTATATATGGGCGACCGTACCTAAACATGTACACTTAGTTGGCTCAACAATAGTTAACTGAAGTTAGCCATATGAACACTTTCATATCAACCTTTTTCATCTTAATCACAACTAGTTCAAATGACTCAAATAAAACTAGTTATAGAGTTGTTCAATTGTTTATATTCTCATAGAAGTATACAAGACACAATTGAAGCAAAATAGATTTTGATTCAATCAAATCAATTCATGAACATTATATCCGCGGTTTCACTACACCAAATTTAGTGTTTAGCAACAGCTAAAATATGTTGTTGATTGGGGTTGCAACAGAATTTTGCTGTTGCGAAACACCCCGTCGTAATTTTTCGCAACAACTCTAGCTCTGTTGCTAATTTCAGTCAGCAACGGCAGTTGCAACAGAATTCAGCTGTCGCGAATGTAAAAATTAGCTACAACAGTAAGTTGTTGCAATTCAGTTGCTAATTTTAGAGCTATTCCGGGATATATTCTTTTTAGAAATGGATATAGTTATTCTGGTTCAGATTTAGCAACACGTTTTAGCCGTTGATAGTTTTTTGCAACATAATTTTTTTTGACCAGGTCTCCGCTGACCTAGTCTAAATTGATTTCCCCCCAATTTATCCTACAATTACACTGATTTCTACTATTCTGGTGATTCAATTCCTCACATCCAATATTCAGATATAATTGATTAATTAGTATTCAGTTGTAAGTACACAGTATGATAACCCATAGGTTCATCAAAGGATATTCTATAATAAAAAAAGATTCACAATGTGAACTTTAAGTATCACAATTGGAGACATACGATGTTCTATATTGAGATTCATACATGGTGAATGAACCTAGTTTATGATAACTCAAAGAATATTCATACAAACATGACAACATATTGATTCAAAAATTAACCTGAATCTATTTAAGAAGACCAAGTTCATCGAAGGAAGAGCCGGAACTTAACAGACTGCTTCTCATCACTGGTAGGACAAACATCATCTTATGTTGTTCGTCGACAAACTGCAAATTACACAAACAGGAAATATTTAGAAACACATGTAAAGTTCAAGATGTATCAAATGCCTAAGATTAACACTGTAAGACAACTATTTGAAGCGAAAATAGAAGACAGTACCATAAAAAGTAACAAGCCTATAGACATACAGAAGAGTCGAACCAATATTATTGAAGGAATAAGAAATTATACCCGAATGAAGGTTTCAGAAAAAATATTTTTGAACTAAGTCAACGAATTTTTTTGATCTGCAACCAGAGAATAGACGACATAAGAAACTTTTATAGTATCATTGAATGTAAGTGAGTTAACTGAATTTCTTCTCACAGAATGTAAGTGAAGGTTATCTTCACAGAATGTAAATGCACGCTATCTTCACAAAATGTAAGCTTAACACTAATTACAAGATCTTCAGAGAAAAGAATAGTCCAAGATCTTCAGATGATTCATAATCCAAACAATAAATATAAGGATTCATATTGCAGAAGTATACATACCCGATGAATCATAAATGATGATATCATGTTCCCAAATGATTACATAAAGTCTTCTTTTGAACTGAATCCGAAGAGGAGAGAACAAAGTCATATTCTGATATGAAGTTGTAACTAAATTAAGAGATTGAAAGTATTATTGAAGGTTAATACCTGAAGTTACTCATTACCAACAGTGTAATCCCGCAGCAATATCATCATTAACTCAAAGAAAGTATTTACAGAAGGTCAATATCCATAAATTTCAAAGTAATCATATAAGCATTGCCCATTGAATTACTTAGTTAAGTACCAGGTCCAAACTCTACTTATATAAAAGAAAAGAAAGTTCCAAAGTTTACGAAATTAAGAGAGATCCTACAGTAGAAAATGGATGATTCTTCTCTATGGTATGAAGAAAGAATACATCCAAAGTGCTAGCAATTTTGGAATTCCCGAAATTATAGATTCACAAATTTTTGTACGTTGGACGCCACAAATTCAGGTGACTGTGATATACTTTTTGCTGCAATGATAATAAAGACTTCCCCTGGTGAAGTTTCTGAGATGCAAAAGCAAATAAAGAATAAAGGAAGCAAAGGTACAAATTTCTACAACATCATAACAACATTTTTATGGCACCAACCTTTAGAAGGGCAGCATACTTTATTGGATACCTACCCATGAACATGTCCTCCATTAACTTCATTAAACATCAGACAACAAGTTGTGCAGCATGAACATCGCATCCAAGCATAAGACATGCATTTAAACAACCCTGCAGATGTATAATTTTCCTATTTTCAGAAAATATATTCCAGCAATCGGGATTCAGTTATTAAGGTGTACGTTCTGCAGCAAGAACAAGAACTTTCTAGTTATTATTTCTGGCTCCCTTAATCTTAAAGAGGTAAAAATTCAATCATATTAATCTCAAGAACAAGAAGAATTAACAGTTGGAACTATCGCAAGAATTTATGGCGAGCATAATGCCTAAGTAAATGAGTATTCCTGTATGGCCTAATAACCAGTAAAGACAGATTTGATAATAACAATGATCATAAAATCAAAAACTAAGATTACATCATGATTCACTAGACTTAGATAACTAAAATCAGTTTTTTAATGACTAAATCCATGTGCAGAATACCTTTCAAAACTTTCACATATTCCTTCAAACCAGTAGACAATAAAACTGAATGTGGATGATAGTTCTGAATAATTACCCGGAAAAATGGAGAAGCAGAAAGCTCCAACAGACTGTAACATAATTTCGTCGTGATTCCAAACTTACCATCCCTAGAAGTGTTATCCACAAAAGAGTTGAGGACTAATAATACATCACTAAAGCAAAGAAGAAGACAGAATGATAAACAGAAGTACTACACAAAAAATGCCCAGTAGAGCACCATGAAACTTGTAAGGAGGCAACTCTTTATTGCCAAGTTCAAATCCTAAATCCCAATCAATATGTTTTTCCTCTAAGGACCAGGTAGATACAAAGCTTTAAAAAGTTGGGTATTTAAAACAGCATCAAGGTGAAGGCGAGGTTGGGCCACAAATTTCAACTGAAGTCTTAAAACCTGAACTACCAAGTCCTAAAAATCACAAATGTGTTCTATGATACCCTGCATCAAGAGACACAAAGTACAAAGTTCAGTACAAATTATACCAAAAACAAATTTTTAGTTTGTGGCCTCACTCTAAACTGCTTACAATTTGTAATTTTGACAGAACTAAGCAAGCAAATCAAAATTATTGCAGAGAATATGAGTTTTTAGGTTTAAGTTCTTGGTTGCACCCAAATAAAAATCAAACCCGATCTGATTTTTTAGATTAAAGTTATTACCCAGATTAATATCAAATCTGACCAAAAAACCATTCAAAATCAAACATAATAAACACCCAAATCCTAGAAAATCAAAATAGAAAAACACCCAAATCTCAGATACAACCTATTGACCTAAAATAAAACTAGAATAAAAAGATGAAACCATACCTAGGTTAATTATGCTTAGAAAAATCTCTCACAATGGTGCTTCCACCTGCAGTAACAAAGATGAAATCCATTAAAAAAAACCCTAAACATCGATCTAACTTACACAACTGCAGAAGATGAAGGAGATAGATACACACAAAGTTTATTAACTTACACAACTGGCTGTACTTGGTAGAGTATTAACGACAATAAAGTATTAATGGCAGATGAGTTTTAATGGCAGCAGAGCTATTTCTGCAGATCTAGATGAAGATGTAATGGAGAATAGAAGATAAGGAGAGTGTAAACAAGTTTGTGGATAAAAATGAAGCCGGTGGTCTGTGTAACCGATTTTTGGGGTTAGAAATCCCACTTATGCAAAGTAAAGAAGTCAATGAGTCAATGGGGGAAAATAACTTCAAGATCAAAACTCGTTTCCAAACTATGGGTGGAATTAGGGTCAAAAGTGTAACCTGGTAAGCATGTGAATCGCATGCTTATACTCATGGATGTTTCTAATCGCAACTGAACACAAGCTGTTGCGAGTTTTGCAACAGAAATAAGCCGTTGCTAATCTGAGTTGCTAAATCCGAAATTTTGTGTAGTGTTTGCAAAGATTGCATTCCTTATTATATAAATGTATTTGTTCATGAAACCGATTTTATAACTTAACCCACTCAGGTATGCAAATGGGTACGCATACCTAGAGTTCCCGGACCTGATTTGTTCGCCAGTATGCAAACGGGTACGCATACTGTCGTTCACAACCAACATCAGTTGAAATCAGTACGCATACGGGTATGCATACTATGGTTCCCGGACTTCAACTGTTGACTCAGTACGCATACTGGTATGCATACTAAATTCCCGAACATGAAATATATCTACAATCGTTAGCATACAAGTACGCATATTGTGATATATCCAATCAATGGTTAGTTTTTGTAAACTCCATTTTAATCATTGAGACATTCTTAGAAGATGGTAATAGCTGTCGCACACAACCTATTAGTTTCAAAGTAATTTTCAAGTGATCAAATGATAAATACGAAACATTCTGAGTCTACATAAAATGACTATCTCACACAAATCATGTAAGATGTTACCAGGAGATTTTCACATGATCATCTTTTTGACTTTTGTCAAGAATAAAAGGTGAACTTGGTTAAAGCGAAAGCTTACCAACACATATTTTGAGAAATATGTAAGCGAGTTAAACTCAGCTCGAAATATCAAATGTGTATAAAGTAAAGTCTATATAGTTATACGACTTTTGTCTCAATAGGAGATAAAATAGAAATAGACTTTTGAGTGACAGATGAGTTCAAGTCTCCACATACCTTTTGTTGATGAAGTTCTACAAGCTCCCCTTAGTAGTTCTTCGTCTTCAATCGATGAAATCCGTGAAGTCTAAATCTCAAATACACATTCTATCATAATCCGCGACATAACTATAAGTAGACTAGAAGTCAAGACTTATAGTTTTGACAACTAAACTTGACAAACAAGCTTGAGATAACAACGCTTGCGAGTTCGACCAAGCAATGCTCTAACACTAGCAATGCCCTAGTACTTGAATATAGAGATCATATAGCTGAACCAATTTTACTATTTTAGGAACTGAGTCAACTAGTGTTATGATTCCGCCAGTCATCAAATCAGAGATACTACAGGAAACTTTTGTATTATCATCAGAAAAAATGAATTCAGAGTCAACTGAGGCAGACATGAAAGATGATACACAAACATAAAATCGGATCCAAGACGAGTTGCAGGAAACACCAATTAAACGAACAAAAGTAGCTTCAATTGAAGAGAAATTGATGTGCAAGATAAAAAAAACTAGAAATTATTCAACCTCAAGAAATAATTAACAATGAGCATACCGTGGAAGGTGAAATATTGAAGCCTAGAGTTGGGGAAGTTTTAAAGCAGAGCCTACAGAAAGACGTATCTGAAGTGGACAGACAAAAATATGTGTAGACATGATGTCAAAGGGGCTTAACACAGTTGATTCAAGTGCCAATGATGACAAAGATACAAGTGACAAAGTAGAGGGAGGTAAAGAAAACCTGAAGGAAATCGTCAAGGAAGATATACAAAATGGGGAATTCAGTGGAATTGACCATACCCAGAATCAGACTGCACTTCAGGAAGAGGTTAACTATATTTATAAGTTATAACTTTTCGTTACATGAAACTACTTAGTCTAAGAAATTGTTTTCTCAATTTTGACTACATTTTAATACAGGAAGTAAACCTCATTGACCTAGCATCTATGCAGCAGAATCTACGAACAGCCGATTCCTGTGAATTTTTTTAGAATGGAGATACAGATACTTTATCGAAGGATGAAGATGATACATTTGTTTCCAATCTTAAACCAAAAGAAGATGACCATAAAGAGGCACAAAATATAAAAGCAACTGAAGAGATCAAAGGCACGGAAAATGAAACTTTACACCATAAGAAAGCTGATGGGTTGGTCGAATCAGTTAAAAGAGAGTGTGGGAAATTTGAACTAATTAATCTGGCAGAAAGGATCAGAGCATTGTAGCTTCAACAGAAACTGAAAGAAAATGATAAATCGCTTAAGAAAATTTTCAGAGGGAGGAAAGGTATTGTCGCTGACTAATGGAAATAATTCAAAATTTTCGAATACAGACTCGGGTTCGACTGGGTATACATCTACTGTGGATACTTCAAATAAAAAATTGCCAGCTGATGACTCATTCGCTTTGGAGACTGTTGGCTCAATAAAGAAAATTCTGAATCCCAATTTAATGGCTTCACAACCACCCCAAACGGCTACTTCACCTCATTTTCATTCACAGGAAGACGTAGAAGAATATTTGCAGGCTGCAGTTTCAATTCCTTATCTTCAAATGATTGACACTATGGGTACCGTTCATAATAAAGCTCAAAATCAGGTTGCACAAAATCGATCGGAAGGTCTGGAATTTTTCTGGAAATCTAATGAGAAATGGAATACTTTCAAAGACAAAGTGGACCCAAATCTAAGAAGAGAATTTGAAACTGTTATGATGCAGATGATATCAATTTGTCCAAAATTGGGTATTCATTTCGATGGCCCTAAAAATGAAATTGATGATACTATGGTGGACACTTTCAGAGCCCATCTCATTAATCACAACAAGGAAAGGTTAGCATCCGTCTAAATCTCTCTTGGTTTGCTTGAAGTTTTTGGCGTTATTTTTTCATGGATTTTAAAATCGTTAATTGGAACATTCGGGGGCTTAACGAGCTAATCCGTAAAGATATTGTGAAAAAGAAGATTTCTGATTGGAAACACTGCTTCTTGAAACTGAAATTCAGCAATCCAATGATTTGATAGCTTGGCAGTGTTGGGGTAAAAAAAGATGTTATGTGGTTGGATTCTCCTTCGCAGGGAAGCTCGGGAGGGATTTTATGCCTTGGGGATTGTTCAAAAGTGCAAGTTTTGGACTCCTTAATTGGTCCATATTCCATTACTTTGCTTTGCAAAATAATATCCAATTCTTTTGAATGGATGTTTACGGGGGTTTATGCACCTTCTTCTAATAACACTGATGAAGTAAAGCTATTTTGGAGAGAGATTGAAGAGATTAGATGTCTCTGGAATTTTCCTTAGGTAATAGGAGGTGATTTTAATGAAATTCGTTTTAGACATGAGAGATCCTCAGGTGGAGAAGCTACAAGTGGTATGGCTAAACTCAATAATTTCATCTCAAAACATCAACTTTTTGATTTTTCCCTTAATTGGAGCCTCTTTTACTTGGACTAATAACCAAGTTCAATCTATAAGAAGTAGAATCGATAGAATCTTGGTTTGTCCGGCCTGGGAAAGTGTTTACCCTCAAGTTACTCAGCATGCTCTAGCTCGTCCTTGCTCTGATCATAATCCGATAGCTCTAATCTGTGAAGGGGTGAAGCACGGTCCCTCTCCATTCCGTTGTGAGTATTTTTGATTCACCAATCCGAAATTTTATGATCTTGTTAGAGATTTGTGGAATTCCTTTGTTGTTGCAGGCAGTGCTGGTTTTGTTTTTTGCAAAAAGATGCATCTTCTCAAGCAAAGATTGCGTATCTGGAATAAAGAAGAATATGGGGAGGTGGATAGAATACTTGAGGATCTTGAGGATATCTTTGTGGATCTTGATGCAATTGAGCATAACAACAATGGGCTAACTGATGTGCAATGGGAAGAGAGGACTAAAGCTAAGCAAGAGTACTGCAACCTTGCAGTGATCAAAGATGAAAAGTTGAGAAGTAGATGCAGAGTTACTCACTTCAAAGACTTTGAGAAAAATACAAAGTATTTTCACAGGTTGATCAATGATAGAAGAAGGAGGAGCTATATTGGCTCAATCAAGGTGAATGGGCTGCTTACTTCAGATGAAAATGAAATAAAAAAGGGTATTGTCTCTCACTTTCAAGATGTTTTTCAATCCTATCATCACATAATTGCTTCAATGGAAGGTATGCATTTTACTTCTACCTCTGAAGAGGTTGGTATTTTGTTAGAAAGAGATATTGAGGAGGATAAATGTATTGCTGCTATCAAAATGCTAGGCCAATTCAAGGCTCCAGGGCCAGACGGTTTCCCAATGAGATTTTATCTTATTTGTTGGGATATTATTAAAGAAGATTTCCTAAAAGTTGTTACTGAGCTGCAGCAAAAGGTTTTCTTAGATTGGAGGCTAAAGAATACTTTCATTGCCCTTGTTCCAAAGAAAGACAACATTGAGGAGATCAAAGACTTGAGGCCAATCAGTCTTATTCATGGTGCTTATAAAATTATCTCCAAGGTTTTGGCTGAAAGGTTGAAGACAACTCTACCAACAATCATTTCTCAACAGCAGTCTGCTTTTATCAAAAAAAGGCAAATCTTGGATGGAGTTTTAATAGCTAATGAGTTGATCGATTCAAGATTAAAATGTGGAAAACCTGGTTTACTTTGTAAAGTAGATTTTTAAAAAGCTTTTGATCATGTGAATTGGGATTTTCTGGATGATATGTTTAGGTTGATGGGTTTTGGAGAAAAATGGAGGAAATGGATTCATTGTTGTGTGGAGTTTGCTAGATTTTCAGTTCTGGTGAATGGGAGTGCAACTGGTTACTTCAAGAGTAGCAAAGGCATAAGGCAAGGGGATCCAATCTCCCCCTTTATGTTTCTTTTGGTAGGAGAAGCTCTCACTTTCATGATCTCTAATGCTCAAGAACAAGGCTTGATTTCTGGTTTTCATGTCAAGGATGGTGGTATGAAGTTAAGTCATTTGCAATTTGCAGATGATACTCTTGTCTTTCTTTATGCTAATGAGGATCAAGTTAGAAATCTCAGACTTATTCTTATTTCTTTTGAGATGCTTTCAGGTTTGAAAATCAATTTTGCAAAAAGCAAAATCTTTGGAGTTGGTTATGATGGGGATTTAACTGCTTTCTCTTCTATCTTGGGATGCTACAGTGGTGTGCTTCCAACATCTTACTTAGGGTTACCTCTTGGTGATAGGTGTGGGGGAATTTCAAAGTGGGATAAGATTATTGAAAAGTTCATTTCCAAATTAGCAGGTTGGAAAAAGTCCCTCTTATCAAGAGCAGGAAAAATCACTCTCATCAACAGTGTGCTAGCTAGTCTGCCGATTTACTATATGGCTCTCTTTGAAATGCCTACTTTAGTTATTAAAAAATTGGAAAGAATCATGAGAGACTTTCTCTGGAATGACAACAAAGGTAAGAAGAAAATTCATTTGGTGAAATGGAAGGCTCTCTCTAGAAGAAAGAATTTGGGGGGTCTTGGTATCAAAAACTTGAAGAAGGTCAATCAAGCTTTGCTTTCAAAATGGTGCTGGAGATTTTCCATGGAGGAAAATGCTTTGTGGAGGAAGCTGGTTGTTGAGAAATATGGTTTTGATGGGGTTCACTGGCTTTCAAATTCTCCTAAGGGTACCTATGGGAAATCTGTCTGGAAAGCCATAATGAAGACTAAATCCATTTTTTTGAAGTTTGCTAAATTCAAGGTAAACAAAGGTAACAAGGTTAGGTTCTGGGATGAAAATTGGCTCTATGAAACTTCTATCAAATCTTGTTTTCCAAATATTTATGCTTTGTCCAGAGCTAAAAAGGCTTCAGTAGCTGATTTGTGCACTCTGGTTGATGATAACAAAGTTTGGAATCTGAGTATTCCAAGAAGACTGAATACATCTACTAGAATGGAGCTCCAAATCCTCAATTATGATCTCACCAAAGTCAATTTCAATATGGAGTTGGAGGATGAGCTTGTTTGAGTAAGATTTTTTCTGTGAAATCTACATATGCTGCTATCTCTGAAGAGTGTGATCTGATTCAACATAGCTCCATCTTTACTTTTCTTTGGAACCTCAAATGCCCACCAAAAGTTGGTTTTTTCTTATGGCTCATAGCTCACAACAGATTTCCTACTAGAGATCTTCTGAGAAGAAGGGGTATGGAGGTTCCAGCTGGTTGTCTTTTCTGCAACTGCAGTGAATCAGCAACACATCTTATGCTCCACTGTTCTTTTGCTAGACAAGTTTGGGTGGATTTTCTTACTAAGTTAAACTGGGATTTTTGCACTTGGGGATGTTATCTCTTCTCTGCAGGCTTGGCACTTAAACCAGCATGATTCGGCAAGCACTACAACCTGGAATCTGGTTCCAGTGGCAATCATTTGGTCCATTTGGAAGGAGAGGAATGGGAGGGCTTTCTCAGAAAAGAGCGGCAATGTAAAGGCTGTGGTCAACAAGGCAATTTACTACTTGTTCTGCTGGGCTCTTGCCATAAATAATTTTAGTGAAGTAGGGTATTCAGATGTCATGAAAGATTGGTGTAAAATTTACTTCCATCCTCCATAAGCTGGTAGTCTGTTACTAGCTTGTTTTTTGTTTTCCTTTTTGCTTTGTACAGGGCGGTAATGCCTTTTTACCCCCTATTTTTTTTTATCAATCTAATCTCTCTTTACCGATCAAAAAAAATGATAAATCGCTATGGAACAGCAGCATACTGAGTCCAGCGAAAATCGTTTAATTGTTCAAAACACTCAAGGGGAGAATATGGAGGTTGGAAAATTCAGAGAGACAAGACCCAGTTTGAAGCCTGAAGAGACAGACCCACAAGTACACTCCGAAGCTGGAAAGGTTAGATGGGTTATATAAAATTACTCACGTTGTTACCATTCCTCTCTATGTATCCTCATTATGAGTGTACTCTTGTGCAGGTTAAACAGGAAGTTCAAAGAGCTGAAAAAAGTGAGGAAATTGAAAAAAGGATCACAGAGAATGATGTTGCAGTGAGACTATATGTAGTATCTACAATTGACGAAGCAGTTAAAAAGGTTAGCAGCTTCAGCATAAATATGACTGCATAATATCTTATTCCTTATGTTTTATATGATAGTGAAACTCTAACTATTAACTAAACAGGTACAGGACACTGATATAATTGGCAACGAACAGAATATTGATGCGAAAGAATCCAACGCGAAGAAAAAAATAACAATTGTACGGGATGAGGAAAATCCTAATAGCATGTCTGATGTTGCAAGCATGACGGAAGAGCCAAAACCAAAGAAATTAGTTGATGCTCCCAAAAACGTTTACTTTGATATCCGAGGTGTTGGAAGAAAATAACCAAGAAACAACTGAAGATCTTCCCGACATGAAAAAAACTGAATCTGCTTTAGTGGCAACATAAGAAAGAAGCTCACAACCAGTTGAACTAGAATATGAGAAGATTGTGTTGCCAGCATGTATTTTTTTTCTGAAGAGAAGACTCTAGAACATATTGAAACCATTGAGCATATTATACAGGATGAGGTTGAAAGTGCAAACCTTGAAGAAAAGTCAAAGTTTATGTTGGAACCTCCCTCCACATTAATATGCGAGACACGTGAGGATTGCAAGGAAACAACAGAGACAGGCTTACAGAAGGTTGAACTAGAAAGTGAGAAAAGTGTGCTTCCCTATGGTATTGGTTCTGTCGAAAAGAGTCTAGAAATAGTTGAAACATGGACTGTACTAGTGGATGAGGATATCAAATGTGCTAAGTATGTAGAGAAGTCTGAATTAATATCTCAATTTAGCAGTATCGGAGATGAAAACGATACCCAGGAGAAATCAATTGAGGATAAGCTTGAAGAAATCAAGGAAGTAGTCCCAGCATCTGATGATTTATCTAGATCTGAAGATCAAAGAGAATAAGCAACTAGTCGTTTTGACAATTTTACTAGAAAATAGAAGAAAATCTTCAGGAATACTCTGCATTGATGTCTGAAACACAAGACGTTGGAACCTTGAAAGATAATCCAACCATGATAGACCATGATAGATGCATCAGACGTTGAGCACAATGCAAAAGTTGAAGTTGAGAGTATAGTCTGTCAGAATATTGAAGCTGATAAAGAAGATGCACAGGACGCTCAAGTTACTGCAGTAGATGAGGTTCTAAAAGACGAGGACCAAATGGAAGATTAAACCCAGAGATAACTGCAGGGACACATCCACACAAAGAAGAAGAATGTAAAGAGGTTTAAGTATCTCTTGTGGAGTTTGGAGATGTAAATGAGACTCCAAATGTATATCCCATGAAAGAAGATGAGAAACTAGATATTTCTCCTGCTTGTGCTCTAGGGAGAATATCTCAGAGCGGAAAACTGGTTCTGTGTTGGAATAAAAGGAATTAACAGAGCCAATAGAAAATTGTGAAGACAATCTGAAAGAAGGACGAACTTCGGAATCAGGAGCATGGCAAAAAAAAATCGGAAAAAAAGAAATGAGTTAGAAGAGTGTTTCTCGAAGGTGGAGGAAGAAACTGAAAGACTTGGTGGAAGCGAAGACCCACATAAAGATGTCACATATAGTAATGTGCAAGTTAAGAACCATGAAGAGCAATGCACTGAAGACTGCAAGGATGATACCTCCATGTGTGTTAAACCAAATGAAGAGGTTAGTTAAAAATGATATATATAAGATACAAATTTTTAATGTTATTTTTCATCAGTTGAGTTTACTTTAAAACCATCATTTTCTTCCTCATAACTGATGTAGTGTCCCGTGCAGAATTGCAAAATACTAGTTAATCTTGGTGAGAAAATTGGAAGTCTCGAGGTAAAAAACACAATCCACGGTGAAGACGATTCAGCCAAAATGAACTCATCAGTTGAAGAAAAGTTAGTATGAGAAGGCGGAGAGTGTAATGAAGCCTCAAATCCTAAACACGGGATCCCTCAAAAGACTCGGGAATTTGTGTCTGAAGCTCAAATTCGTGATGTGCTCCTTAAAACAAAGAGTACTGGAAATGATGAAGATGTTGGGGGAGGCTTACGAAATCCGAGCCGCTATGCGCAATACGAAACCTACACGAGCAATGAAACACAATGCGGAAATACACAAACTATGACGATATAGAAGCAATCACACAACACCGGCAATTACGTGGAAAAACCCCTCCAAGGTGAAGGGTAAAAAACCACGGGCAAATCTTCCACTATAACAATAATGGGTTACACACAATTCTCCCAAATTTGGGGATAACAACAACCTCAAGGTGCCTATAGCACTTGGATATCAATTTTCCTAATTACACTCACCCCTAAGGATGGATTAACAATTCATTCATATATAATATGAGATTCACTATCAATTTGAGAAATAGAAGTGATTTGAGATACTTACTACTAGGGTTTGACAAACCCTAGATTTTTCCCCCTTTGAAGAGATGTGGAAATTGATCAATCAATTCTCCACCAAAACAACCAAAAGATCCTTCAACAAGAACCCTTTCTCCTCCTCTTCAAGATGCCTCTAATCTCACCAAAAATGGTGGCTTAAATCTCTCTATCTCTCTTTCTCTTCTTCCTCTCTTTCTTTCTCTTTCTTCTTCACACAAAAGAAGAGCTCGACCAAAAAAACTAGTCTCCCGGATGTTTTCAAATGAAAACATATAGCATAGGACATGTGCTATTTTGATCCCCCCACTGTATAAGGGGCATGCACCATTTGTTGGACCATATGTTGTGACCGGCCCAACAATCTCCCCCTCACGACTTATGGTAAGGTACCCGTCACCACCAAACCTGCCCTGCTGCAGAAATACACATGCTTGTATTTTGGTAGCGACTTTGTCATCATATCGAAACCGTTGTCATCTCGTATGGATCTTCTCAATATACAAGACCTTCTCCTCGAGAACTTCTTGTATCCACCGATACCTAATATTGAGGTGCTTGGACCTCGAGTGAAAACTCGAATTCTTGCTTGAGATGGATGGCACTCACTGGCTTGTCACAAGAAACGATGAACCTCTGTTGCTTCACACCGAGTTCTCTAACAAACCTCTTCATCCAGATCATCTCCTTGCAACTCTCTGTAGCTGCAATGTACTCTGCCTCTGTAGTAGACAATGCCACACATTTTTGTAACTTGGATTGCCAAGACACGCTCCCCGCATAGGTAAATAAGTAATCCGATGTAGACTTGAGACTGTCTTGAGCACCCGCCAAATCTGAATCTGTGTAACCAACTAACTCTGGCTTGTCACCTCCATAGCACAAACACATATTAGAAGTACCCCTTAAATACCGTAGTATCCATTTCACTGCTTCCCAATGCTCCATAGCAGGATTTGATAGAAATCTGCTTACCACTCCAACTGCATGAGCTATATCCGGCCTTGTACACACCATTGCATACATCAAACTACCAACTGCGGACGCATAAGGAATTTTCTCCATCTTCCGTTTCTCAACATCATTCACAGGACATTGATCACGAGATAACTTAAAATGGTTTGCAAGTGGACAACTTACCGGCTCAGCCTTGTCCATGTTGAATCTTTGCAACACCTTCTCAATGTAGCTTTCTTGTGATAACCACAACTTCCTTGCTTTCCTATCACGAGTGATCTCCATTCCAAGAATACGCTTTGCTGCACCCAAGTCTTTCATAGCAAAAGACTTGCTCAGATCTGACTTCAACCTGTCAATCTTTTTCTTATCTTTGCCAACAATAAGCATGTCATCAACATATAGCAAAAGAGTAAGAAAATCACCATCAACAAATTTTTGAATGAATACACAATGATCTGAAGCCGTCCTCTTGTACCCATGTTCCTTCATGAACGATTCAAACTTCTTATACCATCTTCTTGGAGCTTGCTTCAAACCATATAGACTCTTCTTCAGCTTGCACACCATGTGCTCTTTGCCTTTGACTTCAAAACCCTCGGGTTGTGCCATATACACATCTTCCTCCAACTCACCGTGAAGAAATGCTGTCTTTACATCTAGTTGTTCTATCTCAAGATCCAAACTAGCGGCTATTTCCAAGACAACCCGAATAGAAGAAAATCTCACCACCGGTGAGAAAATCTCGTCAAAGTCAACACCCTTTCTCTGCTCATAACCCTTCACAATTAAGCGTGCTTTGTACCTTGGTTGTGAGTTACCATCTTCAGTCTTGATTCTATACACCCACTTGTTCTTCAGAATTTTCTGGTTCTCGGGCTTGTCAACCAAATCAAAAGTGTCATTCTCATCTAAAGAGCCAACCTCTTCTTTCATGGATTTCAACCACTTCTGACTTTCAGGAACACTAAGAGCTTCTTCATAAGACTCTGGTTCACCTGCATCTGTGAGCATCACATACTCATGTGGTGGATACTTTGTTGAAGGTAATCTGGTCCTGCTGGATCTTCTCAACTCAGCTTCTGGTTGTTGTTGTTGCTGCACTTCTTGCTCAACATCACCCACTGGAACATCTTCATGAGCTTCATCTTCATTTCCATTACCATCAACATCATCATCATGTTGTTCAAGAGTAGGAACAACTGGATTTGGATCCAAGGTCATATCATCTTGAAGCTTTGGCATCTCAATCTTCTCAAAGTCTTCAATTGTCTGGTCTTCAAGGAATACTGCATCCCTACTTCTGATAACCTTCTTCTCAACTGGATCCCAAAATATGTAACCAAACTTCTCTGTTCCATAGCCTAGGAACACACACTGCTTTGCTTTGTCTTCAAGCTTTGATCTCTGATATTTTAGGATATGAACAAATGACCTGCAGCCAAACACTTTCAAGTGATCATAAGTAGGCTATTTGTCTCTCCATACCTTTTCTGCTACTTCTCCATCTAGCGGTCTTGAAGGAGATCGATTGATCAAATACACAGCAGTATTCATTGCTTCACCCCAGAAAATGCTTATGCAACTTGGAATGAGATAACATGCACCTTATTCTCTCAAGAATAGTGCGGTTCATCCTCTCTGCAACACCATTATGTTGTGGAGTCTTCGGCACTGATTGTTCATGACGTATACCCATGCTCTTGCAATACACTTCAAGTGGCCCAATGTACTCTCCCCGTTGTCGAACGAAGGCACTTCAAGGTTCTACCTGTTTCTCTTTCCACCATCTTTGTGAAACATCTTGAACACAGAACAACATCATCTTTGGTCTTGATTGCATATGACCAAACCTTCCTTGAAGCATCATCTATGAAAGTAACAAAATAAACATCACCACCAAGTGTTTTGACCCTTAAAGGTCCACATACATCAGAATGAACAAGATCAATAATACCAGAATTGCGCTTGGGTAAAGCTTTATGAAAAGAAACTCTAGTTTGTTTACCAACTAAACAATGAGTACACTTACCCAATTGCATACCTTTGGCATTTGGCAAAACTTGTCTTTTGGTGAGGATTTGAATTCCCTTCTCACTAAGATGACCAAGTCTTCTATGCCACAGCTCGGAGATTGAATCTTTGTCAACATCATTCAACTCACCTTTCAACACCTTCAATTGTGTCTTGTACAATGTGCCACACTTCTTGCCTCTTGCAATAACCATGGATCCCTTGCTTAGCTTCCATTTTCCATCACCCAAGTGATTGTTGTACCCTTCATCATCTAACACTCCTGGTGACATTAGATTCAAACGAAGATCTGGTACATGTAGCACATTTCTGAGAACCAACGTACAGCTAACACTGGTCTCAACCTTCACATCACCCATTCCTACAATCTTCGAAACACCACTGTTTCCCATTCTGACTGACCCAAAGTCACCAGCCTTGTAGGAGGTAAATACATCTTCATGAGGAGTAGCATGATAAGATGCACCTGAATCAACTATCCATTCTGAATCAGAACCTGCAAAACTAACATAAACATCATTACAATCTGAGAATACAATGATATCATCATTTGTCACAGTAGCTGCAACACCATTGTCTTGGTTATCATTTCCTTTCCCCTTCTTGTGTTCTTGCTTCGGCTTCCTGCATTCATTTGAATAATGACCTCTCGTATGACAGTTCCAACATTCAACTTCCTTTCTGGACTTTGATTTACCCCTTGACTTGCTACGGCCAACTTGTCTTCTGTCTTTTCTTCTACCCCGATTTTCTGTCACAAGAGCTTCTGAATGAGATGAGTCTAATGACCTTCTTCTAACTTCTTCACTCAACAAACTGCTAGTTGCAACAGTCATGTTCAACTTCCTGTCTGGTAAAGTATTTAGCAACAAATAAGATTGAACCTCTTCAGGAATTTTGAGGTCCATAGATGTAAGCTGATTCATGATACCCTTCATTTCATTTAAATGTTGCGCCATTGAACTCCCTTCCTTGTAACACAGCTTTCCAAGCTTTTTGAATAGAAGAGCTTTTTCACAAGGAGACTGCTGATCATATATCTCCTCTAACTTGGTCCACAAAGGATATGCTAGTGTCTCACTAGCCACATGATGAAAAATGATATCATCAATCCACTGACGAATATAACCAACTGCTTTTCGATTAGTAACCTTCCAATCTTCTACACTTGTCGCCTCAGGCCTTACTCCCTTACTCTCTATTGGACCATATAGATCTTTACAATATAACCAGTCTTCCATCTTCGCCTTCCATATGACAAAGTTCTCACCGGTCAAATTGACCATTCTATTACTAGTGCTAGCTTCCGCCATTGCACAGGACTAGCTCAACCCAAAAGCTCTGATACCACTTGTTGGGGGAGGCTTACGAAATCCGAGCCGCTATGCGCAATACGAAACCTACACGAGCAATGAAACACAATGCGGAAATACACAAACTATGACGATATAGAAGCAATCACACAACACCGGCAATTACGTGGAAAAAACCCCTCCAAGGTGAAGGGTAAAAAACCACGGGCAAATCTTCCACTATAACAATAATGGGTTACACACAATTCTCCCAAATTTGGGGATAACAACAACCTCAAGGTGCCTATAGCACTTGGATATCAATTTGCCTAATTACACTCACCCCTAAGGATGGATCAACAATTCATTCATATATAATATGAGATTCACTATCAATTTGAGAAATAGAAGTGATTTGAGATACTTACTACTAGGGTTTGACAAACCCTAGATTTTTACCCCTTTGAAGAGATGTGGAAATTGATCAATCAATTCTCCACCAAAACAACCAAAAGATCCTTCAACAAGAACCCTTTCTCCTCCTCTTCAAGATGCCTCTAATCTCACCAAAAATGGTGGCTTAAATCTCTCTATCTCTCTTTCTCTTCTTCCTCTCTTTCTTTCTCTTTCTTCTTCACACAAAAGAAGAGCTCGACCAAAAAACTAGTCTCCTGGATGTTTTCAAATGAAAACATATAGCATAGGACATGTGCTATTTTGATCCCCCACTGTATAAGGGGCATGCACCATTTGTTGGACCATATGTTGTGACCGGCCCAACAGAAGATTGCAAGGACTTTGTACCTGTTGGAGATGGAAACATTGGGGAAATCTCTCTAGTAAAGACTACGGGAAAGGAATACTTGATGGAAGAAACCCAGATTAAGGAAAGAAGAAAATGAGTACCTAAAAACAGAAATTGTACAAGAGGTCTGGGAATACAAAGCGAGCTCTATCTAATATATTTGTTTAAATTCTTCAGTCGGTTTCACTTTATCTATTTTACAAGTGTGTGCGAGACCTAAGAACTCTGGTACCAGCGAAAGCATTGAAAAACAGATACAAGGTGAGGAAGGATGTGTTGAGGTACCATGCCCGACATCAGTTGGAAAGGATACCATTACAGAAAGTCGTTAAGAATCCCATGCAGGAGAGACATTCATAGAAACGTACATGAAGCTTGAACCTGCAGAATCAGATAATGATCTGATAGCTGACCAGTTTGCAGAGACTAATAAGGCAACAACTATCACAAAAGATGGAACTCTAATAGAAGAAATCCAAGTAAGAAAGACTAATCTAATATTTTCCTCTTCTTGTTTAAGCACTACTTTTTGGTTGGATATGTGCAAGCATTTATGGTTAATGAGTCTTGCAGGGACTTGAGAACGGCAATCACAAAAGAAGAGGAAGTGTCCAAGGTTCTAACTTGAATTTGGATGTATTGCCTTGAGTCTCCTTGGCACACTATTTTATTTTTATTTAATGAACTTGAAACTTCTTATGCAAATAATATTGGAGGAGATGAACAAAGAAATGACAGTTTCCACTGAAACAAGAGAAGTTCCAACAAAGAATGAGGAAGGCCCGAACATGAACATTCATGAAAAACCTACTAATAATACGCCATGTGAAGAAGAACCAATAGAAAATATGAATGGCATGGTAGTTAAACCCTCTTCTCTGGAGCATGAAGAAGCTAGCAACAAATTCAGAGACCACAATAAATGCAACGGAAGACGCAAGAGCCCTTGACAATTTATCTGAAGGCAACAACCTTTTCAGCACCCCTTTTGAGTCAGTATCAAAGTGTATTGAAACTACACTTTGATACTACTGAAGCCTTTTCCCCAAATGATCAAAATGTAACCACCGTGATTGATACTTCAATTCTTGACCAGGCGATATCTCAGATAAAGAAAAGAAGTCTAGAAAACATGAAGGGGAACATATTGTTACACAAGCCATAACTACAGTAGAAGAAGCTGAGCACATAAATAATGGCGTAAGCGTTAGTAACACGAGAATTTCTTCAGAAGTTTAGTACTTGTACAACACTTTAATTTGCTCTACATGCACCGGAAGCGAATATCTTAAAGGAAGGTGTGAAGAAGCTTGGCGAGTTCAATATTCAAGAAAGATCATATATACACATTCAAATTCCACAACATGAAGAAATTCAGGTTGTCTTGGCTACTGAGCAGGAAACAACATAGGAAAGTGTCACGGCCAGCATTGGCAAGATCAACAATACTTCTGAATCTTTTGTTGAAGATCAAAGTCAAATGAAAACTGATATCAAGCAAGAAGCAAAAGGTCTGTGAAAGTGAGACAACAAAAAGATCAAATCCGGAGGAGTTTGTAAAACCAGGACCATAAGGTTTATCTACTGACCAACCTTCAGTCATGGAGATAATAGTGAAAGAAACTACCGTGAACCTGTAAAACTGCAACATAATTCCTTAAAACTTTGAAAGAATTCCTGAAGCCAGTGATACAAAAAATGAAGAGGAGAGGTCAAGAGAAGTGGACCTCGGTAAAGCCGCAGAAGCAAACACTGCAACATTGCTAGAGGATCAAAGTGGAAGCACCGAACAGAAAAACAACATAGAGGAGCAGAAACCGAGAGAAATTTCATAGATTAATGGGAAACCAAAAGAAGCAGAGTGTGGACAGTACAAAGAATCAATCAGCGAAACAGAACCATCAATGTCCGATTTCACACTAGAGTTTGAAAAAGAATCTTTTGTGAAGAAGAAGAACCATTGGAATGTAAAGTGCCTCTAACTGTTCAAGTTGAGAAATATGCACAAGAAGAATAAAAACATTCATCGGATGAAAAAGAAGATGAACAGATAAAAGACTCAAGGTCTGATGTTCTAGTAATGGTATAAGCCTCAACTGATGCTGATGTGAAACCAGATCACAAGAAATCACACAACATATTATCAGGGGTGGGATCAAAATTTAAGCATTCAATCGCTAAGGTGAAGAAGGCCATCACAGGTTAGTCATCTTCGCACAAGTCATCATCACCAAAAAAAACAAAATGGAGCTTAAATAGCTGGATTTGTTGGACCACAGTTAATACTATATTTCTATTGGTTGCATACTGAATTCAGGTTGTGGCGTGTATTTGTGAAATGTGAATTTTGTAAAATAGATCAAGTTCTTTGTGTGCATAATATTAAGCAAAGATTATTTTACTCAGACATATATTGCTGAAAAAAAAAAATTTGGCTTGTATATCCAATCAATCAAAGATTTACATGTATGATGTATCAATTTCCAAATTTCCATCTATAACCGAAAATCAGAGAGAAATGCTCTTTAGCTACACTTCCTGAATGATAGATGACACCCGGATCCTATTTTAACGTCTCCTAAGTTAGAACATACAAACAATAATCTGACAATCGGTACAAATTCCTATTCGTAATTTGATATACAATTACTTGACCTAAATGTTGATTGAATTGTTTAGAACATTACTACAACTGAAAAAATTGATTCTATAAAATCTCTACTACAGTTTCCAAAGATAAAACCTTGAAAAATTATTTGCTTTTAAGCAAAAGAGAGAGGGAGGGGGTAACATGTTCAACAATTCTTTCCTTGAGTTTCAGAATCCTTTTCTTGCCCTTTTTAGAGCACCAAAAATGACAGCACTGATCAAATTTAAATCTTATTCCTTGTGTTTCTGACACCAACAAAGGGTTAGTCGTGAGAGATTTTAGAGGATTTTAATGTATTTAAATCCATGGGGATTTGGAGGGACTGTACAAGGGTTTAGAGACTGTAAGAGAGTTTTAGAGTTTTAAGGCCAGGGTGTATGAGAGAGTCTAGGGAGTCTTGGAGAGTTATAAGAGGGAGTTCGAGAGAGTTTATTATCACTGATGCCCAAAGTTCAACTGCTAAATTTTTCATGTTATCAATCCTATAGTAGCATGACTTTGATAAACGGTTGAATCAATTACTTAGATAAAAAGTGGATACAATCATAGATAAAATTCAGCACAATCAAATTCATATCAAGATATATGTTTAAACAATGAACGCTAAGTCGATCCATAACGGAAATCTTTAAATGGTTTGACAGTGAAACAAATTTGAATAATTGTACTGAGATACTTAATGCTTAATCACTTGTTCTGTATCGACCACAATGTACTATAAAGTGTTTTAACGTATCTTCAATCAAACTAATTGATAACCATATATAATCAAGATACATATACCAAATCTAAGCAAACTAGAGTAATAGCAAAAGATAGATTTTGCTCAAAGAAAATGACTACCATACTTCAAAATAAATAATGATTTATTGTTTTATGTTCTCTTTTCTTCAAGTTTTTCCTTGTAGCTTAACCTTTACCCCCTCCCCCAAATCTCTTGTTTTTGTCGAGAGATTTCTAACTAGCCAAAAATACATTGCAAACTCCAAGAAATCCCTAGATTAATAAACTCCCTAGAAATCTAGGATTTTGGCACTAACAGGAATTTTGAGGGTCTTTCCTAAACTCCCTCACGACTAACATGGATTTTCTAGGGAATTTGAGTTACTCTCCCAAACTATCTCACGACTAACAGGAATTTTAAAAGATTTTTGTAAACTCCCCCACGATTAACATGGGATTTAGAAACTCTCTTGAACTACTTTAAAATCCCTCAAATTCTCCCACGACCAACTCCCTGCAAGTTTTTTTGATTTCTGGTATACAAAAGAGCAGTGATGTCCCGCGCAGCTGCACGGGACGACTTACTAAGCAACAAGATTCTAATCTGTTAGATCATGAATTATATCTACTTAGATGATGTAGGGATGTTAAAAAAGATAGATAATTGTAAAAAGTTCCTTGTACACATTAAAATCTTGTCTCCTGAAACTGTTCTTCTTCATTTTCATTCTACAAAATGGAACTTTCTATTATCTATTACGTGAAGATAAGTTAGTGGATGGCCCACCATTAATCACCAAGAACAATCTAGAGTAAAGTCTGGTGAAGGACAAAGTGGATTAGTATTTATCCCATCGGTTCACACTACATAGAGATGAGGATAAACAAGCTTATCTAATAAAATAAGCTTTAATCATACATTGCCATGTGAAGCTTCTTGTACCGACTTAATTATGGTCGGGTGCTATAAAAAGGGATAGTTGGTCCCCATTTGTAAGATGTACTTGTGTAAGAAACAAAATCTGAGAAATAATAAAACTCTCCCAGTTTCATTTCTCCATTAACTCTCCCAGTTTCATTTCTTCATTCTTATTTTCGGTTAATGATCATGGCTAACAAAATACAACATGTTATCAGCACGAAATCGCTCGTCCTAAGTTATCGAATTCGTCCAAATTTCTCCGTCTCTATTATCTTTTCACCTCCCCTCTGTAAATGAAGAAGTTCATAGTTTGTTCATCTTCTTCTTCTTTTCTTTCTCCATTGTCTCTCCACCACAGAAAATCTCCTATTAATTTTAGTACTACAAACTTTCATCACCATGGGAGAAAGGATGATGAAAATTAGTCATTGATTTCTTCCCTCTCTCTGTTTCTCTCTATAAACTCCCTCTCCGCCTCCTGCCCCTTCCAACTGCTAGACCACCACCACCTTCTTCTATTTTTTAAAATCATTTTCAGCAGAAATTGAACCATCAGTACCATTCTTAGTAGAACCATCAGTAGTATCCAAATGATGAAATGGATTGTAGAAGTTGGTGATTATATTTTAGAAATTTGTGGTTATAGCTGATAGAGGAATTGAGAAAGTATAAAGGGCAGCAACACAAAGGCTCTTAAATTAATCTGTAAGAATAAAGAATTTACAAAACTATCATTTGACAGAACGTGAAGTAGAGAACTTTTGAGGAGTGGAATAATGTTACTGAGGGCCACTCTCTTGTTAACCGGGACCAAGTCTTTACTAACCTCCATATCCATTAGGGGTAGTGTTTGGTAAGTTCATAAAAACATGTGGCAAAGGTGAGTATGTAATTGAGAATTAGTATCTTGATCGTGTATGGTTTCATTTCCATTTTATTTATTATCTTATGGTACTAATTATATAAGTTAAGTGAAAAATTATCGCGTCCCTGAAGGTCCGCATAAATTTGATTTTTTTTTTCATTTTAATAATCTCCAAAACTTTGAAATGATTCCACCAAAAGAGGGAATATCGTGTAGCGTAATATGGATACAAATCGCGCCCTCCGCTAGCTGGTCTGTCCCAGAAGTGACCCGTTACAAAGTGCTAGCTGGTTTCTATCAGCGGTCCCTGAAGTGACTTGCGACTGATATTAAGGCAATTTTTCCAGAGCGTATCCATTTTTGCACACTTGTAAATTAATATTTCGTTGACCCTGAAGGTGACGAAATTGGAGATGTATTGATATTGTATTAGTACCATATATATTTTGATGTTCATCCTTTGTTTTAAAGTTTGTTTATTTTCTTTACTTATTTATATAAGTACTCCTAATGGATTCCAGAAGTAATCCATGAGAGATGTTGTCGACTCCAGAAGCAGTCCAACATATATTTTTTGTGCCTTCATATAATAATCCAAAATTTATGGGTTCCAACAGTAATCCATAAAATATACTCCAGAAGCGGTCTATCGAAATAGTTGGATTCCAGGAATTAGCCACAAAATTTTGGGTTCCTGAAGTAGCTCATGGTTACCAAATGTTTTTGTTAATAACCCTACTATCTATCTTTGCCGAAGGATATGTATTCCAGAAGTAATCTATCCAGTAAAGATATGGATGATAGAGATATTTGTCTCAAAGATAGTGAAACAACAAACACAAATTTTCGAACCACTTTTGTAACCTTTTAGAGGTTTTTGGGAAATGTGAAATGCCATTTAGGGTTCGAATAATATGATAGACAGCTCCTGAAGAGCGTGTATCAATCTGGTGGTGTAAAATCTACGCCGTATATTACTAAGGATTCCTGAAGAATCTGTTGAGTGTTTGAGAATATTTGGCGTTACCACCTTAAACGATAAATGAGCATTTTATGGAGTATTTTGTTACTTCATTTGTTTTTGTGCCAGAAGCACGTTAAGAGAAGATTGAGGCTATCTCTTTTATGGGGTGTGCCATATAAAAATTCTATCAATAGAATCTCACAGTGTCATTAGCCAGAAATTTAATAACCTCGATTTTTCATGCTTATGCATGGTCAATATGGACACCAAAGTTCTACCAAGATGAGTAGACTATTTAAAATGCTCATGGACGTCCTTTACAGAACTTGAAGCTTCTGTTATATGAGGATGTAAATTGTGTTGTTGGCCCCTGAGACAATAAGTTGTTAAATTACATTAACATTAGCATTATGGTAACCTGTTGTTGAATCACCAACATTGAATAAAGGTTTCAAGGTGGCAATTGTGGGACTTAGTCTCCCTGCAATATGGACAATTATTTCAATACTCTACTGTATTGATAGACACATCTACTAGATGGTTTCTTGTTACATTACACGTAATGTTAAACTTTTCCAAACCGTTTGTGCAAATCTTGTGGTTGCGTATCCAGTTTTGGACTTTCCAATTAAGTCCATTTATTTTGATGGTAAATTTATGGTCTTATGACGCTTTCCCTTAAGTTGGTGTTATATCGAGCACTAAAAAGCACATGTGCGTACTCGACACAGTATAGTTGAGTTCTTTGTTTAAGCATCTTTAGTTTATTGCTCGACCAACTATTTACCATCGATACTGGCTTGGGAAGCAACCATACATTTCAAATTTACGTGTTTGGTCCATGGCGTCACCGAACTATATATGTTGGTTTCAGTTCATAGGACATTTAAAACCCCTAGTGGTAATGTCTTATTGAAGATGAGACTGTATTCCCGCCATTAGGGGGAGGAAGTAATCTGTTACATTGAACGGCGTGAAATGTCTCATCTCTTGTCGAGCGTGCAGATGTTTTTTGGGTATTTTTGTATAGTTAAATTAAAACCCAAAACTATCATGAGCTGAATTGCCTTTGAAAATCGGGCAATTATGGAACCAGAAGTTTCCAGAAATGAGATAGCAATATTTCCGCCATGATCAAGAAGACTAAGATTCCACCAAAAGTTAGCATAATAACCTGCCACCAGAATTTTGGCAAGAGTAAGGTTGATAACCTTAAATGTTCTCCCACTTTAGTCAGGGGGAGAATAGTCACCACAAGAGAATGGTGTGAATTATGTTGATAACCTAAAAAGGTTCTTCTGCCTTAATCAGGGGGAGAAAGACTGTCGTCTGAAGATGGCACATATTATGTCGACAAATTTAAGGGCTTTTCCTTGAAGTCATGGAAATGACAGGCACCACCTAATGGTTGCAGTAAGCAATGTCGATATTTAAATAGGTTATCTGATTAAGCTTTATCCTGATCAAAGAAAGTTCGGCTGCCACTAGAATTGGCGTGAAACATCTCATTTGTTTTCTCACACCAAGATATTGGATGTAATTGAGGTGTCGGAAATTACTCATGATTAAAAAAAATAACTGCATTAGCTCCGGGAAAATATTGTTTGTCACTTGCTTAAGGATGCAGACACGAGAAGTTGTCTCAGCAGGTTAAATCATGCATCTCGCAATGACCAAGTCGTGTGTTAAGACACGTTTGAGGCCTGAATAGATGCCTCATATATGCCTCTTAAAATAGAATCCAATCAATTTTCTAATATGTAGTGCTCTTGAAAAGAGACTACAAATAGTGCTCGTGGAGACTATCAGAGTATGATCCACATTCTTTAAGTTTGAACCTCATTAAAGGTGAGGAAATGGCGCTGGTACCAGTTTGTGAAACTTTTATTAAAAATACATGCACTAAAGAAATATGTGGGATCTATATGATTGTCGATTATCTATTTACAATAGTGGTTGTGTACCCCCTCTGCAGAGGAACATCGACATTGTGATTGGTAGACATATAATTTGTTCCTCTATAACTGAGATAGAGGATGAAATCTCTCGAAAAAGCACATTGTTCGGATCTGACTCACACTGTAAAATCATGAGGCCTGAATATGACAGGTTGGTGTTTGAGATAAAGTGCAGAGAGAGTACTATTATCGCTTTAAGCGCGATTGGGGGTTTTCCTGCTGAACCCCAGGATTTGTTCTGAAAACTAAAATATTCTCCTAATATATATGCACTTTAGCGTGGTAGTCCATGAAGGACTCATATTGCATTTTGTTGGTGATTGTAATGAATCCTTGAAGGATTCGAGTTTCTGAATCAGGCAGCCACCTGACCTTGTGAACTATGTCAGACTTGAAATAAATCATTATCACCACATAGGAGAAATTCGTGAACAATCCTTATATGTGTTTTATGTTCTTGGTATAAGGTTAAAATCCGAATGGATTGATGATATCATTTTTGTCTTCTTAAAGAGCCCTTAATAGCGCTAAAATCCACGCATGAACTAAATTATGAGATCTCATTGAAAAGTTAAACAATTGCTCGACCTGAAGTTCGAGATCATGCTATCATAGCATGTCTATATAAACTAGAGTATCCAATTTTGATACTCATTGTGCTACTAAATTAGCACTATTACTATGTGATTCCCGAAAATAGGAAAGTGATCAATCTATCTGATATGTACGTTGAATTTATGGTCCCGAAGTACCATACATGGATTTAATTAATGCATGCATTATTTTGTTTTTCTAACTCTTGCAGGTTACATTTTTAGAGGCTGAAATTGATTCTACGGTATTTATGAGTTTAGAAAAGGCCTTTTCATAGTTATGCCTGAAGTTAAAGCGGAAACTATATTTGGTGTGCAACGGATGGAGGATCTAAATGAGAGGTGTACATTGTTAGTGGTGCACTCGGCGCAAGACCTGCAGTCAATCCTCCATAAACTGCAAATAGTAAAGCAGTTTTTCTGAAAGCCATTTAATAGTTGCACCACCAACCACTTTAAGATGTCATGCTTCAGGGGGAGTAAACTCGTAGAATCATTGGATGGACTTAAACGCGGTGTACTCTTTTTCCTTCGCCAAGGTTTTGTCCCGTTGGGTTTTTCTTATCAAGGTTTTAACGAGGCAGCATATGCGTGTTCAGCACCATTATTGGGCGACGTCTGTTGTACTCTTTTCCTTTGGTCTGGTTTTTGTCCCACGTGGTTTTTCAGACGAGGTTTTTAACGAGGAAACATGCTCTTCGACGTCGGAATTATTCTGAATTTGAGTGCTCAGGTTTTGTCCCAAGAGGTTTTTCCTAGCACATGCGTTCAGGTTTTGTCCCAAGCGGTTTTCTTGGTGCAAGCACTAAGGTTTTGTCCCAAGTGGTTTTCCTGGTGCGACCGTTCAGGTTTTTATCCCGAGTGGTTTTTCCTGAAGAGGTTTTGTCAAAGAAAATATTTTGTGGCGGCGACCACCCTTATTATAAGCCCATGTTTTGTCCTAAAATGGTTTTCCTGATGCAAATTTTGACGGAAGTCATGGCAATGACCAATCTCACTCCAAGTTCAGGTTTTTCCTAAATGGTTTTCCCGACACGGTTTCGGCGACGGGAAAAAATGTGTGACTACCATCATCACTTTAAAGCTACCAGTGTTGTACCTTTTTCCTTCGATTAGTTTTTGTCCCAGTTGGGTTTTTCTGGCAAGGTTTTTAACGAGGAAACGTTCTTATAATGGTGGTCTAAGGGGGAGTATTACGTGAAGATAAGTTAGTGGATGGCCCACCATTAATCACCAAGAACAATCTAGAGTAAAGTATGGTGAAGGACAAAGTGGATTAGTATTTATCACATCGGTTCACACTACATAGAGATGATGATAAACAAGCTTATCTTATAAAATAAGCTTTAATCATGCATTGCCATGTGAAGCTTCTTATACCGATTTAATTATGTTCGGGTGCTATAAAAAGGGATAGTTGGTCCCCATTTGTAAGATGTACTTGTGTAAGAAACAAAAGATGAGAAATAATAAAACTCTCCCGGTTTCATTTCTCTATTCTTATTTTCGGTTAATGATCATGGCTAACAAAATACAACATTATCATTGTTTTTTTTTAATGGATTGATTATTCATGATAGTCACGCGAACTACACCATCCAACTCAATTCCACTCTTTAACTAAAAACCGGATGATCCCTAACAGATGTTACACATAGAAACAAAAATCCCCAATTTTGATCGTAATTGGCTGTTTAATGTATAAGCTGATGTTAAAAGAACACTTAACTTTATTTCAATCAATCAATACGGTTTAGAAACATGATCTACTTCTGTTTGTTTGTTTTTTCTTTTGTTGATCTTATTGGTTCCATTGACACGAAAAATCAATAATATTCAATGAAAGTTGTGACCACTTATTAATAGATCATAGTTAAATGCTTAATCCCTCTATCTTCGTGATAGATTTCAATAAGTCATCGCAGCTACCTTCCATGAAATAAAATATAAACCGTGATTTCTTCTTAGGTGTTGTGCAAGAGAAAGAATTTACATAATTTATAGGAACAATATTAAAAGCCTAAATTTTTAACTACAGCTGTTCCCTAACCACCTCATCTGAAAAAGGTGAAGGATAACAAACGATTTTGTTGTATCTTTTAATCCCTTTATCTTCATGATAGATTTCAATGTCATCGCAGCTACCTTCCATGAAATAAAATATAAACCGTGATTTCTTCTTAGGTGTTGTGCAAGAGAAAGAATTTACATAATTTATAGGAACAATATTAAAAACCTAAATTTTTAACTACAGCTGTTCCCCTAACCACCTCATCTGAAAAAGGTGAAGGATAACAAAAGATGTTGTTGTATCCGTCAAAGTTCTAATCTAACGGCTTAAAATTTGTTGCTTACGAAGCCGTCCCGCACAGCTGCGTGGGATAACACTGATCTATACAAAATGCTTTAAAAAACCGTGACTACCCATGTTATCCCAAATAAATATTAGTCGAAGATATATAATGTCCAGGTTCGAGTCCCCGATGACGTAATATTGCAGGAATTAACATGGAAGGTAGAGTTAGCTTGCCCCCTTGTGACACAATCTCAGCCCCCACCCCCACCATCCGTTTCGGTTCCCTTGGCTAGGTTACCCATTAGACTCGCTGGTAGCTAACACGGCAACATGTTCAATTAATGTATTATGTTGTTGGAACTTAGTTTGTTAGGCTTCAAAAATCATCTTTTATAAAATAAAAAAATATTTTATTTAAAAAAATAAATAATCCTAGAATGACAGCCAGTGGCTACAAAATTCGATCTCTTCGATCTCTAACGCGCACGAGCGAGATGATTACCATTACTAATTTATTTTGTTACCGATACCAAATTCAATCGTTGGTTACTCTCAAACCATTTCAAATCGACAATCCCTTGAAAAACGTTAAGAACCTCAGATTTTCACTTAATCAGAAGAGAAATGTTGCTATTGAAGCATCAAAATCGAATTCACAGAAACGATATCTAACAAATGATCTAATAGAAGAAAAGTCGGTAGAAGAAGGAATTCCAATTAATCAAGTTAAAACCCTAGTCAAATTTAAATCAAGATACAATTACATTCGTGTTATAGAAGTATCGAGAAGAGCTGATCATCCATTTGTAGGTTCAAGATTACTTCTATTAGACGCACCAGGAAACATCCATAGTGTATCATTTATTTTCAAATTACTCACAGAAACATATTTCGATGTTTTTGCTACATTCCCCGCGATTTTGCCACCAGGAGGAGGTCCATTAGGAACTCTAGGGTTTGGAGCTGGTTCAGCTGCAAGAATTAGAATTATACCCGGAAGTCATAATTCATGGATGGGAACTTTATTTCAGTAGGTAGAGAGTATTTTAGTCTTTTGAAGCTCGAGAACGATAGCCCAGGTCGGCTTTTTATTAACATCGGTGATACTTTAAATGCTAGTGTTACAGACGGTTTTTCAGGGATTTTGGTTGATTTGTTCTGTAAGGGGAGGGTGATTCCTGAACTTCAAGATTCAACAACTTGGGAGAAATTGAAAGGTAGTTTGAGGAAAGGTGGGAGGATTATGGTTAATGTTGGAGGGAGCTGTTTTGAAGCTGAAGATTCCAATATCGATGGGAAAATGGTTATGGAAAAGACGTTGAATACTATGTATCAAGTTTTTCCGGGGAAACTTTTTGTTTTGAGTCTTGGGAGGAGGAAAGAAGACAGTTCGATTGCTTTAACAGGTGATTTACCTCATCTGGATTCATGGAGATTACTATTACCGGCTTCACTAAGAGGTTATGTGAAAATGTGGACTCCTGTACTATGAATTAGTTCTGCTGCGTGTCTTCTTTTGTAAGCATATAGATTGTAGTCATGGTTTCATTTGATAGAATTGAACGAAAAATGAATCGTTCACTCTTTATGTTGTGTTATGCAACTTTGTTCAGTTGAATTGTTACTTTGCTAATCTCGTGGGTTGGAGACGGATGTCAATACGATAATATGAACTATACTGTAGTTTAAAGAAACATTGGGGTGGCAACTCGAGCAGTAACGAACTTATGAAGATTCCGAACGTCTGAACGGACATCAGAAGACAGATTTTGCACTAGAAGTAATTCCCTTTAGGAGAACTGAGATCTCTCCCAGACAAGGGGACCTCTTATCAGTTCGATGGTTAAACGACAAAAAACTCAAGGAAACAAAGGTCATTTCGTTTTCGAGAGCCATTCAGAAAGTTGACATGATGAAGGGAAGATAATATTAACAGAAGCAGAGCCAGAGCAGGAATTTCAGGTTGAATAAATACAGGTTTAACTAAAAAGTTTAACTCCCATGTTTTGCAGAGAAAATAGATAATGACTGTAGTAATTAGTAAGAAGATATCAACAGATTGACAGAAAGATGTAGAAGATTAGGTTTTCTTTTTTATAGAAGGTATTATTGGCCGTCACATTCTAATAGAGAGGCTTCACTTGGATTTTTAGTGACCAAAAATTGGTTATGGGATATACTTGATTTAATACAAACTGTCTAGATTACCCTTTAACTAAAATCAAAACCTAAAAACTAAAACTAAAACTAAAATCAAAACCTAATTCTCATTCAAAGATCTGCTCCTCCTCTTCTTCTTCTTCTTAACTTCCTCGCCTTCATCAACCATAAATCATTCTCTCCTCTCTTTTTTTTCAATCAAAATCATCACCATCATCGATCAATCGACAGTTCGAAAAACTTATAATCTTCGATTGAATTCTCTATTAAAGGTGCGGAACAAGCATGTTGATAGAAGTGATGGTAATCAACAAACCAATTGCATCTGAAATGGCTAGATTGATTGAAATCTTAGAAAAAATTAGGTTTCAGAACAGTTACGGTTGGGTTTTCCTCAACAAAACCCAACTGTAACTATTTTACAGTTGGGTTCGACCAAAAAAAAACCAGCCGTAACTGATTTACAGTTAGATTCGATCACAAAAAACCAGTAATAATTGATTTACGATTGGGTTTCGACAAAAAAAAAAAACATAAATCGATTTACTGATTGGGTTTCGACCAAAAAACCAGTAATAAGCCGAATCGGTTGGGTTTCCACCAAAAAAAACCAGCAGTAACTGGTTTAAAATTTCGTTTTCCTAATTTTACCTAGTTACGGTTAGGAATTCATCATCACCTAACCGTAAATTTGTCTTACGGTTGACTACGAAGGAAAAACCCAGCCGTAAACCGCTCCGAAAAGCTTAAAAAATCAACTTTTTTACTTACTTTTATCAATTTTGAGAAATAAAAATAACATTGTTTGGGTGATTTAAAATCTAGGGTTTTACTAAGAAAAAAATCTCCAAAACTTCTCATTTTTTTCAACTTTTTCTTCCCACCAAAATCACTTAATATGATTTTTCACTAATTATATAAAAAATCTTATCAATCTAATTATTAGTTTATCATTAGCCTAACCACATAAGGGTTGTTTAGTCATTATAAAATTATTTGAGATAAAGGGTTTTTGATATTACTTATGGATGACCCGTTTTTGTCCTATTAGGTGACGCCCCTCTAATAGAATGTGACGCCCCAATAATAGCCTTCTTTTTATAATCGTTGGCTTGTTGCTTCATCTACATTCTTGAATAACCTCTGTGGTCTTCATATTGTTCCATGAATGCATCATTAAACTTCTTGAAACTATCCATGATTGCTGGCATGTCTTCTTCAGCTGGTAAGATAGTGGACCTCAAGTGGAAGACACTGGAACATAGAAACAAATTAACCATGAATTTACTATTGAAGTTGACAACAATTATAGATCAAGACCCTAATATGGAATTTCAAATATAACACAATAATCACCTACTACTCGAGAAAACATTTAACAGAGCTAATTACCCTTCTTTTTGGCCAAAACCTGAACCGGGGACAGTTGAAATGCCTGTTGCCTCCAAGAGCTTCAGACAATAGTAAACATCGGGAACTTTTCCAGCCATTTTCGCAGCTTCGATTGCTTTTGGAGGAAGACGTATTTGTGGAAAGGAATACATGGCTCCTGTAACCACTATTCTCATTACACCTATTCCTCTAGAGACTTCAAAATAGTAAAAACAAGAAATAGAAGCATGCTGTTGTTTAACTACCACTTACCTTCCATGAAATTGCAGACAACGTTTCTGCAACTGTTAAAGCCATTGGTCATAATGTGTGCCCTTTTCCTCAATGATTCAAGGATCGTTTTGCTGCATTATTTTATGATTTGCAACATTATTGTTTATAAGATATTTGTAAAGCAAACTGTATCACTGGTCGTTGTATTTTAAGTTCTAAATAACTTAATGTAAGCCATCCATACCTCTCCTGCACAAACTTCAGATAAGAGATATCTCCAGGCTTTGGAGGGTTGACCATCAGACCTAACTGATAAAACAAAATAAGTTTGGGGTCTCAGGATACAATAGCATCAAACACTTAAAAGTGCTAAAAGAATAACAGCTATGTTAAAAGTGTGATTCTAAGTGATTTTTTCACTTACAAAGATCTGCCAGGGACATTTGGACTGAGCGATATGGATGCAACCTTATAAATCTCATCCACAGACTGCACCGGATCGACAAGAAAAAGGAAATACAATGATTAGATAATTCTCAAGGGCAAAGATACTTAAACGAATAAACAAAACTTCAGGAGTAAAAAGACATCAAATTTTGGGAAGAAAGAAACCTTGGCAGGAATATTGGTCATCTCAAAGTATCCTCCACGCTGACCACATTCTCCCCAATAACCTTTGGAGACAGTGTGGAAAGACACGAGCTGAACATCCTTGCTAATCGGTGTGCCCATGTCCAGCAAAACCTTATATCATTCTGAGAAATTAGTTTTCACTCTATAAACTCCCCAATAGGTTAACTGAAATTAGGAATATACCATACAAACATATTATACCTTTCTTCCACTTATAAATGGACGTTGATCCTGGTATATGTTCTGCTGATAAACTTCATCCGCGAGGAGGACTAATTTTTCTCGGGAACAAAATCGTAACAACTCCTGTAGATTATCTATACTCAGACACTGACCAGTAGGGTTTCCTGGGTTTATAATCACCATAGCTCTGACCTGATCACATTCCAAGACATAAAGGACTGGATTCAGGGTTACAATGTGTAATTTCATAAATTTGAATGATTGGACAAAAATTCCATTTTCTATAACAAGTTAGGAAACCAGATGATCTTCCAAGAGGAATAGATAAGTTTCCAAACACATGAGATGCTTACAGTTATTCCCCTTGAATGGGCCTGTGCAACTGATTGGCGAAGGTTATTGACATCCAGACCCCAGTTAGCTGACTCCTCTAAGTAATATGGAACAAGAGAACCACCATATAAAGATATTGCCGCAGAGTAAAGTGGGTACTGAGGAACAGGAACCAAAATCTGACAGTAAAGAACAGTGGAAAATCCAAAATTAGAGATTGTAGACAACCATTGTCACCCAAGAGAATAAAATGATCACTATTTGTTAGTGTTACTGATTTTAATACCCCATCTTTTTCACCACGGATAATGGTATTCAACATCTGCATTACTCCTTTGCTGGCACCATCCGTGAGAAATATGAGTTCTGGGTCACTGTGATCGGTACAAACACGGTCAACTTCTATTTCAGAGAACAAAAACCCACGGAGCCAGAGACAAAAAATAAGGTGTGTCCCTAGTTCAATATTACCTTGGATATCCATCTCGCTTCTCAATGAAGTCAGCAACTTCCTTCCTAATTCCTGGAAGACCTCGAGAATCACTGTAAGCACCTGATTATACAAGCATTATGAGTGTCCGTTGTCATTTGTTTCAGGAGAATTCATTCTTTGTGATGATTTTATCCCAACCAAACTGGACTTCCAAAACAATGAAGCTATTTCATATGAATGAACAAGATATTAAGGACTTCATTGGAGCTCACCTAAACCACCAGATGTCAATGAAAGATAATGTTTAGCTCTAGCAATAGCATCTGCTGGAAAGACAAGCCCCACATTAGGATCGTCTAGTAGAAATGGAGCTTGGCATAGAGCGACCACCTGTTATAAGGCATTATATCTTGTATAAGAACAAATATAAAGAAGAAAACATCTCTGATAATTCCATAACAATTTCACAAATGTGGTCAAATAGTAAACGTGAGGACGAACACAGTAAATTCATATAAAAGATTTATAAATAAAGAATGGAGATGACCTGGCGTGGGAATGACAGTGGCTTCTGTCCTAAAGCGTGAGGGTTACCAACATTTGTGAAAATAATCTGTGGATGAACAACTGAAAATCTAAGATTTGAAGAAAATCTTTGAACAAGTTAATAACAGATGATTACAAGTCACTTTCCCATGATATAAGGATATCCAATCCAAAAATGACAAGAAGTTATAAACATAGATATAGTCCAAAAACGACAAGAAGTTGAAAAACTATTTACCTTCTTCCCTTCTTTCTGAAGCTCTGAAGCTCGGAGATATAGTTCACCTCTTACAGCATATTGAACTTTCTTGACGTTTTCATTCAGAGTATCATGGTCTAATCCCTTTGACATGATTAAGTAGTTATTCTCCTTGCCACTGTTAGCAGAAAATCATACAACAAGAACCCGTAAATAAGATCCTAACCTGAAAAACAATGAAATAAGTTTGAGAACACAAGTAAAATACAAGAGTGGAAATATCACGAGAGCATAAAACTATACGAAGAAGGATATGATCAGTATGGTAGCATGGGAATAACAAATTGATTGGACATCTCAATTGTTGCCTACCGCAATCTTATAGGAAGCTAATGAAATCAAAGAACAGCCAATGAATTGACATGGTCATAGCCCCAAAATTTACTTTCTCAATTCAAATTTGCTTTACTTTAATTCACTTTATTTTATCATTAAAAACTCAAACACAAACAGACGAGAAATGCGCCGGCAACCAGAACAAGAATCAAAAGTATTAAATTGCAGAAGCCAATTAAACCAAGAAAATGCAAAGTGAAATCTGAAACCAAAAAATGGAGGACTAGTTGTGTCAAACACAGCAGTTAAGAGTCTTCATACATGCATCATCACCAATAAGCAAAATGACAATAAAATCCCAGCACAAGAGTTCTTTTATCATACATTTCTGAAACAAGACAAACCCAGGTACAACAACACTCTAGAATTTAATTTCATACAAAGTATGCATAAGAAAAAACCCATCAACCGATCTATAAACAAACAATGTTGAACAACCAAGTTCCATCAAAACCCATTTAAGATTTCATCAAACAGATGTTCAAACCCCATAATTCAACAGTTCAACTGAAACCCAATTGAAATCCTATTAACAGAATTAACCAGAGAGGATAAAACACAATTTCAACCAACCAACCAGTCATTTCATTTTCGACCCCAAAAAGTTCAAAACATCCACATGATAATGGTAGAAAGGTATAATTAAGCAGAAACTAAAGATATCTAAATCGATTAATCACTAAAAAGAAAATCAGTATTATTAAGGTAACCAATACTGTAAATAATTTAAGTATTTTTTATACTCAAACTAGATAGGATTATATTCTTTGAACCAAAATGCTTACCTTTAAACTTCGATGAGGTTAGCAGATTTGCAGAGAACAGGTGACAGTGAGTTCCAAAGTTAAGCTGCTCTGAAAACTCTGAAGTCTGAACTAGAAAAATATTTGTGTGGTAATTATACCAGTTTGTTTGTTTGGTTCTCATTTTTCTCTCAATTTATATTCTTTTATTTATGAGGGAGGATTTGGGGACAGGCTTAGTAGGACACTTTCAAACAAGGTCTCACAACCACTGATTTCAATATATCGAACGACTCTGATATTTGGATTATAGGTGACCCATTTCCAAACTTTTAAGTCTTGACAAAAAATGACAAACAAGATCTCGGAAGAAGAAGATGAAGAGTTCATATGAAATCTCCACCTCTATGTTGTCTGTTTTTTGCTAAACTTAGTAGTAACAATAAAACCAGATTTTTGAATTAAGTTTCCTTTCAAAGATTTGCAGAGAAGAGGTGATAGTGAGTTCCAAAGTTTAGCTGCTCTGAAAACTCTGAACTAGAAAAATATATGTGTGGTACTCTGTGCATTATACCAGTTTGTTGGTTTGGTTCTCCTTTTTTTCTCAATTTATATTCTTTTATTTATGAGGGAGGGAGGATATGGGGACAGGTTTAGTAGGACACTTTCAAATAAGGTCTTACAACCACTGATTTCAATATATCGAACGGCTCAGATATTTGGATCAAGGGCGGAGCCATGCTGGGACTAAGGAGGACAGTTGTCCTCCCTAGTTTTTGGTAAACTGAAAATTTGTAGTTGTAATTTCCTTAAATAAAATATTTGTCCCCTTGAATTTTGATAGATAGAAGGAAATTTAGGTAATAATAGAAAAGTCAATAACTATTTGTAAGAAAAAATAGGAAAATCAACTAGTTTATCTGTTTAAATTAAGGGAACTATTAAGTAAACGCCTAATAATTTTTTGCGTCCTTGGGCCGAAATTCACTGCAACGGTATCATCTTTTTGCTGCATATATAGTTGTCCCCCCAGCCAAATGTTTCTGGCTCCGCCCCTGATTTGGATGCAAAGAGAAAATATGGTTGAGATTTATTCGGTAACTCGGATTATAGGCGACCCATTTCCAAACTTTTAAGTCTTGACAAAAAATGACAAACAAGATCTCGGAAGAAGAAGATGAAGAGTTCGTATGAAATCTCTACCTCCATGTTTTCTGGTTTTTGCTAAACTTAGTAGTAACAATAAAACCAGATTTTTGAATTAAGTTTCCTTTCAAAGATTTTCCAAAATTGGATAAACATAATTTCTTTTTAAATGATTAGAACTATGGATACAAGAAATTATGCCGAGATGACGTTCGTAGATATAATTGGACCGACCAACCGGAAGGCCCGAAGAGCCTGAAGGGAGAGAGCCCCTTTTATGGCCACTTTATTGTAAAATGAAGAGTAACACAAATGTGCAATTTGATAAAAAAGATTGGAAATTTCCATGGTTACTTTTTCACTAGACACGGCATGGCGAAGCCCTGTGATAATAAATCAAAAATGCACGACGGAAAGGCGAAGCCACATCACACCAAATCAAAAATATGGTAAAAGAAAAAGATGTTCGGTGCGTAGAAACATGTCAATTTTGTTAAAAAAAAAGTTGGTTTGATGCATAGTGACGAGGAGAGGCGAAGCCGAGCCACACCAAATAAAAAATGCATCGTTAATAAATAAAAAATGCATGACGGGGATGCGAAGCCACATTACACCAAATCAAAAATATGGTAGAAAAAAAAGATACTCGCTGCGTAGCACGAGCATAAAATTTAGTTAGTGATGATAAATCTATTTAACTTAATTAATGTTGTTAGATTAATCGGTAAGAAATAACTTTTAGTTGGATTGAACTTATAGATTACATGGGAGAATTTGAGAAAAAAATTTATGTTTCGATAATTTTGTGTGTAACGGAAATTAAACCACACTCGCCAAACACTTCTAAAAGGGGGTTTGCAATGATGTGTAATGGTTTAATTCTCAAAATTATCAAAGGAATCAACACTTTCAGAACTGAAAGTATGAAAAGTCAGCAAGGTCGACAAACAAAGAAGATAACGGCCATACCTAACCGGCATGATAGCAACAAAAAATAATGCCGACAAAATGAGTTTTGACATACAGAGAAATGTGTTATAAATGTTTCATTTTTCGGTAAGGTATTAATTTCTTAACCTGCCGACTAAATAGTTGTCATTAAGTTTGTAATTTTAGAAAAGACGAGAAATAGTAGTCGGCATGTTGTGCATGTTAAAACCCTGCTGACGTATATTTATACCCAACAAAAAAAATGTTATATAAAAAGATGTTATCAACTTTATTCATTCCAATTTCTTAGTGCATTCACTGAAATATAAATCTAACCACTTTCGTGGGCATCACGATGCACTTAGCACGTGCATCAAGCTTTTGAACCCCTAGGTGACTCTCTGGTGGACGAGTTATAGTCTCGTGAGGGTTTACATAGAGATTTACCCACAAAATATTCACAAAAATTTCTAAAGTTATCAATCTTCATCGGAGGAAACTATGTGCAATTTATACTCTAGAATTTTGGATAATATGAAATGATAGCTTTCATCAAATGTGAATGCTTCCCCATTTTCCTCCAAGTAGCGCGCTTTTACGACTTCGTGCTACAAAAACACAACACAAACTTATTTTGTTAGTGTTGTTGTTTAATTAAGGGATCAAACAACTTAGCATGTGTGAAAGAAACTCTAAAAATACTTAGGAATTGTTGAGGGGACAATCTTAGATGGCTAGCGTTGAAGATCCGTTGTTGGATAGCTATAAAATCACATATGCATTTTTGGATAACTTGGTACCTATCATGAATTTGTTGAAGAATTCTTCTCTTTGGACTCCCATTGTCGAGCCTATATTGGTTATATATCTTCGCCTAAAAGGCATCTGGTTCTATCCTTACGGGGGAGAGATCTATAACTCGACTTTCGGCATATCATGTTTTGATTATGGATAATTCTTCACTTGAATCAAATGATGCAATGGTTGTATGTAGATGTATGGAGAGAGTTAGAAAGAGTAGATGATGAAATGATCTTTGTAGAGTATATGAAAATAGGTTTGTGTTGTTTTGTAGAGAGAACTGATATATTTATAGGATAATATCCAAATCTATCCATTCGGATAGCAAATCAATGCAATTGTACTAGAAAAAATTTGATTTTTGAACTCGTCATCAAGGTTTACTTTTCCTTACAACGTCGACTAGGTATAGTCGTTAGGAATCTCAGGATAGTCGTTTTGTTACCTGGCGACAATTAACATTTTTGCATATATGAAAATGGTCATGTTCAGTGACCCTTAGTCGGCACAAAGGTTATTTATAAAAATGACATCTAAGGTATAGTCGTATAGGTCGTAATGTTAACATTCCGACTATGAGCAGTTTTGCACACAGGAAATGGTCACATCCATCAACATTTAGTCTACACCGTAGTTTTTTAAAAGGTTGTTGACTAAGATATAGTCGTCTATGTTATAATATTATAAACATGCCGACATGAGCAGTTTTGCATACAGGAAATGGTCACATCCTTCACTGTTTAGTCAGCACTGTAGTGGTTTAAAAGGACATCGACTAAGGTGTAGTCGTTTAGTTCTTTATGTTCTTAACATGCCGACCCTGGTAAATACACAATTTCTAGTGCCAGGGTCGCCAGTCTTCCAAAAAAACAAAAAAAAAAGGGTGCAGACCTTGGTCTAGTCGTCACTTTGTAAGAATTAAAACACTGACAACTAAGTTGTTGAAACTTAATATAACTAAGTGAACCATTTGAACAACTACAAATACAACATTTGACCGAAAAAAAAGAAATATTTGTCCAAACATCCATAAAGAAACATATGTTAAACCATTAACCATAATATACTTGTCTAACACATAAAAAAAAATATAAACTAGATTTTCGTTCATGACAATGACCACGACCACCACTTCGGCCTCGTTTAGCAGCATCACCTCGTTGGCTTCCACCTCCACGGCTACAAGGACTCTTTAGTTCAGCATTTTCTCCGCGGAATATTTCTGTGGCATCTTCATTATCAATATTCTTAGGAAAGTCAATGTGCTTAGTTTACTGTTCAACCGACAAAGGATCTCATGTATCTTTCACGCAACACGTCATCTTCACAAGGGTCTTTAAATTATCCTTCTATTTTAGATAAACAAAGAACAATAAATTAAAACTCAATAATCTTTATAAATCTTAAAACAATAAGAGAGACACAATACTTACAAAATTCTCAAGACTTGTTGTTGGGTCTTTCGCGGGGTTCTTTTTCTTACGATCTGGTTGATCAACAATTTATTACCTAATCACAGTAGGAAGAGAAAAATCTGAGTACCACGGCATGTAATTTTCATGAGCTTCATGACCTTCGATCACCTTGTCCAAAAGACTCAAATCAATTATATGCTTATGTCTATCGTCCCAATGAGAAATTTCTGGTGGTGGAACGTAAACGGGGTCAATAGATTTTTGGGACATGTTGCTCTAGTTCCTTAACATTTTAAACAATGGTTAGCCATATGAGCACTTTCATATCAACCTTATTCACCTTTATCATAACTAGTTCAAATGACTCACATGAAACTAGTTAGAGAGTTGTTCAATTATTTATATTCTCATAGAAGTATACAAGACACAATTGAAGCAAAAACAATTTTGATTCACTCGAATCATTTCATGAACATTATAGACACGGTTTTCAAAAGATTGCATTCCTTATTATATAAATGTATTAGTTCATGAACAAACCGATTTTAGAACATAACCTACTTAAGTATGCAGACGGGTACGCATACCTAAGTAGCCGGACTGAGTTTGGTTACGCCAGTATGCGTCCGGGTACACATACCACTTTACACTTCCAAAATCCAGCAAAAATTCACTGGACTTGGACTTCCACCAGTACGTGTACAGGTACGCATACTTAGTTCCCGAACTTTCAAAAACCAACCAATACGCGTACGGGTACGCATACCATGGTTCCTGGTTTTGGACTTTACACAAATGTGATAACACACTATGTTTATATCAAATCATGGTTATATGTTCTAAACCCTCATTTCAATCATTAAAACATTCTTGGAAGACGACAATAGCTGTCTCACACAAACTATTAGCTTCAATGCAATTTTCAAGTGATCGAATGATCAATACGAAATATTCCGAGTCTACATCAAATGACTGTCTCACACAAATTATGTAAGATGTTATAAGGAAATTTTCAAATGATCATCTTTTGACTTTCGTCAAGAATAAAAAATGAACTTGGTTAAAGCGAAAGCTTACCAACACATATTTCGAGAAATATATAAGCGAGATAAACTCGGCTCGAAATACCAAATGTGTATAATTGAAGTCTTTATAGTAATACGACTTTTTATCTCAAATAGGAGATAGAGTAGATAGACTTTTGAGTGATAAATGAGTTCAAGTCCCCACATAACTTTTGTTGATGAAGTTCCACAAGTTCCCTTGAGTAGTTCTTCGTATCCATTCGATGAATGTCGTGAAGTCTAAATCTCAACTACACTTACTATCTGTTTGTGGGTGAAAACCGTTTCTGCTGGTTTTGGTAATTTTGGGTGTGTGGGTGAGAAATGAATCTAGACCCTAAACAATGCACTGCACGGGAGTACTTTTGATTCGAGAGATCAATCTGTACAATCCCGGCCTAAACCAAGAAATAGCCGTTCCATGCTTGCTTCGGTCACAAAGTGAAGGAGAAGGGTTGGTCTTAAGGAGGGAAGCGAAGACAGTGTTAAGACCAGAATTGTTGATTCTAAAGGTGTTGTTGTTTACGACTTGTATCAAAAAGTAGAATTGGCTAGCATAATGGAAAGCTACCAGGTGATTTCTGGATACTGTATTGTTGCCGACCAAAACCTCTTGTTTGGTGAAAATAGGTGAAGCCTATTTATAAAAGTCATATTGAAACGTACCCTTGGTCTCATAGGAAGTGGAAACGATTGATTGGTGGATGAATAGAGTAACATGTAACCGTCAGACATTATACTTCCATGATGAAGGAAATGAATTCGTTTACACCGTTACTTTTCACTGCCACTAATTATCCCGCTTCATGACACTTTCTTGTAAGGGGCGCATTGCACGCTGCACGATGTAAACCGCCAGACCAATACCCTGATGAGCATCCCCCAGTTTGTGACATATTTGATGTCTCGAGTGTTTTAGTGGAAAACATGTAGCACTTTGCTACGTATGGCAAGTCAAAGTTAAGGGACTTACTATAGTAAAATAGCATGTGATGCTATTAGGATCGTTTAGGATGGTCGCCTAAAACTTGTTACATGCTTGTTAGTTCGGTAGCGAACTCGGACGGCAGAGATTACATCTTGTGAGGAAGGGTAGCCGTCTATTATGGCTACCTTCTGTTGGCAACCGATAATGGCGCAGTGGTGTTTTGATGTACGCCAGTGGAAATGTAGCATGAATGGCGTGGCTTATGCATGCCAGTGGCACGGTGGTGCAAGTGGCGCCTGGGGTAGCCATGGCCACTAGATTTAGGCAGCTAGTCACCGAAAACTTGCCACAAGCCTGTTAATTCGGTGGCGAACTTGGATGGCTGAGATTACATCTCATGAGGAAGAATGGCCATTGATTATGGACATATCTCGTTGCATAGAAAAGTGGCGTCATTGGCATAGTGGCACCTGGCGTATCCATGGCATAGCAGCATGCCAGTGGCGTAGACGTGGCGTGGCCACGCCTGTGGCGTTGTAGCATAGCCAAAACTAGGATTTGGCTATGTGACCAAAGTTAGGGCTTGGCGCCGTGGCCAAGGCTAGGGTTTGGCATCGTGGCCAAAGTTAGGGCTTAGCGGCATGGCCAAGGCTAAAGTGGCTCATGGCATGTTGTGGACTTTGACCAAAAATTAGGGTTTCGGCCATTGCTACTGAAGCAAAAGTCTTGTTTCGATCATGAAATCCTAATTAGAGTCTGTTATGACATTGGCCACGGATAGAAAGCATATTAGCATGTGGTGGCGTTATTTGTGGCACATCAGCATGTTACTGCGGTAGAGTGGCATGTTAGCATGCCGTTTGATATGTGTTTGTGGCAGGGCGCGTTTGGCTTGCCAGTTAGTATGGTGGTGCGACAGGGTGTGTTTGGCCTTTAATGTATGGTGGCAAGTTTATAGCGACTTGATTGGTCAAGAAAAGGGGCCAACCAAACATAAGGCGCGACCACACCTCTAGTGCTTGTGGCGCATTTAAAGTGACCTGATTGTTCGGTAGGAAGGAGAGGGTCGGCAAAGCATGGGTGTGGCTACACTTATGGTGTGAGTGTGGAGGCTTTAGAACAACCTAATTGGTCGATGGTAAATGGGGCCGACAAGTATGGGCCCAGCCATAACTTATGTGTGTGTGGCGAGTTTAAATTGACCTGATTGGTCGAGGGAAATAAGGCCGGTTTAGGATGGGGCGTGGTCAATGGAAAGTGGCGCCAATTGTCCTAAGGTATGGCCACGCCTCCCTTTGCTGTTGTCGCTCCCTTTTTTCTGATTCTGGGCAAGGTTTTTCCCATACTAATCCATGTCAGATTAATTTCCTAGTTTTCCTAGGCTTACTTTAGATAAGAAAGGTCTGGTATATTGCGTAAGGCGCAAAGGTAATTTATTTAATCCTATGTGTTGACACAGAGTTCTTTTAAGTTCATTGCCAGAGAACAACATTCTTTCTGAATGAATACCTTATGCAAAGACCGTATCCTTGATATTTGGAAATTCGTGCTACTCTGCTGCGAGTGAACACAAATTGTCATGCCATATCAACATTAAGGGTTCAGCCGGGGAAAATCGCATTGAAAGCATTCAAAGAAACTTATATTAAGCGAATATAGGCAAGGCGCCGAAATTTACAGAACATCTGGGATGGTTGCTACATGCGCCTGTCTGGAAAAATTTCATGTAAATATATTGAATGGCTCAATAAATATGCCAGTGGAGAGGTTAACACCCGAGGATCTGTTTCCTTACAGAGTGGCGTCATATTAGATGTAAGGTTTTACAATTTTAACCCTATGCTAAAAACCACCATCAACATTAAGTCACTTCCTTTGCACGTAACAGTGGCATTGTTATGGAGTAAGCATGAGATGGTGACAGACAAGAGTAAAATCGAAAAGAGCAAGATGTGAATAGATTGCCAGGGAAATTCGACTAACCTTTGGTGGAAGGCATGAGGAATCCGTGATCCTTGTGTTGGCGGCTCTGCGTAATTCTAACTTGGCCATTGGGGGTTAGCGTCAGCGTTAAGACTTTGGCTAATGATTGGCAGAGATGGCTCAGCTGGCTAGGTCACGGAACGTATGGAGATGGCGCTTTGATTCAGTCCATGGAATTATGGAAACTGTCTCCAGTCTGCGGAACGGTGAAAACAACACTTGGAACTTTGGATACCAAACAGTGAAGATGGAGCCGGCTAGGTCGCATAAATAGCATAGATAACGCTTGGATTGGAATGGTGAAGGTGGCGCTGCTTTGAACGGGCGTATATGGCGCTGCTTTGAATGGCCAAGATGGCGCCGTTTGGATGGCTAGGGCATAATCGATGGGGTCGCTGTTTAGGGCGTGGACTGTTGGCGCTGGGAGTGGCATGTTGGCGCTGGCTTGGGTATGGCACTGGCTGGGATGCGGGCTGTTAGCACTAGCTTGGCCGTGACCTGTTGGCGCCATGGAGCTTTGTCAGCGCGGGTCCGATTGCCCCTTTCCGTGTATAGCCCAAAACACGAAACTTTCCACCATTTGAACTCCAAAAAAGGGATATGCCTATAAAAGGCGTCGCATATCCTCTTTACCTCGTATTATTGTCTTTTTTTCCACATCTTGGTGCTAGCGGAAAAGTGGTAGCAATAAGCAGGCGAGCATATTCCAGGTATGTATCTCCGTGTTTCTTCTTTTGTTTGCTCTTCTATTGTTGGTGTAAACCCTAGCCATAGGCATATCTTCCATAAACTCGTAGAAACACTTCCATATGAATGATTCTTCTCTGGTAGCAGTATTGTAGTAATATTAGCCATTACATTTATAGTAAGGAAGCTAATTATTATGCAAAGTAGGATGCACGGACGGGTGGATGCCATTAATTCTTTTCCCATGAAAACCTAGCTCTAGGGTTTCCTTTTCCTTTTGTGTCCGTGCATACAATTTCCGTGGTGGGACACATTCTTCCTTTGGCCGAGAGCGTACTTCCTTCTGCGAGACACGGTTTTTTCTAGGGGCATGTTTTCTGCGGCAAGACATGGCTTGTTAAAGTGAGTATCAGTCTCCACTCCTTTGGCTATGCGTGCTCCTTTTGGCTATGCATGCTTATTTTGGCTATGCGTGCTCCTTTTGGATATGCATGCTACGACTTGCATCCAAACAAAGTTTCCCATAGAAAACTTGTCGTGGAATTATTTTTTTATCATCGTATTTGATTCTGACAAAAAACTTTATGCACGATTTTTTCCAAAGTAGTAACTTTTCTGTTTTGCTTCGTTGTAGTTACTTCAAAAGCATAAGGAATTTTGTTAAGATTTCACCTGAAAGTAGTTCTTCCGCCACATTGAGAAGTGCTAATAACTCCAAGCCGAACACAGATGATGAGTTCTTTACGAAGTCTGCTACGATTACAAGGACCCATCCCAAATTTGTGCCAACTCTTATGACTGATTCAGGATAGAGAAGTCCAATCAGTCTATCCGGGGCGTATAATGAGGTTTTGCCTTCAGAAGAAAGAGTATCTGGCTTTGGTCACGAAAGCAACATGATATTTCGAAAGAGTTATGAGGAAAAGTGCTTCTATAATTGGTGGGTGTCTGAGTGGTTTCCTGATTAGCCGGAGTCGGATCAAGTGTTAGATGATACACTCCATGTTGCTGCATTTTTAGTTCTATGGCTATCTATAGATATTTTTGATGACGTCTCTGGAAAGAAGGAGATAAGGCAGAAGCTAATCAAATTTGCTATCAAACTAGCGAAAGGCGTTGTTCTTCCCATTGGAAGTTTGTTTCTTGGCTCTTTGTACACCCTCCTGGATTGCTTGGTAGTGGACAAGTACGTCTCTAATGGGTACATGAAAGTAGACTCGTATATCCATGTCGCCTTTCTCTAGGCATGGTTGTGGGAGCATTTCAAACATTATGCTCCTAACCCGAAAGCCTCATTTCTTGATACATATGGTGTCTCAAGGATACTCCGTTGGTTGGATAAGCGTCCAAGGCCTGGCTCAAAGCTCATTGATTTTCTTGAAAACGTGCATGCAGTTAACATTCGTCCCTGGGCTCCAGTCCACACCTCAATAGTTTAACCAAACACTTTCGCTTCTACACCGAACATGATATTGCATTCTGCTGACGATAATATGAGCATTGGAGAAACTGTGTTCTTGCGAAGCTGCATACCTGGGTATGTGCCATATTTTTTCAGAGGATCTTGTAGAGTAGTATCTTACAACATTGACAGGGCTGCTCGACATATGGGCTTTGATCAGGGAGTCCCATTCTGTCGCCCACTGACAGCTCCAGATGAATTGCTACCAGCCATTCTTGATTACAACGTCTTTGCACCGGATAAAAGTCTTCCCTTCCTGCTCTCATAATGAAAACCTGTGACGACTCCCAAATATAATATCTTATGGCAAGGTGAGTTTCTCGCCATTCATCAGTTCGTGCAGGATGTTGTGCTAAAAAACCTTCATTTGCGGTTCTAGTAAAGCATAAATTGTTAAAACAGCTTCCTTCGGGCAAGCAAAAATCCTCTAGATCGGATGAAGATAGTTCCCATAAAAAGGATCAAAGGTCGAAAAATCATACAGGTAGCTTCCAATCATATTCGATGGCTTTTGTGACTTTCAGTTCTTTCAACATTCAAGTGTGTATGATTCCCTCACTGACTTGGCTGAATCACACAAATTTTCCACTTCATCACTGACTCTTTTTTTTTTTACTCAGGGTCTCGACAACTTGAATATCTTTGCTAGACTTGCCCACGTCCAAGAGACGACGCCTCTTGAGGAAGGAGGCGACAAGACTGAATCTCTTGAAGAAGAATTCGAGGAGGAAGAAAGTTCGAGATCCGGTGGTGATAGGAGCACTTCTGGGTACGATATCAAGTCTTCTTCTAGTGGTCCCACAAATGAGTCGGTGAGTTTTCCATACCCCCCCCCCCTTTTAGGATGTTTATTTATTCGGAATAAATACTCAATCGGTATTGTCACAGGAAGGAGCCATCAAAGATAACCCTGAGATGGAGATTCATCGCGATGAAGATGTGGTGTTGTCTCCAACCATGGAAGCCGTACCTGCTATAAATCTGGAGATGGAGATTGATCGTCATGGAGATATTGTCACGCTTAAGATGATGGAAAATTCCCCCGCTACTGCGGTGCGATTGTTTCCAAGGAACCCCTGGTGGTTGCAGAATCAGTTGCAGGCGCCACTTTCAACCCTCCATTTTGACTCCTTATGAAGATCATGCGATGATCGGAGTCTTCAGTGTACCAGCTAAGTATGCAGAGTTGTATACCAGGATATGGGAAAGGTATGGACACATAGCAACAACCAAAAATATCGCCAGCCGATTTGGGTTGGTTAAGCTGGTGGAATTCATGACATGTGCAACGTGACTGGTCACAATTTTTCTGGAGATGTAATCTCAAGCTGGAAGTTCCATCGGGATAGGTGCGTAAACTTTGAGTTTAACGTCTCCTGGTTCTGTGAGGGATTTTCCGAGATCCAAATGCTGCAGGCTGAGGCGGTTGATGGTCCTTCCGCGGATTTGATTAACCAACAAGAGACAGAAGTCGAGAAGTTGTCCCAGGAGTTGAAGCTGAAGCAGGCGGCTCTTCAAAGCATGAAAGACGTTTTCTCGAAGAAGAACGAGCCGTTGTTAGGCAATTTTCCTTAAATGTTTTTATATTCTGAACTTCTTTTTCTTATGGTTTTTTTTTGAAAGGCGAAAGAAACGCATAGTTTATGGTTTGGTTTTCTGGTTTTTGGATTGATAGATGATTGCTTCTTATAAGAGTTTTTTGATTATTTTGGAATAATAGCCCTTTGGTCAATTGATATGTCAAAATCTGAATTGCGAATGTAAGTAGCAAAACCATTCGGGAAAATTGTGAAACCGTGAATGTTGCATGAGAAAGGGAAAAATATGGGATGATATGAAATCTTGAGGTTATTGGGTTATCGTCTTTCATTGTTAATGTAAAACCCCAAATAATAGATCGCGTAAACATCGTCTGACAAAACTTACTTGCTTTAGCGTCTTTCATCATAACTGAATCTTCAGGGAGTAAGTCTTTCACCAAAACTGAATCTTCAGGGAGTAAATCAGAGCTTTTATGTGATGCCCTTGTTGCCGCAAGAAGTCCCCAATTATTCTTTATTGTCTGTGGAACATATTTATGTCGATCTGCGGTAAGGAGGAGAATCTCTATTCCCCATACGTAATTCTCCTGAATCCTTCTTTTCTTGGACGATGTGCTTCAAAGTATTGCATTCACTGGTAGGATGATAGAATTGAGAGTTGAAGTTGCAACCGAGAGATTAATCCCCCAATGTGGTCGCTAATTTTTTGTGGGCGAAAACTGTTTCTGCTGATTTTGGTAATTTTGGGTGTGTGGGTGAGAAATGAGTCTAGACCCTAAACAATGCACTGCACGGGAGTACTTTTGATTCAAGAGATCAATCAGTACAAACCTTACCTAAACCAATAAATGGCCGTTCCAGGCTTGCTTTGGTCACAAAGTGAAGGAGAAGTGTTGGTCTTATGGAGGGAAGCGAAGACAGTGTTGAGACCAGAATTGTTGATTCTGAAGGTGTTGTTGTTTACGACTTGTATAAGAAAGTAGAACTGGATAGCAGAATGTAAAGCTACCAGGTGATTTCTGGATACTGTATTGTTGCCGACCAAAACCTCTTGTTTGGTGAAAATAGGTGAAGCATATTTATACAAGTAATATTGAAACTTACCCTTGGTCTCGTAGGAAGTGGAAACAATTGAGTGGTGGAAGAATAGAGTATCGTGTTACCGTCAGATATTATGCTTCCATGATGAAGGAAATGAATTCGTTTACACCGTTACTTTTCACCGCTACTAATTGTCCCGCTTCATGACACTTTATTATAACGGGCGCATTGCACGCCGCAGTCTATAAACCGCCAGACCAATACCCTGATGAGATCCCCCAGTTTGTGACATGTTTGATGTCTCGAGTGTTTTCGTGGAAAACATGTAGCACTTTTCTTTGTGTGGCAAGTCAAAGTTATGGGACTTATCGTAGGAAAATAACATGTGATGCAATTAGGCTCATTTTGGCTGGTCGCTAAAACTTGATACATGCCTGTTAGTTCGGTAGCGAACTCGGACGGCCGAGATTACATCTTGTGAGGAAGGGTAGCCGTCGATTATGGCTACCTTCTGTTGGCGCCCGATAATGGCGCAGTGGTGTTTTGATGTACGCCAAGGGAAATGTGGCATGGCTGGCGTGGCTTGTGTATGTCGGTGGCACGGTGGTGCAAGTGGCGCCTAGGGTAGCCATGGCCACTAGATTTAGGCAGCTGGTCTCCTGAAACTTGCCACAAGCCTGTTAGTTCGGTGGCGAACTTGGATGACTGAGATTGCATCTCATGAGGAAGGATGGCCATTGATTATGTCCATATCTTTTTGCATAGCAAAGTGGCTCTATTGGCATAGTGGCGCCTGGCGTAGCCATGACATAGCGGCATGCCAGTGGCGTAGCCGTGGCGTGGCCACGCCTGTATGTATGTGTGTCGTAACCACAACAAATTAATTAATACTTTACTACCTAATTAACAAGTAATATAGGGTAGTCAAGGTCGATCCCACGAGGAGCACGAGATTCTAATTGTAAATTTGTCACACAATGGGGGGGTTGAATTGTCACAAAAAGTAAATAAAGCAATTAAAAATATAAAGGAAATCAATAAGAGAGATTAGATCAAGGAATCCTTCTTCGCTGCAAAACAATAATGATTAAAGTTATATTCTTTTCCATTTCTTATTAGTCACAGATTATCACCAACCGTAGGTATAGCAGCTAGATCAGTGCTAACCCAAAAATCCCTTATATCACCGGATACGGAAGTTCTCGACTACCGGATTCTATTCACCAAACCACCTAGTAGTAGATCACTCAAGATGTAATTTAGTTAAACGCATTAAGATTTATGAATTTATTAGGTTGATATTAGTAGTTAGACTCTTAGATCAAGGTCCACTTGCTAACGTTGTTTTTACACACAATTGCTCCCCGGAATCCTTCCGCAAGGTCTCGTGTTTTCTACCTGTGTAAAGAGTCAAGAAACGATTACTTATCCCCTAACTTTCACTAGCTATAGATCAAATTAACAAATCAATTTAGTTGCACACCTAAACAATCTATCAATCAATCATGAATGTATAAACATTCCTATTAGTAAAAACAAATGATAATCATGTGAAAACTTCAAAGTAAATTTGAAACAAAACTCAAAACATGTTAAGAACTAGGAATTCATCCTCAATCAATTTAGTTACTCATGCTAAGGAGTTCACACAATAATAATAAAGAAAAGAAAAGTGTTGTGTGTGTAAAAGTGTATCAATGTGTATGGAAGTGTGTATAGAAAAGTATAAAACTTCTCTATTTATAGGCTTCAATGTTCTCCATATCTTCCAAGGAATAGAATCCCTTTCCTTTCGTATCTCAATTTCCAAATCCAAGCCTTTCTCAAATCTTCCATCTCCTCTTTCCAAATCCAAGCCGAATTCTTCATTCAATTCCAAGTCCAACTCTTCACATCCCATGAGAGAAATCCACACAAAATTCTGCAACTTAGACTCGCCGGAAAACTGGGTTTTTGGCCGGAAATAGGCCGGAATCCGTCACCGCCGGCCACCTGAAAATTCTCCATCCGGTGAGGGAATATTCCGTCCAAGATTCCGTTAATTGTAACTGTCAAACTAACAGTCGTCATTAGTCAACAGGTCAAACCAGATTAGTCAGCTACCAAGTTAGCATTCTGACTCGGTCTATTAAATTATTACTCAGCTGAGTTATAGGACTGGATCGGTCATCTGAGTTAACTCGCCGGGTAGAAATTCCGACAGAGTTTCGTTTGCATTTCGACCAATTCCAAGCCTGTTTCAGGCTTCACTTCTTTTCAATTCCTGCATAACATGTATCCTAACATTCATCTATACAATTCATTCCTCACCAGCTGAGCTATTCATTCAATTTCTGCTTCAATCAATTCATCTTAAACCCCTATTTCCAAATTCATCCATCTCCCTGTTGCATCCACCAATTACCACCCATTCTTTCACCTGAATCACGCTCATCTTCTTCTATGAGTTCCACAGCAAGACCCCATCTCAGATTCAATCTCAATCACATCCATCATAGCTTCAACCAAGTCTTCTCAGACAGCAGAATCACCACCATCAACATCTCAGAACCCTAATTCGATCCAAACCCATCTTCAATTGATCAACAACGAAACCTCCAATTCCTTCTCAATTTCAAGAACCCTAATTCCTAATTTCTCCCCTGTTAATCTCTTCAGCCCCAGAAACCCATTTCCTCTTCATTATCATCTTCCTCCGAACCCTAACTGCTTACTTTAAATCAGTAGCATCATCACATCTTTTCCATCACAAAACTTCTCTTCTCTCGACAGTAACAGCAGCCATGGCTGCTTCTTCTTTCTATTTCAGTAGCAAACAATGATGGAGAATCGATTCTAGGGTTGGGATTATAACATCCGGATCCGGGTTCAGGTTTGGGCATAGACCATGGATACAGACCACCCATTTGGATGTCTTATAACAAGCAGTCTTCTTTGGATAAGGGCTATCCAGTTAGGTTGCCCCTCAACAGTTAACTAGAGTGTCTTTAGTGCTCCTCCAATTGAGTTGTCCCGTAACCTTGACTGTGCTCCAGATAGTGTTTGCCCCGTGAAATGACAATTTTACCCTTTTTGCTCAAATTGGGTGATTTATTCTTCTTTTCTCCGTGTGACTCCAGAGTACCTAATAACTCAAAAACACGCGTAAAATACATAATTTACTAGAAAAAATAGCAAAGAAAGCATAAACTCTTAGATAGTAAATTAGGTGTATTCTACACCTATCAAATTCCCCCACACTTAGACTTTGCTAGTCCTCGAGCAAATCAAACCAAAACTCACAACTTTCAAAGAGTTCCAGCGTCCCAAGCATCCAAAGAGCTATGAAGACATAGAGTTTCTGCATGCTAGTAATAAGAAGTTAGAAATACTAAAGAACATATTCTCATTCTTAAATGTTGAGTGAGAAATAACCACACCATAATGAGAGAACGCGTATTTGAGAAACGATCAATAAGCATTTCTCCTCGACTTCTGCCTCACCAAAAAGGGTTTTATGATAATTGCACTCAAAAAGACGGCTTTTTTATGGGTCTCACATGTGTGCAGGTAGGAATGAAGATAGAATTCCTGCAACACGTTGAATGGTAGGAAGGATAACTTCCGAAATTTTGAAAAACCCACATCTTTTAACATTTTGAAAAACCATTTCTAACGATCTCTAAGAAAGGAAATCAACCACTTATATCAAGGATGAGATTACTTACTTACCTTCACATCCGATTGCCAATTATGATAACACCACTCTCACGGAATCCAAAAGAAACGTCTTCCGCTCCTTGTCTTCATCTTCTTGGTCTTCGGCTTCAACTATTGGTGATAAACTCTTTAGCTTCATAAATCCTTAACAATTTGTAACCTTTTTCCTTAACTCCTTGTCTCTTGAAACTTCCTTATAGATTTTCCTTCACCATGGCTTATTCAAAACAAAACAATAATAGATATTTCTCTTGTCTCATATTTTTCAATTTTTTCTTTTCTTTTTCTTTTCTTTTTCATTTTTCATTTTTTTTTCTTTCATTTTTTCATATTTTTTTTTTAGACAAGAGAAACAAAATACAAAATAAACAAAACAAACATGGCCGTGGAAAAGTACTTTACTGCTTGATTCTTCACAACTTGTATCGTCTCGAAATCATAAACTTCAATAATTCTCACCTTTTCTTTTCTTCGCTCTTGTAAATAAGTCTTCAACTTGTATGTAAAAATCTGCTCATTGTATGTTGCTTTACTTGAATATGAAATTTGCTCTTTTCTTGTTCCGTTGCTTGTAAACCTCAAACCTTTTCAACTTTCCTTGTAGATTTTGATGTCGCTCCCTTGTTGTTGATGATTATGGTGTTTCTATGGACCCGTTGTTGAGAGAATGGTGCTAACTGCAAATCGAACTACAAGAAGGAGGCTTTCATCCATAGACGTCACCCTCATGATTGACAAAAATTAGCACTCAAGAGATCAAAATAGTGCTGAAAGTGGTGTGAAATTGGGTAGCTCACCATTCTACCCGGAATTAACGTACGGTGACACACACTCAAAAGAAGCTCTTTAGTAAAGGAAGAATTTCTAGTCGGTGCCTCACATGATATAAAAATGGGTAGTCTCCACTAATGATTGATCAGCAACTCTAATAACGCACTTCTCCCTGCACCAAATTTGCATCACCGGCATGATGAAATCCATTATTTAACACTCTAACAAGCAAGAAATCGAACGTAGTTCCCTAACACTTCCAAGTTCAATTATGTCGGTCAGAATTCTCTATGTAATCATACCTAGAAGTATGCTAGTGACTCTAAAATCTCTAAAAGTTGAAAGTTTTAATGCAAAAAAAATATTTATTTTTTTATATGCAAAAATATATGCTTAGCCACTCCCCCACACTTAAACCTTACATTGTCCTCAATGTAATTGAATCGTCCAAGTAAAATCAAGGTGGGAAATTAACATGATATGAAACAAGAAAAATAAACACACAAAACAAAAAGAAAATAAAAGCAAAAGGATAAGAGATATAAAACATGTGGGTTGCCTCCCACTTAGCGCTTGTTTTAAAGTCGACGACCCGACATGGCTCTTGTAAGATTCACTCCCCATATACTAATAATCGGAAAATTTGGGGATCCTCCCATAGTACAAGTTTAGCAAACAATAACTCCATAAAAATATTAGCACAAGAAAATAATAGTAAAGTTATAGCTCGATAGAAATTTACCCCACACTTATTCTTGTCCACACTCGGAAGTGTATAAAGAACATAGAATTTGGGAATTTCCATGGTTTCCTCTTGGAAAACCTGCATAGTGTTAGTATCAAGTGTTTCTAATGGTGGATATCTAGAAACAAAGTCATTCAAAAATACTTTTGAAGCACATACATTCAAACCAATAAGAGTTAAAGGAGAAGAATTAACATGCAAAGGGTTAGACAAACCTTGCACAATTTCTTGTATTACGGTATCCTCCTCATCCTTAAATAATTCGAGTGAATTAGTTACCTCTTGCATATCATGGTCCTATATCAAACCTTGCAACCATTCTTCATCATTTTCTACCTCTTCAACATCTTCATCATCGGAATAGGGCCATTCACTAAAATGATTTTCGTCGGTAAAAATTGTAAGATCTTCTTGTGAGGGTGTTATACCGTTTACAATAATAGGAATGTCACACACAATCTCCTCCTTTTGAATAGGTGAAGGATCGTTATTATGATCCGGAGTTGGAATAACTTCCTCATGGTTGCAACTTTCATACACTTCTGCGGACTCATAATTTTCCCTAAGGAATTTTTTCCAAGCACTAAATGCATCTTCCTCAAGCTCTACCTTTTGAATAGGTGATTGATCATTATTAAGATCAAGGCTAGAGTAAACTACACTAGCGTCATCAAAAGTTTCCAAAGGTTGGTCCTTTTCAACACAATCATCTTCATTATCGGAATCACCATAATAAGAATCGTCGTCGGTTTCATAACCTTTATCCCGACATCGTTTAAGTTCCATATGAATGGTCCTACTAATTTCTGCGACAAGCTCTTCCGAGTCTCCATCATCTTCCAATTTGTATAACTTTTGTGCAAGTTTACGGACGTTCACATGCTTACCACCGTGTATAGAGTTTCTAGATTGTATATCCTTAAAAAGTGAAGGAAAAACACGATGAAGAGGAGTATATTCCCAATTCTTTGTCTGCACATTACTAGAAAACAATGTATTAGAAGCATAATTATCCATCAATCCTTGTGATTGTTTACCTACATACCCGTCATAAGGTTGTTGATATGCATGAGAATATCCATAAGGTTCCGTAGGATTTTGATCATAGCCAAAAGATTGATTTTGATTGTATCCTAAGGATGGTTGGAAGTTGCCATGATGTTGAGGTTGAAAACTGTATTGATTGTTATAATATGCTTGCTCTTGTCCACCATACATGGAAAACCGGTACCTGAAAAACAATTCTCAAAAACTAAGTTAGATACGATAAAGAATCCAACAAAGCAAGAATAAAGAAAAAAGTAAAAAGAAAACAACTAAAATCATCCGATGCTCCCCGACAACGACGCCAAAATTTGTATGCGTGTCGTAACCACAACAAATTAATTAATACTTTACTACCTAATTAACAAGTAATATAGGGTAGTCAAGGTCGATCCCACGAGGAGCACGATATTTTAGTTGTAAATTTGTCACACAAAGGGGGGTTGAATTGTCACAAAAAGTAAATAAAGCAATTAAAAATATAAAGGAAATCAATAAGAGAGATTAGATCAAGGAATCCTTCTTCGCTGCAAAACAATGATTAAAGTTATATTCTTTTCCACTTCTTATTAGTCACAGATTATCACCAACCGTAGGTATAGCAGCTAGATCAGTGCTAACCCCAAAATCCCTTATATCACCGGATACGGAAGTTCTCGACTACCGGATTCTATTCACCAAACCACCTAGTAGTAGATCACTCAAGATGTAATTTAGTTAAACGCATTAAGATTTATGAATTTATTAGGTTGATATTAGTAGTTAGACTCTTAGATCAAGGTCCACTTGCTAACGTTGTTTTTACACACAATTGCTCCACGGAATCCCTCCGCAAGGTCTCGTGTTTTCTACTTGTGTAAAGAGTCAAGAAACGATTACTTATCCCCTAACTTTCACTAGCTATAGATCAAATTAACAAATCAATTTAGTTGCGCACCTAAACAATCTATCAATCAATCATGAATGTATAAACATTCCTATTAGTAAAAACAAACGATAATCATGTGAAAACTTCAAAGTAGATTTGAAACAAAACTCAAAACATGTTAATAACTAGGAATTCATCCTCAATCAATTTAGTTACTCATGCTAAGGAGTTCACACAATAATAATAAAGAAAAGAAAAGTGTTGTGTGTGTAAAAGTGTATCAATGTGTATGGAAGTGTGTATAGAAAAGTAGAGAACTTCTCTATTTATAGGCTTCAATGTTCTCCATATCTTCCAAGGAATAGAATCCCTTTCCTTTTGTAGCTCAATTTCCAAATCCAAGCCTTTCTCAAATCTTCCATCTCTTCTTTCCAAATCCAAGCCGAATTCTTCATTCAATTCCAAGTCCAACTCTTCACATCCCATGAGAGAAATCCACACAAATTTCTGCAACTTAGACTCGCCGGAAAACTGGGTTTTTGGCCGGAAATAGGCCGAAATCCGTCACCGCCGGCCACCTGAAAATTCACCATTCGGTGAGGGAATATTCCGTCCAAGATTCCGTTAATTGTAACTGTCAAACTAACAGTCGTCGTTAGTCAACATGTCAAACCAGATTAGTCAGCTACCAAGTTAGCATTCTGACTCGGTCTATTAAATTATTACTCAGCTGAGTTATAGGACTGGATCGGTCATCTGAGTTAACTCGCCGGGTAGAAATTCCGACAGAGTTTCGTTTGCATTTCGACCAATTCCAAGCCTGTATCAGGCTTCACTTCTTTTCAATTCCTGCATAACATGTATCCTAACATTCATCTATACAATTCATTCCTCACTAGCTGAGCTATTCATTCAATTTCTGCTTCAATCAATTCATCTTAAACCCCTATTTCCAAATTCATCCATCTCCCTGTTGCAGCCACCAATTACCACCCATTCTTTCACCTGAATCACGCTCATCTTCTTCTCTGAGTTCCACAACAAGACCCCATCTCAGATTCCATCTCAATCACATCCATCATAGCTTCAACTAAGTCTTCTCAGATAGCAGAATCACCACCATCAATATCTCAGAACCCCAATTCGATCCAAACCCATCTTCAATTGATCAACAGCGAAACCTCCAATTCCTTCTCAATTTCAAGAACCCTAATTCCTAATTTCTCCCCTGTTAATCTCTTCAGCCCCAGAAACCCATTTCCTCTTCATTATCATCTTCCTCCGAACCCTAACTGCTTACTTTAAATCAGTAGCATCATCACATCTTTTCCATCACAAAACTTCTCTTCTCTCGACAGGATAAAGCAGACCATGGTCGCTTCTTCTTCTATTTCAGTAGCAAACAATGATGGAGAATCGATTCTAGGGTTGGGATTATAACATCCGGATCCGGGTTTGGGTCTGGGTTCAGGTTTGGGCATAGACCATGGATACAGACCACCCATTTGGATGTCTTATAACAAGCAGTCTTCTTTGGATAAGGGCTATCCAGTTAGGTTGCCCCTCAACAGTTAACTAGACTATCTTTAGTGCTCCTCCAATTGAGTTGTCCCGTAACCTTGACTATGCTCCAGATAGTGTTTGCCCCATGAAATGACAATTTTACCCTTTTTGCTCAAATTGGGTGATTTATTCTTCTTTTCTCCGTGTGACTCCAGAGTACCTAATAACTCAAAAACACGCGTAAAATACATAATTTACTAGAAAAAATAGCAAAGAAAGCATAAACTCTTAGATAGTAAATTAGGTGTATTCTACACCTATCACTGTGGAGTTGTAGCATGGCCAGGACTAGGATTTGGCTCCGTGGCCAAAGTGAGGTCTTGGCGGCATGGCCAAGAATAGGGTTTGGCGGCGTGACCAAAGTTAGGGCTTGGCGGCATGGCCAAGGATAAAGTGGCTCGTGGCATGTTGTGGGCTATGACCAAAAATTAGGGTTTCCGCTATTGCTACTGAAGCAAAAATCTTGTTTCAATCATGAAATCCTAACTGGAGCCCGTTATGGCATTGGCCACAGATAGAAAGCAGATTAGCACGTGGTGGTTCCATTTGTGGCACATCGGCATGTTACTGCGGTAGAGTGGCATGTTGGCATGCCGTTTGATATGTGTTTGTGGCAGGGCGCGTTTGGCTTGCCAATTAGTATGGTGGCGCGACATGGTGCGTTTGGACTTTAATGTATGGTGGAAAGTTTAGAGCGACTTGGTTGGTCAAGAAAAGGGCCAGCCAAACATAAGGCACGACCACACCTCTAGTGCTTGTGGCGCATTTAAAGTGACCTGATTGGTCGGTAGGAAGGAGAGGGCCGTCCAAGCATGGGCATAGCTATACTTCTGGTGTGAGTGTGGCGGCTTTAGAACAACCTGATTGGTCAATGGGAAATGGGGCCGACAAGTATGGGCCCAACCACAACTTATGTGTGTTTTCGCGAGTTTAAGGTGACCTGATTGGTCGAGGGAAATAGGGCCGGTTTAGGATGAGGCGTGGTTAATGGAAAATGGCGCCAGCTGGCCTAAGGTAGGTCCACGCCTCCCTTTGCTGCTGCGGCTCCCTTTTTTCTGATTCCGAGAAAGGTTTTGCTCCTATTAATCCATGGAAGATTAATTTCCTAGTTTTCCTAGGATTACTTTGGACAAGCAAGGTCTGGTATATTACACAAGGCGCAAAGGTAATTGATTGAATCCTATGTGTTGACATAAAGTTCTTTTAAGTTCATTTCCAGATAACAGCATGCTTTCTAATTGAATACCTTATGCAAAGACCTTATACTTGATATTTGGAAATTCGTGTTACTTTGCTGCGAGTGAACACAAATTTTCATGCCATATCAACATTAAGGGTTCAGCCGGGAAACATAGCATAGAAAGCATTCAAAAAAACTTATATTAATCGAATATATGCAAGGCGCCGAAATATACAGAATATCTGGGATGGTTGCTACATGCGCTAGTCTGGATAAATTTCATGTAAATATATTGAATGGCTCAATAAATATTCTAATGGAGAGGTTAACACCCGTGGATCCGTTTCCTTACAGAGTGGCATCACATCAAATGCAACGTATTATAATTTTAACCCTAAGCTAAAAACCACCATCAACACTATACTAATCCGAGACTTAACTATAGGTAGACTAGAAATCAAGATTTATAATTTTGCAATTAAACTTGACAAACAATCTTGAGATATCAACGCTTATGAGTTCGACCTAGCAGTGCTCTAACAAACATCTCATTTTATGTTGTAGATGGAGGAAAACGGTTTGCTGGTTTTTTTGGAAAGTGAAGAGACGACGGTTCAGACGAGACTCCTCGAACCGAGCAAACTGGCTAACCTCACACATATGCACTACACATGAGTGCTTTGAGTTCGAGAGATCAATCTGTAGGACTCCGACCTAAACCAAGTCAATGGCCGTTCCAGAGTCAATTCGGTCACAAAGAGGAGATGGGTTTATTTGTAGGAGGGAAGCTGAGAATTATATGATCAATGATTGTGGATGTGTTGAAGGTTTCTGTAAGTTTGTGTAAATAAGTTTCGAATGATTGAGAGAGTGTTGTCCACACGATGATTCTTGGTTAGACGATGGATTGTCTGTTCAATATCTCGTGGATTTTCCATGGTTTTTCCGTACCCCTCAATCATGAATTCCAAGACTTATTTATATTGTCAAAATGGTGAACACATTGATCCCAGTAAGTGTGACGGTTTCTTGAGTGAAAGAGTGGGATAGTGAGAGATCGTGGTAAAGTTAGTTCTATGTTATGTGGAGACTTGACTGATCGTGCATCCACTACTTTTTTAACTCCTTCAACCGTTTGCATGACTTACTCATATTTCTTTTCGTGGATGAACACACGTGCCATAGGCCAGCAGACCAAAACCCTAAGTTATATCCCCTCATTTGATGTGATTGATGTCTCACGAACGTGGAGTCTGCAAGGCAGACGTGTATTAGGTCAGTTGTTGACTTTTAGACGGTGAGTCTAAGTTTTGTTGAATTGAGAATGATTGACGAATGCTCAATGATTCATGGATTGAACATGTCTGTTGGGACGTATAGTTCTTATGTTAATGTTGATGGTGGATTTTAGTTCAAGGCTAAAACCATAAAACCCATATTTTGTGCAGCCGTCTTGCATAGGATAAGGCGATTTGATAAGTGATGAATACTTCTTCGCTTTATTAATTCACCTAGAATGGAGCATGTAGCAACAATCCCCCGAATATTCTGTGAATTTTAGCATTATTGATTAATGCATAAAACGCCTTGTATTTCCTGTGTTGTTCCTAGCAGAACTCTTATTGTTGGTGCGGCATGATGACTGATTGTTACTCGCAGCAGAGTAACATGAATATCCAAGTACCAACAGTGAGGCATGCACGAAATGCCTGTACAGGCTATAACTCTCGGTGTGTTATACTAGCCCAATTAAGCATATAACTCTCAATGTATTATACTAGCCCGATTGAGCATATAACTCTCGGTGTGTTATACTAGCCCGATTGAGCATATAACTCTCGGTGTGTTATACTATCCCGATTGAGCATCTAGATTGTCCATAACAGTCTAGAAACGATCACGATCATCCAACTTCACCAGCATGATTGATCGAATCCAATACCCCCAAGCAGGTATTGGAACATTCAATGCCGACCCAATGCGGACCCGCATGGACGGCCTCCCAAAAGGGGCGGGATAGCTTTCCAAACCGTCCAAACCAACTGGAATGGACAAAAAACCCTAAATTAGGGTTTGCGGCACATTACATGTGTCGCAAAACGATCTCAACCATCCATCTTCGCAGGCATAGATGGAGGGTGTAGATGTAGATTCAAAGGGCCCAGAGCATGTCAACACGATCACCGACTACACACATGACCAATCGGTCAGGACCAACCATGATTGGTTGTCCCAATTCGTGCGCACCAAACCAAGCATGATGCACGGCCGGCAAAACCCTAATTGGGGCTTGCGGCATCATGTATGTGTCGCAAAGTCATCTCGTGCGTCCATCTTCGCAGGCTTGAATGGAAGGCAAAGATAAAACATTAGGGAAGGCCGAACATGCTAGCATGACCACCGCGGGCCCGACTTCATGACCGACCAATCGTCCAAAGCCAGCCTTGGTCAGGCGCCTCGGTTCGTGCTCCCAAACTGGCATGGTCACGCTTCCTAAATCATAAATTAATCTCTACCACTCAACTTCGCCAGATAAATTGAGTGGCTTAGATCACGTTTCCATAGGACAGTCAGGTATAGGCGTGAATACCAGCCTACCACTTACACGCTGTACCAAACGGCCAAGACCGACCAAGCTTGGTTATCTCGAAACACGTGCCTTGAAGTTGGCATACCACGCCCCTTTAATAATCCTTTGCGGCATAAGATTTCTGTGGCAAATCGATCTCAGCCACTCAATTTCACCGGTAAATTTGAGTGGCCTAAATCAAACCTTTGTGGGAAAGTGAAGCATGGACATGGACATCAGCATGCCGTCTACACGCATGCCTGATCGGTCCCCCATGGAACGCCTCCCATGCTTGGATTCGACCGAGCTGAAGGAGTACACTCGCGCACCTTCTAAACCCTAATCTGAGGGTCGCTGATCATCTCCTCCGTCCAACTTCGCCAGATCGGACGGACGGCCTAGGAAAAGAGTTAGGCGACCAATGAAGTGTCACCGTGACCACTGTCTGCCACTCTACCACACCATGTGGTCGGTCAAGGGAGGATTTTCTAGCGCAGCCTCCAAACCCTCACGTGAAGTAGGCAGAGCATGGTGCTCAACATCGATGCTTCGTATATGCCGAATACATTCGATGCATGACATGCATAGAATACACACGATACTTTACAAGTATCGACTTCCTAAATAAATTAGTTATTTAACTAGCATTACATGCTACCTTATGTGGGTCCCACGATCCACACACTCGAGATATCAATCATGTCACAAACTGGGGGATACACACTGGGGTATTGGTCTGGTGGTTTACAGCGTGCAACGCGCCATCACAAGAACTTGTCAGGAAGACATGGACGGTTAGTGATGATGGGAGAAGTGGGCAAGATTGATCGTGTGACACTAACACACCACTCCACTACTCCATCACTCCACTTCCTACGAGAGACGTGAATAAGGCTCAAATGACTTTTGTATAAATAGGTTCTCCGCCCTATTTCCACAAGGGAGAAGACAAGACAAAATACAGAAACCAAGTGTTAATACAACACGTATTCAAACACCCAGAGCCTACTTGCATTAATCGTTAGCCTGCTCACCTTTCTGTTATAAGTCATAAACAAGCCTACACCTTCACAATCTCAACACCTTCTTCGTTTCCCTCCCTAAGATCAACCCAATCTCCTTCACTTTGTGACCGAAACAAGTCTGGTACGGCCATTTCTTGGTTTAGGCCAGAGTTGTACAGATTGATTTCTCGAATCACAAGAACTCATCGCACAGTGCATTTGTTTAGGGTTTAGATTCATTCCTCATCCACACACCCCAAATTAACAAAACAGGCAGGAATAGTTTTCACCCACAAACAATTGGCGACCATAGTGGGAGATTAATCTCTCGGTTGCAATATCAATTTCCAATTCCCAATTTCATCTTTCAATACCCGATTCAATTTTCACAATTTCAAGGGGATAGATCTTAGAAAAAATTAAATCAGCAATTCATTTCAAGATGGTGGGACTCAGGTCTGGATCAGAAATCAATTCTGATGGAGCTAGTATGGATAACACTCCCGGTGTTGATGTACCTGTTAGTAGAACTACCGTGGTCAATACATATAATGGAGCCGTCACTTCTATCACCAAAACTAGTGGAGCAGGGGATATTACAGTAGGTGTAACGCCTCCCATCACCAGAGCCAGAGCCGCCACGAATCCCAGCATCTCCTCAAGTGTAACGCCTCCGGTGGTCACCAGAGCAACAACTTTCACTCCTTCATCAGAACGAGGAGCCGGAGGGACGAGAGGAGGACCATCTCTCATTACCATTGCAGACTTGATGGAAAAGCAGGAAGTTATTGCTAAGACTCAAACGGATATAGCCGCAACTCAGAAAGAGGTACTCACTTTTCTTAAGACATTAACTGATCGATTGCCACAAGAGCCGTGATAGCCCCTGGAGCCAACAAGTAACACATTCAACGCACCAGACAAGGTACTTCAGCGGCGCGGACCTACATAGACCTGATCAGAGAAGCGATATCAGATATGAGCGGTCCTATCATGGAGATTCCTACACTGGGGACTGATCCTCACAATAATCTTCCTCAATCCATTAGTCTCACTTTGAGCCAGAGGTCAGTGGATCAGGAAGTGTTTTCTCTAGTGGAAAATTTATGTGAACTTTTACACCTCTCGAAGAATCAGCGGGAAAAGACGTTTTGCTACAATCAACCAGAGGAAGGTCACAACCGTGCCCTACATGTCACCACAAGCATCAAGGATTCAGAATTAAAGACGTCCCTTATCGACACTCCTCCGCAGAAATAATCAGACAAGTTCGTTGCGTCCCACTCCCCACGTGGGCGTCAATTCGGCAAGAAGACCGGCTTGCATAATTGAGGGCTAAAACCCACGATGCATCTTTGTTGACAAAACATTATTCCTTTCATCAAAGAAGACGCTGCCATTATCAATTAGCAGGGGAGACTGTTACCCAGTCTCTCCAACCAATGGAATGCTACAACAGCAACGAACCACAAGAATAAGTGTTAGATGCTCTACAACAGCTGCAAGATGGCACCAACTCCACAACTGATGAGATTGAAATCGTTGAGGAATCTCCTAGGCCTATCTCCATCAACCCAACCTTATGTACGGATAAACGCACGAAGCTCGTGGAACTTCTCAAAGAGTATCGGGACATATTCGCTTGGAGATATGAAAATATGTCATATTTAGATGAAAATTGGTCACCCATCATCTACATTTCAAACCTGGATCCAAGTCGGTTAAACAGTTGCAGTTCAGACACGAGGAAAATGAATAGATCAAGTGCTGCATATACTTCAGAGACTTGAACAGGTGATGCTCCAAAAATGATCCTCCTATACTTAACATCGACATGTTAGTAGATGCAACCAGCAGACACGGCATGTTATTCTCCATGGATGGATGTAGCGGCTACAACCAGATAAGGATGTACGAGCATGATGCAAGTAAGATATCTTTTCGAACTCCTCTCGGAAATTTTTATCATACCATACTGCCATTTGGTTTAAAAAATGTCGGTGCAACGTATCAAATCTCTGGAAATCTTCCACTGGAGCTGATACCTCAAGGGAGTAGCCTCAAGAATATAACGATATCCACGCGTCATATCGAGCAAGATCCGTACGAGTCACTTTATCAGACAGTGGTACATGTCTATCATGATATGTTGGAGAATCTGCGCTTTTGGTCATCCTCTGGAGATGTTGAACGCTCATCTACAGTAACATATTCCCTGATAAAAAAGAACCAGGACTACCGATAATGAATAGCCTCCTAATGTTCGTAGGGGCATATATCTCACCAACGGGAGAGACAACCTTCAGCCTTCTGTAAGCAGTTCCCTGAAGCAGCAATAGGAAAACCACCGAAATACAACATCATGCGCGTCCGCCAACCCCAATTCCAGTATCACATGCACGACTCCCACAATGATGAAACAACGTCCAAGATATTCCATATCGGTATCGACAACAGAAACATTAAGAGACGCTTTTAGAATTTCCTCTCCCATAGAAGAAGTAGTTTCGTTACCAAAGGAGTGTGACTGGGGACTTCTTAGCGCGTTGTCCATCTCAATCATGGATACAAGCATGCTATCATTATAATTACAAGATGTTCAAATATGAGTATACCCTCAAGAGAACGGATGTATTGTCAAAGATCGGTGATATTCCTTGATGTCTATGAAACACAACGTAGTAAAGATGGCCTCATGAAACCAGCGTGACAACATCTATCAAGTCTAAGACTCAGTGGATACTCATAGGCAGGGGACTGTTTCCCTCTTTTTCATTCTAGAGGAAACATCAAGAAATCCATCGGTTCCGGTTTATCCCTCTAACAATGAGACGAGCTCTACCACTATATGAAAACTTCCAAGTTCGTGCCCGTAGCTATCACGCCTCTCCCTGCCAGTCTCTTCTGATCACAGATGCTCTCAGTAACTGTTGTTGCTCATCGATTAATGTCATCCGGAGCTTCACCATATCAACGACCATTACGTACAAAAGACCCACCGGGCATACAAGATAGAGCCACGTAGACCATGCTTGGGGACTGAGGCTCAGCATGAAGTTCCTTCACCGTCAGCCAAGGACTTCTTCAACACGAGAGATATGGTCAGTCGAGAAGCATGGAATTCGCAAGTGTAAATCGAACTGAAGAGGAAGCCACTTCAACGCTCCCTCTAGTAGAAGAAGTTGCTTCGATGGTCTATTCAAGAGCTGCCTCAACGCTCTTTTAGGGACCCACGCTCGCTTCAGAATCCTGCTTCAATACTCTCCCTAGGATCCTCCTCAATGTTCGCACCAGAAGCCACTTTAAGATCCTATCGAGCCGTTTCAACACGCAAGCTACATCAATAATATAAGCTTTGGTCAAGTTATCTTTGATGTACTCATTTCTCAACATACGTCTCATTCATCCTTCATAAGGGCCCAGCGGAGCATGACAAACCTTGAAGTCGATAGGAGAAGTGAAGCATGCTCCTAGGAGTACATGAACACAACTGGAGCCACACCATGTTCGAACATACAAGGTTTACGTTTGGGCAAAGCAAACATGCCTAGGCCCCAGGTTCGAGCAAGACCGGTGTTGGTCACAACATCAAGGACGGTGTTGGCAGAAGTAACAAAGCTAGTGTACGGGACAAGGCCGGTGTTCGGACGAAATAAGACAGAAAGGCGTCGAGGCAGCGATGTCTGCCAGCAAGGTCGGGGTTCATCAAATCAGCGAGGCCGGTGTTGGTCAAGGGGCAAGTCTGGTATTGGGTGAAGCGATAGGTTTTGATATCTGGTCTAAGCAAACACATCCTGCCCCAAGCAAAGCAAGGACGCGGCGGGTCCCACTTGATCAGGCACAACCAACCCATATTGGTGCAGACACAGCCAGCCCCAAGCAAAACAGGAACGTGGTGGGTCCCACTTGATCAAGCACAACCAGCCCCATATTGGTCGAAGTAGACACAGACGCCCCAAGCAAAGAAGGCACGTAGCACGTAGTGGACCCATGTTTAACCGAAGCATGCACATGATGAGTCTCACATTCAACCAAAGTAGGCACGCGGTGGACCCACGTTTAACCGAAGCATGCACAACAAGCCCATGATTGATCAAGCAGGCGCAATAGCCCCACGAACAAAGCAGGCGCAACAATCCATCAATTAAGCAAGACCAACATCATGCTAGGGAACGCTCGCCCGGAGGTCTCTTGAACGTGACATGCTCGAAGGACAGGACGACCCGTCTCTTCTGTAACATCTAACTTTTTCTCATAAGTTTTCTCTTTAACTATCACCATCTCATGCCTACCCCACAATAGTGTAACCATCATGTGCTAGGCAGGGGACTTAATGTTGATGGTGGATTTTAGTTCAGGGATAAAACCGTAAAACCCATATTTTGTGCAGCCGTCCTCCAGAGGATAAGGCGATTTGATAAGTGATGAATACTTCTTTGCTTTATTAATTCACCTAGAATGGAGCATGTAGCAACAATCCCCCGAATATTCTGTGAATTTTAGCATTATTGATTAATGCATAAAACGCTTGTATTTCCTGTGATGTTCCTAGCAGAACTCTTATTGTTGGTGCGGCATGATGACTGATTGTTACTCGTGGCAGAGTAGCATGAATATCTAAGTACCAACAGTGAGGCATGCACGAAATTCCCGTATATGCTATAACTCTCAGTGTGTTATACTAGCCCGATTGAGCATATAACTCCCGGTGTGTTATACTAGCCCTATTGAGCATATAAATCTCGGTGTGTTATACTAGCCCGATTGAGCATATAACTCTCGGTGTGTTATACTAGCCCGATTGAGCATCTAGATTGTCCATAGCAGTCTAGAAATGATCACGATTATCCAACTTCACCGGCATGATTGGATGGCTCATATCGAATCCAATACCCCCAAGCAGGTATTGGAACATTCACTGACGACCCAACGCAGACCCGCATAGCCCGCCTCCCAAAAGGTGCGGCATAGCTTGACAAACCGTCCAAACCAAGCGGAATGGACAAAAAACTCTAAATTAGGGTTTGCGGCACATTACATGTGTCACAAAATGATCTCAACCATCCATATTTGCAGGCATAGATGGAGGGTGTAGATGTAGATTCAAAGGGCCCAGAGCATGTCAACACGATCACTGTGGGCCCGGATACACACATAACCAATCGGTCAGGACCAACCATGATTGGTTGTTCCAATTCGTGCGCACCAAACGAAGCATGATGCACGACCGGCAAAACCCTAATTGGGGCTTGCGGCATCATGTATGTGTCGCAAAGTCATCTCGTGCGTCCATCTTCGCAGCCTTGAATGGAAGGCAAAGATAAAACATTAGGGAAGGCCGAATATGCTAGCATGACCACCGCGGGCCCGACTTCATGACCGACCAATCGGCCAAAGCCAGCCTTGGTCAGGCGCCTCGGTTCGTGCTCCCAAACTGGCATGGTCACGCTTCCTAAATCATAAATTAATCTCTACCACTCAACTTCGCCAGATAAATTGAGTGGCTTAGATCGCGTTTCCATAGGACAGTCAGGTATAGGCGTGAATACCAGCCTACCACCTACACGCTGTACCAAACGGCCGAGAACGACCAAGTTTGGTTGTCTCGAAATGCGTGCCTTGAAGGTGGCATACCGCACCCCTTTAAGAATCCTTTGCGGCATAGGATTTCTGTTGCAAATCGATCTCAGCCACTCAACTTCACCGGTAAATTTGAGTGGCCTAGATCAAACCTTCATGGGAAAGTGAAGCATGGACATGGACATCAGCATGACGTCTACACGCATGCCTGATCGGTCCCCCATGGAACGCCTCCCATGCTTGGATTCGACCGAGCTGAAGGAGTACACTCGCGCACCTTCTAAACCCTAATCTGAGGGTCGCAGATGTGGTTCGCTGATCATCTCATCCGTCCAACTTTGCCAGATCGGACTGACGGCCTACGATAAGAGTTATGAGACCAGTGAAGTATCACCGTGATTAATGTCTACCACTCTACCACACCATATGGTTGGTCAAGGGAGGATTTGCTAGCGCAGCCTCCAAACCATCACGTGAAGTAGGCAGGGCATGATGCTCAACATCGATGCTTCGTATATGCCGAATACATTCGATGCATGACATGCATAGAATACACACGATACTTTACAAGTATCGATTTCCTAAATAACTTAGTTATTTAACTAGCATTACATGCTACCTTCTGTGGGTCCCACGATCCATACACTCGAGACATCAATCATGTCATAAACTGGGGGATACACACTGGGGTATTGGTCTGGCGGTTTACAGCGTGCAACGCGCCATCACAAGAACGTGTCAGGAAGACATGGACGGTTAGTGATGATGGGAGAAGTGGGAAAGATTGATCGTGTGACACTAACATACCACTCCACTACTCCATCACTCCACTTCCTCCACTTCCTACGAGAGACGTGAATAAGGCTCAAATAACTTTCCACAAGGGAGAGTACAAGACACAACACAGAAACCAAGTGTTAATACAACACGTATTCAAACACCCAGAGCCTGCTTGCATTAATCGTTAGCCTGCTCAACTTTCTGTTACAAGTCATAAACAAGCCTACACCTTCACAATCTCAACATCTTCTTCGCTTCCCTCCCTAAGATCAACCCCATCTCCTTCACTTTGTGACCGAAACAAGTCTGGAACGGCCATTTCTTGGTTTAGGCCAGAATTGTATAGATTTATCTCTCGAATCAAAAGCACTCACCGCGTAGTGCATTTGTTTAGGGTTTAGACTCATTCCTCATCCACACACCCCAAATTACCAAAACTGGCAGGAATAGTTTTCACCCACAAATAGTTAATATATTGCTCGTTTAAGCAAATATCGTAAATTCGATGAGTTGTTGAATATCGATTTGCCTAATTCAGAAAGTTACTGAATGTTGATAAGTTACTGAATATTGACAGTTGGATCAATATTCAAGCAACTGAAGTATTGCTCAATTCTACGAATTACTGAATATTGATAGTTAAATCAATATTCAAACAACTGAGCAAGTATTGCTCGATTCGACGAATTACTGAACATTGATAGTTGGATCAATATTCGAGCAACTGAGCAAGTATTGCTCAATTAGACGAATTACTGATAAGTTGCTGAATATTGATAGTTGGATCAATATTAGAGCAACTAAACAAGTATTGCTCAATTCGACGAATTATTTATTGGTGATGTGACCCGATAAAATATTAATTAAAATATTGGTAAACTACCAAATATTATATAATTAATACAAATGCTGATTGCTGGATCAACATAAATTTATTTGTGTTTGAACTTGCTCAGAATGATGATTTGTGGAGGGTTTGTTCGAAACCCTAATTTTGATCAATTGTTCGTCAATGGATAAATTGCTGAAAATAGATCATGAGTGAGGGAGGAACCGACCACATGGGATGATGGACGACCATGTGGTGCCCAAGTGCTTGAGTGAGCGTGCACCAAGGTCCTTAGCTGACCGGTTGGTAAAAGAATGATGATAAAATGCAGGTTTCATCATTTATTAAAATAGTGCCCGTCTGAGCATTAGGTAATAAAACCTAATTTATGGAGAAGTGAGGGACCGACCAAGAGGGAATGAAACCATCCCTTAGAGCAAATCCTATGGGTAGTGTAACCCTTTCATTTTGAAAGGGTCACTACCAATTTGGCCTAATTTGCTCCCACTATGGTAAGTGAAAGGGTGTATTTTGGTCCCAAAACGTTCAACCACTCGTTCAGGTGAACGAGTGGTTGGTAGTGTAAAACTTTACGGGGGACAGTCTCCCGTCAGGAAAAATAAAGTTTTTAGTACAAAACGGGGGATAGTTCCCCGTTAAATTTTTTTTTTTCGTTTTTTTTTTTTTTTTGACGGGGGACAATCCCCCGTCCATGTAGTTTTGGTTAGCTTTTTTAGTTGACGGGGGAAATTTTTTTTTTTTTTTTTTGGACGGGGGACAGTCCCCCGTCAGAGCCAAAATCCAACTTTTTTTAACTAAACGGGAGACTGTCTCCCGTGTAGTGTCTTTTTTGGAATTTGCCCATAGTAGCTTCACTCGTTCATATGGGTGAGTAGTCTTCCATATGGGTGAGTTAGTCTCACTTTGGAGACTACCCATAGGAGATGCTCTTAGTGGTCGTGAGACCATCTGATGGTCGATTGAGAAAATTCCAAGTTGGATGGAAAGAGTTTGGACCCAATATGAGCAATTGAGAAAATTAGGTAAAAATTATAAAAATGTGTGGGACCGGCTCTTTGCAATCCTTAGGGACAGCATTTGTCGGTCAAGGAAGCATGCTCGGGTCACCATTATGTCAGTGTCTCAATCCTGAGAGGTTTGGCACTTTCTGATGTGCGTTTGAGCAATATCTTGGATTTTCAGTTGAGTTCGATCTTTGACTAAAATTCTTGATTTTGCTCGAATGAGCAAGTAGAACTTTGCTCGTTTGATCAAAATTTGGAAAATATTAAAATAATAATATTTTATTATTTGGCGTGAGTAGCCTAGTCAGTCATGTGAGTATTTGACTTTTTCATGGTTTGGCCAATATTTGAGAAAATATGAAGAAACCATGATTTTTTGCTCAAACGGAGGAATTTTATGAGATGAGGGAAATAATTATTATGAAAATAAGGGATTGCAAGGTGCGGGACCGGCCATGGCTAGGGCATGGATGGCCGGCTAGGAAGCCCGGTCTCGAAACACATTTTCCTATTTTATTATTTTTCATGAAACCGTGAAAATATGGAGAAACCGTGAGTTTTGCTCAAACAAGGAAAGTTGCTTGAATGAAGGAGTTTTCATGAGTTCATGAAAATAAATACAATAAGAAAAATAAAGGAAGAGGGCGTGGGGACCGACCATAGAATCAGAGTAATTAACTATTTCTATTCCATGAGATCAGCCGTGGATTCGATCATGAAATCGAAGTAATAAAATTATCTATTACCATTCCATGAGATCAGCCGTGGATTCGATCATGAAATCGGAGTAATGAGATAAAAAATATTATTTTCTAGGAATTCAGTGGTGAATGTCACGGTAGAACTAATCTATTGCAGAATGAATATTAACCAGTTTAAGCGTCATACCCGTTCTGAAAGGTGCATAGTCAGGGAACAACGAGTGTTGTCGATGTCCTGAAGGCGTTTATCCCTATCAACAATTATGTATGGAGAACCGCCTGAATTTATACACGTCTCTCTACATAGTAAGGGAATAGTGAGTATCACCGACGTCCTGAAGGAGTTAAGCTCTCACGGAGAACCGCCCAATCGTTCTTCTATATAGAGGGGGGTCTCTCTATGTAGTCAGGGAACAGTGAGTATCACCGACGTCCTGAAGGCGTTAAGTTCTCAATCATATGGAGAACCGTCGAATTATGTTATTCTACATAGAGGTCATGATGAAATGCACGGCATCTAATGCTCAGATAGTGGATGCCTTCGAGAAACATATTTATCAACGCTTTGGGAGGAATGTTCACTTAGTCAGAGCTCTCGTAAAACACGAATCGTCACATGCGTTCCCGAATCCGGGTCAGAAACATGCAGTATCATGATTTTACTATTTTAACCTTTCTCGAAAATCCACCATCAAAATTAAGTCCCCTGCTTAGTGAGGGACAATCATGTTACGCAGTAAGCATTATATGGTGATTTTCTCGTTGACGAGATAAGCGATTGATCCTAGTCGTACAAAGGTATTTTCAGAATCCCCGATTTGCTCCAATAATGTCATGTACGAGCAAATGTTCAGATGAGGACCCTGATAGTATGATAGAGTGTCATCCTGTGAGCCCGGAGAGATGAAGCACTGCTGATCTGGATGATCGGACGTCCGTGGTGGTCGGTTTAATGTTTGCAAAATCGAGCCCAAAAAAGAAAATCCATGTTTTATTAGGTTTTGGAAATAAAATTGATATAAAAGGGAAGAGACCCTAATTTATTTATTTTTAAAGTTCAGTTGTTCATGAGTTGTTCAAAAATAAAATTCCATGTGTGCATGTATGCGTAAGTTTCATGAAAATTTATTTTAGAAGAAATATGCCCGTTCGTTCATTAGTTTAAGAAACGAGCAATAATCTCTAATATGAAAGACATACATGAATCATTGAATAGACATGATTTAGTTACAGTAGATAAAATTTTGTTTATGAGGTTTCATGAAAATCAAAATTTTATTTTCAGAACATAAGTTTTTACATGAATATTTTTTAGGAACGAATGCTCGCTCGCTAGTGAAAGTAATAAATAATGATCCCTAGCATTAAAGAGATTTTGAAATAGACCAGTGTCTAATAATAAAGTTTTGTTTGTGAACTGTGATAGAAACAAAATTTATTTTGGAATATATAGACCTATGCAAGATAGAAAGGACCCATTTGACGAACAAACTTTTTTTATTTTTTTTGGTAATGTAATGATGAATAGCAAATATTTACAAAAAGTTTACAAGAAAAGAGGTCAAAAGACCCCAAAAACTTACAAACTGTTTAAATCTGAAATAAGAGACATTTGGATATTCTAAATTTCTTAGAAAATAAGGCCTCTCATCATAATTTAGCCCTTCACCATTCCTTAGTAAACAACCTCTTTTTGGCATGGAATCTGCCGAAAATTCACCCCGCGATAAGTGTGAACAAACCGAATTGAATTATAGATGTCTTGAATCCTACGCCATTTTTGTATAGCAAACCAGGGAACATTAGAGTTCTCAAAAAACATAATCGCACCAATTGAATCAGAGCGAACCAGAACTTTTCGAACATCCCACTTCCTTGCACATTCTAAACCAACTATCACACCATGTAATTCTGCCAAAAAATTATTTGTTGTCCCCGGGCTAATACTCATGGCTCTAACAAAATTACAATCGTGATCATGCACAACAACTCCCGCTCCAGCAATACCAGGGTTCCCCTTGACAGCACCATCGCAACACAAAAGTAATTCATCCCTATTAGGAGGAACCCAAGTGCATTCAATCTGCTGCACTAGTTTCACTTGTCTATGACGAACACGGAAGCAGTTCATAATCTCTAAATTTGCTGAAGTATTGTGCATAAAACTCTTCAAGCATACAGCATAATCATGGACCAAATGAAAACTCGTTGCTTAAAAATAAGATTTTTGTGTACGTGAGTTTATTCACGTAAATTTTTTATGCAAGACTCAAAATTTATGTAAGATCAAATTTTGATTTTCAACAATTGTTAGAGGGTAAATAATTTTTTATAAAATGTTGCTTGTATGGGTTTTGTGATTTAACGGTGTATGCACAAAACTAATGAATGTTCACCGGTGAGAGTTGCTCATATGGTGGAAAATTTTGTGAATTACTCACATGATAGTAGTTTCATGAATCGCCCACGGTTTTATGAAAAATCATGTCATGATTTTGAATAATGAATTTTGCTCGTCTTTGCAGGTTCGAGGGAACGAGCAAGTTTTCGAAATTCTGACGTTATAATCATTACAGCTAGTGAAATTGTGAATAGGTAAGAGTTGGATTGTTACAATTTTTGTTATGCATTTTTATTGGTATATCCATGACTCCATGTCTTTCGCCTCAGATAGTGATGACTTCTGGGTACAACCACTTTTCTGTATTTTTCGGAGAATGCTCCAAGAATATCAAATCAAAGATGAAGACTTCTGCAGATGCTCATGCCGAGGTGAATAAACCTTTTAAAGACGCTGGAAAGCTGACATATTGTATGTATCTCTATCATATGGGAGTCGTATGTGCTAAGATATATGCTTTCTTGGTATTAGAAGATGCGGAGGGAAAGCAGGGACGTGATAAAATATCACAGAGGAAAAGAGCTGAAGATGAAAAGCTCATATATCATCAGCAGAAGTACCGCTGACTTCAGCAAGTGAGACTATCGGCTGAATATGAAGTTCGGATTTGCGTTGATGGTGTAGCTCCTGATTCAGATGTGGATGAATGAAGAATTTGTCATAATTCGTCATTAAAAGTTAGGTTTTCTAGCAAAATGTTGTAGAATCTTCGTCCGATGTCAGAATTTCGCGATCTACCCATGTTTTCTCATGCCCAGGAAATTTCCAAGCTTTAGTAAAAAATGTTTTTGAGTTTTGAGCATGTTTAGGGTCCGACATTAGCGAAACAGTAAACTTCCAGGAAACCTTCAGAAAAATTTCAACTGGCATGTAGGCCAATGTTTCAGACACATCTCTTTGCTCGTTTCTCCAATTGCTGTAAATTTTGGATATGTTGTAGAGGACATCCATACGAAGAGAATGGTATATGACCCATCCCTATATTCCTCACCAACTTCTCCCAGTTCGCTTCTTTGTGCGGGACATTGTAAAATCATCTCAGACGAGCTTGTTGTAAAACACTCCTATTGTGCCTTTAGACCATTCACTTGTGTCTTGAACGGTTGGTGAAGGATTTCAATGTCATTAATTCATTTGAGATCAAGAAACCTTGATTGATACATAAGCATGGTGCTTGCAGTGCCATCTTCTGTCTGTAGTAGAAACATCACTTCTGAAACCCATGTCACGGGACCATAACTGAGGTTGCTCTCGATAGGGGTGATGTAATGACCATGGTTGCATGTCCCGGTGGTAGAATTAATTTTATGATAAATGATATGCAAATGAGAGTCTGGTGCCATGGGTCTTGGACTGTGAAACTGATCGCCATGATCAGTGGACCGTCAGTCCCCAATAATCTCTCTTTTTCATTTTCCCTTCTTCTGGTAAGACCTAGATAGAGGACCCAAGTAAAAAAATTGATATAAATACCTAAGTTATTAAAGTTTGAGGTACCTTGATGAAGGACTTAGTGGAAAGTCCTGGTGGACACCGATCGACTGTGGAACCCGTCTAAGAATTGCTACTTGCATGTTGTATGCTCTGGAAGCTGTAGGAACCTCATACGACGTCGGAATTAGATGCTTGACCCCAAATTTTGAAGCTAAGAGATTGAGTTATCACATTAGAAAAGAATCAATCAATTTGGAGTTGTATAGGTCATCAAATGGAGCCTGAACATTTGTAATTTGTAATTCCATACAAATATTTCAGATTTCGTAGACCTGACGGTAAATGCCATATCTTTCAGCTCGTATGTCCGATTGATGCACCCTTTTGGTATGTTGTAGAAAGACATAGACAAATATTTTTCGTTGAGGAGGTATTGTCCCATTACTCACCCATTGGTACGTTTTGTAAACCCATGGCCTGAAGTGTGTTGTATCTCATTTGCAGAGGTGATGAGAACATCTTGTAGAAGTCTTCGGCTTGTGCCCACCAGTCTTGCAAGCTTTGGGAAAACTTTCATGTGAATATATTTTCATGTCTACACATCTTGACACGAATAATTAATGCTTGGAGAAATCCTCTTCATCGAGCAATACTTCAGAGAATGGTCAGTTGATGAAGCCAGATGTTGCGCCTGAGACCGTAAAGGCTATAACCATGATTATCGAGATAGCCTTTGCTCCTCCATCCAGTGATCATTTTACATTCACGAACTAGTTGGTGGGTTGAGCATACATAAGATGAAGGTGTACTAGGAATTCAATCCGAATTCTCCTGAACACTATAACTTTACTACGAACTCGCTCCGTCAGTGAGTCGACATTGTTACGGTAGATAGTAGTAGAAGTCTTCATTCTAGATGTAATTGATGAAAAGAGGAAGTTCTTCAGTTGTGCAGGGTATTGTGATGTAGAGAGGTCCCATTGATGAAGTTTCATGAAACCACATAGGTTGCAAGAACTTGTTATGTGGATACCATTTATTGAAATTGATTTGAATCGATTTCTCCAATAAGATTAAGTCCCCAGTGTATGTTGAGGAGTTTGTGCCATCCGTGGATGAATGATGTTATATCTGCTTCAGAATTCTTATCATGGGATAATGAAGACTTATCGATTGTAGTTCAGTTACACTTTGATCGTGCTGGTGTTGAATCAGTGTGTCATCGTCGAGATATTTGTGCTGAATCCAGACGTGCCATTATCGAAGGTGTACTTTTTGATTGGGAGTACAATTTGAAGGCTTATTAGATGCTTGAGCGTTGAAGCGTCATATCCCTTAAGCATCGAATATCTTAGGTTTGATCGTCTCGGCCCTGAGTATCTTCTGTTGATTCAATATCCTTTTTTTTTGCGGTAGTGGGATTAAACACTTGTGCAGATATCAGAGCCTTATGAGTTCCATAGATACTCCTGTAAGGCTCTGGAGAAACGCCCAAAGTGTTCTTTGCCATGCTTGGATATTATCTCAGTAATGAATGTCTCAGTGCTCGATTCGTAGAAATGTTAGATTCAACCACATAGTAAAATACTAATACGGTGAAGCTACCATTCATAACATCTTGCAGTTGCTAGCAGAAGTCCCCATGGGATCATGCCGTGGATTCGACCATGAAATAGGATCAATAATAGATTATTCTGGGAATTCAGTGGTGAGTGTCACGGCAGAATTAATCTATGTGCATAGTCAGGAGGCGGAAAATCCTGAGGGTGCTCTCAGACACTACGGAGAACACCCGAGTCTATACACGTCGCTCTACATAGTCAGGATCAGTGAGTGTCACTGTCCTAAAGGCGTTGTTGCTCTCAATATGATGGAGAACCGCTTAATCATTCTTCTATGTAGAGGGGGGTCGCTCTCATGCAGTCAGGGACAGTGAGTATCACCGACAGCCTGAAGGCGCTATGTTCTCAATCTTCGGAGAACCGCCCAGCTGCATTGAGGTCACAATGAAATGCCAGGGATCGAACGCTCGGGTGGTAGAGGCTTTTCGATAACATATTCATCATGGCTTCGTAAAATATGAATCATCACATGCCTGAAGCCGTATCAGGAACATGCAGTATCATGATTTTACGGTTTTGTCCTTTGTTGAAAATCCACCATCTACATGTGGGACCGGGAAACCTAGCCGGTCGGCCATGCCCAAGCGGTGTCCGGTCCCACGCCTTACAATCCTTAGCCTTTTATAATTATTATTCCCCAATTTCATGAAACTCCTCCGTTTCAACAAAAACTCATGGATTCTCCATAACATCATGGTTTCATGAAAAACAATAATATAAAATTAGGGAAAGTGTTGTGGGATTGGGCAACATAGCCGGCCGGCGATCCCCTAGCCGTGGCTGGTCCCACACCTTGCAATACCTAGTATTTTATAATTATTGTTTTCCTCAATTCATGAAACTCCTTGGTTTGAGCAAAAATCATGACTTCGTCATAATTTCTCAAATTTTGCTCAAATCAGGAAAAACCAAAAGCCAACATGGTCACACGACCGGCTGGCCTCTCATGACAATTTTAAATGTTAAAATACACTTATTTTAATATTTAAAAAATATTAATCAATTGAGCATACATGCTCATTCCAACAAAAATCAAGAATTTCAGTCAAGATGAAACTCTTCTGAAAATTCACAATGTTGCTCAAACGCACATCAGAAAATACTGAAACTCTTAGTACAGGAACACGGACACCATGGTAACACGTGCATGCCTTCTTGACCAACCAGGGTCATCCCTAGGGCTTGCACAAAGCCGGTCCCACATGTTTTCATAATTTTGACCTAATTTGCGCAATCGCTCATATTGGGTCCAAACTATTCACAACCAACTCAGAGTTTTTGCAAACGCCCATAAGCGGTCCCACGACCACCATGGTCCGGTCTCATGCCACCTTGGTCGGTCCCTCACTTTTCTATAATTAGGTTTTATCACCTAATGCTCAATCCAACACTATTTCAATAAATGATGAAACCAGCATTTAATCGTCATTCCTTCACCAACTGGCAAACTCGGGACCCTGGTGCACGCTCAGTCGAGCAATTGGGCATCACATGGACGTCCATAGTCTCATGTGGTCGGTAACTCCTTCGCTCATGACCTATTTTCAGCAATTCGTCGACTAATGAGAAATTGATCAAAAATTAGGGTTTTCGAACAAACGCTCAACAAATCATTATTCTGAGCAAGTTCAAACACTTAATAAATTTATGATTGATCCATCAAGAAACACGCAGATTAATTATATAATATTCGGTAATCTACCAATATTTTTAATATTTTATTGGGTCACATCACCAATAAATAAATAATTCGTCGAATTGAGCACTTCTTGCTCAGTTGGTCGAATATTGATCCAACTATCAATATTCAGTAATTCGTAGAATTGAGAAATACTTGCTCAGTTGCTCGAATATTGATTCACTATCAATATTCAGTAATATATCAGTAATTCGTCGAGTCGAGAAATACTTGCTCAGTTGCTCGAATATTGATGCACTATCAATATTCAGTAATTTGTCGAGCAATACTTGCTCAATCGCCCAACTATTAATATTCAGTAATTCACAATACTTGCTCAATTGCTCGAATATTGAGCCAACCATTGATATCTAGTAATTCGTCGAGCAATACTTTCTCAGTTACTTGAATGTTCTACTGAGAAATTCGTCATTCATGCTCAATTCAACAAAACCTAGACTCATTGTCTAAACAGTCAACATATGACTAATAAAATACACGTATGTCTTGTAGACTCCACGAATCGTGAGACATCAATCACGTAACATGGGGGATATCAATTAGGGTTTTGGTCTGGCGGCCTATGGCACGTGAATTCATCCACAATGACAATGTAAGTAAGTCATGCAATGGTTGGAGGAGTTAGCAAAGTAGTGGGTGGACGGTTAACCAAGTCTCTGCACGATCTGGAACTGGTTTCACCATGATCATCCATTTTTCCACTCTTTCACTCAAGAAACTGTCACACTTACAAGGATCAGGGTGTTCATCATTCTTGCAATATAAATAAGTCCAAATCGAGGACAACAGATAATTATCATCATCCGTAAACAACTCGATTAAAAACTTATTCACAGAACTCACGCTCAACAGTTCTTCAATTTGCAGAAACCTTCAACATATCCACAATAGCTTGATCATCCCTGATCCCACACGATTCTATGCTTCCCTCTTATAGATCAACCCATCTCCATCTTTGTGACCGAATTGACTCTAGAATGGCCGTTGACTTGGTTTAGGCCCGAGTCCTACAGATTGATCTCTCGAATCTAAGCAATCCCTTTGTAGTGCATCTGTGTGAGGTTCAACAGTTTTTCTTGGTCGAGGAGTCTCGATGACACACTCGTCTCTTCATTTCCATAAAAACTAGCAAATCATTTTCCCCATCCACAGATTGGCGACCATAGTGAGAGATTAATCTCTCGGTTGCAATCTCTCATTTTCACAAAATGGTTGATCTTAGGCCAGATTCAGTTACCAACCCTAACCCAAACAATGCTAGCACTAGCAACAACGGTGGTACTCCAGAAACCGTTCCTACTTCCAACGATGGTGGTAATACTACTCCTCCACAAACCAATATCGGAAGTAATCCTCTCTTTGGTTGGTCTCCCGAAGAAATTAGAGAAAATATGCCCACTATTGCCGATCTCATGAAAGTCCAGGAAGTTCTCGCCAAGAATCAAGTTGATATGGCTACTACTCAGAAGGAGCTATGTAACTACCTCAAAACTCTCACTAACAAGATATCAGACAAAACTCAGGAGAAGGGAAAAGATAAGGAAATATCTCCAACTACGGATCTGTAAGTTATTCCAGTCCCTGATGATGATGAATCCTGCAAAGCTGCAGAACCTGAACCTGCCGGTTTCATCACCCGTGAAGACCTTGAACGTTTTATGGAGAATTGGGGAAAGGGCCATACACCGTCCGTGCATCATCATTAACCTCCATATCCCGCTGCTAGGCAAAGAATCCCTCTCCCAAAGGACTATACCTCTCCAACGTTCACACTCTACAATGGAATGGGGAATGATCGAGAACATGTTTCTCGATTCTTGGAAGCATTAGGAGAGCATGAACACAACCATGTTGTCCGTTTGAAGGAGTTTTCAAAATTCCTGACAGGTCGAGCAAATACTTGGTATAACAACATTGCACCAAGAAGCATAGACAATTTGGGAGAGATGATTAATGCTTTCTATAGGAAATAATTTTTTGTTTCTGAGAAGATTACTCTTTATGACTTAGGAAGGATGGCTCAGAAAACTACTGAAAATCCGAATGATTATGTGAAGAGGTTCAGGATTCAAGCTTTGGATTATCATGATCCTAATGTTACTGAGAAACAACTGGTGGACTTGTGCATCAACGAAATGATTCTAGTCTATAGAGCCTTGTTGGAGAATCTCCGATTTTAAACCTTTTCAGAACTTCATGAAGCGTCCAAGAGATCGGCAACCACTGCTCCAACCTTGTTAGAAAGAACAAAAACTGTCAAAGTCGAGGAACCGAATGCTCGAAGCAGTACCAATAGGCGTTTAATCAACAAGCAGTACAACATTGAAGCTTACATGAATGTTGATGAAGGGAGCAAGAGAAAAGTGAAGGCACAACAACACAAGAATGCTCATCCGATGTCTCATCCTCCAAAAACACCAAGGAAGGACAACTAGACTAGAAACGCGCAACCACCAGTTCAGCATCAACAGAATGATCATGAAGCGCCTGACTTCCCTTTTCCCATTGAAGAAGTGATCGAACTATTAGAAGGAACCAACTAAGGAACAAATGTAAAATGCACGCTACTGCCATTTCCATAGGTGTGTCAGTCATCCAACAAGTGATTGCAGAACTTTGAAGCGCATATTCAAAGAAAATGCCGACTCAAGGGAACTGGGGACTGAAGGAGTGCACATAAATCCTATCCCGATCAGAACATTTGCACTCTCCGAGCAACCGGTCAAGGAAGAAGTTCAATCCTTAATTGTGCATGTCTGAGAGTTGTTGTACTTGTCAAAGCCCCAAAGAGATGACATGTTTGCTGCACTAAACCACATTATGTCAGGGAAACGACTAACAATTCAGGAGACACTCCCTGAACCTCCAGCAATAGACAAAAAGATGTATGACTGGGGACTTCTCACTACAATCCATCTCAAAGGAAATGAATTCAAACGAGCATTGGTCGACGTTGACACTGTTGTTAACATCATCCCATTGAAAACCCTCAGAGATGCTGGCATCACTCGACAAGAATCAACTCATACTCCGATCTTAGTCAGAGACCATGAAGGAATCTCCAGGGATGCTTACGGTTACATCATTATCAAGATGAGAAATGATTCAATCTGGATAGAAACTAAATTCTTGATAATTAAAGTGGATCCGGGATATGACATGGTTCTTTTTCGAACATGGATTCATGATGGAAAATTCTCTGCGATATCTTCATCTTCAGTTGCACATTTCTCCGTTGAAGAAAGCTCTGACTCGGAGGGTGACCAACCGTACGAGCATTTGGGAAAAGTTGAAGCCTTGATGGAACTCACACAAAAACCTAAGGAAATCACACATGAATTTGTCAGAAGGTTCCGTACTCAGGCAAGTTTTATTTCTCCTAATGCATACGTTTTACTAACTTTCAAATATGCTACCCTAATCCGAGGACTCAATCCTGCTCAGAACCTAGATATCACCAAACATTATGAATGGTTAATCTCACCTCAGCAGCCAGTATTATACTAAATGGTTGGAGTCTTTCCAAACTGAGCACTCATTGAAAGGTTCATCGCTGAAGACATGGCTCAGTTCCACAAGCAATACTCAGCATACGCTCCCTTGCGTGAGTGTCCACATGTGCCACAGAATTGGAAAATTCCACCAATATAGAATCTTATTGTACGAGGAATTCCGAACCAACAGAGGGTATTCAGGGCACGAGCAACCAAACCTAACAAGTTTCATGAAGGGGATTTGGTTCTTAAGGCAAGTAAACGCAATCTGCATTCCACAAAGAGTTCTAACTGGAAAGGACCTTTTATGATTGCTAAGTCAGTAGATAAAGGATACTACAAATTGGATGACATCAAGGGAAGGACAAGTATACCAGTTATTCATGAGTATTGGCTCAAGATTTTTGACGCATGAAGCATTCAACATTGGGTGTTTTATGTCCAATACAAACGCTCAACACATCTGGCGTTTGTATCTTAGGATTTTCTTTTACCTGTATTTTTTTAATTCTTCCAAAACATTTGTAATACTTGCATCCAGTATTTGAGTTCAGCAATTTATCAAAATTTCTTTTATTTAAGAAGAATCTCTACCAATTCCAAAATCCATAATAAAATCCTCAGTCACTCATAAATTCAAAACCAATCGAGAAATTCAAAACCAAAATAAAATCTCACATCTCTCAGAAGTTCAAAGTTTCAAGAGATTATGGAAAGAAAACTAAAGAAAGCCATCAAAGTAAGATTTCCGCTTCTCAGCATTCAACAAGACTTGCAAAACCGTTTTCTCCAACTCCAGCTTTTGAGTCAAGTCAACAATCTTAGCCATTTTATCCACCACAACATCACTGGTAAAAGATATATTCTTCACTACTACATCCTTGATGGTGTTGATCTTCTGAGGAAGCCACTTCAGGTTAAAGCCAAGTCTCTCAGAATTCTCCAAGTTGTACTCCCAATAAAAGAGTACATCTCGAGTGACGATACTTTTGGGCCTGGTACGAATACCATCTATGACACGAAATATGTTTCCTAATTGTATTATAAAGAAGTAGCTACGTTCATGATCTCTTGTAACGATGATATGGCCAAACATCTTCCACAACTTCTCATACATGCTGGCATACCCAGTGGGAATGCTGAATCCACTAACAAATACATGATACAAGAGGGAAGCACCAAATGGAGGCTCACAAATAATCCCTGCATTGGGGTATTCGTGTATTACTATATGATTCTCAACTACTGGAGCATCCTCTATTATCATTGCAACATCTTTTTCTGGAACAGTCACTTCTGTACTTGGCTCGATTTCAACAGCAGTAACTGGAGTCTCAGTTTCCTCCACGGCTCCGGAAGCGATATTCTCATAACCCTGAGGTGCAGATCTGGTGAGGTCACTGCTTTGGTTCACCATATTGCTCGAATCATCAACATTGGTTCTGTTATCCTCAACTTCAATATCCGGCGCCTAATACAAAGATTACATGAGATTAGAAGGATTCAAGCATAAGGATCAAAGGAAATCATAAAGTCCAGCATGTAAGTGAACTAATATTATCTAAGTTCTTTATTATGCATCCAAGACATGAGCAAATGGTGTGGAAGTCATGAAACACATTTTTCAGTAAGTCCTACTAAAGAGATTTTATACTGCCTTGTATGAGATGACGAACTGGAAGTAATTGGTAAATAATCTAAGGTTAGGTCATATACCATTCTCTTTGTATGGATGTTTTATATAACGTATCAAAATTTCATAGTAATCGAATAAACGAGTAAGGAGTTCTAGCCAAAACATTGGACTACATGACAGCTAAAAAATTCCTGGAAGTTTACTGTTTCGCTGATTTCAGCCCCTAAACATGCTCAAAACTCTAAAATCTTATTTTAAAAAGCTTGGAAATTTCGTGGGCATAAGGATTCATGGACAGATCGCGAAAATCTGACACCTATGAAAATTTTATGTCGTTTTTTCTAAAAGGCTGAGTTCTGAATTTTCTGGTGACGTATTTTACTAAAGTTTCTTCGTTCATTCGTATGGATTCTCACTTATTCAACCAGCAATCCTACACTTCTATGAATATAATATAAAATGGGTACTTACTTGAGGAGTCTCCAACTCATTCGAAGGGTTAACAAGGTCGGCATCAACATTGGGAGCACCATTATTTCCATTCAGTCGCGATTCTTGAGGATTCTCTTTCTCACTATTATTCAAAGACGAATGAATAGAAAGACCATGTTGGCTTTCCACAACAATCTCCTCCTAGATCCATCAACAATAATCATCATTATTTCATTCAAGGAAATGCCAAAATCACTTACATGAAAGGATACTCACATAAACCTCTCCATCGATGTTGGATTCCTGAATTGTTCGTATGGAGGAAAGATGAAGACCGTCAATAACCGATGGAGCAAAATTCTAAAACAAATTAACATCATTCTTTTGGGATCCTAATTACATGGACAAGAAAATTGCAATGATAAGTAAAATGCTAACAACTCACCAAAGAAGCAGCTGGGGACTGCGTACTTTTTGCTATCATTCTATAATTCACCCTGCTCCTGCTTTCTCCACCCTGGGGACTATCTTTCCATTCATAGAAGTCTATAGGAATTCGAGGTCTCACAATATGACCACCCTACAATGATTTAATCGAAAAAAATTAAAGGTGCGATTACTATGCTTTTACGAAAAATCATAAGAAAATATTTACTTGTGAAGATTCTGGAGATGTTTTTCTTTTATCACCACTAGAAAGAGGTTTCAACCATGGGCGATCCAAGAGTATTTCAGCAGAAGGATACACTCATGTCGGATATTTGACATCCATCACAAACTTATACAAGAATTCAAGTTGTTGACTCCAAAATTCTTCATAACCTGGAGTTACATAAATATCTCGGTCGGTAAAAGAAGACACATAATCGCTCCATTCCACATGTGTGTTATCTAAATGAGACTTCAAATACTCAACTGATATTTCATTCATTCGATGACCTGTAGCACACTGATCAAGACCCATTTGTCGAGCTGATCTGTCAATATTATATTCTTCCACCTGAAATTCTCCTTGCATCACCGACACTATGTAACCAGGAGTGCAACTCAGCATAAAAGACTTCTCTCCATCACTCAGTTCAATGCTATACTTCAAGGTAATGATCTCTTTAGTATCATTGAAAGTGACCAATTGCGAGAATAAGGGAGGAACTGTAATCCAGGGACGAAAGTTGAACTCAGACTCAATGTCTAAAATGATGGTGAGGTGTGTCTTTGGTCGTGGTCGCTTTGTAGACCAACATATGATCCTAACACTATTTTCCCAAAGATAACATGACGGGTATCAACTGAAAAGGCGAGGGTACCCCAAATATACCTCAAACTATAACTTTTCCTTCCTATAAGTCATTTCCCCGAAAGTGATTGTCTATGGACTGAGTCGAAATAATACAACAAATCGGTTCACACTTTGTGTGATTGTCTATGGATACAAGATCAAGACAATACAACAACAAAGTGTGTTTACTTGATACAAAGGTTCGGACTTAACCAAACTCAATAGGGTTCACGTATCAAGTAAATAGGAATTAACGTTTGTGCAATTTACTTTGATTATAATAAAACAATTATAATGCAGAAATATAAAGTAAATGACACAACAAGATTTTGTTAACGAGGAAACCGCAAATGCAAAAAAACTCCGGGACCTAGTCCAGAATTGAATACTCTCAGGACTAAGGCGCTATACAAAATAAGACAACTTCGTATAGTTGAGACCAAGCAACTAAACCTATAGTTCACCTAGTTCTGTCTGTATTCCCATCCAACATAAAGTTTCCTACACCCAAAGTAAAAAAGTCACGTACTTTGGGCTTGTTGATAAGAGCAAAAGAAGGAAAAGGAATACCCAAAGAGTTCTATTAAAGCCATAAATCTTGTAAGTAGAAGGTATTAAATCACTAAAAGAACCTGCATATTGACAGAACTTCCCGTATCAATCAAAATCCTATTAAGACCAATTGACTCTTCCTCCATATCATCTTCGTTCTCCTCCATATTCATGCAGATTGCCAGTCTTACCACCAATGGATTATCATGTACTTCACAACCTTCTGGAATTTCAGTTGCTTCAAAAGAAATTTCACGTTTCTGCCAATCTTCAAGTCGTGAAATCTTTGCGATGTTCATTACTTCCTTTCCTTCACCATCCCTCGCATATACCCTACTTAACACATTATCATGAAAATCCTCTATGGTTTTATATGAATGAACAATGGAATTACAGAAAACATTCCTTGCTTTTGACCCCACTTCTATATGTAGGATTTCTTCTCCCTTTTCTTTTGTCATGTTCTCCCTGTGAGTTATGGATGGAGCCTGTGGTAATTGTTGCGATTGTGTCTGCTTAAGTAAAAATTGATTTAGTTTTCCTTGATCAATCATTCGAAAAATTATCCTCTTGATATTATGGCAATTATTTGTAGAATGTCCATGAAAATGATGATATGAACAAAATTCATGACTTCTTGGACCCATTGGTGGTTCCTTTCCCATATTCCATGGAGTTGGTACATTCTCTACCAGGATAATTTCTTGCCATATCTTTTCTATACTTGTATTCAAAGGTGGCAATTTTATCTCTTCCCTTACCATTCTTTGACCTCCTTGACCGTTGTTATAATTTTGTCTCTGGTTTCCTTGTCCAAAATAATTTTGCCTTTGTCCACCATAATTTTCTTGTTGTTGATCTAATCTTGGAATTTGGTTATTTCCTATCCGATTATAGAAATTCTTCTCTCTATCATATTCTTCTTGATCTCTACTGCCCATTGCTACCATCTTTGGCTGGCTATCATTGATTTTCTTCTCTTCTGAAATTTGCGAAGAAGTTTGTGAGGATGTTTGCGAAGTTCCTGCTACTACATTGATTATTTTGGGAAGTAAATTTGCTCCTCCCTCTTGATTGTTAGTGTTTGTTACTGGATATGACTCCATATTGTTTTGCTTTTCTTCTAGCGTAATGTATTATTCTTGTAATTCTCGTAATTCTGTCATCATTATGGAATTCTTTCTTCTGAAGATTTGAACATATAATTTTTCAGTTGCGAACATCGCATTTATGAAGGACAGAATCAAGTATCTCTCATCTACACGCCCTTCCATATCACTGCACATAGTCTTCCATCGTCTTACCAAATGCTTCAAACTTTCACCCACTCTTTGTTTTAAACCAAATACATCTTCAATACCAAGCCGTGAAGAGTGATTTGTGATATATGCTCCAAGAAAAACTGCTTGCAAATGATTAAATGACGTAATAGTGTTCTTAGGGAGTCCTTCGAACCACTTTAGAGCTTCCCCTGTTAAACTTGATGCGAAGTACTTGCATAACACAGCATCATGATTCTCCCATTGTAACATGCATCTTATGTATGCTTTAATGTGCTGAATAGCACATGAAGTCCCATCAAAAATACTGGTAAGTGTGGGAAAGTTACATTTTGGTGGAATTCCTCCCATCTGTACTTCTCTAGCAAATGGAGTCCTCGCAGCTTCTTCTATTGATTCATCTAATTGCCTCCTATATCCTCCTCTTCTATTGTTTATCATACCTCTCATTTCTGCTAATTCTCGAAAGATTCGTGCATTTGCCTCAGAATTCTCATCCATTGGTCTTTTTAATGCAGCTTCTCTTCTTCTACGTTCTTGCACTTCCTCCCCTGCGATCCTTCGCATTCTATCATATTCTTCATTAATGTTTTCATTCGCATAATTCTGCAAATATCTTCTTTCTAAATTATCATAATTGTTCAGTTGTAAAGCATCTTGGAATTCTTGTTCTTCCCTTTCTATTCTTCTCATTCTTCTCATGCGAATATCAGGAATTTCTTCTTCTTCATTTTTCCTTCTTCTGTGACTTATTTCTTCTTGATTTACTTGTACTCTGATTCAAGAATTTGGTTCATTCCTTTCCACTTCTGTTTGTTGATTTACAATTCTTCTCTTAATTCTTTCATATTCAACATTTTGTTTGTTACGAACTTCTTCATGTCTTCTTACTCCATTCTCGTGACTATTTTGATGTATTGCTTGTTGTCTCTCAGTTTCTTCCATAAGTTGTTGTTCTTCCTCTCGATTCTGATTGTTTTCTTTATGATTTGATCTTGTTCGTAAATTCTCCATATTTTGTTCGCGATTTGGTATTAAAATGAAACGATTTTCTTGATTTCTATCACCTTGATTCTGCGTTTGTTCTTGCATATCATTTTCATTATTGATTACCGGTGAATTTTGTCCTTCTCTTTCTATTCTAACATTTGATCTTGCAACACTTTGAGATTTCCTCCTTTGTAACATCTCATTTTCCATTCTCAATTCTTGATTTTGTCTTGTCAATTTAGCACGTTCTTCAGCTTCGATCATTCGTTCTTTTTGGATTCCTTGTCTCAATGTTTCTAGCATCTCCCTTTATCTTTCAAGAATTGTTCCTCCCATCAACCTTCCATTTTCTCTGATTTGTGGTTCTCTATCTTCTTCTTCTGGTGTATTAGTTCTCCAAGTGTGTATACTTACTTGATCATGATCTTCTACTTGTTGATCTTGATTTCTTCGATTGCTCCTTCTTCTACTAGGTTCTCCTGTTATATTTGCTTCTCCTCCTTCTAATCTTACACTTCTCCTTACTTCAGTTAATGGTTCTGATGTGTTTCTTCTTCTTGTCATTTTTCTGGTACAGGAATTCTTTCAATCCCTGTTTCTAGCGCCAATTATGTAGTTGCAGAATAACCTACAACTACACCCTCAATAGAATTAGTAAAAACTCAAGAAGTTCTTGATGATGAATAAAAATTTTCTTATTAATGTTCTCAATTGATTACAAAGAAGTATCTAAATGGAAGTAGAATAGTTACAACTTTCTCTATTCTCTTTCCTAAGATATTTTCTAACACTCACTAAAAGAACATCTCGAATTTTACATTTGAACTCCTATTTATAGTATAATTTATACAGCTGTTCATGAGTTACGAAGTGTCGCAACTCATGCTCGTAAAATTACTCCATCTTCGCAAAACTTCATATTTCTCCGCGTTTCTTCTATCATCGTAACATTTTATAATTCTTTTCTCCTTTATTTATTACGATACTCGTGACCTATTATCTTGCGATATTCAGTACTTACACTCGCGAGAATTATGAAAGCACCAACACCAATGGGAGAACCTGAAGCTAGTTATATCGCAGCAGAACCAACAAAGGAAATAAATATTGGGAGTAAAGAAGAGCCTAAAATGCTGAAAATCGGGACTAGAATGGAGGCAGATGAGGAAGAAAGAACTATAAATCTTTTGCGAGAGTATGCAAATATCTTCGCGTGGAGCATGGATGAGATGCCAGGGATAGACCCGTCAATAGCATGTCATAAATTAGAAATCAACAAAAACATAAGACCATTTAAGCAAAGAATAAGGAAGATCGCAACAACATATCATTCTCAAATAGAAGAAGAATTAAAGAAGATGCTCGATGCAGGAATTATAAGGCAAGCAAAATATCCAGAGTGGATTGCAAATATGGTAGTGGTCCCAAAGAAGAATAAGGGGATAAGAATTTGTATAGATTTCACTGATTTAAACAAGGCTTGTCCTAAAGATAGTTTTCCATTACCAGATATTCCACAGATGGTTGAATCAGCAGCATGAAATGCTAGAATATCATCGTTGGATGGGTATAAAGGATATAATCAAATCCCTCTCGCTGAAGAAGATCAAGAACATACCGCATTTTTTGCCCCAAGAGGATTATATTGTTATACAAAGATGCCATTTGGATTATGAAATGCTGGTGCAACGTATCAAAGAATGGTGGAGAAGGTGTTTGCAAAGTGGATCCACAAAACATTAGAAGTGTATGTAGATGATATGCTGATCAAAAGCAAAGAAGTTGAGAATCATGTGCAAGATTTGAAAGAGATCTTCGATCAAATGCGGCAATTCAATATTAAAGTGAATCCTGATAAGTGTACTTTTGGAGTAACTTCAGGGAAATTTTTGGGGTATATTGTATCAAAAGAAGGAATACAAGTTGATCTAGAAAAGGTACAAGCAATTCACGATATGCCAACACCTGCGACGGTAAAAGATGTGCAAAAATTAAATGGACTCCTAGCCTCGATAGGAAGATTCATTTCGCGATCTTCAGACAAGCGCAAACATTTTTTCGATATACTCAAGAAGGGAGCAAAATTCAAGTGGACAGATGAATGTGAAAAATCTTTTCAAGGAATAAAAGAACATTTAACGAACATAACTATTTTACAGAAAGCTGAACCGGGAGAAGAATTATTGATTTATCTTGCGACAACCACATATGCGCTAAGTGCTGTGTTGTTGCGAGTAGATGCAGGGGTAGAAAAACCAATTTATTACATTAGTAAAACATTCAATTCTGCAGAGAGAAATTATTCAAAGATTGAGAAACTAATTCTAGCATTAGTACATGCAACTTTCAAACTTCGCATCTATTTTCAAGCACATAAGGTCAAAGTGTTAACGAAAGTGCCAATTGAGTCAATAATGAAAAATTCAAAGAGATCAGGCAGAGTTGAGAGATTGAATGCACAAGTAGGAAACTTTGATATACAATATGAAATTTTATCCTCGCCAAAATCACATGTCATCGCAGAGTTCTTAGCTGAATTTCCTTTAGAAGATGATGAAGTTGTGGAAGAGATGATGGATGTAGAAGAGGAATGTGGAGATCCAAAAGAGCTATTAACAGAACCCAACAGATGGGAAATATTAGTGGATGGATCATCTAATGGAGAAGGAAATGTAATTGGAGTTGTTTTCATATCACCAGAAGGAGAAAAAACAACTTTTTCATTTAGACTTGAATTTGCGTCAACTAATAATGAGACAGAGTATGAGGCCGTGATCCATGCTTTAAAATTTGCGATAGAAATGAATTTGGAAAATGCGAGAATCACCAGCGATTCACAATTGGTTATTCGCCAGATAAAAGGAGAATACACAACAAATGAACCATCCTTGAGAAAATACAAAAGACTTGTTGAAGAATTATTTGCGAGAATTCCAAAACTAAAATGGAGACATATATCCAGGAAAGATAATAGACTTGCAGATGCTTTTGCTTTCATATCTAGTATGATGACAAATCCATTGGCAAGGTGCATAATAATTCAAACACTTTCATTTCCGTCGGTAAACAAGGAAGAAGAAGAGACAGATGTAATGATGGTAGAAGCTAGCGAAGGAGAGCCAGCGAGCAATATCACAGATTGGCGAGCAGATCTTCATGCATACTTGGAAAGAGGAGAAATCCCAAGAAATTGATTGGAAGCGCATAAATTAAAGAATAGGGCAACCAATTATGAATTGAGAGAATGAGTATTATATCGCAGATCTTTTAATGGACCATCGCTAAGATGTTTGACGAGGGAAGAAGGACAAAAGATATTGAAGATGTTGCACAGTGGTGATGCTGGTAATCACAGTGGAGGAAGATCTTTGGCATATAGAACAAAAATTCAAGGCTACTACTGGCCATATATGCATGAAGATGCAAAATAACTCTCAAAGCGTTGTGAATATTTCCAGCGATATGGAAATAAGATACATGCACCAGGAGCATCATTATCATCGTCAACAAGTGTATGGCCTTTTGGGAAATGGGGGTTAGATATTATGGGACCATTTGTATCTGGTTCTGGACAAAGAAGATATTTGATAGTCACAACAGATTATTTCACAAAATGGGGAGAAGTAAAGGCAGTACAACATATTCGCGATAAAGATATTTTTACATTCATATTTGAGAATATAATCTGCAGATTCGGGATTCCAGCACAGTTGGTATCTGATTATGGAAAGAAATTTGAAGGTCAGAATATAGAATTGCTACTCAATGCATTTAAGATAAAGTGTGTAAAATCTACTCCTCTATATCCACAAGCAAATGGTCAAGCTGAAGCAACCAATAAGACAATCGCAGACATCTTAAAAAAGAATATAGAAGGATACCACAAAGCATGGTGTGAACAGGTGCATAATTCAATATGGGCCTACAATACAACTAGACGAGAAGCTACTGGAATGTCACCTTTTTGTTTGACATATGGAGTTGAAGCTGTGTTACCAACAGAAGTCGTTATTCCTACAACAAAAAGGGAGGCTTGGGAAATAAATCTAAGTGATGGAATGATTTTAAATAAATTGGATGAATTAGAAGAAAAAACAGAAAAAAAATTGCAACATATGGAAAATTACCATCAAAGATTAGCTCGTGAGTACAACAAACGTGTTAAGAAACGTGAATTTCAACCTGGCGATTTAGTGATGTGAGAAACACCAAGTTATCAGCGAGAGAATGGTGGAAAGTTGGCGAGAAAATGGGATGTACCATACATCATTAAAGAGATAGTTGGAACTGGGGCATACAAACTAATGGATCCTGAGGGAAGGGATGTTGGTCAAAGACTCGATAGACCATGGAATAGATTATTTCTGAAAAGGTATTATCAATGACATCTTCTACAAGATAAGAGATACTGGTATGTTATATGATGAAACAAGTAACAAATTCTTTTATATCTATTTACAACTGAAAAATTCTTCTGATAACAAAGCACAACAAGAACAGCGAGCATCATCGCAAGAAAAGAGAATACAAATTTCGCAGAGATTAATAGAATGGGACAAACCTTTATGGCGTGCACCCTAGTTCGCGAATAAAATTTCGCAAGAGGTAAATGTAAGACCTAATAGCACGTTATAGGAGGGGGTATCTCTTGACATGATTCAAGGGTAAGGTTATACCACTTCTGGATCCTGAGTCATGCAGATGTTGGGGTTAAAGAAAACCTATCCGGCAGAGATCTTGGATTTCCAACTATATAAGGTTATACCCTGGTTGGAAGACTGAGAATCTCTTCCAAGAAGTGCAAAGTATGACCAAGGCGCCGAGGTACACGGTTGATCCAAGAGTGACCGGAGCGTATGAAACTCTCTTGCCATTCATGGTAAGTCTTGGCTACGATGCACTTGGCCTGAAGAAAACCCCACTTAGGGTGCAATCTTGTAACTATAAGCCATATAGGCATAAAGGACAAGAGGCTGCGAAAACAACTGGTTGTTGGTAAATTCGGATGGGGGGAGCTAGTCTTGTATGGCCGATGTGCCCTACTTGAAGGGGAAACCAGGGGGAGATAAGGGCGGCACCCTCCATTAGGGAGCTGATAAGTGTCTTAAGACGGCAATGTCATGGGGCTTTATGATCGCAAGAACATTTAGGCCCGTCATATTGTCGCGTGACGTAAATGATACAGAGGCAACAAGCCACAAGAGAAATGTTAAGATGAGATCAATGGGTTTTTACATGAAAGTGTAAAGACGTCATGCGATTTCATCGCAAGGCGGCAATGTCATAAGGTTAAATTCTTGCAAGAGAGTTTATGCTTATCATATTGTCGCAGAGATTTTGAAAGAACGTGGATAAGACAAGATCAAAGGGTCTTTACATGCAAATGTTAAGAAATCCTGCGATTTTGTCGCAGAAAGAAAAAGTTTGGCAAAATAAGACCTTTAATTAGGAAGGCAAAATAAGACCAAAAGAATAATCTTACCAATTAACTATTCTATTTAAAGATTGCAGGAAATTGATTGTGTGTCGTAACCACAACAAATTAATTAATACTTTACTACCTAATTAACAAGTAATATGGGGTAGTCAAGGTCGATCCCACGAGGATCACGAGATTCTAGTTGTCTTATAATGTCACAAAGGGGGGTATGTTTTAGATAAGTAAAAGAAAATAAAATAAATAAACAAAACAATTAAAGAGATAAGAGAAGTCAATAAGAGAGATTAGATCAAGGAATCCTTCTTCGCTGCAAAACAATGATTAAAGTTATGTTATTTTCCACTTCTTATTAGTCACAAATTATCACCAACTGTAGGTATAGCAGCTAGATCAGTGCTAACCCCAAAATCCCTTATATCACCGGATACGGAAGTTCTCGACTACCGGATTCTATTCACCAAACCACCTAGTAGTAGATCACTCAAGATGTAATTTAGTTAAATGCATTAAGATTTATGAATTTATTAGGTTGATATTAGTAGTTAGACTCTTAGATCAAGGTCCACTTGCTAACGTTTTTTTTATACACAATTGTTCCACGGAATCCCTCCACAAGGTCTCGTGTTTACTACTTATGTAAAGAGTCAAGAAACGATTACTTATCCCCTAACTTTCACTAGCTATAGATCAAATTAACAAATCAATTTAGCGTGCACTCTAAACAACCTATCAATCAATCATGAACATTAATATTAGTAAAAACAAACGATAGTCATGTGAAAAACTTCAAAGTAGAATTGAAACAAAACTCAAAACATGTTAAGAACTAGGAATTCATCCTCAATCAAATTAGTTACTCATATTAAGGAGTTCACAAAAATAAAGAAAAGAATTGTGTGTGTAGAAGTGTGCAAAAGTATTGTAAAAAGATGTGTAAAGGATTGTAGAGAACTCCTTTATTTATAGGCTTCAATGCTCTCCAAATCTTCTAAGGAATAGAATCCCTTTCCCTTTGTAGCTCAATTTCCAAATCCAAGCCTTTCTCAAATCTTCCATCTCCTCTTTCCAAATCCAAGCCAAATTCTTCATTCAATTCCAAGTCCAACTCTTCACATCCCATGGGAGAAATTCACACAAAAATATGCAAATTTGGCTCGCCGGAAAACTGGGTTTTTGGCCGAAAATAGGCAGGAATCCGTCGCCGCCGGCCACCTAAAAATTCTCCTCCTATCAAGGTATATTCCGTCCGTCAACAGTTATGACTAACGGTCAAACAGGTCAAGCGGGTCAACGGTCAATCTGTATCAGGAAGTCAACTGAATTAGCTCGGTCAAACTCAGACCGAGTCAGATCCGAGTCATCTGTGAGTTAACTTGGCCCAGGCCATTGCAATCAGAATTAATGCAGGGAAATAATTGCGCTTCACCAGTTCACTTCATCCATGATGGCTGATCTTGTAGTTTTCCCTGCTTATTCCACCACCTTGAGCCACTTCTGCTTCCCATCTGCCCTTCTCCTCAAATCAATACCAGAACCACCTTCATCTCCATGTTTTGCTCCAATCAAAAACAACAAGAACCCATACAGATTCAATTCTTTCATCACAACAGAAACATCAACACCAATCATCAACACCTCCTTTTTCTGGTCTTCAAATTCACCTAGAACCATCTTCGATTCAAACCAAAAGCCAAGTCTGATAGAAACCCATTATCAACATCTCTCAGATCCCCTTCTCATCATCTTAATACATCAAAATAAATCAAACCCAAATTTTGTCTTCTCGATTTAACATCAATAACAGCACAACCACCATCTTCTCGTGATTCATCCAGCAGCTATTGTTCTTCAATTGCTTTTCGATCTCTACCGTTAACCTCCCCTGAAACACCCATTATCTCCCTGTTTCGATCCATTTCTAACAAACCCGTTAATTCAAGATCAGAGATGAACATCATCGTCTCTATCTCAGATTTGATCTCTCGGAACAAATAACAGCCGCTTCTTCTCTGCTTGATTCTATGACTACTGCCGTGAATGAATTTGGGGAAAAACTAAAACTGAAATAAGAAACCTCGATTAGGTTGGGTTATAAGAGAAGGGTGAAAGATTAAGACACCCCACTGCCAGAATACACCCATAGATTGGGTGTTCATAGTAGATGGTCACTTCTGATAAGGGCTAGCAAATTGGCCTCCCCTTAACCACAGCTAGGCTGTGTTTAATAATTCTCCAAAGCAGAGATGCCCCTTAACATTGACTGGGCTCCAAATAGTGCTCGCCCTATGAAATGACAATTATGCCCTTTTTGCTCAATTTTGGTGATTTCTTCTTCTTTTCCTCCGTGCGACTCCAGAGTACCTGATAACTCAAAAACACACGTAAAAATACATAATTCACAAGAAAAATAGCAAAGAAAGCATAAACTACTAGATAGTAAATTAGGTGTATTCTACACCTATCAAATTCCCCCACACTTAGACTTTGCTAGTCCTCGAGCAAATCAAACTTACAACTTCAAAGCGTTCTAGCGTCCCAAGCATCCTAAAAGTTATGAGGACATAAAGTTTCTGCATGCTAGTAATAAGAAGTTAGAAATACTAAAGAACATATTCTCATTCTTAAATGTTGAGTGAGAAATAACCACACCATAATGAGAGAACACATGTTTGAGAAACAATCAATAAGTATTTCGCCTCGACTTCTGCCTCACTTAAAAGGGTTTTATGATAATTGCACTCAAAAAGACGACTTTTTTTATGGGTCTCACATGTGCGCAGGTAGGAATGAAGAGAGAATTCCTGCAACACGTTGAATGGTAGGAAGGATAACTTCCGAAATTTTGAAAAACCCACATCTTTTAACATTTTGAAAAACCATTTTTCTAACGATCTCTAAGAAAGGAAATCAACCACTTATATCGAGGATGAGATTACTTACTTACCTTCACATCCGATTGCCAATTATGATAACACCACTCTCACGGAATCCAATAGAAATGTCTTCCGCTCCTTGTCTTCATCTTCTTGGTCTTCGGCTTCAACTATTGGTGATAAACTCTTTAGCTTCATAGATCCTTAACAATTTGTAACTTTTTTTCCTTAACTCCTTGTCGCTTGAAACTTCCTTATAGATTTTCCTTCCCCACGGCTTATTCAAAACAAAACAATAATAGATATTTCTCTTGTCTCATATATATATCTTTTCTTTTCTTTCTTTCATTTTTTTTTAGACAAGAGAAACACAATACAAATCAAAAGTGAAAAATAAAATAAACCATGGCCGTGGAAAAGTACTTTACCGCTTGATTCTTCAAAACTTGTATCGTCTCGAAATCATAAACTTCAATAATTTCCACCTTTTGCTTTTCTTCGCTTTTGTAATTAAGTCTTAATACTTGGATATAGAATTACCTCATTGTATTGTAAGTCTTCAACATGTATGTTGCTTTACTTGGATATGAAATTTGCTCTTTTTCTTGTTTCATTGTTGCTTGCAAACCTTAAACCTTTTCAACTTTCCTTGTAGATTTTGATGTCGCTCCCTTGTTGTTGATGATTGTGGTGTTTCTATGGACCCGTTGTTATCGAGAGAGAGAATGGTGCTAACTGCAAATCGAACTACAAGAAGGAGGCTTTCATCTATAGACGTCACCCTCATGATTGACAAAAATTAGCACTCAAGAGATCAAAATAGTGTTGAAATTGGTGTGAAATTGGGTAGCTCACCATTCTACCCGGAATTAACGTACGGTGACACACACTCAAAAGAAGGTCTTTCGTAAAGGAAGAATTTTTGGTCGGTGCCTCACATGATATAAAAATGGGTAGTCTCCACTAATGATTGATCAGCAACTCTAATAACGCACTTCTCCCTGCACCAAATTTGCATCACCGGCATGATTAAATCCATTATTTAACACTCTAACAAGCAAGAAATCGAACGTAGTTCCCTAACACTTCCAAGTTCAATTATGTCGGTCAGAATTCTCTATGTAATCATACCTAGAAGCATGCTAGGGACTCTAAAATCTCTAAAAGTTGAAAGTTTTATGCAAAAAATTCTCTCTCTCTCTCTCTCTTTTTTTTTTTTTTTTTATTTTAAATATGCTTAACCACTCCCCCACACTTAAACCTTACATTTTCCTCAATGTAATTGAATCGTCCAAGTAAAGTCAAGGTGGGAAATCCTAATATGATATGGAACAAGAAAAATAAATAACAAAATAAAAATCAAAAGGTTAAGAAATACAAAACCGGTGGGTTGCCTCCCACGAAGCGCTTGTTTTAAAGTCGACGGCCCGACATGGCTCTTGTAAGATTCACTCCCCATATACTAACAATCGGAAAATTTGGGGATTCTCCCATAGTACCTGTTTTGCAAACAATAGCTTCATACAAATATTATCACAAGAAAACAATAGTGAAATTATCGCCCGATAGAAATTTCCCCCACACTTATTCTTATCCACACCCGGAAGTGTATAAAGAACATAGAATTTGGGAACTTCCATGTATTCCTCTTGGCAAACCTGCATAGTGTTAGCATCAAGTGTTTCCAATGGTGGATATCGAGAAACAAAGTCATCCATAAATACTTTCGAAGCACATACATTCAATCCAATAAGAGGTAAAGGAGAAGAATTAACATGCAAAGGGTTAGACAAACCTTGCACAATTTCTTGTATTACGGTATCCTCCTCGTTCTTAAAAAATTCGAGTGAATTACTTACCTCTTGCATATCATGGTCCTCTATCAAACCTTGCAACCATTCTTCATCATTTTCTACCTTAACCAAAGTCTCGGCATCATCATAATCATTAGCAAGTTCAATTGGGTCTTCCAAAATATCATTCAATTCGGTTCCACTATCGAGCATCACCTCTTCAACATCTTCATCATTGGAATCGGGACATTCACTAAAGTGATTTTCGTCGGTAAAAATTGTAAGATCTTCTTGTGAGGGTGTTATACCGTTTACAACAATAGGAAAATCACACCAAATCTCCTCCTTTTGAATAGGTGAAGGATCGTTATTATGATCCGGAGTTGGAATAACTTCCTCATGGTTGCAACTTTCATACACTTCTGCGGACTCATAATTTTCCCTAAGGAATTTTTTCCAAGCACTAAATGCATCTTCCTCAAGCTCTACCTTTTGAATAGGTGATTGATCATTATTAAGATCAAGGCTCGAGTAATCTACACTAGCATCATCAAAAGTTTCCAAAGGTTGGTCCTTTTCAACACAATCATCATCATTATCAGAATTACCATAATAAGAATCTTCATCGGTTTCATTACCTTTATCCCGACGTCGTTTAAGTTCCATATGAATGGTCCTACTAATTTCTGCGACAAGCTCTTCCGAGTCTCCATCATCTTCCAATTTGTATAACTTTTGTGCAAGTTTACGGATATTAACACGCTTGCCACCGTGTATAGAGTTTCTAGATTGTATATCCTTAAAAAGTGAAGGAAAAACACGATGAAGAGGAGTATATTCCCAACTCTCCGTCTCCACATTACTAGAAAACAATGTATTAGAAGCATAATTATCCATCAATCCTTGTAATTGTCCACTTACATACCCGTCATAAGGTTGTTGATATGTATGAGAATATCCATAAGGCTCCATAGGATTTTGATCATAGCCAAAAGATTGGTTTTGATTGTATCCTAAGGATGGTTGGAAGTTGCCATGATGTTGAGGTTGAAAATCGTATTGATTGTTGTAATATGCTTGCTCTTGTCCACCATACATGGAAAACCGGTACCTGAAAAACAATTCTCAATAACTAAGTTAGATACGATAAAGAATCCAACAAAGCCAGAATAAAGCAAAAAGTAAAAAGAAAACAACTAAAATCATCTGATGCTCCCCGGAAACGGCGCCAAAATTTGATTGCGTGTCATAACCACAACAAATTATTAATACTTTACTACCTAATTAACAAGTAATATAGGGTAGTCAAGGTCGATCCCACGAGGAGCACGAGATTCTAGTTGTCTTATAATGTCACAAAGGGGGGTATGTTTTATATAAGTAAAAGAAAATAAAATAAATAAACAAAACAATTAAAGAGATAAGAGAGATTAGATCAAGGAATCCTTCTTCGCTGCAAAACAATGATTAAAGTTATGTTATTTTCCACTTCTTATTAGTCACAAATTATCACCAACCGTAGGTATAGCAGCTAGATCAGTGCTAACCCCAAAATCCCTTATATCACTGGATACGGAAGTTCTCGACTACTGGATTCTATTCACCAAACCACCTAGTAGTAGATCACTCAAGATGTAATTTAGTTAAACGCATTAAGATTTATGAATTTATTAGGTTGATATTAGTAGTTAGACTCTTAGATCAAGGTCCACTTGCTAACGTTTTTTTTACACACAATTGTTCCACGGAATCCCTCCGCAAGGTCTCGTGTTTACTACTTATGTAAAGAGTCAAGAAACGATTACTTATCCCCTAACTTTCACTAGCTATAGATCAAATTAACAAATCAATTTAGTGTGCACTCTAAACAACCTATCAATCAATCATGAACATTAATATTAGTAAAAACAAACGATAATCATGTGAAAAACTTCAAAGTAGAATTGAAACAAAACTCAAAACATGTTAAGAAATAGAAATTCATCCTCAATCAAATTAGTTACTCATATTAAGGAGTTCACACAAATAAAGAAAAGAATTGTGTGTGTAGAAGTGTGCAAAAGTATTGTAAAAAGATATGTAAAGGATTGTAGAGAACTCCTTTATTTATAGGATTCAATGCTCTCCAAATCTTCCAAGGAATAGAATCCCTTTCCCTTTGTAGCTCAATTTCCAAATCCAAGCCTGTCTCAAATCTTCCATCTCCTCTTTCCAAATCCAAGCCAAATTCTTCATTCAATTCCAAGTCCAACTCTTCACATCCCATGGGAGAAATTCACAAAAAATATGCAACTTTGGCTCGCCGGAAAACTGAGTTTTTGGCCGGAAATAGGCCGGAATCCGTCGCCGCCGGCCACCTGAAAATTCTCCTCCTGTCAAGGTATATTCCGTCCGTCAACAGTTATGACTAACGGTCAAACAGGTCAAGCGGGTCAACGGTCAATCTGGATCGGGAAGTCAACTGAATTAGCTCGATCAAACTCAGACCGAGTCAGATCTGAGTCATCTGTGAGTTAACTTGGCCCAGGCCATTGCAATCAGAATTAATGCAGGGCAATAATTGCGCTTCACCAGTTCACTTCAGCCATGATGGCTGATCTTGTAGTTTTCCCTGCTTATTCCACCACCTTGAGCCACTTCTGCTTCCCATCTGCCCTTCTCCTCAAATCAATACCAGAACCACCTTCATCTCCATGTTTTGCTCCAATCAACAGCAACAAGAACCCATACAGATTCAATTCTTTCATCACAACAGAAACATCAACACCAATCATCAACACCTCCTTTTTTTGGTCTTCAAATTCACCTAGAACCATCTTCGATTCAAACCAAAAGCCAAGTCTGATAGAAACCCATTATCAACATCTCTCAGATCCCCTTCTCATCATCTTAATACATCAAAATAAATCAAACCCAAATTTTGTCTTCTCGATTTAACATCAATAACAGCACAACCACCATCTTCTCGTGATTCATCCAGCAGCTATTGTTCTTCAATTGCTTTTCGATCTCTACCGTTAACCTCCCCTGAAACACCCATTCTCTCCCTGTTTCGATCCATCTCTAACAAACCCGTTAATTCAAGATCAGAGATGAACATCATCGTCTCTATCTCAGATTTGATCTCTCGGAACAAATAACATCCGCTTCTTCTCTGCTTGATTCTATGACTGCTGCCATGAATGAATTTGGGGAAAAACTAAAACTGAAGAAGAAACCTCGATTAGGTTGGGTTATAAGAGAAGGGTGAAAGATTAAGACACCCCACTGCTAGAATACACCCATAGATTGGGTGTTCATAGTAGATGGTCACTTCTGATAAGGGCTAGCCAATTGGCCTCCCCTTAACCATAGCTAGGATGTCTTTAATATTTCTCCAAAAAAGAGATGCCCCTTAACATTGACTGGGCTCCAAATAGTGATCGCCCTATGAAATGACAATTATGCCCTTTTTGCTCAATTTTGGTGATTTCTTCTTCTTTTCCTCCGTGCGACTCCAGAGTACCTGATAACTCAAAAACACACGTAAAAATACATAATTCACAAGAAAAATAGCAAAGAAAGCATAAACTACTAGATAGTAAATTAGGTGTATTCTACACCTATCAGAAATATGCATTCATCGCAGAGCAATATATAAAAAGGCAAATTCTTAACATTGTAGATTCCTTCAGAATTTTTCAGAACATCGCAGCAGTATTCATTGCATCGCAGATACAAAAAAAAATTCACCATTTCAAGAAAGATAATAAAGGGAAAATAGGGTAATGGAAAAGTAACATTTCATTATCTTCCTTGAAAACATTCAAAGTACATCGCTCGCAAGAAAGAAGAAGGAAAAAAAAGCAAAAATATAATTCAAGTTTCAGCGATGGCCTCGCCAGTATCATTGCTCGTCAGGTTTATTATTTTTGCCAGAGTTATCAACTTCATCAGCATCCTTTTCACCACGAGTCTCTTCTTCTTTGGATTCTTCATCAACGATTACTTCGCCACTTGCAGTTACTTCTTTGGGAGGACTTCTTTCTTCTTCTTCACCATATTCTTGGGTGGTACTTTCTTCATCATTAGTAAACTCTAAATCTTCATCCATGGGAAGAGGAATTTCATCGTCATCAACTTTTAGAGGAGGAACATATACAGGAGGGAGAGAATTGGAGAGAAGAATCTCATTCACAAGAACTTCAGCACTGAGGTGGACCTTGCGAAGGAAACCTCTATCACGGTTCCTAATCTCTATATTTTTAAAGTACTCGAGATAATCAAGTCTTCTTTCTGCTTTGTCGCGGGCTTCAAGATAATTGTAAATAAAAGACTTGTTCTCTTTGCGAACTTTATCCAATTTGTTGATAAGATCAGCAATGGCAGAATGAAGACTTCTCTCAGATTCTGCGAGTAGCAAAAGTGATAAAAGATTATTTAGTCAAAGATTTTGCAAGAAATATAACACAAAATTTAACAGAAATATCAACAAGAGAGGAAGTCAATTGACTACCTTTTTTTTGCGAAGTTAAGTTTTGGATTAATGTAAATAAACAGTTCTCCCATCGATTCATGGTGTCATCGAATTTATCACCAACCATACCCTTCAGACGAGATTTCATGCTTTCTTCTTTGGTGCGAAGATATGAATTTTCCTCTGCTAATAAAGAATGAGATTTATTTAATTAAGAACATTGATCTCGAAGCTTGCTGGCCTTTAAACTAAGAGTTAATCTACCCTTGATAAGTTTATCCTTCTCAGCGGCAGATGATTCAGTTAATTCCTTGAGCTCATCCTTAAGAGAACGAAGAGATTGCTCTTGATTATTACATGTGCTTTGAAGATTACTTAATTGTTGCAAGGAAATCGCCATCAAGCTTGAAAATCTATGTTTTTCTTGGGACAAAGTTTTATTCTCATCTGATAAAGATTCCATCGCTAAATTAGCTTTAAAAAACAAATATGAGAGGCGGTCAATCTCGCCACTTAATAAATTCTTCCTTTGAAATAATTGATTATTCTCATTAGTAAGATTATTTATGTGATCAATTGAATAAGTGTAAATATTGTCTAGTCTAGTATGTTGGTCCATCCAAGAGTCTCTTTCAATGCGAGCTTCTTCAGCGATAGATTCAAATTTGAGTCTTTCTATGAAACGAATCCGATTTGAAACTAATGCATGAACCAAGAATTTAAGAAGGAAGCTTGAGTACAGAGAATATAAGAATAAAACAGAAGAACAAGGGATAGAGGCAAGAAAAATGTACCTTTCAACTCGTCATTTTTTCTGCGAAGATTCTCGCAGTCTAGAGAAGAGTTGCGAAGCATATGATTCAAAGTATCACATTCAGCAGTTTTGACTTGAAGTCTTTTCCTCAGAGCTTCAGCTTCATTTTCTATAGACGCTCATGAAGCATTACAATCAGAGCCAAAGTACTTGAGTAGAGTCTCACAAGCTTCATGTTGGAGGGGATCAGTAGAAGACTTTCTAGCATTGTCTAAAATGTTAGACAAGATTTTAAAAGCAACATCAACACCTGCAAAAGTTTCATTTGAAGAAGGAAGGGGTGTAGAAGGTGAAGTGGTAACGAGAGTAAGTTGACGATTTGAATCATTTGCGATGGTTGAGTTTTCAGGAGGAGGGGTATTTGGAAAAACAACAGTTGAAGGCAATAGAGGGCTATAAGGAGTCCCAGTCACAACAATTTTAGAAGCTTGATTCATCGAAAGGTTAGAAGAAGTAGAAGTATGGACAGCGATATTCTCGCAAACAGAAGAAGAAATATTTAGTTGCGACGATGTGGGAGTAATCCTCACGGATGTTAATGTGGGCATAATGAGATCTTCCCCAAGTGTCTTAAAATTGCGAGATCTCTTGGGAAGTTTAACAGGGTTCTCGTCATTCTGCGAATAATAACTCAGATAAGAAACAGAGGCAACAATATTGTTATTAAAAAATAGAGGGTGTTCCTTACTACCTTATCATTCTCAGAACTCCTCTTCTTCTTTTCAGTTGGGCTTTTGCGAATATTAGGGTTTTGAGTTGTGGATTGTGTGTTAGAGATAGTTCCGCTGAAAAGAAGACATGAAGAATCAAATAAGAAAGGTTGGAGAATAAAAGTAAAATTGGTTTAAATAAATATCATAAGTCAAGAAATATACCTTGGTGACTCCATTAAAACAGTAGCAGGAGAATATGAAGAAGAAAAGTTGCAGACGGAAGACGAAGTAAATGGATGAAGAAGATAAAGAAATGGAAGAGGAAAATTAGTTCTGAAATTTAACTCTACCTTTTATAGGCAAAAAGGAGTTGACCTATTAAGCAAACACGTGTCAATAAAAAGAGGGCTAAAACAACACGTGTAGGCGGTAAGGCTAGATTAACGGAACCTTGTAAAGAAGAAAATATAAGAGGGAAAGAAGTTGCGAGAATTAGTTCTCATGATCTTCTCTCCTTCGCAGAAAAGACATGAGAAGAGGCAAGATGTAGGGCCAGAATATCGCTACAACACTATTTCTGCGATATTAACAACACTTTTGCGAGCGTCACAGAAGATTCTTTAACGACATTTCGCGAGCGTCACAGAATATCCAGAAGAAAGATATAAAAGCTAACGATGGAAGAGGTACAAGAGGATTATGTTTATTCTGCGATGGTCATCATTCTTGCGAGAAAGAACATTGTAGCGATTACAGTGAGATCGCAGAGTAGATCCTAAATAGGAGGAAAACTTAGCTGTCATCCACTATGTAAATCCCTATATAAAGGGTTCATTAGATTCATAAGAGGATGATGTATTTTTTAGAGTTGAGAAAGTCTTGAGGAGAGATAAACTCTAGAAAGAAAGTTGTACTTCTGAGTTCTTACATATTTTGTAAAAGTTTCTGAAGTTAGAATAATAAAAGTGTCGTTGTTCATTTTCAAATCTAATTCAATTTCCATAGATTCTTATCAAGGGTGTAGTGTAGGAATTCCTGCAACTACAGGATTATCACAAGATTGTCTTTTGATCTAACAACAGTCTAAAGATCCCTGTCGAAACCTTGAACTAGTTTGAGTGAATCTTATATCAGAAGAGAAGATTCTCAAGCATAAACAAACTAGGTGCAATCAAATTTCAACCACCGTTAGTCAATCAAATCAATACAAAAACTAAAGATAACTGCAATTTCTAGTTTCCCACCAACGGGTCGCGCTAGAGCTTCTCAATCCCAAAGAAGACTTTAAATTGAGCGTCCGTAAGAGATTTCACCTAATTAGATTACTCTCCTCTCTGATAGGCGGCTTCACCAGTAACAAAGACAAAAGAGTAAGTCTAGGTTACGCAGGATTAGTTTGCTAGAAATGCAAACTCAAAGTATTTATAGACAAGGAAGTTTGGACACCAAGGAATTTCCAAAACCGAAAATATTCTCAAGATATTTTCCATATTTACCCAAATTTGGTTTTCATAATTCCTGTGAATGCACTGTCCAAAATTGTGATCGAAATCTCATTGGAAAATCTTTCATTAGCAAATGCACATTACTAATTCTTATTTTCCATATATAATTAAAAACCCTTAATTAAAAATATTCTTAACTTATTTAAATTCGATCTGGGGATTTACTTCCTTCTTAGCCTTTAAGGAATATCTTTGAACAAAATAGAATAAGCATTAATGCATCGTGTCCAAAGAGTCACGACATCTTACTCTTGCAAGTGTTTTCAATGCTTGCTCACTTGAAACCGATTTACCACACTTCCAAACAAGTTTAGAATTGGTTCATCTAACTTTCAAGAACTACGTGATTGATAAAGTACCACTCAATCACAACTCATGGGTTTACGGTTCTACCAAAAAAAGTTTCGGTTCTACCTCCATGTGAGTACTGTGCATAGTTATACTAGCTTACCAAAGAAATGGCTGACTAGGTACTAGGATCGGTTCCCCACATATATATAGTATCTAACTTGTATGCACTGCATATGTCCATAGGATCGGTTCCCCTTCCCAAAACTTTGCTGCACATGTTCATAGGATCGGTTCCCATTTCTTCCATAAACCTTGATGCACCTCATACAAGGATCGGTTTCCCCTTGTGATGCACTGCACCTCTTACTAGGATCGGTTCCCCTCTTCACAGTAATAAGTTCAGACATACACAACCCCATCATATCCCAAGTGATTACTTAAGATTGGTTTTACTAATAAAAGTCATACCAATACAAAAGTCAGGCTTTTTGTGAATAGTTTTACCAAGAACACACACAAGTTGTGAACGGTTATACACATCACATATTGGTCGTTCATAAGATATGCAATGAAGAACAACCCCAATAACGCCTGGCGATTTCCCTTTCGGTTCACAACACGTATCATGAACTTACTTCCTTAGAACACATGTAAACATTGTTCCCTAGGATGAAATCCTCACCTCATACCCATACATAATCACAATATCATTCATACGATTATGTCGATGTCTTATATACAAAGTTTAATGGTTAAGCAAGAAACTTCATATTGTATTCCTTAATACTATGTCTATCTAGAGTGTTCATGCTTCGCAGTTTTATGTTTTCAATATGCACGACTTGAAAGATATGTTAGGGAATGAAACAGTTCAAGTCAAATATCACTAACCTCAAGTGGAAGGATGATGTTGTGGTTGTAGCTCCGTTCTTCTTCACATCTTCAAGTCTTCGCAATACTTGTAATGTCTAACCCTAATACTTTCAAGCTAACCTATACGAAGTTGAATCTAGTACATTTAAATCAAGCGACTCTTAAATGAGTTTTGCTTCACTAAAATATGACAACCAATCTTGACATATCAATGCTTGGTGGGTTCAACCGAGCAATGCTCTAACAATCTCCCCCTTTGTCAATTTTAGTGACAAAACTCTTACAATCATATGGATAAACAAATTACAAGAATTCATTACACATACGCTTGATTCTTGAATCCACAACACACAACCTGCATTTGTTCAATCCTCAAAAGTGCAGTAGCTGCATAATAATAATAAAGCTTATAGATATTGTTATCCCATTCATATGATATTGTACTCCCCCTTCGTCTATGTTTTTCCTCATTCGTTAAGGACCATCGTCCTCTTCCCTAGTGACACCAATCAACCATAAATTGATACCAGCATCACTTGTTTACTCCATATATTTCTCCCCTTTTTGTCACAAAAATGACAAAGAAGCGAACAAATAAAGGACAACACGAAAATGATCTTACAAATCTCAAAATAGACTTGCAACCTATTGAGTCAAGCACGAGGGTTTTACACACCATTTTTGATAACCAATATCAAAATCTAAACTACAAGTAATTACGTTTTGATATGTTATCATGGAAATAATTGCCCGAAGCAATTTTTCCAACTAGTTTAGCAAACCGAAAATTAACTAATCAACTTAGTCCCTTTGCTAAACCGATTGTATAAATACAACCGCTTCATTCGATAAGACCAAAACAAAGATAAACTTCATTTTTCTCACCAGGTTCTAATTATCCATATAACTTAGACCTTTAGATTTCAAACAAGCCAAATACTAGGTTAGTTAACTAACATTTCCTTGTTTAGGATTTTGGCTAGACTTGAATAACCGAAACCTCCACTTTGATAAGTCTAACTAAGATCATAATTAACTTAGCTTAGCTTATCCGAAATCTAATCGGACTAAACAAATCGTCCCGTCAACATATTCATTCGTTAATCCATAAATAATTCATACAAACCAATAAATCAATTTGCATAATTATTCACCTCAACCTGATACAATAGAAACAACATATATAAACCAAAGTTTCACTATTGCACCGAAATTTTGTAAGCTTAAACAATTGATACTACACAATAAAGCAAAATAACAATTGTTTTACTTAACTGGAAGCAATTGAATTAACATAGACATTAAAGCACCGCAATTGCACCAAATTTTGTAAGCCTAAACTATTGATATCACACAACAAAGCAAGATAACAAAAGTTTTACTTATCCAAAAATAATTGAATCACACACACACATCCATACATTCATAATGGAAGAAACACATCAATTGTATCAACAATTTCTTTTAAGCAAAAGCAATATATATATATATATCAAATAAAAATAGGCTTTTCTTAAAACAGGAAAACAATTAACTAACAAGATTGTTACCTCAATTTCGCATCCAACTTCTCCAAATATGATTCCATCGCTTTCTTCTTCCGGGAGAATTGATATCGAAATACCATCATGTTGTCATTCTCATGCCAAAAACAAAAGAATAACAACAACCAACCTTTACCAGAGAAAGGTGGAAAATTAGTTTTAACAATTGCAAGCAAAAGTTGAAAACCTTCGAAACACATATGCTTTTATGCTAAACCAAAATCGATTCAACATATTGTGACTTTTTCACATATTGTTTCTACAGGAATCCCTCATGATACTTTGATAAAGCCTACCAACTTGGGCTAGAACTTAATCCTGCTAAATCAAAAAGTCACCCAAACCATAAGGGTTCACAACATATTATGAGATCGAATATCAAGGTAATAAAACCAAAATCAAACACCTCATACACATACATAGCATATAAAATAAATCATTAAAGTACCGGCTATGTAAATCAAAAACTATCACAAGAAAAATTATAAATCAAATAACTTTATTCATAATAGTTTTAATTCAATAGACTTATACTATCAATGAAACCAATCAAAAATTGATGTCTATTTTTCTAATCTTATCTTTTAAAGATCATCTTCAATTTCCTCAATTTTTTTAGGATTTTCATCAACAACATCTAGACTGATATCTCGGAAGGTCTTTAACGTCTTTGTCCATATTTAGATCGTTATAAACACAAACTTATAAGGTCTTTAACATGTTTGCCTTCTTTGATACCAATTGAAAAGCGGGGGTACAATAACCACACCCAATAATTCGTTTGGAAATCTGAATATACAAACTGCAATATAATTTCAAAAGAATCAACTAGACAGTCAGACTCAATCTAAAGAAAAGTAGATCAAAGAGTTTTATATCTCTATATCTTAATTCAATCCGCAATCAGCAAATAGGAATTTGCGAGCCCGATTGAATATAAGAGGAATAACTTGAACGGTACCAAAGACCAATATTCAAGGATCAATCAATTTCAATCAACAACCAATGTTTGGATTTCCCAATTGATCGATTCAACACACAACCTGTGATATTTCAATTATATAAAAAAAATATAATGGGGAAAAGAAATAACACAGACACCAGAATTTTGTTAACGAGGAAACCGCAAATGCAGAAAAACCTCGGGATCTAGTCCAGTCCAGTTTTGAACACCATACTGTATTATGCCACTACAGACACTAGCCTACTACCAATGAACTTCGGACTGGAATGTAGTTGAACCCTAACCAATCTCATACTGATTCAACGTACAGTTTCGCTCCTTATGTCTTTGGTCCCAGTAGGATACTACACACTTAATTCCCTTAGCTGATCTCACCCACAACTAAGAGTTGCTATGACCCAAAGTCGGAGACTTAATAAACAAATCTGTCTCACACAGAAAAGTCTATTGGAATAGATAAATCTGTCTCCCACAAAAATACCTACAATTTTTTTTTTTCGTCTTTTGATAAATAAAGGTGCACAGGAACCAATTGATAAACCAGATTTATATTCCCGAAGAAAAACCTAGTATTATCAATCACCTCACAATAATTATATGGTAACGAAACAAGATATTGTGGAATCACAAACGATGAGACGAAGATGTTTGTGACAACTTTTTATCTTGCCTATCGGAGAATAAATCTCAAGCCAATCTTAAAAAAGATAGTAATCAAATAAGATAGAAACAACAAGATCAGATCATGCAACTACAGAGAAAATAGTTGGGCCTGGATTCACAATCCCAATGAAGTCTTTAAGTCGTTAACCTATAGAGTTTCGTGAAAAACCTAAGGTTAAAGGAGAATCACATCTAGCTTATACAACTAGTATCATACAAGAGGTGTGGGAATTAGGTTTCCCAGTTGCTAGAGTTCTCCTTTATATAGTTTTCAAATCAGGATTTGCAATCTAAGTTACCTTGGTAATAAAGCATTCAATATTCACTGTTAGATGAAAACCTGATTAGATTCAAGATAATATCTTTCAACCCTTAGATCGAACTTAGCTTATTATACACAAATGAAATGTACCCTCATTTAGGTTTATGTAACCATACCTAAACGTGTACACCATGTTGGCTCAACCGTAGTTAACCGAGGTTAGATATATGAACACTCTCATATCAACCATATTCATCTTAATTATAACTAGTTCAAATGACTCAAATGAAACTAGTTAAAGAGTTGTTCAATTGCTATATTCTCATAGAGGTATACCAGAACACAATCGAAGAAAAATTGATTTGATTTACTCGAATTAATTCATGAACATTATAGCCACAGTTTGCAAAGAATGCATTCCTTAATATAAAAATGTATTAGTTCATGAACAAACCAATTATAGAACTTTAACCACTCAAGTATGCAAACAGGTACGCATACTTAAGTAGCCGGTATTAGTTTGGGTTCGCCAGTATGCGAACGGGTATCCATACTTAAGTACACTTCCAAAACCCAGCAAACATTCCCGGACCTATACCTTACGCAATTATGTGTACCTGTTACACAGAATTTCACAACTACAAGTACGCATACGGGTATGCATACTTTAGTTTCGGTCATGGATCGCATACATGCAAGAATGCACACTATGTTTATAATCTAATGATGGTTAAGTATTCTAAACTCTATTTCAATCATTGAAACTTTCTTAGAGGATGACAATATCCGTTTTCACACACTATTAACATTAAAGCAATTTTCAAGATATTGAAATAATCATAACAAAACATTCCAAGCCTACATCAAATGATTGTATCACACAAACCATGTAAGATGTTACTCGGCTATTTTCTCATGATCATCTTTTGACTTTCGTCAAGAATATAAGATGAACTTGGTTGAAGCGAAATCTTACCAACACATATTCCGAGAAATATGTAAGCGAGTTAATCTCAGCTCGAAATCTCAAATGTGTATAATCGAAAACCATAAACGACCTTTGTCTCAATATAGGAGATAGAGTAGAAATAAACTTTTTAAGTTATAGATGAGTTTCAGTCTCCACATACCTTTTGTTGATGAAGTTCAACAAGCGCGCCTTAGTAGTTCTTCGTTTTCAATTTGATAAATGTCATGAAGTCTAATGCCCAATTACACAATCTATCCTAGTCCGAGACATCACTATAAGTGGACTACAAATCAAGACTTATAATTTTGATTAATAACATTGACAAACAAGCTTGAGATAACAACGCTTGCGAGTTCGACCGAGCAATGCTCTAACAGTAGCAACTCTTAATTCTGGGTTAGATCAGCTAAGGGAATCAAGTGCGTAGAGTCCTGCTGGGGATTCATAGACGTAAGGAGCGCAATTGTACCTTGATTAGTGTGATATTGATTAGGTCTCAACTACATTCCAGTCCGAAGTTAACTTGTAGTAGGCTAGTGTCTGTAGCGGCTTAATACAGTGTAGTGTTCAAATCTGGAATAGGTCCCGGGGTTTTTCTGTATTTGCGGTTTCCTCGTTAAAAAATTTTCTGGTGTTTGTGTTATTTCTTTTCCGCATTATATTTTGTTATATTATAGAAATATCACAGGTTGTGCGTAGTTCAATCAATTAGAGAATCCAACCTTTAGTTGTTGAGTATATTGATTGACACTTGAACATTAGTCTTTGGTACCTTTCAAGTTGTTTTAAATAATAATCAGGCTCACATATTTCTATCTGTTTGATTTGCTGATTACATTATGAAACAGAGATTCAACTCTTGGATATATTTCCATTGATTGAGTCTGAATGTCTAGTTGATTCTCTTGGAATTATATTGGAGTTTGTCCATATAGATTGCTAAGCAAAATATTGGGTGTGGTTGTTAGACCCCCGTTTTTTCACTTTCTGGACAAATAATTACTAAAGTCTTACAAAAAAAGGTGGCTAATGAAGCTTTTAGGATTCGACTATGAAATTAAATACAAAAAAAGGTAAAGAACATATAGTTGATGATGCCTTGTCAAGGAGGCCTCGTGATTCTGCTCAGTGCACTGCCTTATCTATGTCAAGACCAACTTGGATGTTTGAACTTCTTCAAAGCTGCATTGATGACCCTAAGGCTTAACAGCTCATTCCACAACTTCTTCTTTCAGCTAACTCAGATCCTCCATGTTCCTATAAAGAAGAAGTTTTGAGATACAAATACAGATTCTATGTGGGTGCCAGTAATGGAGTCAGGTCTTCCATTTTAAATACATTGCATTCTTCTGTTGTGGGAGGACACTCTGGTATGCTGGCCACTTATGTCAGGGCCAAGAATTACTTCTACTGGCCTAAGATGAAGCAAGATATACTTCTTTTTGTTGTTGAATGTGATACTTTCCAAAGGAACAAAGGATAGCACACCTTTCCATCTGGATTATTGCATCCACTTCCAGTGCCAGAACATGCTTGGAAACATATCACAATGGACTTCATTGAAGGCCTTCCTCAAAGTAATAGAAAAAGTGTTATTTTGGTGGTTGTTGATAGGCTCACTAAATACAACCATTTTATTTCCCTTCAACACCCTTACACAACTGATACTGTGGACAAAGCATTCCTAGATCAAGTATTTAAGCTTCATGGATTGCCTGCATCCATAGTTTCAGATAGAGATAAAGTCTTTACTAGTAACTTCTGGAAAGATTTGTTTAACTCATAGGGCACAAGCTTAAATCTCAGCACAACTTACCATCCCCAAACTGATGGTCAATCTGAAAGAGTTAACTCTTGCTTTGAGACTTATTTGAGATGTATTACTGGTCATAAACCCAACAAATGGTGTCAATGGATTTCTCTTGCTGAATGGTGGTATAATAGTAGTTATCACACTAGTTTGAGAATGTCTTCTTTTTAGGCACTTTATGGCTACTTACCACCTCACATGGCCTTTCTTACGTCTGCAACAACTTCAGTAGCTGTTGTTGAGACTTACTTGAAAGAGAGGGAGGATATGCTAGAAATTATCAAGGAATCACTTCACAAGGATCAAGCAAGAATGAAGTTCTTTACTGATCAATCTAGAACTGACAGAGCTTTTCTTGTGGGACACATGGTTTATTTAAAGCTTCAGCCTTACATACAAGCTTCAGTTACTCTGAGAAAGAATTTTAAGCTTGTTGTTAAGTATTATGGCCCACTCCCTATTTTGCAGAAAATTGGTCATGTTGCTTATAGGTTACACTATATCTTGATTTCTAGTCTACGATTAGTTAAGTCTCGGATTAGGATAGAAGTGTAGTTGAGAAACGGACATCACGACAGTCATCCTTGCGTTCTACTATTTGAAGGCGAAGATCAACCAGAGATTTTGGATAACTTCTTCAACAAAAGGTTAGTAAAGACTAAACCACCTATTTCTCAAGTTGTATTCATCTTTCTATCTATGAGATGTTGTCGCATAACTAATTAGATTTTCGTAAGCATATCAAGAATTTTGAGTCAAGTTTATCTTGGTAATTAGTTCTCGAAATATATATGACTAAGCTTAATAAATATTTATTCATACTTGATGAATTTCGGTTAAGGATAATTTGTGGTTCGTGATATAAATTTCTTGAAACAGTAATATGTTTCATTGATGTTATTTGGGAATATTTCGAATTGATCTAGAGAGAAATATAGAACTACTGAAAATCTGGATAAGGAAAGTATGCATACCAGTTTCACAAACTGGGAAAACTGTTATAGGTCCGGAGCCGTAGTACATGTACCCAGTACACGTACCGTCATAGCTGTAGTTCTGCAGCGACTTACCGATATGCATACCCAGTATCCATATATACCACAAAAAGTCTATGAACTCGTGAACCTGGAATGGTACGCATACCTAGTATGCATACCTAAAACTGTTGGTTCTGTAACCGGTATGGTATCCATACCCGGTATGCAAACCGAAAATGTTATGTATGTTCCGGAACTTATATTTGTCTTAAGGGTATGCATACTTGGTACATTTACCATGACAAATATAGTCACGAATAAGGTTGAAGTACACGTTCCTGGTACACGTACTTACCCTGTCGAATATTTTCTGATGCACATAAAATTATTTCTCTGAGATAATTCGCATTTAAATAAATATTTAAGAACACTATATAGACATGATTGATCATACTATTATATCCTATGGTTGTGACTCAAACTTAAAAGTCTTAAGTGTTTATGAAAATGATTAATCTTATGGTTCAATCAGCTAACCGTTTATGAACATTGTCTTTGTATATGGTTCAGTTATGGTTCATCCTAGCCAGAGTGTATATCTTGCTATGTCAACCACATTTCAAAGATCCATCTAACAGTAGATATTGTTTGCTTGGTTCCAAAGCTATCTTAGCTTAAACCTAAAGCAACTTATGCTTTGAAAGCCTATAAAAGGGGAACCTCAAACAACTGGGATCTTTGAATCCCGACACTACTTTTGTGTGTCCTAGTTGTAAATTAAAATCATCAACTTCTTAAAACCCTTTTAGGGTTTAGCGACTAAAAGGACTTCATAGGGATTCATGAAGCCATGTCCAGCTATTGTTTATCTTGATAGCTCGAGTATCCTAATCTTGTTTGATTGTTGAGCTTTCTCCATCAATCAACATAGATAGAAATTATCAAAGTTCTCTCCATCTCAGACTTTGTTGATTCGACAAGTTTAATACTTGTGAGGTGAATAATAATCCAGGCTGGTCTTCGGAAAGCATAAGTCTGGATTTTGAGGTTAGCTATACTTTGTCTTTTTCTATCGATTTACAGTCTCACCTTGATCTAGAATCAAAAAGGAAATTACACAAATAGGTGGGAGGCAGATTGGTTTAAAGTCTTCAATCGAGTTGAAGCAACTCTTAGGCTATAAAGGACGTCAGCTAAGGGAATCAATTTCGTGGAGTCCTGCTGGGATTCGAGATCATAAGGACCGCGACTGTAACTGAATTTTTTTGAGGGTTTAATTCGTTCTCAACCACATTTCAGTCTGAAGTTAATTGGTAGTAGGATAGTGTCTGTAGCGGCTTAATACAGTTTGGTGTTTAATCTGAACTAGGTCCCGGGGTTTTTCCGCATTTGCGGTTTCCTCATTAATAAAATTTCTGGTGTCTGTGTTGAAAAGATGAGGGTACCCAAATACACCATAATTTTTTATTTATCAACTTATAAGTCCTCTTACCAAGTGTGATCGTCTATGGACAAATTCGAGACAATACAAAAACTTCGGTATACACACTTTGTGTGATCGTATATGGATATGAGATCGAGACAATACGACAACAAGATAACTTGTGTTATTGACTATGGATACAAGATCGAGACAATATGACAACAAAGTGATCAATTGATAATAGGTTCAGAATCAACTGAAACTCTATATGATCAATATCAAGTGTTATGGAGCTAACGTACATGTGTAATTTACTTTTAACTATAATAAACAACAATTATAATCGTGGAATAGAAAAGTAAATGACATAGAAAGATTTTATTAATGAGGAAACCGCAAATGCAGAAAAACCAAGGGACCTAGTCCAGTTTTGAATACTCTCAGAATTTAGTCGCTATACAAAATCAAATTCCAATTTGTATAGCTAAGACCAATCAGACTACCCCTAGCTACTTAGTTTCCTTAATATCCCTGCGCCTTCGACTTCTACATTCACGTACGTGAATAACAAGTCCTTTGGATCGTATTCCAAATAGAAAATGAAGAATTTGTTTGGTAACAATCTTGCTAGAAGATAAGACGAGTTGTTGATAAAGGCTCTTGTGTTTCTAATAAACTCCTTTGTGTGGTTAGATCAATCTATCCAATAACTACCGAAATAGTCAAGTTTAGATTCACACTCAATGATATAGATCTCAAAGAAAAACTATAGAGAATACCGATCTCATACAACTAATCAATCATATCTATCAAAGATAAACTAATTCTAGTTGGATCCCACCCGACCAAGGTTTGTGCACTAAATCCACAAGATATGAAAACTAATAAGAATTCTTCTTCGTCTTCAAATCTTCTATTGCCTTCAAAACCTGCACAACATCATTGAATCCTCTTCTGATCAATCACACACATAACGGATTCTGTTAGCAATGCATTATCACAAGATGTCTTTAGATCTAACAACAGTTCTAAAGATCCCATCGATACTTTGATCTAGTCTGAAAGAATCTTATATCAGAAGAGAAGATTCTCAAGAATAAACAAATAGGTGCAATCAAAGTTTCAACAACCGTTAGTCAATCAAATCAATAATCGAAAACTACAATAACAACGTAATTATCTAGTTTCCCACCAACGGTACTCGTAGAGATTTTTGATCCCACAAAAGTCTTTAAACGAGCGATCGTAAGAGATTTCACCTAATTAGGATACTTTCCTCTCCGAATAGAAGGATCCACCAGAAACAACAAGAAATGAAGTTTTCCTGTCTCTTAAGATAGTTTGCTAGAAATGCCAATTTAGGTACTTATAGTCCAAGGTTGTTTGGAGAACAAGGAAATTCCAAAACGAAAAATATTCTCAAGATATGCAATAAAGTACCTAATTTCAGTTTTCCTATTTCCACTTAAATTCCAAACCTATATTTCCGAAAACTCTCATATAAAACTTCTATTATTAGTCTAGCACATTAACTAATAATATTTTCCAAAGGATATGCTTTAATTGATGGTAATTAAAACATATATAATTAAATTCATAATTAAAGGCTTTTCAATTTTTCGGACCAGGGATCACCTTGAGTATCAAGGAATATCGTTGAACAATAAATGACAAGAGTTAATGCTCATTTTCAAAGTATGTTGACATCTTTACACAACTGTAATTCACATAAAATTCAATCAAATTAGGGGAAATAAAATATGAGAGAAGAAAAGAGTTGTTTGGTTAATGAATCAGTTAGATTCAAAGGATTATTAATCAGTTTTTAGGGTTGCAGAGAAGAATGGAAGGCGCAGCTAAGGAAAAACGCAAGGAATGAACGACTTTCGATGAGGTAACCCTTCTTACCATTATCATCTTCTCTGAACTGTTGATTCGAGAAAACCCTAACTCCAATTTACCATTATCATCTTCTCTGAATTCCAACACAAACCCTAACTCCAATTTTCCATTATCATCTTCTCTTTCCATTATCATCTTCTCTGAACTGTTGATTCGAGAAAACCCTAACTCCAATTTACCAATATCATATTCTATGAACTGCTGATTCGAGACAAACCAAACCTAATTAAATCAAAACCACTTCAATTCCACAGGATCTTTGATCGATTGTTGTTGATGGTGGCGATTGATTGTTCCTGAGTAAAAGAAAAGAAGAAAAGAAATCGATTCCCTTATCCGCGTAAAATAGATGTGCAGAAAGATACAATATATATGTGCGTAATTATCCCAAAACAGAACCGACCGATATCGACCATACGATCGCATCTGTGTGTCCAGGAATTACTCCCCCCGCCATTTTTTTTGAGGCCCCACAATTGTCGATCCTACGGACAGCTTTGTCCCAGACACAAAGACAATATTTCCAGCAGTGGTTGGCAGAATGAAATATAAGTAATGGTTTGTCCTTTCCTATCATCGAGGCCTTTTCAGCACAATTGGCTCCAGAGTTGGCAGAAAACTCTACAGTTAAGCGTGCTCGGGCGGGGAGTAATCCAGGTATGGGTGACCTCCCGGGAAGTTGTTGTTGGATAACCACAGCGATGCCCGTTGAAAACCCCACACTGCCGGATGAGCGCAGTGGCTAAGTGGGGACAGTATCGGTGGAGGGACGGGTCATTACAAATGGTATCAGAGCCGACGACGGGTCACCTTCCGAGGGTGGGAAGGTACGCTGGACGGGGTTGGTCCAGGTGCCTCTCATGAGGGGAAGGGAACATCGGATATCTGGGCTTGTGGATATATTTTGGAGCCGAGGACGGCTCCAATTTAAGGTGGTGGTATTGTAATACCACGATATTCAGCAGTGGTTAGCCGAATGGAATATAAGTAATGGTTTGTCCTTTCCTGTAATGACCCGTCCCTCCACCGATATTGTCCCCACTTAGCCACTGCGGTTATCCAGCAGTGTTATCCAGCAGTGTGGGGTATTCAACGGGCATCGCTACGGTAATCCAGCAGAAACTTCCCAGGAGGTCACCCATCCCTGGATTGCTCCCGCCCGAGCACACTTAACTGCATAGTTTTCTGCCAACTCTGGAGCCAATTGTGCTGAAAATGCCTCGGTGATAGGAAAGGAAAAACCATTACTTATATTCCATTCGGCCAACCACTGCTGAATATCGGGGTATTACAATACCACCACCTTAAATTGGAGCCGTCCTCGGCTCCAGAATATATCCATAAGCCTAGATCTACAACGTTCCCTGCCCCTCATGAGAAGCACCTGGACCAACCCCGTCCAGCGTACCTTCCCACCCTCGGCAGGTGACCCGTCGTCGGCTCTGATACCATTTGTAATGACACGTCCCTACACCGATATTGTCCCCACTTAGCCACTGCGCTCATCCGGCAATGTGGGGTTTTCAACGGGCATCGCTGCGGTTATCCAGCAGCAACTTCCCGGGAGGTCACCCATCCATGGATTACTCCCGCCCGAGCATGCTTAACTGCAGATTTTTATGCCAACTCTGGAGCCAATTGTGCTGAAAAGGCCTCGGTGATAGGAAAGGACAAACCATTACTTATATTTCATTCGGCCAACCACTGCTGAATATCGGGGTATTACAATACCACCACCTTAAATTGGAGCCGTCCTCGGCTCCAGAATATATCCACAAGCCCAGATCTCCGACGTTCCCTGCCCCTCATGAGAAGCACCTGGACCAACCCCGTCTAGCGTACCTTCCCACCCTCGGCAGGTGACCCGTCGTCGGCTCTGATACCATTTGTAATGACCCGTCCCTCCACCGATATTGTCCCCACTTAGCCACTGCGGTTATCCGGCAGTGTGGGGTTTTCAACGGGCATCGCTGCGGTAATCCAGTAGAAACTTCCCAAGAGGTCACCCATCCCTGGATTTCTCCCGCCCGAGCACGCTTAACTACAGAGTTTTCTGCCAACTCTGAAGCCAATTGTGCTGAAAAGGCCTCGGTGATAGGAAATTTAATACCCCCGATATTCAGCAGTGGTTGGACGAATGGAATATAAGTAATGGTTTGTCCTTTCCTATCACCGAGGCCTTTTCAGCACAATTGGCTCCAGAGTTGGTAGAAAACTCTGCAGTTAAGCGTGCTCGGGCGGGAGTAATCCAGGGATGGGTGACCTCCCGGGAAGTTGCTGCTAGATAACCGCAGCGATGCCCGTTGAAAACCCCACACTGCCGGATGAGCGCAGTGGCTAAGTGGGGACAATATCGGTGTAGGGACGTGTCATTACAACAACAAACCCTAATTCTGAATCTGCACAAGTTCATGAAGAAAATATGTAAATCATGGAAAATCGGATTTGCATCTTGGAACCAGTTCTACCACTCTTCCAAATAAGTTTAGAATTGGTTCTACCAAAATTCCAAACTACTATGTGATTGGTCATACTAAGACACAATGGTTAGTTGTGATCGGTCCTACCAAGTCACATACATGGGTTCGGATCGTTTATACCAGTCACATGGATCAGTTCTACCTAAACATGGTACCTACTTGTGATCGGTCACACCAGACACTAGGATCGGTCATACCAATTACAAGGATCGGTTCCATCTACACATGGTATCTACTTGTGATCGGTCATACCATCTCATGGTGATTACTTAGGATCGGTTACACGAATTACCAGAACCGGTCATACCAAATCATAAGTCTAGGTATTGTGATCGGTTATACCAATATACATAACCTGAGTTAAGATCGGTTCTACCAACTCACACATATTGGTCATCCAAATAATATGCAATGAATAGCCGAACCAATATACCTATTGATTTCCCTTTCAATTCATGAAACAAGTTCACGAACTTACTTCCTTTAAACAAATGTAAAACATTGTTTCCTAGATGAAATCTTCACCATAAACCCATACTCATAATCATAAAACTATATACAAGATTATGTCAATGTCATATCCACGAAGTTCAAAAGATAAGCATTATACTTCGTAATATAATTCCTTAATACCATGACCATACTATTATGATAATGTCTATCTACTAGAGTATTATTTATATACAAGCTTTGCATGTTATGTGTAAGGACCCGCAAGTAGGTCAATGGCTATTGATTAGCCAAATGACAATAACGTCGCATAGTCACTTAATTAATTTAATTTAAACATTAATCTATGTAAATTATTAAGATAATACTTTGAAAAAACCAATAGTACCATTGGATGTATCTCAAAAAGTTATGAAAAATGGACTACTATAACACGTTATTCGGATACCTGACGAGCGAGATATGAAAGCCGGGAAGTTGTTGTGATATGTTTGACCCAAGTCAAAACGTGTTTGACCGAGCTTGACCTTATTAGGCTACTTTAATGATTAGATTAATTTAATCTTGGTTACTAATAATTAATGTGAAAAATACTAGAACCCCCCTACTATGTGGGTTCAACATTTACAAGCCCCACAAAATGGATCTTCCACCCTCAACTCCATACTTTCAAATTTTCATATTTCTAGGCCCAGAACTTTTATTTTTGGGGCCAGGTTTTAAATTTTTCCGGATTTGCTGACGTCAGCGGATCTTTTAATAAATCATAAAAAATCAAAATTAACCTTCAATATTTATAGACGTTTTATACCTACCAGAAACTGAAAATCAAATCAAATTCAGCTCTTTCTTCTCTCCGCTCTCGTTCAGAAATAGAATTGGAGATTTTTTTCCAGACGAATTCGTGTGTTTGATAGTTTCATACTGAAGTTCGTTAGGTTGATAGGAAGAAAACGAGAAGAAGAACAATATATTGTTAATTTTCTCTCAATTCGTTGAGCTGTATTCATCTGTTTTTCAGATCTGACGAGATTTTGAAGATGCATTGATGAACAACAAATAGGTTTGTTCGATTTATCTTTTATGTTGCTTGATTCACTAGTTTTCTGATAGATTTTTTGATTTCAATATTCTACTTATTTGGATTTTTGTTCTGTTTCGAATTTGTTGAGTCTGAGAAGAGGAAGAAGACAGTTGGGAATACAGAAATCAACGTAGGTACGAATTGTGATTTAGTTTTCAATTCAATTGATTTTGATTGTTACCATTTCGATCAAGTTTTTTCATTTTTTTTATATTTGGTTTTGATACTGAGTATGTTTTTGTTGATGCTTACACATGTTTGTTTGATACTGAGAAGAGGAACAGAAGAAACATTTTTTCAGAAGAATGAAAATAACAATCTAGGTAAGAATTTTATGTTGTTTTGATCTCAGATCTATTTTCAATTTTTTTTGAATTATTTGTTGTTCTTTCGTGTCTGATCTGTTAATTTGTTGTTATAGTTTTTGTTGATACTGAGAGGAGTATGAATAAACAATTTTGTTTCAAAAAAACAACTTCAAATTGATTTTATACATGTTGTTTTTTTGTTATAGTATGTGTAACTTGAGGTTACACATATATATCCTGTTTTATTTTAAGCATGCTTAAGGAAGATGCAGATGTTTTTTAGTTGCAGCATGTGTAATTTTAGTTTACACATATATATCATGTTTGTATTTTTAAGCATGTGTGAGGAAGATGCAAATGTTTTTTAGTTACAGCATGTGTAATTTTAGTTTACACATATATATCTTGTTGTATTTTAAGAATGTGTAAGTTGAAGTTACATATATATGTCATGTAACATGTTTATTTGTAAATAATTGTATCATCTGTATCTTTTACTTATATTTAGCTTTCCGCATAGAATATACTTCTCACGAGGGGGAAACGCCCCCGAGTGAATTGCGTTCGTTTTCAAATTTTGATATTGTTATTGTGTGTTTGATATTTTTCAGGTTGTCATGGCTGATGTTAGTTGCGTTGTTGTTAGTTGCATTGCTGTTGTTCGCTACTTTTCTGATTTCATTACCCTGCGTGTTAGTATTGATATCAAACTTGATGAGTTTAAGGAACAAGTTTGCAGGGAATGGAAGCATTTTACTCCACTTGGTATTACTTTCTTCTTCCAAGAAAGTGGGAAAGATTTTCCGCTTGACTGTGATTTTTCATTGCAAGCTCTTATATCCATCACAAATGGTAAACAAAAGACCAGTGTTGATGTTTTCTTGCAAAATGTTCCTCATGTTTCCTATTCCTCCAGCTCTAGGGAAGATTCTTCTATTTCTAGTGGGTTTAGTAGTATGTCTTCGTCCAGAAACAATCTTACTATAACAAGGTATTTGGAAGATAAAAGCAAGCCTGCGAAACCTTTGTTATTAGATGGTTGGCCCAAGGTTCTTGGTGAGATTGGTCATGTGTTTTTTGAAGGATTTAAGAAAGTCAGGGTTGCTTTCACCAAGTATCGTCTTCGCGCTGGTTTCAAAATGATTGTAACTCACAATGAGCGTTCTAGGTTCACGGCTAAGTGTGAAGATGAAAAATGCGGCTGGAAATTCCATGCAGCTTCTATCGATGAGAGGAACGAAATGTTTCAGGTAGGTTTTCGCTGTTCTGTCATCTAATACTTAGCATATGTTATGTGTTGTTACAGTATGTGTAACTTTGGTTTACCCATGATGTTTTTTGCACCATATTATTTTTTGGTTGAATTCTTTTATATTTTGTATGAACATCTCCAGGTCAGGTCTTATAACCTTGAGCACATTTGTGGTGCTGATGGGCGCAACTTGAACCAAACATAATCCACCATCTTCTCGTCTAGTTTGATTGAGGAAGAAGTTCAGAAAAATCCTCACAAGAAGCCCACACAAATTGTTGCTGATTTCCAGACCAACTATGGGATTAACATGGAGTACTATCAGGCCTATAATGCTATGGAAAAGGTTTATGACACGATTTATGGCGACGATGTGAAGTCCTACTCTCACTTGGTATGATATATTGATGCTATAAGGGACACCAACCCTGGTAGTGTGATGAAGTTTGAACGTGCAGATAAACAGTTCCAACGGATCTTCATCACATTTGCTGCATGCATCAAGGGGTACCGGTTTTGTCGTCCAATGGTATACTTGGATGCTACTTTCCTTACTGGTACATTCAAAGGTTGCTTGATGGAAGCTACTGGGATCAATGGTGGTTGTAGGAGCGGAATATCACAGCAAATGATAACTTACGAAATTATGAAGAGAAAATACATTTTGCGAGTATAGAATATTTTGCGAAGATAAAGAAATCACGAAGAACGTTTTACGAGTAAAGGAAGTTCGTGAAGTATTTGCGAAGGTTCGTATGATGATTCTTTGGTCCGAAATTAAGGGAAAGATTAGTTGTTATCCAATGTGTAAAATCATATAAATATCCATTTAGGCATGAGAGGAAAGGGGAGACACATTTTGAGAGAGAGGATAATTTTAGTAGGAGGAGAGAGAAAATGTGAGGAGAGATTTTATTTCTTTATCATCTTCTTCCCCAAAATTCTAGAGCTCCAATTATTCATTAATGGAGTCTCAATTGTAAAATCATGTAATTACATACAATCACTAGTGAAGCATCGTGGATGTAGATCACATTGATCGAACCACGTAAAAATCTTTGTGTCTCCTTTACAATCTTAGTATTTAAATTCTTAGTTTCATATCAAATTAATTAGATTTAGGAATCATTTTAATGGATTCTTATAAGGGTGTAGTTGTGAGATAATCAGCAACTACATAATTGGCGCTAGAAACAGGGACCTAATCTTGTTGGTTCAAGAAAGTTAGAAAAAATTGGTTATTGATGGTGATGAATTGTACCGGATTTATGAGTTTTGAAGACAGAAATGGAAGTTCTTTTGTTGGCATCTTCAAACAACAAACACATTAGTAGTAGTTCAGGAAGAGAAATGTGAAGAAATCGTCAAGCAAAATGAAATTTACACATGCTACGTCAACAATCGCTTCCAAAAAGGACAAATTTCTTCTCACTTTTCTTATTCTTTGTTTCATTTTTCAAAATTTGGGAATTTCAAAACACAAATTGAAAAATAATTTTTTTTGCGATCTAAACTTTGCTTTTTGTAGAAATTTGATTTATTATGAAAATTTTGAATTTAAAAATGTTTTTGCTATAAATTTGTAGTAACCAAATCTCGTTTTACAAATTTGTTTAAAGAATTTCTGACAAAATCAAAATTCAAGATTTTCTGTTGGTTAGAGATTTAGAGACTTACATTTCGCAAGAACAAAAAATAAGTAGAATATATGGAAAGTTTTCATTCTTCATAGGCAAACATTACTCATCTTAATGATCTATAAATTGCTAACCAAATTTACTGATCGTTTGCAGCAAATTTTTTGCAAAGTTCTGCGTCATTGATGAAGAAATATCATTCCTACGAAGAAACGGGATAAATGTCATCATGAGTTCGAATCTTACGAACAGAAATGTCCAGGGAGAAGAAGAAGAAATTCAGTAGGACGGGGTGAAGTTCAGTATTTCATTTTGCACAAGACAATTCGAGTTACATAAACTGTCCAGGGAGAGATTAAATGGATTTATCCTTCCTGTAATTTGTTGGATCAACAATTTCGTTTAATAATTGGTCCTCTTCTCTCTCTACTAATTTCGTTTAATATTTTCCTGAAATTTCATTACCCATATTCAGTAAGTCAACTCGCCGTAATCAGCGATACAATAAGGAATGACGGGAAGAAAGAACAACAGAACACATTTGATGATGAAGAGAAGTACAAATGCGAAAATATAATTAGACAAAGTTGAAGTAAGAAGGAAATGTTAGGCGAAGATCAGTTAGGGAAGACGAGACAAAGACGAAGTCTACTTCGTAAGATGTTACAGCAAAGATAATACTTCTTTGAATCACGATGATAGTGATTGACGAAGTAGGATAGATAATTTGATTCTCCTTATATGAGCTGTCAAGGGAAAAGGAATAAGATGTTCTGTAAAATTCATTAAGAAATGAATACTTCATAAAAGAGGAGAATTCGTAATATTTAACTTCGTGGAACATCTTTATTCGCAAAAATAAACATGCTCTCTGCCTCAGTACTGAGATTAAAGTCAACAACAAAGACTTTGGGTTAGAAGCTTATTCAAGGTTCATTTCGTCAGCAATTCATAAACCCAATTATCTCGTAGCTAAACAAGGAGACAAATTACTTCGCAAGAAACCAAAGGAGATACGGACCAGCCTAAAGAGAACGAAGACCGTCTGCAACCAAGCCAAGTCGTAGCAATGAACCAGCAGGAGTTGAATACATAAAATTGCAACAGGAACTGAAAGAAAGATACACTGGGGAACTATCAACTTTATTCCTTTATTGAATACTTACGAAGAGGAACTGAAAGTTATATAGTTAATTAAATATGTGAAGTATCTCTCAATATATACTGAAGAGGAAATCACACCAAATTAAGTACACTATGATTAAGTCCACTATGATTACCAAATTAATTCCACTATGATTACTTACAGGAAAGCTCTATTATGATTACTTAATTACGAAGTCCCACCAAATCACAGGAAATATACTTACAAAGAGTGTTCGCAGCAAGATTACTAAGATGGTGTTTTGAAAAGGCTATTGTACGCAAGAAGAATGTTTCTTACGAACGTTCGCAGCAATATTACTGGGTTCGCAAATGAAGAGAAGTAACACCAGATATTAAGAGTTTGATTCACATATACTAGTTCGCATATCTACGTTTGTTCGCAGTATATCATAGTTCGTAGCATATATCTCTTTATATATTTCATGAAGGGTCATCAGTTCGCAAGAATTAGAAGTTCCGAACATAATAGTTCACTCGAAGCTAAACCAAACTGCGAAGAGAAGAAGCAGGGACGAAGAGAAGACTTGTATAACGGATAGCCATGAAATAATAAGTAGTGTGGAACGAGTAAGAAGAGTTTCAACATTAATGTTCGCAAATATTTTACGCATGTTCGCAAATATTTTACGAGTGGAAAGAGTCTTCTATCTGCCCAAAGACGTGGGATAATTTTGAAGATTTGATAGAAGTTGTATTTATCATCGATTGCTGCCCTTGGTTTGAGTTTTCAGACCTGGAGGTTTTGGCTTCTGGAGATGAGAGGGATGCTTTGCCAAATAATCCAGACGAGCTTGTTGACTCCGAAGACAGTAAGGCAATAAGTGGAGATGAAGAAGATATATTTAGAGATCTCTTTTCCAGGGAAGGCTTTCATCTTACATACGTAGATAATCCTTCACTTTCTCATTCTCGGGTCACTTTGGGGGAAGAACTTCTTATGGATACAAGTGATATAGCTGGTTTTTTGACAGGATTCCGTGTTTATCTTGATCACCCTGCCAAAGTAAAGCGCTTAATTCTTACTACAAAGCTCACGAATAGCACCGATAGGAAGAAAGAGGGCGCAAGGAATCGTGAATCTTATCCAAGCCTACGTGTCTATGCTGATGGGAGTTAAAAGACTTGTTCGCAAGATGAATCATCTTCGCAAGATAGTAATTTTAAAGCCTTGACCGCAATCTGCAAATAACTACAAGAATACTTGACGTACCATAGTGAAGAATATGATGGTTATTGAAGTTATCTGAGTTAAAGAAGCAAGATAAGCAACACCGAAAATGACTTAGTTAACTCGAAAACGCCAGTAGTTATAATGTGAAGAATTTTACATTGCGTGAAGATCAGCAGCATCTCTAACGTGAAGAAACTTTCCAGGATTTCACAAGGCAAATCTTTATTAGTTACTTATCATCTCACTCCGTCAGCAATCAGTTATGAATTACTTTGTTGAACCCATTAGCTAGTCTGCGTGATTAAAAACTAGTTCTGCATGAGTTGAATGGGAAGATGACATTCTCCAATGCAGTTTTGAGAAGAAACAAAATTATTCTGCGAAGATATATACTAGACCTGAAAATAAAGACAAATGTAGACAATTACCATTTATGAAACGAACAGTGCTCCAAGGATCAATTCATTTTACCAACAGAAAGTTGATAACGACAAATGGAGAAAAATGAAGAAGGTGTTAATTGATGAAGCAAAATTTTATGAGAAGATGATTTATGGTTCGCAACTCATCGCAGCCTCAAATCTGCATAGCCATTGTATGGACGTGATAAAAGGATTATATACATAATAGAATTCAAGGATCTGTAAAAGATAGAATGTCTGTGAAGTTACTTTTTCAACTCAAAATAGCGAGCAATCCTTTACAAATGCGAAGCACAACGTTGCAAGAATACTGCTGCGAAGATTAATTCTGCGAAGAAAGAACTGAAGCCGTTGATAGGAAACACTTCACTAATATTGGGGCAACCAAAGTTGCTCATTTGGTCCATAACATCTACTGTTACAGTGACAAAAATCGCTTCTAAAGGGAAGAACAGAATATTGCGAAGAAATAGTAAACAACAGCTAAAAGGAAACGTTTATCAAAAGGACCATACAAGAACAAGAGGGACATCTTGAGGAAAACATACATAACAACTAAAAGGGAAGTTTAACCTAGCCACAGCCAAAAGGGAAATACAGCCATGAAGATGAATACAAATTCAGCAGTTCAGATAATTGAAGGGGAGATAATAAGTGAATGCAACACGCACAACTTATTTTCATTTCGTAAAAAATAAGCCAGCAAAGAGGAAGACTATGAGTTTGAAAACTCAATATCGAATCTTCCGCTCGCAAATTTTTTCTTTTAGTCATCTTTTTCCTTTTTTGCAGTAATTTTCTTTATTACTTATAAATTTTATTACTCGCAGAAACAACAAGGAGATTCACTAAGAACACCATCGCAACATTCCAGAAATTCGCAAAAGATTTTTGGATATTTCGCAAGAAGAAAGTGGGAGATTAATTCGCAGACATATTTCGCAAAAAATAGTAAAGCATATACTTCGCAAGTGACAACAAGCCATAAGAGGTAAGTACCATTTCCTTGAATATTTTATTTACAGAAGATAAAAAATTTTGATTATATTCACCAAAAGCGATATACTCGCAAAATTTCTAAGATTTCAAAACATTTCAAAGATTTTTAGATCGGTTAAAAGTGATACAATCTCAAGATTCAAAAATGAGTTTATCGCAAAAATTTAACGATCTCAAAATTTTTCAAAGACTTCAAAATTACAAAAAATAGAGAAAATTAAATTCTTATATTTCTATAGAACAATTTTGATTAATACTTCTCATACTTCTTATACTAAACATTTCATGAAAACATTCAACATTTTATGTACATGAAAAATTTACGATGAATTTTTAAAAGGCGAAAAAATACCGCCATTTACGATTAACTTGCGAATAAAAGACCGCAATCTGTGATCAGCCTTCAAAAAAGAAAGAGAGCCGCAGAAAATTTTATACAGGAAAATCTTTGTGGCGTACACCCTAGTTCGCGAAGCTATATTTCGTAAGAGGCAAAGTCCTAAAGTACGTCATTTAAGGGGGTACCTATAACGTGGCTAAGGGTAACCGGAACACCACCAAGGGCCCTTAGTACATGGTAAAAATTTTGGGGTACAACCCAATAATGGGGTACCTATCCGGGTTAGACACCTTGGATTCTCACCTAATCTAGCGACATTACGCAATATAAAATGCGGTGTAAGAGGATTTAGGTTGGGCGACTAAGGCATACTGTCTTTCCCAAGAAGTGCGAGAAAAACGATCAAGGCGCCGAGGTACACGGTTGAGTCAAGAGTGCCGGGTGAGGTTGAACCACATCTGCCATTTTTGACAAGTCTTGGCAAATGATGCACTTGGCCCAAAGATACCCCATAGGGTGCAACCTCGTAACTATAAGCCCTATAGGCAAAAAGGATAAGAGGTTGCGATCAAAAGCTGGTTGTTGGCAGAACCGGATGGGAAGAGCTAACCTTGTATGGTCGATGTACGCTTCCTTGAAGGGGAAATCAGGGGGAAGATAAAGGGCAGCAACCTCCATTAGGGAGCTGATACGTGCTATAAGACGCAAATGTCATGAGGCTTCTTGTTTGCGAAAACATAAAGGCTTGTCATATTTGTGCAACAAATGAAGTTCTGCGAGCCTTCTAAAAAAAAAAAAAAAAAAAAAAAAGGAAAGGAAGAAAGAAAGAAAGAAAAGAATAAAGAACTCGCAGAACATAGTAAAGAAGTTAAGATGAGATCAATGGGTTTTATGTTCGCAAGAATATTTAGGCCTATCATATTGTCGCAACAATTCCTGAAGAGGCTAAAATACTATACAAAAAAGATAAGGCAAGATCAATGGGTTTTTGCATGAAAGTGTAAGAACGTCCTGTGATTTTGTCGCTACAAAAGAGGTGGCAAAATAAGACCTTTACTTAGGAAGGCATGATAAGACCACAGCAATTAATGAAATTCATTACAATCATTGAAGAAATTATACAAGAATATACATCATGAAGTTTTGAAGAGAAGACAACTTCGTCAAGATCATTGAAGAATTTTGAAGACAATTCCATCAAAATCATTGAAGAATTTTGAAGACAATATATATCAAAGAAGACAATTCCATCAATATCATTGAAGAATTCTTACAAGAATATATATCACGAAGTCATACCAGAAGAGGCGATTTCATTCGCGAGAATACACAAATAAACTTACGAAGATGATTATATGAATAGAGGCAACTCAAAGATATATCAATTTTACTGCAGCAAAATGAGCTAAGTAACACAAACGTTAACTATGCATTATAATAGATAAGTATTCACATCATACAAGCATCATACTTGCATCGTACAAGCATCATATTTGCATCATACTCGCATCATTCAAGCATCATATTTGCATCATAAATGCATTGCATAAACATTTCATGGCATAAGCATCGCATAAACATTTCATAACATAATCATTACATAAGTATTATGTTCGCACAAATATTTTACAAAATTTTACAAGAAAATACCGCGAAACTTCGCAGAAAAATTCATAACTCGCAGAACTATTCATAGTTCGTAACACTATGTTCGCAACACTATGTTCGCAACATTAAGTTCGCAACACTATACACAACACTATTCGCAACAGTAAGTTCGCAGCACTATTCAGAAGTTCAGAAATTCACAGAAAATACCAAAAATTCAAAGAAAAATTCAGAAATTTGCAGAAAAATTCAGAAGTTAGCAGGGTTACCATTTGAGGCAAAAGCAAGATAAGAATAGAGATGCAATTTAATTATTCAACATTTTCTCAAGGATTCTCCTTCATAGATAAAGAACAGAGACAACTATGGATACTAAAGAAAATATTTGATGTTCTTTATCTTCTCAGCAAGAATCCTCACCAAAAGTGGAATAATAATTTCACATGAACAGAGGCAATATTTATCATTCTCATCAAGGATATTTTATATTTCATATATAATTCAAGGATTAAATACTTCTTATACTTCTTAAGGATACTTCATACTTCTTATATATTCCGAGGATTAAGTACTTCTTATACTTCTTCAAGGATATTTTATATTTCTTATACTTCATACTTCGCAAGATGATACTTATAATTACTTCTTAAAGCTTCAGAACTTCGCAAAAGAATAGAGGCAAGTATATACTTTTCAAGACTAGTATTCTTTAGCTCGTTCCTTCATCAACAAAGATCAAATATTACTACAACAACGGATTTTTTCTTAAAGATCGCTCTTCAAGCAATATTCAAGAAAAAAGAGGCAAGATGTAGGAGCGGAATATCACAGCAAATGATAACTTACGAAATTATGAAGAGAAAATACATTTTGCGAGTATAGAATATTTTGCGAAGATAAAGAAATCACGAAGAACGTTTTCGAGTAAAGGAAGTTCGTGAAGTATTTGCGAAGGTTCGTATGATGATTCTTTGGTCCGAAATTAAGGGAAAGATTAGTTGTTATCCAATGTGTAAAATCATATAAATAGCCATTTAGGCATGAGAGGAAAGGGGAGACACATTTTGAGAGAGAGGATAATTTTAGTAGGAGGAGAGAGAAAATGTGAGGAGAGATTTTATTTCTTTATCATCTTCTTCCCCAAAATTCTAGAGCTCCAATTATTCATTAATGGAGTCTCAATTGTAAAATCATGTAATTACATACAATCACTAGTGAAGCATCGTGGATGTAGATCACATTGATCGAACCACGTAAAAATCTTTGTGTCTCCTTTACAATCTTAGTATTTAAATTCTTAGTTTCATATCAAATTAATTAGATTTAGGAATCATTTTAATGGATTCTTATAAGGGTGTAGTTGTGAGATAATCAGCAACTACAGTGGTAAAGGTTTTTTTTTTTTTTTTTTTTTGAACAACTTCAGTTTACAAATAACTGAGAGTTACACATGTGTAACTCTCAGTTACACATTACTTTACTCAGTGTGTAACTAAGAAAATAACATCTGTAACCTTAAGTTACATATTTGTTTTAGCATGTGTAACTTGTATTTACACATTGTTTTATGTTTGTGTGAAACTTATTATTCTTTCGATTCTGCCAAATTTTTTTATAAGATTTTCCCCCTTTACTTTTTCACTAGTCGATTCTGAGTCTGTCGACAACTGGGAGTGGTTTTTGAGGAATTTGACTGAAGTTGTTGGTGATGGGAGGCCAATCACCTTCCTCTCGGATCGCCATGAAGGACTCTTGCAGGGTGTTCCACTTGTCTATCCAAATGGGTTCCACAGCTTCTGCTACTATCATTTGACGAAAAATATACCCATCACTGCAACAGATCCTAGGTACGCGCTTGTGATGGACTATTTCCGAGAGGCGACATACACCTTCACCTGAAAACCATGCGAAATCCATACAGAAGATTAGAGACTTGAACTGCGATTGGGTGGATGATTACATTGAGACGATCCCACCTGAAGCATATGCGAATGTTTATTTCAAAGGTTGTCGATATGGACGGACATCTAGTACTCTAGCAGATTCAGTCAATAGCTGGGTTCTGGTTCACAAGAAGATGCATGTATCTGTTCTTCTTGATCATGTTAATTGAGTGTGTGTGTTTTTTGTTGTTTGTTGTCTTTTATTTCTTGTTTTGTCACTTTATGTATTCATAAGTTTTTTTTTTCCTTTTCAGATTAGGAGGAAAATAATGAGTTTGATGGCAGAGTGTCGTAAAATTGGCGCTAATATGATGACTCCATTAACCCCTAAGTACGAGGAAAAGCTTGCGGCTCTTCAAGATGAAGGCTTGGCTTGGAAAGTATTGGTTTCTAGTCTTACCATGTTTGAAGTTGTTAGCGAAAGGTCTCACATGGTGGACCTCGAACACGAGACTTGCACCTGTCAAAGGTTTGGTTTCTTATGTTTTTTATTCTCTCTGTATGTTTTTTTTTTAAATGTGTATATCCACTTTACATTATATATATGCATGTGTAAATACTAGTTACACATCTATTTTACAAGTGTAACTTAAAGATACACATCCTGTATATGTACTTGTAACTATCTAATTTTGAGTGTTTTATGATTTGTATATGCAACTAACTGATTTTTTGTTTGTTTTTGTTTTTTTCAAGGTGGCGCGTATATGGTTTTCCTTGTGCTCATGCTCTTGCAGCCATACAGAAGATTAAACATAAGGCTATTGATTTCATTTCACCGTATTTTATAAGCGACTACTTTATGAAGACTTATATGCATGCCATCAAGCCGATTCCCAACTACAACATGCCTGTTGAATATCATCCAGACAACACTGTCATCCCTCCTACCATGAAAAAGCAACCAGGTAGACCCCCAGGAAAGAGGATTATAAGTAAACCTGAGAAAAAGGTGAAGAGAAAAGTTCATTGCAGCAACTGCAAGGAAACAGGTCACAACGAGGCAGGTTGCAAGAATCCTCGGAAGTTCACACCTCACTAGCTTGAGCCTACCAAATTTCATCTCTGCAAGTAATGATTTGATGTGTGGATTCTTATTTGTCTTTGATTATTTGTTTTTTAGTTTTCTTCATGTTGGTTTTCATGGACCAAACATTTTTATTTTTCTTCAACGTTGATTATGTGCAAGGATCATTCATTCAGATTTTATAATATTAAGTTTTTATATTTTTGTGAGTTCACATGTGAAATGTGTTTCTATTCCCAGTGTATCTTCTGAACACAGAAGGGAAATGCATGTGTAACTTTGGTTTACACTTATAAAATATGGATGTGTAACTATTGCTTACACATTGTTATTTTTACATTTTTTTGATTTAGCTTTGTCTTAATTGCATGTGTAACTATGATCTACTTAACCTATGTTTCAACATTTGACCCTGTTATACATTCTACTGTATAATGTCTTTACATGTTGTCTAGACACAGTTATTTTTAAACATGTGTAACTTCAACTTACACATCTTAAATTGATGTGTAAGTTTAAGTTACTTAACTTGTTGCATACTTCTGAAACCTTTGCAAACAACAAAAAAGTTCTAATAACAGCTTGTAGTCAACAAAAGTAAACAAGATTTCAATTCAATGAATTTCAATCCAAATGTATAGAAGTTTTGTAAATCCAAGAAATGCTAAAATCTACTAACTGAAGAAATTTTAAAGTTTTAACAACATATTTTGAAAGTATAACAACAACTTGTAGCTAACAACATATTTGCAAGTAGTAAAATCTTTTCCTCATCCTAACGACTGCTTTACATATCTGCGGATGGATCCAAAAGAATCTTGTAAAGCATGCTTCCTCTCATCTTGTTCACATTTTCAGTCCACCATAACACCATAGTTGATGAGTATTTTTTGTCCATCTGTTTACCCTTCATCCTCATCTTCATGTGATTGCATACAAATAGAAGACATTCATGAATTGAACCTTGTGGGGGAGAAGCGAGGTACTTGGCTCTTTCATTCATCCCAAGAGCTGGATGACAGCGCAATGACAATTCTTTACTTATTGCAAATGCATATTTCTTGGCTTCCATTAAGTGTTGACCCCTGAGTTCCTTAACATTTGATGAGTTCATGTAGGACCAAGAATCAGAGCTCCTCAAGTCATACTCCAACAATGTGTAGTGTGTGTTGTTGTTGCACATTGGGGCGAAAAGTCTGACTGCACTGTCCTTGTACTTTTGATACTCTTTAGCAAGCTTTGGAATCCAAAATCCCGTGAATTCAGCATAACTCTCCTGCAAAAACCATTTGGAATGTCAAACTCACATTTTAAATCAAAAGTTACAAATGCACAAGTGATTATGTAAGCAAAATTACATATAAGGTCTTGGATTTTACAATAGAAAAACAAGTATGTGTAACTTCAGGTTACACATTATAATTGCATCTGTAATTTCAGGTTAAACATTATAACTGCATTTGTAACCTCAGAATACACATGAAAAAACTCTGAGCATGTTATCATAATCTTACAACACCACTACACATTATTAATGCAATAAAATTTTAAATATTTTTAAGTAATTACGTATGCTTTTGGCGAGAGGAATATCGCTTTCTCATACTTGTTGTTTGAGTTCATCTTTGTTTTCAACCTGCTTATGTAGAAATCAATGAACTCTGCCTCCAAGTAGGCTTCTTTGTTGGCAAGTTAGAGCATTAATTCTCCATTTATATCACAGAACGGGTTGCCGTCATTGTTGTACACTATCCAAGCAATGTGTCTACATTAGAAAGAAGGAAACAATTAAACAGCATAATAGAATCAAGTAGTAAGATAAAATGAATCTACATTTAAACAGCAATGTGTCTACCTATAATCAATTAGTAAGATACATCATTGTAGTTGCAGGATTTCCCACACTACACCCTTGTTAAGATTTTGCTATAATCAACTCATAATTGAAGATGAAAAACGACATTTTATTATTTTGGTTTCAGAAATGTTTACAGAAATGGAAGAATTCAAGATTACAACTATTTTCTTGAAGTTTCTCTCTCCTCAAGACTTTCTTAACTCTCAAAAATACATCATCCTTTTCTGGACACATTGAGTATATATTTATAGGGTAGTTACATAGTGGATGACAGCTAAGTTTTCCTCTTATTTCGGGTTGATTCTGCGATTGTACCGCGATAGTTACAATGTTAAATCTCGCATATTTTGTAACCATCGCAGAACAAACACGCTTTTCTCAAGTTTTCTTCAGTCGTCAGGTATTGCGTCACTCTTTTGAAGGCTTTTGTGATACTTGTGAAATATTGTATAAAATCTTGCGGTGATGCTCGCTGAGAGTGTTGTTAATCTCGCAGAAAATAGATGTAACGATATTCTGGTCCTATATCTTGCCTCTTCTCATGTCTTCTTCGCAAAGTGGAGAGGATATGAGAATCTTCAATTCTTCAAAGTGCTCGCCGCCTCTCTTCTTTCCATATTTTCTTTTCGACATTACTCCGTTAATTTAGCTTTGACCGCCTACACGTGTTGTAAATTCCTCTTTTTACTGACACGTCTTTACTCAACAAGTTATTCCCTTTTGCCTATAAAAGGTATAGTTAAACTTCAAAACTATTTTTATTCTTCTACTTCTCTATCTTCTTCATCTGTTTATTTTATTTTCCTTCTGCAACTTTTCTTCTTCTTCATATTCTCCTGCTACTGTTCTAATGGAATCATCAAGGTATGTTTTTTGATTATAATCTTTATTTGATCCAATTTTTACTCATATTCTTCGATCTTCTCTATTTGATCCTTCATAACTCCCGTATTATGTCTTCTCTTCAGTGGAACTATCCTTAACACCCAATCCTCAGGTCAAAACCCTAATGCTCGCAAAAGACCGACTAAGAAGAAGAAGAGAAGTTCTATGAATGATAAGGTGGTAAGAAACATATCCTATTTCTTAGCAACAATATTGTTGCCTCTGTTTCTTATCTAAGTTATTATTCGCAGAATGTCGAGAACATCGCTAATCCTCTCAAAATATCTCGTCATTTCAAAGCTCTTGAGGCTGATTTCTCCATCCCCACATTAGCATCTGCAAGAGTTACCCCCACACCCTCGCAACTGGGTCCTCTTCCTTTTTCCTGCGAGAATATCGCTTCTAACACCTCTACTTCTTTTGATTCATTGACAAATCAAGCTCCTGAAATTGTTGTGACTGAAATTCCTTCTAGCCCTTTACTTCCTTCAACTGTTGTTTTTCCCAACACTCCTCCTTCTGATAATGCAACCATCGCAAATGACTCAAATTGTCAACTTTCCCTTGTTACCACTTCACCCTTTGCATCCCTTCCTCCATCGAATAGAATCTTAGATGGAGTTGATATTGCTTTTAAAATTTTATCTAATATTTTAGACGATGCTAGAAAATCTTCCAATGATTCTCTCCAATATGAAGCTTGCGAGACCTTACTTAATTATTTTGGCTCTGATAACACTGCTTCACGAGCATCTTTAGAAAATGAAGTTGAAACTCTGAGAAAATGTCTTCAAGTCAAAACTTCTGAATGTGTTACTCTGAACCATATGCTTCGCAACTCTTCTTTAAACTGCGAGAACCTTCGCAGAAAAAATGACGAGCTGAAAGGTACAATTTTCCTGCCTCTACCTTTTTGTTTTTCTATTTTGCTTTCATATCTTTTGTACTCAAGTCTCTTTCTTAAATTCTTAATTCATATATTAGTTTCAAATCGGACTCGTTTCATGGAGAGACTTAAATCTGAATCTATTGCTGACGAAGCTCGTGTTGAAAGATATTCTTGGATGGACCAGTATAATAGATTAGATAATCTCTACACGTATTCGATCGATCAAATAGATAATCTTACTAATGAAAATAACCAACTATCGCAAAGTCAAAATTTATTAAGTAACGAGATTACTCGTCTCTCATATTCTTTAACCAAGTCTAACTTGGTGGTAGAATCTTTATCAGATGAAAGTATAACTTTATCCCAAGAGAAACATATATTTTCAAGCTTGATGGCGATTTCTTCACATCAATTGAGTAATCTACAAAGAATATGCGATAATCAAGAGCAATCTCTTCGTTCCCTTAAAGATGAACTTAAGGAGGTAACTGAATCATCTACTGAGAAGGATAAACTTATCAAGGGTAGGTTAACTCTTAGTTTGAAGGCCAGCGAGATTCAAGACCAATACTCTCAATTGAAGTAATGTCATTCTTTACTAGCAAAGGAAAACTTGTCTCTATGCACCAGAGAAGAAAACATGAAATCTCGACTGAAGGGTGTGGTTGGCGATAAATTCGATGACGCTATGAATCAATGGGAAAACTGTTTCTTTATATTAATTCAAAACTTAACCTCGCAGAAAGAAGGTAGTCAATTGACTGCCTCTCTTGTTGACCTTTATGTCAAATTTTGTGTTATATTTCTTGCAAAATCTTTAACTGAATGATCTTTTATCACTTTTGTCACTCGCAGAATCTGAAAGAAGTCTTCATTCTACCATCGCTGATCTTACTGAAAAATTGGATAAAGTTCGCAAAGAAAACAAGACTCTTACTTCCAATTATATTGAAGCCCGCGACAAAGCAGAAAGAAGACTTGATTATCTCGAGTATTTCAAAAATATAGAGATTAGGAATCGTGATAGAGGTTTCCTTCGCAAGGTCCACCTCAGTGCTGAAGTTCTTGTGAATAATATTCTGCTCTCCCATTCTCTCCCTCCTGTATCCGTTCCTCCTTTAAAAGTTGATGATGATGAAACTCCTCTTCCCATGGATAAGGAATTAGAATTCACTGATGAAGAAAATACCACTCAAGAAGATAATGAAGAACAGATAAGTCCTCCTAAAGAAGCAACTACAAGCGGTGAGAAGAATACTGATGAAGCTGACAATTCTGGCGAGCAAGAATAGTGAATCTGGCGAGACAATCGTCAAAATTTGAATTTCATTTTTGCTTTCTTTTTCTTCTTCTTTCTTGCGGATAATGTAACTTTTGAATTGAGAATTCAACTTTTGATTTTGTTTACTTTGAATATCTTCAAGGAAGATAATGAAATCTTATTTCTCTACTGTCCCCTACTTGCCCTTCATTATCTTTCTTGAAATGGTGAATTATTTCTTGTGTCTCCTTTCTGTGAACTGTGAAAATATGAATATTTCTGCGATGTAATGAGTACAGCTGCGATATTCCGATTTTTTTTGAAAGAGTTTACGATATTACGAATCTGCCTTCTTATATTCTCCCGCGACGAACAAATCTTTCCTGCATCTTAAAATAGAATAGTTAATTTTTTAAGATTATTCTGTTGGTCTTATTTTGCCTTCCTAGTTAAAGGTCTTATTTTTCCAAAAAAGTTTTTCTTTCTGAGACAAAATCGCATGCGTCTTTACATTTGCATGTATTGATCCATTGATCTTGTCTTATCAATATTTTTTCAACATCTCTGCGACAATATGATAAGTGTAAACTCTCTTGCAAGAATTAAACCTTATGACATTGTCGTCTTGCGATGAAATCGCAGGACGTCTTTACATTTTCATGTAAAAACCCATTGATCTCATCTTAACTTTTTTCTTTTGGCTTGTTTCCTTTCGTCACGCGACAATATGATAGGCATAAATGTTCTTGCGATCATAAAGCCCCATGACATTGCCGTCTTTAGATACTTATCAGCTCCCTAATGGAGGGTGCCGCCCTTATCTTCCCCCCGGTTGCCCCTTCAAGGAGGGCATATCGGCCATACAAGACTAGATCCTCCCATCCAGATTTTCCAACAACTAGTTGTTTTTCGTAGCCTCTTGTCCTTTATGCCTATATGGCTTATAGTTACAAGACTGCACCCTAGGTGGGGTTTTCTTCGGGCCGAGTGCATCATAGCCAAGACTTTCCAAGGATGGCCAGGGTAGTTTCGTATGCCCCGGGCACCCTTGACTCAATCGTGTACCTCGGCGCCTTGGTCATACTCTGCACTCCTTAGAAGAGGTCCTTAATCGTCCAATCAGGGTATAACCTTATATAATTGGAAACCCAAGATCCCTCTCCTGGATAGGTTTTCTTTAACCCCAAAATCTGCATAACTCAGGTTCCAGCAGCGGTATAACCTTATCACTGAGTCATGTCAAGAGATACCCCCTTATATGACGCACTATTAGGTCTTACATTTGCCTCTTGCGAAATTTTATTCGCGAACTAGGGTGCACGCCATATAGGTTCGTCCCATTCTATTAATCTCTGCGAAATTTTATCCGCCATTCTTGCGATTATGCTCGCAGTTCTTGCTTTGCTTTATTATTAGGAGAACTTCGTAATCGTGATTTTTTTTACAACGTACCTGTATCTCTTATCTTGCAGAAGTTTTCATTGATAATACTTTTTCAGATATAGTCTATTCCATGGTCAGTCAAGTATTTGACCAACATCTCTCCCTTCAGGGTCCATTAATTTGTATGCCCCGGCTCCAACTATCTCTTTAATGATGTATGGTCCATCCCATTTTCTCGCCAACTTTCCACCATTCTCTCGCTGATAACTTGGTGTTTCTCGCAGCACTAAATCGCCAGGTTGAAATTCACGTTTCTTAACACGTTTATTGTACTCGCGAGCCAATCTTCGTTGGTAATTTTCCATATGTTGTAAAGTCTTTTCTCTTTTTTCTTCTAATTCATCCAATTTATTTAAAATCATTCCAGCACTTAGATTTATTTCCCAATCCTCTCTTTTTGTTGTAGGAATAGCTATTTATGTTGGTAATACAGCTTCAACTCCATATGTCAAACAAAAAGGTGACATTCCAGTAGCTTCTCGTCTAGTTGTATTGTAGGCCCATATTGCATTATGAACCTATTCACACCATGCTCTGTGGTATCCCTATAGTTTCTTTTTTAAGATATCTGCTATTGTTTTATTAGTTGCTTCAGCTTGACCATTTGCTTGTGGATATAAAGGAGTAGATTTTCCACAGTTTATCTTAAATGCATTGAGTGGCAATTCTATATTCTGCCCTTCAAATTGCTTTCCATTATCAGACACCAACTGTGCTGGAATCCCAAATCTGCAAATTATATTCTCAAATATGAATGTAAAAATATCTTTATCGCGAATATGTTGTACTGCCTTTACTTCTCCCCATTTTGTGAAATAATATGTTGCGACAATCAGATATCTTCTTTGTCCAGAACCAGGTACAAATGGTCCCACAATATCTAATCCCCATTTCCCAAAAGGCCATACACTTGTTGAAGATGATAATGGTGCTCCTGGTGCATGTATCTTCTTTCCATATCGCTGGAAATCTTCGCAACGCCTTGAGAGTTGTTTTGCATCTTCATTCATATATGGCCAGTAATAGCCTTGCATTTTTGTTCTATATGCCAAAGATCTTCCTCCACTATGATTTGCAGCATCACAACTATGTATCATCTTTAATATTTTTTGTCCTTCCTCTCTCGTCAAACATCTTAGCGATGGTCCACTAAAAGATCTGCGATATAGTACTCCTTCTCTTAGCTCATAATTGGTTGCCCTACTTTTTAATTTATGTGCTTCCAATCGATTTCTTGGAATTTCTCCTCTTTCCAAATATGCATGAAGATCTGCTCGCCAATCCGTAATATTGTTTTTTAATTCCTCTTCGCCAACTTCAACCATCATCACATCTTCTTCTTCCTTGTCTATCGCTGGTGTAAAAAGTGTTTGAATTTTTGTGCATCTCGCAGCTGGATTTTTCATCATACTAGATATGAAAGCAAATGCATCTGCGAGCCTATTATCTTTCCTTGATATGTGTCTCCATTTTATTTTTGGTATTCTCGCAGATAATTCTTCGACTAACCTTTTATATTTTCTTAAAGTTGGTTCATTTGTTGTGTATTCTCCTTTTATCTGGCGAATAACCAACTGTGAATCGCTGGTGATTCTAGCATTTTATAACTTTATTTTGACCGCAAATTTTAAAGCATGAATCACGACCTCATATTCTGTTTCATTATTAGTGGATGTAAATTCCAATCTAAATGAAAAAACTATTTTTTCTCCTTCTGGTGAAATAAAAACAACTCCAATCCCATTTCCTTCCCCATTTGATGATCCATCCACCAATATCTCCCATATGTCGGGTTCTGTTAATAGCTCTTTTGGATCTCCATGTTCCTCTTCTACATCCATCATCTCTTCTACAACTTCATTATCTTCTAAAGGAAATTCATCTAAGAAGTCTGCGATAACTTGTGACTTTAGCGGGGATAAAACTTCATATTGGATATCGAAGTGTCCTACTTGTGCATTCCATCTCTCAACTCTGCCTGATCTTTTTGAATTTTTCATTACTGACTCAATTGGCACTTTCGTTAACACTTTGACCTTATGTGCTTGAAAGTAGATGCGAAGCTTAAAAGTTGCATGTACCAATGCTAGAATCAGTTTCTCAATCTTTGAATAATTTCTCTCTGCAAAATTGAATGTTTTGCTGATGTAATAAATTGGTTTTACTACTCCTGCATTTACTCGCAGCAACACAGCACTTAGCGCATATGTGGTTGTTGCGAGATAAATCAATAGTTCTTCTCCCGGTTCAGCTTTTTGTAAGATAGATATGTTCATCAAATGTTCTTTTATCCCTTGAAAAGCCTTTTCACACTCATCTGTCCACTTGAATTTTGTTCCCTTCTTGAGTATATCGAAAAAATGTTTGCACTTGTCTGAAGATCACGAAATGAATCTTCCTAGCGAGGCTAAGAGTCCATTCAATTTTTGCACATCTTTTACCGTCGCAGGCGTTGGCATATCGTGAATTGCTTGTACTTTTTCCAGATCAACTTGTATTCCTTCTTTTGATACAATGTACCCCAGAAATTTTCCTGAAGTTACTCCAAAAGTACACTTTTTGGGATTCACTTTAATATTAAATTGCCGCATTTGATCGAAAATCTCTTTCAGATCTTGCACATGATTCTCAGCTTCTTTGCTTTTGATCAGCATATCATCTACATACACTTCTAATGTTTTATGAATCCACTTTGCAAACACCTTCTCCACCATTCTTTGATATGTTGCACCAGCATTTCGTAAGCCAAAGGGCATCTTTGTATAACAATATAATCCTCTTGGAGAAAAAAATGCGGTATGTTCTTGATCTTCTTCAGCGAGAGGGATTTGATTATATCCTTTATATCCATCCAACGATGATATTATAGCATTTCCCGCCACTGATTCAACCATCTGTGGGATATCTGGTAATGGAAAACTATCTTTAGGACAAGCCTTGTTTAAATCAGTGAAATCTATACAAATTCTTATCCCCTTGTTCTTCTTTGGGACCACTAGCATATTTGCGATCCACTATGGATATTTTGCTTGCCTTATAATTCCTGCGTCAAGCATCTTCTGTAATTCTTCTTCTATCTGAGAATGATATGTTGTTGCGATTTTCCTTATTCTTTGCTTAAATGGTCTTATATTTTTGTTGATTTCTAATTTATGACATGCTATTGATGGATCTATCCCTGGAATCTCATCCATGCTCCACGCGAAGATATCTTTATACTTTCGCAAGAAATTTATAGTTCTTTCTTCCTCACCTGCCTCCATTCTAGTCCCAATTTTTAGCATTTTAGGCTCTTCTTCACTCCCAATATTTACTTCTTTTGTTGGTTCTGCTACAATATAACTGGCTTCAAGTTCTCCCATTGGTGTTGGTGTTTTCATAACTCTCGCGAGTTCATCTCCTTCTTGTGAGATTTCACTGGGTATTCCTTTTCATTCTTTTGCTCTTATCATGTAAACTTTAAATTCTTCCTCCTTTTTTGTTTCCATGTCCAAAGCTGCGAGCCTTTCGCAGCTTTGGACATTCTTCACAATTTCTTACTTCAATTTGGCAACACAATTTCGCAAAATCTGTGTCTCCTCTAATTTCTCCAATTCCACTGGGTGTAGGAAATTTGATGCATTGATGCAACATTGATGCTACAACCTTGATTGCGTGTATCCATGGTCTTCCTAATATCATGTTATACGGTGATTCCACGTCTACCACACATAACGTTACTTGTGTTTCAATCTCCCCTAGTGGAATTCATACCACTATTTTGCCTTTAGGTTTTGTTAAAGACTTTCCAAATCCATGAACATGATATGTTGAATAAGACATTTCTTCATCCTTATATCCCATTTTCTTGAAAGTATGATAAAATATTACGTCTACAGAACTTGCTGCATCCACCAAAGTTCTATTCATATCCCATTCTTCTACATATTTTATTGATTCCTTCTTTCTCATTGGTATAGTGGATACTGTGACTACCAATGGAGATGTATGACTTAGATTTTCTTCTGGTATTCCTGCTGTTGTAAATGTGATTTCCTGCTTTTCCCAATCTTTCAATGGTGATATTTTTTCCACCGTCATAATTTTCCTTCCTTCAAAATCCCATTTGTGTATCTTCCCCTTAATACTTTCATGAAATCTATCAATCATTGTTCTCGTTACCATACCACACTCCAATTGTCTACAATCCTTTTTGATTCTAATCATCCTTCCTTTAAATATCTCACTGATTTGTTTTATGATTTTCTTAATCTTGAACAATTCTTATCTTCTTCTTCACCTTTTTCTATGATTTTGCTAATTCAATCCCTGTTTCTAGCATCAAAATGTAGTTGCAAGATTTCCCACACTACACCCTTGTTAATATTTTGCTATAATCAACTCATAATTGAAGATGAAAAATGACACTATTATTTTGGTTTCAGAAATGTTTACAGAAATGGAAGAATTCAAGATTACAACTATTCTCTTGAAGTTTCTCTCTCCTCAAGACTTTATTAACTCTCAAAAATACATCATCCTTTTCTGGAAACATTGAGTCTATTTATAGGGTAGTTACATAGTGGATGACAGCTAAGTTTTCCTCTTATTTTGGGTTGATTCTACGATTGTACCGCGATAGTTACAATGTTAAATCTCGCAAATTTTGTAACTATCGCAGAACAAACACGCTTTTCTCAAATTTTCTTCAGTCGTTAGGTATTACGTCACTCTTTTGAAGGCTTTTGTGATACTCGTGAAATATTATATAAAATCTTGCGGTGATGCTCGCTGAGAAGTGTTGTTAATCTCGCAGAAAATAGATGTAGCGATATTCTGGTCCTACAATCATAACGGAATCTATATTTAAACAATTAAACAAAATCTATAATCAAGTGTAATTTGAAGTAACAAAATATACATTTAATGCAAGTGTAATTTGAAATATTCAAGTAACAGAATCTACATTTAAACACCATAACAAAGTAAAGCATGAGTTTTGGTTATAGGTATTTTACGATTGGGGATGAGTGTTGAAATATTCAAGCACTTTCTTCTTTTGATCGCCATTAAGCCTTTCAATAACTTCAGAATCTTTCACATCCTTTCTCATTGTGCCGTCATCTTCTTCAGCAGCCTCAGCCATGTTTTCTACTTATACTTATGGAACTGCGTCCAATCTTCCTTCTTCTACTTCTGGAACTGCGACTATTATTTTTTCCTTCACAATCTTCTAACTCTTCTTCGGTTTCCTTTCATACTACTTCAGATGATCTTGAACTATTGTTATATTCCTCAAAACGCGTTTCTGGGCTTGCTTGACTAGTTTTCCAACTGGTTTCGGAGTGTTATCTAGGCCAAGGCTAATTACTACTACAGCACTGCCAATGTTCTCATGAGTTTGAGCTGTGCAACTAAAAAAATAAGCAGCATAAAAAAAAAGTTTCACACATGCTCCACTTGTGTAACCTGAAGTTACACTTGCCTTACATAGCATGTGTAACAGAAAGCAACACTTGCATCATACTGCTACACATGCCTTTTATAATGTGTAACTTTAAGTTTGTAGTTGCAGGAATTCCCACACTACACCCTTGTTAAGATTCTATAGGAAATCAATTAAACTTCAAAGATTTAAACGACACTTTACTATTCAAATCTCAGAAATGTTTACAGAATTGGAAGAAATCAAGATTACAAATATTCTCTTGAAGTTTCTCTCTCCTCAAGACTCTTTCAACTCTCAAAAAATACATCATTCTTTTCTGGATCCATCGAGCCCTTTATATAGGGATTTTCATAATGGATGACAACTAAGTTTTCCTCCTATTTAGGATTTATTCTGCGATCTCATCGCGATCGCTACAATATTCTCTATCGCAAGAATGATGACCATCGCAGGATCAACATATTCTTCTTTTATTTTATCCATCGTCAGTTTATTTTGGATATTCTGTGACACTCGCGAAATGTCGTTAAAGAACCTTCTTTGACGCTCGCAAAAGTACTGTTAATATCACAGGAATAGCGTTGTAGCGATATTCTGGTCCTACATCTTGCCTATTCTCATGTCTTTTCTGCGAAGAAGAGAAGATAATGAGAACTTAAAATTCCATAACTGCTTATATTTTCAGACTTCTCCGTTCTGACACGTTTCTATGTCCTTCACCAGCTGTTTTCACGAATTCTTTGTTCCAATAAATTTTTGACACGTCTCTTCTAACCTTTGCGATCTGACCACCCACGTCTTTTCTTTGCATTAATTTCCTTTATCTTCTTCTATAAATACTCTTCTCATTCCTTTCCTTTTTCTCTTTTACTTTCTTCTTCTTTCTCTTCATACCCTCTCTGCAAATTTTACTGTTCTTCCGCGAATTGCGCTTCTGTTACTGATGTGATTTCTTTCTTCTTTTCAACCTTTTCTTTCATTCCCATACTCAAAAATGGTTGCTGCTGGTACTAAAAACTTGAAGGCCTTTAATGAGATACGCGAGAAACTCAAAATTAAAGGTTTTAACTTATCTTTAATTCCAGATCAGGATTCTAGATCTGAACTTTCTCTTAAATTATTTACTGATAATCAATGTTCTCACGAAAAAATCATAGTATCTCTAGGAAAACTTGAATCCGGTCTTCACATTCCTCTCTATGACCCAGAACTTCCATTATTTTATCAAATAATTTCTGACGAAAGGTTCTCGCGAGCGATATATCAACTTTGTGGAGATTGTATCAGATTGCTGCTTGAATATGCTTCTCGCGGTGCTAATAAAGGAACTCGCTACCCTGAAGCTCCAAAGAATCCTCCATTTAAAGATGTCCCCATTGTTTCTGCGAATTATACTGTGGACAATTTCTTCGTAAATTATAGTATAGTCCCTATGAAGAGGGATAGCACCTGCTGGGGTGTTCGTTTGAAAAAATAGAAGGTCGCTGGTGACAAAGCTCTTATGCTGGATATTGATTTTCATACATCTACCAATCAAGGTCCTCGCCATTCTAGCGATGACAAGTGGTTTATCTTTCCGTTATGTCTTGAAGGTCCTTATATATCTGGTTCTCTCCCATTACTTGCGAATCTCTCGGAGTATGAGCCATGGGTCTTCAATTGGCCTGAAAAATATAAAGAAGTATATTCTCTCAACTTTTTACATTATTATCATTTAATGTCTTCTTTATATTCTCGCTAACTATTTTGATCTTTTCTCAGATTGATAGAATGAAACTCAACTATCAAGCTCTTAGGAAACCCAACACTTTCTTAGCTCTTAAATCTTTCACGGATGAAGTAAGAAATATTTCTTCATAAATTTTAACAATATATTGTTGCCCCTATTTCTTATCTTCATTTGTGCTCGCAGGAAATCGAAGAGTTAGAACCATTAATACCCGCAAAAACCAAGGAGAAATCTTCAAAAGAGAAATCTGGGAAATCTTCAAAGGAGAAATCTACTGCTCTGTCCAGGGGAAAGTCTTCTGCCCCTCGCAATAAAGAATCTAGCGACCCTCCACCAAAGATAAGGAAAACTCAAACTTCTTCTTATTCAATTCCCCAACCAATTCCAGAAAATCCAAGTGTTGATCTTGATAAAGATAATGATGAGGATTTTAATGTTAGTGGCTTTCCTTCAATAAAAAATTCTTCTTCTTATGATTCTTCAATGACTCATCTATCCAGAATTTTTAGCGATATTTCCCACAACATAACTTGTAATGATGAGGATGAAGTTATTAACAAGACGTCCCAAGCTCTTGCTAGTATCTGCGATGCTCCCATACTGGTGGACAATGATTCTCTCCAAGGAGTCTCACGATCGCTGACTCCTAGTCTTTTAAATTCTCTTGGTGCCTTGGTATGTTTTCATTTCTTCAATTTGTTTATATATTTTCTCTATCGCTAGATCTTAATTTATATATTTTTTTTTCGCAGGTTGGAAGAGCTTCTTTTGATGTTGCTTCTGATTTAGATAAAAGACGTGCCAACTCTGAAGAGAAGGCTGCTAAACTTCGCCAGGATAAAGAAAAATTAGAATCTGAAGTTATTTAGCTTCACAAGAAGAATAAACAGCTGGAGACTGAAGCTTCAGTTGATAAGCAAAAGATCTCTGATCTTGATAGAGCTAACCAACAACTCTATGGTATGAATGATTTCTCTTCTCTCTTAATTCTTTTTACTCTATCGTGGCTTATTTAAGCAACCATTTTTAACTTGCAGATATTTATGGTCTCACTGACGAGGCTATACTCTTTCAATCTTTCCCTGAACCTATAGATGATAGTACTCTTCTTGCCTGTCTTAATAATTCCTTAAGTAATTTCTCATATGATAAGATTAAATCCCTCTCCATAGATGAACTTAGATCCAAGCTTAATCTCTTAAAAATTGAGCATAGATTCAATTTAGGTTTGAATGAAAATAGATCTCTCATTGTTGTTCGTAATGATTCCGTTGAGTTGGTCTTCAATGATCATGGAATTTCTCCTTCTATATATCCTGATCTTGCAAAGGAAATCCCCGCAATAATCCCAAATCTTAACATCTCTGATAGTGAAGCTGAGGATTCTGACGAGGATGAAAATGATAATGATAATGACGAAGGAGAGAAATCTGGTGGAGGAGAAGAATCTGATAAGAATGAAGATAGTGATGATAATGATAAAAGGTAGAAATCTAGCGATGAAGAGAAGTCTGATAAAGAGGATGACGATGGATCCAGCTAGTTCCTCTTTTTCCTTCTATCTTCTTTGTACATTTATTTTCTTCTTTCTGTAACATTGCTATGAGTTTCTCCAATTTTGTGAATTTCTTTTGCTTCTACCTGTACGAATTAAAAAACATTTCTTTTCCTGCAAGTCAATCAATCAATATAATTATTATCCTTTAATTATATTTGTGCACTTATCTATGCAATTTTTTATATGATAAATGAATAATAATTTCATCGTTCTTACGCATTCCCATACATGCCTCTATTATTCATCTGCAATATGATAAATTGATTAAAGTTTATACATTAGTGGTAAATAAAATTTGCCTTAATATTGGCGATCTTATCGCCAGCAATAACTGCGTGAAATCGCGATTTTCATAACATCTAGGAGCATTATCGCAGTAATCTTTTGGTCTTATTACGCCTTCCTAATTAAAGGTCTTATTTTGCCACGCCCTTTCTTTCTGCGACAAAATCGCAGGACGTCTTTATATTTGCATGTATTGACCCATTGATCTTGCCTTATCTATATTCTTTTGATTGTATTGCGACAATATGACAAGTCTAAGCTCCCTCGCGGGATCAAAGCCTCATGACATTGCCGTCTTGCGATGAAATTGCAGGATGTCTTTACACTTTCATGTAAAAACCCATTGATCTCATCTTATCTTTTCTATTTTGGCTTGTTGCCTCTGTATAATTTACGTCACGTGACAATATGAAAGGCCTAAATGTTCTTGCGATCATAAAGCCCCATGACATTTTCGTCTTAAGACACTTATCAGCTCCCTAATGGAGGGTTCCGCCCTTATCTCCCCCCTGGTTGCCCCTTCAAGGAGGGCACATCGGCCGTACAAGACTAGATACTCCCATCCAGATTTACCAACAACCAGCTGTTTTCGAAGCCTCTTGTCCTTTATGCCTATATGGCTTATAGTTACAAGACTGCACCCTAAGTGGGGTTTTCTTCAGGCCAAGTGCATCATAGCCAAGACTTACCAAGAATGGCAAGGGAGTTTCGTACGCCCTTGGCACCCTTGGATCAACCGTGTACCTCGGCGCCTTAGTCATACTTTGCACTTCTTGGAAGAGATTCTCGGTCATCCAACTGACGAGGTGTCGAATCTCGCAAAAATAATTTTTCTCTACTTTTTACACTAGCAAGTAGTATAATGTAAGTAGGATCGTCCCCAGGGAGGAATGAAGTCTAAGTTGTTATGCAAATACTCTTAGCAAAGATGATTGTGTTGTAGAAAATATGAAAATTGTAAAATGTATTCAAATATGAGATAGAATTGATTAAAGGTTCATTCTAGACCACGGAATACAAACCAAATTGATAAATAGCCAAGTTCGTTGCATTGTCATGTTATTAACAACCCTAGAATAATTAGTACGCTCAACTATTCCGTTACTATCTCCTAAGATCACCGGATACGGAAGCGCTCGACTACCGGTTCCTACTTGCCAAGTTTCCTAGAGGTACGCTTACTAGGTTTGACTTAAACAAGTGCTCTAAGTTCTGTGAGATAAGGTTGCTCCTAGTGATGAACTCAAAAGCATGAATCACCTACTAGTGTTGATTTCTACATATGGACACTTAACAAAGTCCCATCATCGGTACCCACATATTGCTACTTGTGTTTATCTTCTCTAGACAATTACGGGTCGAAGAAAATCTAAACTAGCAAATAAATTAAGAATTAGTGATTCAATTTCGAACTTAAACCCTTATATAACAAATAATCCATAGACAATATTAGAATAGTAGAAAATCAATCAACAACATAAATGAATGCAAGTGAACAAGTTATTTCATATCAAATATAGATTCATATTTCTAAGCTTCGAAATCGCCTTTAATCAAAGAGAGTTTTAGTTACTCATAATAATGGAGTTCATCATCAAATATAATAAATGAAATAATAAAGATGAAAATAACAGGGAAGCAAACCCTAGTTCCATCTCTCTGCAAAACTCCAAGTAGAATAGAAAATACGTGATCAACAAAGTGTAGAAGTTTTCCTTTTTGTAGCCTTTTTCTCCTTAAACTAGGTCATAACTCAAAAGCCCACATCCAATGTGTTCACCAAGCCCACACACGAGAAACCCACGTAGAAAATATGCCATATAATAGTCGCCGGAATACTTGGTGTATTACCGGAAATTGTCCGAAACTTGGTCGCCGGCGCCAGAATCTGGTCGCCGGAAAATTTCTCCGATTGCTTGAACCATTGGAAGAAGTCACCAGGCAAGTGAACACTCCCAGCAGCTCAACTCCATTATTCTGCAATTCAAACATTCACAAAATACCATCTAAACCAATTCCTTGTTCTTGCGAAAACGTACCCAAAAGCGCGACTCAAAGCTCCCATATCCGGCCTCCAACTCTTCCATTCGAATCATACCCCCTTCATGATTCAGTGAAACATTATGATACCCACTTTCGGTTCCAAAATCCGGCAACCGGAAGTATGCTCACTGGCTCGCCATTCTCATCGCATTTTCGCAGTGTTCATCGCTGTTCACAGCTGCATTCCATAATTACCACAGTTCAGCTACTTCGCCAACTCCACAGCACAGCATCAAGACTTCCATTTGTAATATCACTCAACAACATCCTAGCCTGCTTAGCTCATACACAATTCAGTTCGTTTCAACCACCAGAACTTCCATCAAAACAGCACATGCTCTAACCAGCTGAAACTCGGCTCACAACTTGCAGTACATCCTCCAAACCACACCAGTTCAGTGCCTCCATTCATTTATGCAATTCAACTGCTCTCTGTTCTCAGATGTAACACAGCTCACTGCCCTGCACCCTAACCATTGAGCTCAGTTGCATGAACCATAAATTCCGACACTTGCATCTGCTAGCATCACTGCAACTTCAGATTGAAACCAATGCTCCACCAGTTTCTCGATCCCTGTGCTTCACTGAGACAATCAACACAAACCCAATGAAACAGCACCACAACCTTAATCTCTACACCCCGCCAAGCTACATCAACTTCCACAAGCACCACCTTCCATGCCATCTATCCCCTATTCCCTGCCACTTCTAGCTGCTAAGCAACAACTCATTCACTCCACTGCATAACCACCTCGCCTGCAGCACTAAGCCACTGAACCATGAACCCTGCCATTGCTTCCCTTTCCTCAAAACATGTAAGCTCACATGTTCATTACAGCCCACTGAAGCACCACAGCTCGCAGCCACCAGCTCGCCAAAGTACCCAACTGCATTTCTCTCAATCATCACTGCAGAATCAGTTGGCACCTGCTATTTCCACCAAGTTCCCAAACTTATGGCACCAACAGCACACCCTCATCATAACATACAACTCATTCTACCACAACAGCAAACCACCCCATTGCATTCTCTACAGCTCCACCTGCCATAACCTCATTCATTCTCCATCTTAGAAGCTGCTAACTCAAACACCATTGCAGCTGATTAGCTCCAATTCTCAGCATACCACCTGCTATGCTTGCACCTTCTACACGGCTTCACAGATGTTTCCACCTACAATACCACCAACAAACCAAAACAGTTTCCACCATTCCAGCTCAAACCAATAGTGCCCATTCATCAAACCAGTGTCTTGTTCTTCCCCACTCCTAAGTCAGCAGCATATTCTTCTAGTCAATTTCTCAGCTGGGATTCTACCCTAATACCCATTTTAAACTTCACCCAAATCGATTCCAAGATAAATTCCATCCATTCTTCCCTGTATAATGAATCTGAACTGAACCCATGATAATTACCATCTCCCGCTTCGATTTCTCATCAGCAGAAACCCTAATTCATTCCATGTGTCTCATCATCTTCAAACCCGTCTCTTGATTCTTTGAATCCCTCACTTAATCTCCACCATTTTCAGAAGCTTCATGAATCAATTACAGATCCATCATCGTATTTATCTCATCTCAACCACAGCAACATCCTGTTCAATTGCCTTCTAATTCCCAGGAAAAATTGCGCCTTCATTTCTTGAATTCAGGGAGTGTAAGAGAAGCACAGCTTAATGATAAGAGAGAGGTTTTCATGACTTTAAGGATTGTTGTAATAAGTAAAAGTGAGCCTGGGTGTCCCAATAAAACATCCAGATATGGGCTACCAAAATGATAACCCCCTATTCCTCCATTGTGCCCCCAATCGTGCTTGCATACGACCCGACGCTTTCGCCTTCCTTGCTCCACATTGTATGCTTTGTCCTCCTTTCGAATTCCTCCACCAACAACAGCCGTCTTTTACTCCTCATATTCACTTCTTCTCTTCAATTTCTATTCATCACTAAAGCGGTCGTGCTTTTCAGACATAAATAAAGAAACAAAAGCAAACATTGAGAAATGATCCTCCTCCAACATCAGTTGCACATGAGGTGAGATTTTTGCGCCGTTTCTTCTTCTTTTATTCCAAGTGACTCCAAAGTTCCTAAATATTAAAAAGCAAACATAAGATACATAATTTACAAGAAATCTAAGCAAAGAAAGCATAACCTATAGATAAATATATAGGTGTTTTAGACACCTATCAAATTCCCCCACACTTAGACTTTGCTAGTCCTCGAACAAATCAAACAAAATAATTCTAAAAGATACATACAACTCTGTATCGTCGAGGCTACGGTTACTCTAAGCATGAATAACAGGCCTTTGAACCCCTAGGTGTCCCTAGTGGACGAGTTTTAGTCTCATGAAGGTTTACAAGAGGTTTGCCTACAAAACCTATATTTCCAACTCCGTCTATTTGTGACAAATCAATGGACGAATCCAAAATGACTACAGGAGGAGATACCTTGTGGTAGGATCGGAAGGATACCTACTATTGTGTATACTTCAAGTGCACAGTGTCGACAAGCAACACAGGGCAAGCACAGGTCGAACCACAGAGACTTGGAGAGTGTAGAAGTTGATTCTAAATCCTTACTTAGAACTGATTCAGAGAGTAACCAAAAGGGGTTTTCTTTTGTCGATACGACGAGATATTGGCAAAGATTTAAACATAAAGTAATATTGAATTAAAATATGCAATTAAATCGAGGTGTAAACACTGAGAATATGGATACTAGGGTATTCAAATCCACCACTAACTTATGATATGCATTCAACTTGTAATATTATTCTTGTCCTCACAGCAGATTCAAGTCTACCGTATATCTAAGGTGTTTCTCCAATGGATAATTTAATCACAACTAAAGTATTTCTCCAAAGCATTAACTGTTTAATTAAAGCACAACTAATATGAGGATCAATATTTGGTTAAGCATGAGTTGTAGAATAATCAACATAGAGATATTCTAACTACAATGGATACATGGCATTCATTGTGAGAGCAAGATGTTGACAAACTTGGATTAAATTATATCTTTAAACAATTCTAAACTTTCAAGAACAAGATACAAGATATGAATACATACCAATGAGTTACGGCTTCATTTAAACCCTAGCAAATGAAATTAGAACATGAACAACATTACAACAAAACTGAATTTTAGAAACTAACATGAACAAGCTATTCTTGGATGAGTTTTCAACACAACAACCCTCTTTATTTATACACAAAAATTCTCTCACACTTGGGATTCGAATTTACTGTAGCAACCACTCAACAATTAAACAAAACATGTTTTCTTAATTGATGGATAGAATGGAATACAATGGGGGTGAGGTGGATGTTTTGGAAAGAATCCAATGGGGGTGAGGTGGATGCTTTGGAAAGAATCCAATGGGGGTGAGGTGGAAATGGATTTGGGTCTTGGGTTTTGGATCATGGGTTGTTTAATCCCATGAATTTGTAAACAGGTTGCCACTGATGCGCGAGCGGGTTGCAACGCTTCCAACTTTCTTCTCTTTTGTCTTCTCAATTCTTCCAAGCTTTATTTAGTACTTAAAAACACAAAATTAATTAATACAAATATTTATTCTTGAAAATGGTAAAAATGAAGAATTTGGGATAATATATGACTTTGAAGCGCGAAAGATGAGTTAAGTGCCAATGAAAAGGTGTATGAATATGCAATATTTGGCACTCATCACCTTGCGCAAAATCAGTTCATATATAAGTGCATAAAGTTTTCTTGGAAAGTCAAACAAACCACAATACTCGGAATCTGACTAATCACAATCACAATGAAAAGATTAAGAAGATGGATAAAGAGGTAGATGTGGCGAATATTCACAAGTGATCGATGTATCCCATATTTGTCTGAAGGTCACCGCCAAGATGAACCTATCCTATTGGATTGAGCTACTGGTCAATTCTAGTGTCAACACACTGGTATATACAAGGGAACCAGCGATCAACAAACTTATTTCTACATCAACTCACTGGCATATACAAGGGAACCAGGAGTGACTTTATTCAACACAATAATAATATTTTTTTCTTTTCTTTTTCACTTTTTTTTTCCTTTTTTTTTTTAGACGGCATGATTAGATCTTTTGTATCCAAGCGCATGCTTCTTGTCAGCAAGTACGTGATAGTTTCCTTGGATCCTGCATTCCACGCTTGTTTAGGCGCCGGAGACAGGGACTACGTTTCACACATACTGCTATTCCCAAGTGTCATTTTTATTCCGTTTGGTATAATTGGTCGGTCTCTTTTTTTTTTTTTCTTAGCAACTCAATCACTCTATTTCATCCTAGCAGTAATAACAACTCGATTTTTAGTGACCCACCAAAGCACTTAGAGAACAATAGATAAATATGGAAAAATAAAAATAGAATGTGATATGGTGATATTCCGAGATATGGTAACAACTAACATATAATTTATAATTTCTGAGCTATGTTCGTCTTTGTTAATTAATGGGTTCCTCAACTCCTGCAATCACAATGGTTCCATCCACTAATAGTGTCATCCTAAAGGAATAAATTTCTAGATTTCGGAGTTCAAAAAGCATAATTTTTTCTTTGTTTTTCTATTTTTCTGATTTTTTTTCTGTTTTTTTTAAAAGGCATAAAACAAACTATACAAACATATAAATGCTCCCCCACACTTAAACTTTACATTGTCCTCAATGTAAAATTTAGTCATTCAAAGTAAAGTTCAAGGTGGGAAATCACAAATGATATGCAAAAACAAAGAAAATAAAGATAAAATGCTGAAAAATAAAAAGATAAAGGATAAAGATACAAAACCGGTGGGTTGCCTCCCACTTAGCGCTTGGTTTAACTTCGTCAGCCCGACGTTCAGCTCCAATTACACCTCCAGAGGGAGTGGATCACTCAATGTGATCATATCCTGATTCTCCGCCACAAACTGCTCGTAGTATGGTTTCAAGCGATGGCCTTTAACCTTGGAAACCAGCCCTGTTTTGGGACTAGTAATCTCAACTGCACCATGCGCAAACACATTAGTAACAACAAATGGTCCAACCCATCTGGACCTAAGTTTACCCGGAAACAATTTAAGATGAGTATGGAATAAAAGTACTTTCTTCCCTACTTCAAAACTCTTTCGGGAAATCATCTTATCATGGAAATATTTGGTCTTTTCTTTATAAATGCGTGAACTTTCATATGCATCATTTCGTATCTCTTCTAACTCATTGAGTTGAAGTTTCCTAAGTTCACCAGCTGCATCTAATTCCATATTACATACCTTGATATCCCAATAATCTTTGTGTTCAAGTTCGACGGGAAGATGGCAAGGTTTTACATAGATAAGCCTAAAAGGAGACATACCGATGGGTGTCTTATAAGCTGTCTTATATGCCCATAAAGCGTCATTGAGTCTATAACTCCAATCCTTCCTTGTAACGTTCACCGTCTTCTCTAAGATGGTCTTAATCTCCCGGTTGGAAATTTCAGCTTGTCCACTCTTTTGTGGATGATATGGTGTGCCAACTTTATGAGAAATGTTGTACTTCTTTAGAAGAGCGTGAAAGGATCTCTTGAAGTGCAAGCCTCCATCACTAATCACCACTCGAGGCGTTCCAAACCTAGAAAATATATGTTCCTTCACAAACTCACAAACAACATGAGAATCATTGGTGGGAGTAGCTTTAGCTTCCACCCACTTAGAAACATAATCTACAACAAGAAGTATAAAAAAATTCCCATTGGAATTCACAAAAGGCCCCATAAAGTCTATACCCCAAACATCAAAAATCTCAACATCGAGAATTGGTGTTTGCGGCATTTGGTTTCTAGCACCAAGGTTGCCTTTCCTTTGACACCTATCACAAGCCTTATAAAACAAATATGCATCCTTAAACAATGTAGGCCAATAAAAACCACTTTCGAGAAACTTGAGGGCTGTCCTCTTGGCTCCGAAATGTCCACCACAAGCATATGAGTGACAAAAATTCAGAATTGATTGGAACTCGGATTCAAGTACACACATGCGGATCATTTGATCGGAGCAATGCTTCCACAAATAAGGTTCATCCCATATATATTGCTTGGCAATCTTCTTGAGCTTGTGTTTTTGGAATGTAGACATGGAACTAGGTACTTGTCCCGTCACCAAGAAGTTAACAATATCAGCGTACCATGGAGTTGTGCCACCAACCGCAAAGAGTTGCTCATCTGGGAAGCTATCATGCAAAGGAATCGCTTCTTCGGACACAACCAATCTGCTTAGATGATCCGCTACGGTATTCTCGCTGCCCTTCTTGTCCTTGATTTGCATGTTGAACTCTTAAAAAAGGAGTATCCACCTTATGATCCTTGGCTTAGCATCCTTCTTTTTAACAAGTATCGAAGTGCAGCATGGTCGAAGAAAACAACCACCATTGTACCCACCAAATAGGATCGAAACTTATCAAGTGCAAACACTATGGCCAAAATCTCCTTTTCAGTTGTGGAGTAGTTGATTTGCGCTCCGTTGAGAGTTCTAGAAGCATAATAAATGGCATATGGAACTTTACCATCTCACTGTCCCAACACGGCTCCAACGGCATAATCACTTGCATCGCACATCAACTCAAATGGCTTGCTCCAATCGGGTGGTTTGATAATTGGTGCGGTAGTCAACAACTCTTTGAAAGTATCAAAGGCTTCCTTGCACTCCTTATCACAATCAAAGGCCACATCTTTTTGCAAAAGTCTACACAGGGGCATTGCAATCTTGGAGAAATCCTTGATGAATCTCCTATAAAATCCTGCATGACCAAGAAAAGAGCGAACCTCCCTCACATTTGTGGGGTATTGTAAGTTCCGAATCAAATCTATCTTAGCCTTGTCAACTTCTAAACCTTTAGAAGATACAACATGGCCTAGCACAATCCCATGAGTGACCATAAAGTGACATTTTTCCCAATTAAGCACAAGATTAGTTTCTACGCATCTTTTAAGAATAAGTGCAAGGTTATCTAAGCATTTGTCAAAAGAATCACCATACACGCTAAAATCATCCATATACACTTCTATGATGCTTTCCACATAATCTAAAAAAATGCTTACCATACAACGTTGAAAAGTGGTTGGAGCATTGCACAAGCCAAATGGAATACGTCTATACGCAAAAGAGCCAAAAGGACAAGTAAACGTCGTCTTTTCTTGATCTTCCGGAGCTATTACAAGCTGGTTATAACCTGAAAAACCATCAAGGAAGCAATAGTAAGCACGTCTAGCCAACCTTTCAAGCATTTGATCAATGAATGATAAAGGGAAATGATCCTTTCGGGTGGTAGAGTTGAGCTTTCGGTAGTCAATGCAAACTCTCCAACCGGTCTGGATTCTAGTTGGAACCAAGTCGTTATCTTCATTTTTCACCACCGTGATGCCGGACTTCTTTGGAACGACTTGAATCGGGCTCACCCATTTGCTATCGGATATGGGATAAATAATCCCATCATCTAACAACTTCAGGATTTCTTTCTTGACTACTTCTATCATTGGAGGGTTCAAGCGACGTTGAGCCTCTCTTGTTGGTTTTGCCCCCTCCTCAAGAAGTATTCGGTGCATACATGTGGAAGGACTGATTCCTTTGATATCAGCAATGGTCCATCCAATGGCATACTTGTGCTCTCTTAGCACTCGAATAAGCTTCTCCTCTTGCACCTCGGTGAGGTTGTTGGCAATGATCACCGGTAACTCTTCATTGTCACCTAAATATACGTATTTAAGGTGATCCGGAAGAGGTTTCAACTCAAGAGTAGGTGCCTGCACAATCGAGGGTAAAAGTTTCTCATTAGTAATCGGCAAAGAAACATAAGACGCATTATACTTTGGTGGAACTTATTGTAATGAGTTAAGAGATAAAACAGCCTCTTTAAGCTCATCACAAATAGACAATTCACTTTCAATGTCTTTGTATTTCCCATAACCTAAACCTTCGACTATGGTGTTCTCTAAGGCATCATCACTATTCAATTCAAACATCTTTTGAGCTAGAGTATCAATAATATCAATAGAAAAACATGAATTCACGTCATTAGGATATCTCATAGCCTCAAAGATATTGAAACTTATGATCTCATCATCAAATTCCATAGTTAAAGCGCCCTTGAAAACATCAATCTTGGTTCTTGCGGTTCTCATGAATGGTATACCCAACAGCAAGGGGGTATTCGATGGTGAATCCTCATCCATCATGTCAAGAACATAGAAATCAGCCGGAAATATGAGTTGATTAACCTGCACCAAAACATCTTCAATAACCCCTTTCGGGTAAGAATTAGACCTATCAACAAGTTGTATAACAATACCGGTGTCTTTAAGAGGTCCAAGTTTCAATGATTCATAAACATAGGTAGGCATAACATTAATGGATTCTCCTAAATATAGCATAACACGCTCAAACCTGACTTTACCAATAGTACATGGTATAGTGAAACTACCGGGATCTTTCAACTTAGGTGGGAGTTTCTTTTGAAGATATGCCGAAGCATTTTCCCCCACTCATCACCTCATTACCCGTCAATTTGTGCTTGTTAGTGCACAATTCCTTCAAGAACTTTGCCCAGTGTGGAACTTGCCTTATCGCCTCGATGAGTGGAATGTTCACTTCAATCTTCTTAAAGATTTCCAAAAGTTCTTGGTACAATGTCTCCTTGTTCGACTTTGAAAACCTGCTAGGAAAAGGAGGAGTAGTAACATGAGTAGAAACACGAGTTTTAGAGTTAGAATTTATTACCGGGTCAGCCTTTTTAGGGGCTATTTCACCCTCTTCTCTCTCCAAATAAGGTTCATTGGACACCGGTGATGTTTCCGGTTTCTCTACTTGCTTCCCACTCTGTAGCTCAATAGCATTAGCATTCTCCTTGTGATTTACTGTTTGCGAAGGAAGTTTTACCTCGGCTTGTGCTTCCAATTTGCTCACTGCAGTAGATAATTGAGCCATTTGAGTTCGGATGTCTTTCATATCCATCTCTGACTTTTGCTTATCTTGCACCATTGTGTTGAGGATGAGATTCAACTTGTCATCTATACTCGTGCCTTGAGTCTCTTGACGTGGCTTTTGCAAGAAATGGTACCCACCTTGTTGATTAAAAGTAGGATTTGGAGCTGCAGCTTGCTTGTTGGCGTAGCTGAAATTGGGATGATCTCGCCAACCCGGATTGTATGTGCTAGAGTATGGATTATCTCGGCCTTTGCTGATTTTGATACATGACATTTGCTTGCTCAACATCTTCTGTATATGATGATGATGGTATGACAGCCGCAGCTATTTGATGCATCATCCTCTCCATGTTTCCCATCCTTTGTTCCAAGTTTGAAGAATTTCCAACTTCATTCACCTTCCTTACCGCTGATTCATCTCTAGTGAAAAATTATTGTGTTATTGCAGCCATGTTCTCTAACAAGCTTGTAGCTTACGTAATGGTCTTGTTGGTAAGTGCACCACCACTTGCGGAATCAATCAAATGTCTCTCAGTAGAAAGCAATCCTTGGTAAGTGCACCACCACTAGCTAAAAGCCTCTTGTAGCGCTCCCAATACTCATGGAGAGTCTCTCCCGATATTTGCCTAATACCACAAATCTCTTTGTGAATCACAGCAGCTTTTGATGCTGGAAAATACTTCTCGAGGAACAATTTCTTCATCCCATTCCATGTGGTTATGCTTCCAGCGGGTAAGCAAAACAACCACTCTCCTGCAGAATCTAAAAGGGAAAAAGGAAATGCTGTCATCATAGCCATATCCGCATCTGCAGTTGCTTGCTTCATACTATTTACAACATGATGAAATTGTTGTAAGTGACGATTAGGATCTTCTCCCGCTAAACCTCTGAATTTGGGCAGCAAGTTGATCAATTGCGGCTTCAACTCAATGTTTCCATTCAGCTGAATACATAAAGGCTGTTGATCAAGGTTTGGAGAAGTGAGCTCCTTGAGTGTTCTTGGAGCAGGCGGTCGAGCTTCCATTGTGTTGTCTTCCTCTTCGTCCGAGTCCGAGAATTCACTTGGTGTAGAACTATGTGGAAGTGCAGTGTTAACTGCTCGAATGAAATATTTCAGTAAAGTGCCTGAACGAAGACGTATACCAATAGGACTTGGTCTTCCTTCTCCGCGCATTCACCAAAGAAATCGTACCTAAAAATTAGATTCTTAAGGATTGAATAAGTAAACTGAAATTGTAACCAAAAGAAAAAATATAAACTAAGAATAAACAATAACAACTAAACTCGCCAGTGCCTCCCCGGAAACGGCGCCAATTTTGACGAGGTGTCGAATCTCGCAAAAATAATATTTCTCTACTTTTTACACTAGCAAGTAGTATAATGTAAGCATGATCGTCCCAAGGGAGGAATGAAGTCTAAGTTGTTATGCAAATACTCCTAGCAAAGATGATTGTGTTGTAGAAAATATGAAAATTGTAAAATGTATTCAAATATGAGATAAAATTGATTAAAGGTTCATTCTAGACCACGGAATACAAACCAAATTGATAAATAGCCAAGTTCGTTGCATTATCATGTTACTAACAACCCTAGAATAATTAGTACGCTCAACTATTCCGTTACTATCTCCTAAGCTCACCGGATACGGAAGCGCTTGACTACGGGTTCCTACTTGCCAAGTTTCCTAGAGGTACGCTTACTAGGTTTGACTTAAACAAGTGCTCTAAGTTCTGTGAGATAAGGTTGCTCCTAGTGATGAACTCAAAAGCATGAATCACCTACTAGTGTTGATTTCTACATATGGACACTTAACAAAGTCCCATCATCGGTACCCACATATTGCTACTTGTGTTTATCTTCTCTAGACAATTACGGGTCGAAGAAAATCTAAACTAGCAAATAAATTAAGAATTAGTGATTCAATTTCGAACTTAAACCCTTATATAACAAATAATCCATAGACAATATTAGAATAGTAGAAAATCAATCAACAACATAAATGAATGCAAGTGAACAAGTTATTTCATATCAAATATAGATTCATATTTCGGGCTTCGAAATCGCCTTTAATCAAAGAGAGTTTTAGTTACTCATAATAATGGAGTTCATCATCAAATATAATAAATGAAATAATAAAGATGAAAATAACAGGGAAGCAAACCCTAGTTCCAGCTCTCTGCAAAACTCCAAGTAGAATAGAAAATACGTGATCAACAAAGTGTAGAAGTTTTCCTTTTTGTAGCCTTTTTCTCCTTAAACTAGGTCATAACTCAAAATCCCACATCCAATGTGTTCACCAAGCCCACACACGATAAACCCACGTAGAATATATGCCATATAATAGTCGCCGGAATACTGGGTGTATTGCCGGAAATTGGCCGACGGCGCCGGAATCTGGTCGCCGGAAAATTTCTCTGATTGCTTGAACCATTGGAAGAAGTCACCAGGCAAGTGAACACTCCCAGCAGATCAACTCCATTATTCTGCAATTCAAACATTCACAAAATACCATCTAAACCAATTCCTTGTTCTTGTGAAAACGTACCCAAAAGCGCGACTCGAAGCTCCCATATCCGGCCTCCAACTCTTCCATTCGACTCATACCCCCTTCATGATTCAGTGAAACATTATGATACCCACTTTCGGTTCCAAAATCCGGCAACCGGAAGTATGCTCACTGGCTCGCCATTCTCACTGCATTTTCGCAGTGTTCACTGATGTTCACAGCTGCATTCCATAATTACCACATTTCAGCTACTTCGCCAACTCCACAGCACAACATCAATACTTCCATTTGCAATATCACTCAACAGCATCCTAGCCTGCTTAGCTCATACACAATTCAGTTCGTTTCAACCACCAAAACTACCATCAAAACAGCACATGCTCTAACCAGCTGAAACTCAGCTCACAACTTGCAGTACATCCTCCATACCACACCAGTTCAGTGCCTCCATTCATTTATGAAATTCAACTGCTCTCTGTTCTCAGATGTAACACAGCTCACTGCCCTGCACCCTAACCATTGAGCTCAGTTGCATGCACCATCAATTCTAACACTTGCAGCTGCTAGCATCACTCCAACTTCAGCTTGAAACCAGTGCTCCACCAGTTTCTCGATCCCTGTGCTTCACTGAGACAATCAACACAAACCCAATGAAACAGCACCACAATCTTAATATCTACACCCCTCCAAGATACAGCAACTTCCACAAGCACCACCTTCCATGCCATCTGTCCCCTATTCCCTGCCACTTCTAGCTGCTAAACAACAACTCATTCACTCCACTGCATAACCACCTCGCCTGCAGCACCAAGCCACTGAACCATGAACCCTGCCATTGCTTCCCTTTCCTCACAACGTGTAAGCTCACAGGTTCATTGCAGCCCACTGAAGCACCACAACTCGCAGCCACCAGCTCGCCAAAGTACCCAACTGCATTTCTCTCAATCATCACTGCAGTATCAGTTGGCACCTGTTATTTCCACCAAGTTCCCAAACTTCTGGCACCAACAACACACCCTCATCATAACATACAACTCATTCTACCACAACAGCAAACCACCCCATTGCATTCTCTACAGCTCCACCTGCCATAACCTCATTCATTCTCCATCTTAGCAGCTGCTAACTCAAACACCATTACAGCTGATTAGCTCCAATTCTCAGCATACCACCTGCTATGCTTGAACCTTCTACATAGCTTCACAGATGTTGCCACCTACAATACCACCAACAAACCAAAACAGTTTCCACCATTCCAGCTCAAACCAATAGTGCCCATTCATCAAACCAGTGTCTTGTTCTTCCCCACTCCTAAGTCAGAAACATATTCTTCTAGTCAATTTCTCAGCTGGGATTCTACCCTAATACCCATTTTAAACTTCACCCAAATCGATTCCAAGATAAATTCCATCCATTCTTCCCTGTATAATGAATCTGAACTGAACCCATGATAATTACCATCTCCCGCTTCGATTTCTCATCAGCAGAAACCCTAATTCATTCCATGTGTCTCATCATCTTCAAACCAGTCTCTTGATTCTTTGAATCCCTCACTGGATCTCCACCATTTTCAGAAGCTTCATGAATCAATTACAGATCCATCATCGTCTTTATCTCATCTCAACCACAGCAACATCCTGTTCAATTGCCTTCTAATTCCCAAGAAAAACTGCGCCTTCATTTCTTGAATTCAGGGAGTGTAAGAGAAGCATAGCTTAATGATAAGAGAGAGGTTTTCATGACTTTAAGGGTTGTTGTAATAAGTAAAAGTGAGCCTGGGTGTCCCAATAAAACATCCATATATGGGCTACCAAAATGATAGCCCCCTATTCCTCCATTGTGCCCCCAATCGTGCTTGCATACGACCCGACGCTTTCGCCTTCCTTGCTCCACATTGTATGCTTTGTCCTCCTTTCGAATTCCTCCACCAACAACAACCGTCTTTTACTCCTCATATTCACTTCTTCTCTTCAATTTCTATTCATCACTAAAGCGGTCGTGCTTTTCAGACAGAAATAAAGAAACAAAAGCAAACATTGAGAAATGATCCTCCTCCAACATCAGTTGCACATGAGGTGAGATTTTTGCGCCGTTTCTTCTTATTTTATTCCAAGTGACTCCAAAGTTCCTAAATATTAAAAATCAAACATAAGATACATAATTTACAAGAAATCTAAGCAAAGAAAGCATAACCTATAGATAAATATATAGGTGTTTTAGACACCTATCACCAACCAGGGTATAACCATATATAGTTGGAAATCCAAGATCTCTTTCCCGGATAGGTTTTCTTTAACCCCAACATCTGCATGACTCAGGATCCAGCAGCGGTATAACCTTACCCCTGAATCATGTCAAGATATACCCCCTCCTATGCCGTGCTATTAGGTCTTACATTTGCTTCTTGCGAAATTTTATTCGCGAACTAGGGTGCACGCCATAAAGGTTCGTCCCATTCTTTTAATCTCTGAGAAATTTTATTCGCGCTTCTCGCGAGTATTGTAACTCTGATAGAATTTCATAACTTTGAAAATCTTGCGATTCTTTCAAGCAGAATATTCTGTTCAATTACATATTCTTCAAGCAAATCATTCATAAAGTTCTCTAAAGTTCATCATTTTACCTCTCTACTTACTATTTTCTAATTCTGCTTTTCTGCTATGTTTTACTATTGTTTCTTTTTCAGCGAGACGCTCGCCATCAACTTTCACATCCTCTTTTCGCTCTATTGCATCAATCATTAACCTTTCACATCTCTGTTGTAGTTTGAATTTGTACTTCCAATTGCTATTCTTTTCAGCTCTTTCCTCGCAAGACTTCATATCAATTTCGTAACATTTCTTGCTTTCTCCCCAATCTCCTTTAATTACCCCAACACCATTAGGATGAGGAAATTTAACACATTGGTTTAAAGTAGATGCTACACCTAATATTCCGTGTAGCCAAGTCCGACCAATCAGAGCATTGTAAGGCGATTCAATATCAACAACACAGAACATGATCTTGGAAGTTATCCCTTTCAATGGAATCCGCATCTCAATTTCCCCTTTTGGTTTATTGGTAGTACCATTAAAACCATAGATTTTATATGTTGAGGGAATTAGATCTTCGTCTCTTCCACCCATTGTTTTATAGGTATGATAAAATAGTATGTCAACAGAGCTGCCTGTGTCTATTAGAACTCTATTGATAGCGCAGAATCTTCATTTTCACCACCATTTTCTTCATCTTCTTCTTCCATTTGCTTTGGGTTTATCTCTAGTATTACCACCAATGGGTTATCATGCTGCTCGCCTGGCTCTGGTACCTCTTGTGCACTGAAAGATATAGTTTGTTTCTGCCATTCTTCTAATGGTGAGACTCTCGCGATATTCATTATCTCTCTTCTATCTGTGTCTCTCGCGAAGACTCTGCTTAGAACATTGTCATGGAAATATTCTATGGTTCTGTGTGAATGTACAATGGAATTACAAAACAAATTCTTTGCTTTAGCCCCAACTTCTATTACGAATGATTCGGATCCCTTTACAGTATTTACTCTACGAATTTCTGGTGCTGGAGGAAATCGCTGAGATTGCGGATGTCCTACTAAAAAGTGATTTAGCTTTCCTTGTTCAATCATCCTTAAAATTATTCTCTTTACATTCCTACAGTCATTTACTGTGTGGCCATGAAAGTGATGGTAAGGACAAAATTCTTGACTGCGATTGTTATGATGTGGTTCTTTACCCATGTTCCATGTAGATGGTATATTTTCCATTTAAATGATAGCTTCCCAAATTTTTTATATACTAGCATTGAGAGGAGGCATCTTAATTTCTTCCCATATGATCTTCTGATTCCCTTGACTTATGAAATTGTTTTGTCTCTGTCCACCATAAGTTTCTTGCGGCTGATCAAGCCTTTGAATCTTATTATTTCCACCGCGGTTGTAGTAATTCTTCTCCCTTTCATACTCTTCTTGATCTCTACTACCCATAGCTACCATCTTCTGCTGGTTATTAGTCTCTACTTTTTCTTGTTGTGCTTGCGAGCTGCTCACTACATTGTTTGTCATTTTAGGAAGTAAACTCCCATTTACTGCTCCAGAATTGGTGTTCTCGATGGGATATGATTCCATCTCATTTTGTTTCTCCTCCAAAGAAATGTATTCTTCCTGTAATTCTCGCAGTTCAGTCATAGTGATTGTATTCTTGACTCTAAAAATTTGTATGTACAGTAGATTGGTCGCGAACATTGCATTGATAAAAGACAAGATAAGATATCTCTCGTCAACTCTTCCTGCCATCTCACTGCACATTGTCGTCCATCTTATGGTTAAATGTTTCAGACTCTCGCCAATTCTCTGTTTTAACCCAAACACATCTTCAATACCCGGCCGCGATGAATTGTTGCTAATATACGCTCCTAAAAATATAGCTTGTAGATGATCAAAAGAAGTTATGGTATTTTTTGGTAATCCCTCGAACCATTTCAAGGCCTCTCCAGTTAAGCTGGATGCAAGATATTTGCATAGCACAGCATCATGATTCTCCCATTGTAGCATACATCTAACATAAGCTTTGACATGTTGAACATCACAAGTAGTTCCATCAAAAATGCTGGTTAATGCTGGTAAATTGCATTTTGGAGGTATCCCTCTTAACTGTACTTCTTGAGTAAATGGAGTTCTCGCAGCTTCTTCAATAGCTTCATCAAGTTGCCTTCTACCTCCTTCTCTTCTATTGTTTATCATTCCTCGCATTTCTGCTAATTCTCTCAATATTTGCTCACTCTCAGCTGAGTTTTGTTCCATTGGCCTCTTTAATGTTGTTTCCCTTCTTCTGCGTTCTTGCCTTTCTTGTCTAGCGAGATTTTTTGTATCTTCTTCTTCATCATTATATCGTATTTCTCTGCGATTTCCTCTTTCATCTTCCTCTTGATATCGTAACTGCATATCTTCTTCTCTGCGAATTTCTTCATTTCTCCTCATTTCTCTTCGCTGTCTCTCTATTCTCCTCTGTATCGTATCATACTCCTCTTGAATATTACCATTGTGGCGATTTTGCGTACGTCTCCTTTCTAGGTTTTCATGATTATTTTGTCACACTGCTTCTCGAAATTCATGTTCTTCTACTTCTGCCCTTAATCTTTCCCTCTCACGGGCTAGACGTGCTTGTTCAGCGTAATGACTCTCAATTTATTCTTCAATCATTCTTTGATTTCTTTTATTCTCTCGCTCATGCAATATCCTCCTACCTTCTTCTGGATTTTCTTCTTCAATTTGATTATTTCTTCCCTCTTGATTTCTATTGTCACGCGGATTATATCGATCACCAATTATTTCTTCTTCTCTATTTTGCACTTCTCCTCGAGTATTTTCTCTAACATTTCTTATAGGGGAATTTTGCATTGGTTCTTCTCTGAATGATCTTGAATTTGATCTAACAGTACTTCTTGATCTCCTTCTTTGTAACCTCAAATTCTCCATTCTTAGCTCATGATTTTGTCTTGTTAAATTCGCACGCTCTTCTGCCTCTAATCTTCTTTCTTCCTGTATTCTTTGTCTCAAATCATCTACTATTTCACTTTCTTCATGAATTAATCCTCCAACCATTTCTTGATTTCTTTCTCCTTCTTCTTCACTTCTTAATTGTCGATTTTCTGCTTCTTCTATCGAATCCGACCTCCAAGTATGCACACTCACTCTATTATAATCCACATTCCTATCTTGTATTTGTGTTTGCTGATTCACCTGTTGAATTGAACTTTCTGCTTCATTTCTTATTCTATTTCTTCCTGATCTTATCCTTAAAGATTCTTCTAATTCACCTGTTCCCTCACCTGCAGGTCTTTTACTTCTCCTCACGGTTGTCAGTGGTTCTGATGTATTTCTTCTCCTTCTAGCCATTTCTTCAACTCTAATAATTTTTTCAAATCTTCAAGTTGTAATTAGAGATTTCTTAGCTTGATTCTCCCTGTTTCCGGGCGCCAAAATGTAGTTGTAGGAATTCCCACACTACACCCTTGTTAAGATTCTATAAAAATCTATTGGAAATCAATTAAACTTCAAAGATTTAAACGACACTTTACTATTCAAATCTCAGAAATGTTTACAGAATTGGAAGAAATCAAGATTACAAATATTCTCTTGAAGTTTCTCTCTCCTCAAGACTCTTTCAACTCTCAAAAAATACATCATCCTTTTCTGGATCTATCGAGCCCTTTATATAGGGATTTTCATAATGGATGACAGCTAAGTTTTCCTCATATTTCGGATTTATTCTGCGATCTCATCGCGATCGCTACAATATTCTCTATCGCAAGAATGATGACCATCGCAGGATCAACATATTCTTCTTTTATTTCATCCATCGTCAGTTTATTTTGGATATTCTGTGATGCTCACGAAATGTCGTTAAAGAATCTTATGTGACGCTCGCAAAAGTATTGTTAATATCGCAGGAACAGCGTTGTAGCGATATTATAGTCCTACAAAGTTACACTTGTATTATAAACAAAACATAAATGAAAAAAAAATCACAATAATTTACACAAGTAAGTGTGGTTACCACTTGAGCTAGATTGTGCATTCTCCATCATTTGATCACTATCAAAGTTCAGCTGATTTTGAGATGTGAAAAAACAAAAATTGGAATCATCAAAAAGAAAATTGCACATGGTAATGATTGTGTAACCTGAAGTTACACTTACCTTGCATATCATGTGTAACACAAAGTTATACATGCTCTTACATTGTGTAACTTGAAATTACACTTGCATTACAAACAAAACATAAAGGGAAAAAAGAAAGGAAAAAGAGAATTAAGTTACACAAGGAAGAGTGGTTACTGCTAGAGCTAGCTTCTGCATTCTCCATCACTGCAGTTCCATGTTGGCTTTTGTTGATGTTACATATAATTTCATTTAGCATTTCAAAATCTTCAACATTCGTCATATCAACAGGGTTAGCTCCTAGTTTCACCAACCTGTAGGTCTCAGGAATTTCACACGAAGTTGGCGGTGTTGTAGCAGTTATCACCACAGATTCCTCAAACTGTGTTGAAGCGAAACTGTCTTCAAAAGTTCCAGGTGTTGGCTGAGTTGGAGAAGTGATAACCAAACAATCACCAACAGTTGCAGGTATCTCCTCATTGACTTTTGCAGTTACATCATTAACTGCGGCTTTCTCCTGCGCCCCATCCATAACTCCACATTCTGCAGCTTTCTTCTGCGCATCATCCGTAACAGTTGTCTCTTCACCAACTTTCATTTGCGCCTCATCAACAAGATTTGAAGGAGTGGGATTTCCCTTTGCAACGGGCCTTTTGCACTATGAATGAGTCTTGCATGTTGTGACATTCCTCAACTTACACATGCATATGCAGGTTTACATAAGTCATTTTTTTTATGTGCAACTATTATTTAAACACAATACAGTCATAGGTGATATTTTGCATGTGTAACTTTTAGTTACATAGGCAATTGGAAAATCAATGGTGAGATTTTCTATAATGGCCGGTCAAGTGACGAATTAGCCGATAATGACTCGATTAGTTTAACACGAATGTTAATTAATAGGAATTAATCTAACAATGATCTAGCTAAGAAACTAGTACCATTGAATAGCTCTCGAAAAGTTATACGAAATAGACTGCTCGTACGCGTTATTCGGACACTGGGTGAAGAAGATTTATCAATTTGTTTTCAAAGGGTAAAATAGTAATTTTGGATTTGGTCCTTGTAGCTGCACGTGTCATAGAGAGTGGGTGACTCAATTGTTTGGGTCGGCCTTATCCCCAAACCGCTCGAGAAGAATTCATTTCTTCTTTCTTCTTTCTCTTCTCTTTTCTTCTTTTGTTTCTCGCCTCCGGCGATTCTGAGAGATCCAAGTAATGAAATTAAGTGATGAGATTAGGTTATGAGATCATAGAGTATTTTTTGGTGATGGTGCGATTATCACTAGCTCAATAAGACTCAAAAGAAGAGGTGAATTAGAGAAAGAAAGAAACTAGGGTTCTGAGAAATGAGTTTCAGTTGAGGATTTAGGTTGTTTTGAGGATGAAGACAAGTAATTAGTTATGAGTATCATGATTTGAGAGAAAGGAATAATATTAAAAATTGAATTTCATTTCTCGATGAAGAATCAAGGAATTAGGGTTTCTGCTGATAGAAGCTAGAATTCAATTTGGTGATAAATAAGAAGAAATTGAAGGATGGGTTTTGAACATTATGAAGTGAATAAGAAGTTAATTTAAATATTCAGTTATGGAGAAGGTAAGGTTTTAGAAATAGTTAGGGTTTTTAAAAAGGCAGTAAAGGTGAAATTGAGGTTTTAATGGATTAGAGATGGGTTTGAAAGATATGAAGAGTAGAAATATGTTTTGAACTCGAATTGGAAATAAAGATAATTGTGAATGAACTGGAATTTCATAAGAGGTTCAAATAAGAATTAGAGGATGAAGATGATGGTCTATGGGATCGAATTAAGATATGCTGAGTTGATGACATGTTGCTGAATAGAATCAATTACTTCACCAAGGTTGAATTTGAGGTAATTGTTCTTCTGTTAATTAGTTCAAGTTTGTTATTAAGTGTATGAGTTATTATTGAATGAGAAATGATAATGGTCTGAATAAATGAGATGTAGCAGGAAATATGTGTTTGGTAAGGTGATTTTGATATGGTTATGAAACTGAGAATGAGCCAAGATGTACATTTGAAGTTGTAATAGTACTGTGGTTAAGGATACATCGTATATGAGTGGATGATGGAGGTTTATGAACTGTTTTGAGGAGAAATTATAGTACAAAGAACCGATGATTGAGGAAGTGTATGAAATGATGAAGGTTCTGAAGTTGAACCAGATTGTTTGTATGTGAAATGAAGTTGAAGGTACATTGGTTTAGGTGAATAATATGTCTGGAATAGTCCGGCTGAGATGGAAATGAACAGAGTGAGATGTTGCAGTTGAGGATGAGTCTAAACTGATAATAGGAATAAGAATAATGATTTAGAAGTTGTGGTTGTGTTGAGAGTCGAATTACAGGAATGATTGTGTCATGTTAGTGGTGATGATATGAACTGAGTTTGAGTAAGGTTGTGAGAGTTTGTAATTGAGTTGTTCAACTGAAGATTATTGATTACAAGGTTGTAGTTTTGCTTGCTGTAAAGCTTGGAACTGCTAAACTGCAGGTAGGCTATAGTTGTATTTGTAAATTGATTTTGAAATTCATTTAGAAAGAATGAACATATTGTTAATGAAAATGAAATCTGTAATAGAAGTCAGTTAAAGGTTGAATTGGTTTTAACTAATGCGTGCCAATAGCAAAAGTTGAAAACCCGAAACACATATGTTTATGCTAAACACAACTCATGTAAACACAAATTGATTCAACACATTGTGACTTTTTACATATCAGTTTGCATCGGAACACCTTATGATCCTTTGATGAAGCCTACCAATATGGGATAGAACTTAATCCCTCTAAATCAAAAAGCCACACAAACCATAAGGGTTCACATCATATGAGATCAAATATTAAGGTTATGAAAACCGAAATCAGACATCCCATAACACATAGTGTTAGAGCAAAGATCGGTTGAACCCACCAAGCATTGTTATGTCAAGTTTGGTTATCATATTTTAGTGAATCAAAACTCATTTAAAGAGTCACTTGATTATTTACTAGAGTCAACTTCGTATAGGTTAGTTAGAAAGTTACTAGGATAATTGACTTACAAGTATTACGTGAAGACTTGAAGAATGTTAAGAAGTAAAAAGCTACAACGACGACATCATCCTTCTACTTGAGGTTAGTAATATTTGACTTGAATTGTTTCATTCCTAACATATCTTTCAATTCGTGCATATTGAAAACATAACTGCGAAGCTGTGTATGATTATACTCTAGTTAGACATAGTATTAAGGAATTACAATACGAAGTATAACGTCTATCTTTTGAACTTCGTATATAAGACATCGACATAATCGTATGAATGCTATTGTGATTATGTATGGGTATGGGTGAAGATTTCTTCCTAGGAAACAATATTTTTTACATTCGTTTAAAGGAAGTACAATTCATAAACTTATGTTATGAGTCGAAAGGAAAATCGCTAGGCTTATTGGTATTGTTATTCATTGCAAATCTTTGGATTACCAATATGTGTGTTTAGTATAACCGCTCATAAATTGTTTATGTATCTTGTAAAACTATTCATAAGGCCTGACTTTTGTATTGGTATGACTTTTATTAGTGAAATCGATCTTAAGTAATCACCTGAGATGGTATGATCGATTTACTGTAATTGGTATGACCAACTCTAGACGTTGGGGAACCAATCCTAGTAAGAGGTGAAACCGATCACAAGTAGGGGAATTGATCCTTGTAAGAGGTGCAACAAAATTTTAGTGATGCGTAACCGATCCTATGACTTGTGCAGACGAATAAAAGTTAGATACCATATATATGTGGTAACCGATCCTAGTACCTAGTCAACCAATTTTTGTAAAGCTAGTGTGACCGATCCTAGTACCCACATGGAGGTAGAACCGAAACTTGTTTTGATAGAACCGTTTAAACCCATGATTGGTGATTTGATAGGATAATCAATCACATAGTTCTTGGAAGTCAGATGAACCAATTCTAAACTTATTTAGAAGTGGCAAATCGGTTCCAAGATTTGTAAATATGAAAAAGGATTTACAAAATAAAGATGTCGACATACTTTGAACATGTGCAGTAACTCTCATCTTATATTGTTCAAAGATATTCCTTAATAGCAAATGGAGAATCCCGGATCGAAATAAATTGAGAATATTTTAATTAAGGTTAGTTTTATATGTTTTTAATTTCCATCAATTAAAATGCATATCTTTAGAAAATAAAAATTAGTAATGTGCATTTACTAGTTGGAGATTTTCTACTGAGATTTCAGTCAATATTTGGACAGTGCATTTCCAGGAATTATGAAAACCGTTTTTCCCTTATTATATATCTATGAGAATATTCGGTTTTAGAAATTCCTTGGTGTCCAAACTTCCTTGGTCTATAAATATTGAAGTTTGCATTTCAAGCAAACTAATCCTTAGAGCCAGCAAAACTACCTAGTTGTGTTGTTACTGGTGGATCTATCTATTCAGATAGGAAAGTACCCTAATTAGGAGAAATCTCTTACGACCGCTCGTTTTAAAGACTTGTTTGGGATTGGGAAGCTCTACGAGTACCGTTGGTTGGAAACTAGATAATTACAGTTTATTATTAGTTTCGATTTATTTGATTGACTAACGGTTGTTGAACTTTGATTGTACCTAGTTTGTTTATGCTTGAGAATCTTCTCTTCTGATATAAGATTCACTCAAACTAGAACAAAGTTTCGATGGGGACTATTTGTATATCTAAAGACGACTTGTGATAATCCATTGTTAACATACTTCGTTTTGTGTGTGATTGATCACAAGATATTCAAGTTGATTGTGTGCATGTGTTTATTGAAGATCTAAGAAGATTTGAAGATTTGAAGATTTCTTATTTGGGTTCATAATCTTTGGTGTGCACAAAACTTGATTTACTGGGGATCCAACTATAATCTGTTTATATTTGTGATAATCTAGATTGATTAGTTGAGTAGATCGGCATCAATAAGTTTCTTTGTGATTCGAAGTATTGATTGCAAAGTCTTTACAATTACTTTGGTAGTTTTTATTGGATAGATATAAGAACCTAACAAAGGAGTTTATTGGGATAAACGAAAGAGCCTTTTGTCAAACTTATATCACTTGATTGAAAATAGTTGTTATCGAACATATTTGTTGTTCCTTTACTGTTTGGAATACGAACCAAATGAATTATTCCAAGTGCGTGACTTATTGCAAGTTGGAGGCGCAGGGATACAAACGGAACTAGGTGAACTATAAGTTTAGTTGCTTAGTCTCAACTATACGAAGTTGGTTTAGATTTTGTATATCAGCTTAACCCTGAGAGTATTCGATTCTGGACAAGGTCCCGGGGTTTTTCTGCATTTGCGGTTTCCTCATTAACAAAATCTTACTGTGTATTTTACTTTTCTATTTCTACAATTATAATTGTTTTATTATAATTAGAAGTAAAATACACAAACGTTAATTCATATTTACTTGATAACAATCCTATCGTGTTTGGTTAAGTCCGAACATATTATCAAGTAAACATACTTCGTTGTTGTATTGTCTCGATCTTGTATCCATAGTCAATCACGCAAGTTATCTTGTTGTCGTATTGTCTCAATCTCGTATCCATAGACGATCACACGAAGTGTGAAACGATTAGTTGTATTTTCTCGACCCAGTCCATAGACAATCAGTTTCAGAGAAAGGACTTATAGGTGGAAAAGTTTTAGATTGAGGTATATTTGGGTACCCTCGTCTTTTCACATAGAAACACTATAAAGCATTCAAGCACATGCTATGTAATCGGAAAAACTATCACAAGAAAAATTATAAAATAATAATTTTTATTCAATAATAATAGATAGTTTTATTCAGAAATAGACCTTATACAATAATTGAAATAATCAAAAACATTTTTCTTGAAGAGATCTTTAAACGTATTTTTCAAAGATCAACTTCAATTTCCTCAAATTTTTCAGGATCTTCATGAAAATGCGGGGGGTCTAACAACCACATCCAACAGTTCATTTGGAAATATGAGAGGACTTACTCCAGTATACTTTCTAGATAATTAACTAGACAGTCATACTCAATCTAGAGAAAAGTATATACAAGAGTTTATATCTCTAACTCTTAATTCAATCTGCAATCATCAAATAGAAATTTGCGAGCCCGATTGAATATAAGAGAAGTAACTTGAATGATACCAAAGACCAATGTTCAAGTATCAATCAAGTTCAATCAACGACTAAAGGTTGGATTTCCTAATTGATCGATATAACGCACAACCTGTGATATTTCAATTATAAAACAAAATATAATGCGAAAAATAAATAACACATACACCATAATTTTGTTAATGAGGAAGACCGCAAATGCAGAAAAACCTCGGGACCTAGTCCAGCTTTGAATACCACATTGTATTAAGATGCTACAGACACTAGCCTACTACCAATGAACTTCGGACTGGACTGCAGTTTAACCCTAATCAATCTCACACTGATTCAAGGTACAATTGAATTCCTTACGTATCTGATCTCAGTAGGATACTACGCACTTGATTCCCTTAGCTGATCTCACCCAAAACCAAGAGTTGCTACAACCCAAAGTCGAAGACTTGATAAACAAATCTGTCTCACACAGAAAAGTTTATTGGAATAGATAAATCTGTCTTCCACAGAAATACCTATGAGTTTTGTACCGTCTTTTGATAAATCAAGGTGAACATGAACCAATTGATAAACCTGTCTTATATTCCCAAAGAATATCCTAGTATTATCAATCACCTCACAATATTCTTAATCAATTAACGAAACAAGATATTGTGGAGTCACAAACGATGAGACGAAGGTGTTTGTGATTAATTTTCTATCTTGCCTATCGGAGATATAAATCTCAAGCTAATCTTACGATTGAACTCACACACGATAGAAACAGTAAGATCAGATCACGCAATTATAGAGAAAATTGTTGGGCTTGGCTTCACAATCCCAATGAAGTCTTTAAGTCGTTAATTAACCTACGGGTTCACGTGAGAAACCTAAGGTTAAAGGAGAATCGACTCTATCTTATGCAACTAGTAACACACAGAAGTGTGGGGATTAGGTTTCCCAGTTGCTAGAGTTCTCCTTTATATAATTTTCAAATCATGGTTTGCAATCTAAGTTACCTTGGTAACAAATCATTCAATATTCACCATTAGATGAAAAACATGATTTGACCAAGCTAATATATTTCAACTGTTAAATCGAACTTAGCTCGTTACCACAAATGAAATGTACCCTCATTTAGGTTTATGTAACCGTACCTAAACGTGTACACCATGTTGGCTCAACAATAGTTAACCGAATTTAGCCATATGAACACTCTCATATCAACCTTGTTCATCTTAACCATAACTAGCTCAAATGACTCAAATGAAACTAGTTAAAGAGTTGTTCAATTGCTATATTCTCATAGAAGTATACAGGAACACAATTGAAACAAAATCGGTTTGATTCACTCAAATCAATTTATGAACATTATAGCCACGGTTTGCAAAGATTGCATTCCTTGTTTGTATAAATGTTTAAGTTCATGTACACAACCGATTTTAGAACTTTAACCTCCAAGTACGCAAACAGGTACGCATACTTGAAATACTCGGACCAAGATTGGGTTTTGCCAGTACGCAAACGGGCACGCGTACTTCCAATCCCAGCAGAAATATTCGGACATGAACCTTACGCCAGTACGCGAACGGGTGCGCATACTTAGGTTCCCGGATTTCTCAAGCCAATAAGTACGCGTATGGGTACGTATACTATGGTTCCCTGACATGGATTACATATGTGCAAGATTACATAACATGTCATATCCAATAATGGTGAAGTGTTTGTTGATGGTGGTTTTTAGTTCAAGGCTAAATTTATAAAAGTCTATCTACCTGACCCGGCATCAGATGTAGTAGACATTGATATGTCTATATTCCGCAGGGAATTCAGAGAATATATCAAAATATGATGAGCACATATGTCTTTCTTCGTATTATATCGAAACTCAAGCTCCTAGATGAATTTTTCACTAGTATAGAGCTTAATGAGTGTATAAGCTCCTAGCTGCATTGCTCACAAATGCGGGAGTCTGTTGAGCACTTTTCTTGTGCTTATGTTCTCTGGCATAACCCTTAATATTGGTATGGCATGACGGATTTGTGTTCACTCGCAAAAGAGTATCACGAACCTCCGAGTACCGAGGTTAAGGTCCTTACACAAAATACTCAGTCAGAAAGCAAAGAATAAATAGAGCCGCGGAGTAGGAGAAACAATGAGGGAAGCGTGGCCATGCCGTAGGATAGCCGACTCCACTTGGCCACACCCCATGCTACCTAACCTGCCCTTACACAATTGTCGACCAATCAGGTCGCTTAAACCTTCCACACATACATAAGTTGTGGCTGGGACCATACTTACCGGCCCCATTTCCAATCGACCAATCAGGTTGTTCTAAACCTGCCACACTCACACCAGAAGTGTATCTACGCCCATGCTTGGCCGGCCCTCTCCTTCCTACCGACTAATCAGGTCACTTTAAATGTGTCACAAACACTAGAAGTGTGGTCGCGCCTTATGTTTGGACATCCCCTTTTGTTGACCAATCAAGTCGTTTAAACTTGCCACCATACATTAAAGGCCAAACGCACCCTGCCGCCCCACCATGCTAACTGGCAAACCAAACGTGCCCTGCCACAACAACATATTAATTGGCATGCCAACATGCCGCTCTGCCGGAGTAACATTCCACGAGCCATTTTATCCTTGACCACGCCGCCAAGACCTAATTTTGGCCATGATGCCAAATCCTAGCGTTGGCCATGCCGCCAACCCATAATTTTGGCCACGACGCCAAATCCTAGCCTTGGCCATGCCGCCAAGCCCTAATTTTTTCCACGGAGCCAAATCCTAGCCTTGGTTACGCCGCCAACCCCTAATTTTGGCCATGCCACGGCTAAGCTATTGGCATACCGCTAAGCCAATGGCGCCACTTTTCTATACAATAAGATGCGGCCATAATCAATGGCCATCCTCATGAGATACAATCTCAGCCATCCAAGTTCGCCACCGAAGTGACAGACTTGTGGCAAGTTTCAGGCGACCAGCTGCTTAAATCTAGTGTCCTTGGCTATACCAGGCGCCACTTGCACCACTGTGCCACTGGCATACACGAGCCATGCCAACCATGCCACATTTCCACTGGAGTACACCAAGACGCCACTATGCCATTGTTACGCGCCAACACAAGGTAGCCATAATCAACTGATACCCTCCTTCATGAGATGAGATCTCAGCCATCGAAGTTCGCCACCGAACTGACAAACTTGTGGCAAGTTTTAGGCGACCAGCCAAAATGAGCCTAATAGTATTACATGTTATTTTCCTGCAGTAAGTCCCTTGACTTTGACTTGCCACACTATCAAAGTGCTACAAGTTTCCTACGAAAACACTCGAGACATCAAACATGTCACAAACTGGGGGATGCTCATCAGGGTATTGGTCTGGCTGTTTATAGCGTGTGGCGTGCAACACACCAGTTACATGAAGCGGGACAATTAGTGGTGGTGAAAAGTAACGGTCTAAAATAATTCACTTCCTTCATCATGGAAGAATAATGTCTAACAGTTATACGTTAATCTATTTCTCCACCACTCAGTCGTTTCCACTTCCTACGAGACCAGGTTACGTTTCAATATGACTTGTATGAATAGGCTTCACATAGTTTCCACCTAACAACAAGTTTTTGGTCAGCAACAATGCAGTATCCAGAAATCACCTGGTAGCTTTCCATCATGCTAGCCAGTTCTACTTTCTGATACAATTCGTAAACAACAACACCTTCGGAATCAACAATTCTGGTCTCAACACTCTCTTCGCTTCCCTCCCGAAGACCAACCTATCTCCTTCACTTTGTGAGCGAAGCAAGCCTGGAACGGCCATTTCTTGGTTTAGGCCAGGATTGTACATATTGATCTCTCGAATCAAAATTACTCCCGTGCAGTGCATTGTTTAGGGTCTAGACTCATTTCTTACCCACACACCCAAAATTACCAAAATCAGCAGAAACGGTTTTCACCCATAAATAATTGGTGACCACAGTGGGAGATTAAATCTTTCGGTTGCAAGTTCAATTCTCAATTTACTTTCCATCCCAATTGGTCTTAGGCCGAATTCAAACCCATTTTCAATTTCCTAAATTTCTCAAAATGGTTGATCTTAGGAATGGTTCATAAACTCTCAATCCCAATTTTACTTCTCCTAGCACCAAAAATACTCCACATGTTATCCATGAATCCGTTCTTTCATTCAAAACCATTGTCGAGGCTATGGAGTCTCGATATTTAACAACTATTCATGATTTGACGAAAATCCTAAATGATATTGTCAAGAATCAAGCTACTATTGTCAAGACGCATGACGGAGTATTTACACTTCTGAAAGCGCTCACGGATCAACTGTCAAAGGAACCAACACGTATTCATTCTGGAGGACACGCTATCAACCATTCATTTAGGATTAATGCAGATGGTGGTAATCCTCTGGATGAATCCTATGGTCACGCTGAATGGAAAGGTATCCACCAATCTAAGAGGATATGAATCTCATGAAGATCAAAAGATGTTTTCTCAAGATCAGAAAGAAGACTCGTGGGATTTATCACATTCTCATCAGAGTCCTCATAATGAAAAGGTGATTTCATTATGTGCATCCTTCCTGGAAAATATCAATTCCTATATTACATCAAAAGCTGCTAAGAGATTCGCTGCTGCTTCACTCAGTCAATCTGAACCATTCTCGAATGAAGAAAATCGTAAAGACGTTCAGGAAAGCAGGCATCTTTATAATAAAATATCCAACCTCTAGTCAATCGCTAATGAAGGAAGAAAGAGAAAAACTCCAGCAGCGGAACAACAACCCAAACGTATGGCACCAACGCATCAGACAGCTTCACCCCGGAAGGTCGCGGCTAAGATTCATGTGCAACAACAAGAAACTGGAGATACTTCTCCAAACTTCCCGTTCCCGATTGAGAAAGTAATCGAACTCTTAGAAGTATGGATTCAAGACGATACCATCAAACTACCTCCTGTTAGGTGCCTACCGACTGAAGAACAAATGGCAAATCCTAAGTATTTCCGTTACCACATGTTCATCAATCATCCTACCAGTGAATGCAATTCTCTGAAGTGCATCGTCCAAGAAAATATAGATTCAGGAGAATTGCGCCTGGGGACTGGAGATCCTCCGTCTTTTCGCGGATCGGCATAAAGATGTTACACAGACAATAAAGGATGACTGGGGACTTCTCGCGGCCAGGATTACGTCACACAATAAACTTGGATTTGCAACCTGAAAATTCAATTTTGTGGAGAGACACCTAAGCGAATAGAGCATGTGGCCATATCGGACGAGAACAAAAAGGGAATAACCAACACCATGGCATTACATCCTCTACCACCAACTCCTAATATTTCTTCGATCATGGCGCCTCTAATCTTCATTAGGGCTGCCACCACTTCTTCGTCGGGACGCGAGGCTAGAGGAGCCAGAGAAAACCAACCTTTCCCGTTGCCATTATCTATTTGATGGAGAGACAGAAAGTTCTTGTCAAAACTCAGACGGACATGGACATAACTCATAAGGAGCCGCTTCAACGTTCTCTCCAGAAGCCACTCCGCTTCAATGTTTCGCTCCAGAAGCCGCTTCAACGTTCTCTCCAGAAGTTGCCACTCCTCCCTATCAAGGATCGTGATCACAACTAGTCAAGGTTCGTAGTTGTGGACATTTTTTTGATTCATCTCTCCAAATCTCGTGGTCGTGGACAGTTTACTCGCTTATGCATCCAGCCGATCCCTTTGCTTTCATGGAAGCCCATGCAATTACGACAACCTATTTTGTTTCCTCGACAATATAGTCTCTTCGGATCACATCTGCTGCCAAGAACTATTGCTGCTCATTTGTTGATACCAGCCAAAGGTTTACCATAAAAACAACTACTACAAAGCTCACCGACCATACAAGATAGAAACGTGTAAACCAAACTTGGGGACTGAGGCTTTACACGGAATCCCTTCATTGTCAAAGCTCAGGAGACACGATCAACCCAAAAGTCATATCCACGTAAAGGTCATTTACTCTTTAAAGGTGTAACGTAAGGATATCATCACCTCTCTGCAACACTTTAATAGGCCCGCGATGGATCCCAATCCTACCCAGAGGAAACAACTTCAGTAACCACAGAAAAGTGTGACTAAGGACTACTTATCGCGGTCTATCCCCAACAACAATCAAGCATTCATGAGATAACCCAGAGACGCAGGAAAAACATTTTTCTTGAAGAGATAGAGTGAGCCACGATTAACAATATAACTCTCTCACTTCTATCTCTTCATTATCCGGAACATTTCCTCCATGAAATGTTCCAAGCATCCCGACATAGCATCTAGGAGAGTACAACAAGCTTGTATCAAATCCCAAAGGCGTGGATTTCAAGGTGATATAACCGAAGTAGGATACACTTGGGGACTGAAGCTTCCTTCGGGTTTAGAGTTTTAAACACAATCACCACCTTACCAGGGAAAGCAGTAGGAGCACACCTCCCACACAAAAAAAGGCTCAAGATAATTACACATGGGGAATTCCAGCATGGGATGCCTCCCCCCCCCCCCTCAACCGGGTTATTTATGATGTCAACATCGTCACTATCGAAGCTTTACGAGCCACTGGAACTTCTCAACATGAATCCATATACGTGCATAAAAGACTCCAAAAGCATACTGTATAGATATTCACAGATCCGGACACGCCATCGGATCTATGACCAGACAGAAGTGTAACTGGGAACTGCATATCGCATCCCATTCTACACGATAGTCGAAGATTCATAAAATGGTTCAAAATATGTCGCTTGGAATGAAGTCCTTGAAGATTTGATAGCAGCATATCAGCAACAGAACACTCTCAGCTCGTCTTATCAAAAACAAAAATTCATCTAATGGCTCCAGAAGATTTCGATCATGCAAGCATCCACATCATATCATCATCGCAATCAGAAATTCCAGGCACTAAATAACCTAAAGTCAAGGATGGACCAACAACGCAACCACAATCCCCAAGATGACATGATCATTGCCGAGCATATATTTCATCCATCCATCCCAAGAGTGCAATGGAGTTTTGTAAATTTTGAAATCTACTGGAGAGGTTAGATACCCATTCTTCTGGAGTGAGAACCTTATTACACATTCTTGAGAAGATCGATGGTACTGTTGAGTGGCTACATGCCCAGAATGGAAAAGAACACCTACCTTGAGTTCTCATGGCTTGCCTTGCTGCTGATTATAACTATCGGGGATTTCTTTGTTGCTGTTAATGCTCGCTCTACCACCGCTAAAAAGTGACAAAGAGGAGCCAGACACTGCATACAAAATCACGAAGCCGGACGAGAAACAAAAATAGAAGAAGGTTGATACCCTTTTTCATACGAACGGAGTTTCTAGAGTTTGAATAGAAACAAGATTCCTGCTTGCTCCATGAACGGGAATAAATGAATGGGTATATCACACTCATGATACATCTCAACCTGCAATGCTCCGCAGTCAGGCCAGCGCCAACGCTCCATGCCATCAGCACTCCATTGTCAAGCCAACGCCAACGCTTCGAGTGCCAACATCGAAGTTGCAGCACCATAGCTCTCTGTGGTCGAAGTTGCAGCACCATCATCACTGACTATGGCCGAAGTAGCAGCGCCATCCACCGTTCCACGAACCAAGAGCCATCAACACCATCTCCATCCTCCAGCTCCACGGTCGAGCCAAAGTTTCAACGTCATCCCTACTTGTCCCGTGGTCAAGAAAACGTCGCCATTTCCACCTTTCCATGGACTGAAGCCATTTCCACCATTCCATGGATTGAAGTCGTTTCCACCATTCCATGGACTGAAGCCAGCTTTCCACCATTCCGCGGACTGAAGCCAGTTTCCACCATTCCGCGGACTGAAGCTATCTTTCTACCATTCCTTGGACTGGAGCCAGCTTTCCACCATTCTGCAGACTGGAGCCATTTTCCACCATTTCGCAGACTGAAGCCAGTTTCCACCGTTCCACGAACCAATCCAGCAGCGCTATTTTCGCCCGCTATGTGGATCAGGTAAGTAGAGCCATCATCACCATTTGGTAGCCAAAGTTACAACACCATATCTTCACCGCTCCATGGACCTAGCCGGCGCCATCTCCACCTTTTCGTGGCCAAAGATGACAGCACAATCTCCGCCATTCCGTGGTCAATCCAGTCATCATCACCATTCCGTAGCTAAGTTTGCTGCGCCAGCATTAGCATTCCGTAACCGCAATGCCAGCATTAGCACTCCGTGACCAAAGTGGTAGTGCCAACTCCATCACCATATGGCCAAACCAGATTTACGCAAAGCCACCAATGCAAAGATCATAGATTCCTCATGCCTCCTGCAAATGGTTATCCAAATTTTTCTGGCGATCTGCTCATGACTTCCCCTTTTGATTTTTATCCTTGTCTGTCACCATCTTATGCTTACCCCGCAACAATGCAACTATTATGAGCTAAGCATAGGACTTAATGTTGATGGTGGTTTTTAGTTCAGGGCTAAATTTGTAAAAGTCTATCTACCTGACCCAGTATCAGATGTAGTAGACAATGATATGTCTATATTCCGCATGGAATTTGGAAAATATATCAAAATATGATGAACACCTATATCTCTCTTCATATTATATCGAAACTCAATTTCCTAGATGAATTGTTCACTAGTATAGAGCCTAATGAGTGTACAAGCTCCTAGCTGCAATTCTCACAAATTCCGAAGCCAGCTGAGTACTTTTCTTGTGCTTATATTCCCTGGCAGAACCCTTAATATTGGTATCGCATGACGGATTTGTGTTCACTTACAGCAGAGTAGCACAGACCTCCAAGTACCGAGGTTAAGGCCCTTGCACAAAATACTCAGTCAGAAAGCAAAGAATAAATTGAGCCGCAGAGTAGGAGAAACAATGAGGGAAGCGTGGCCATGTCGTACGCTAGACGATGCCACTTGGCCACACCCCATGCTACCGAACCGGCCCTTACTCATTTATTGACCAATCATGTCGCTTTAAACCTGCCATACACACATAAGTTGTGGCTGGGCCCATACTTGCCGGCCCCATTTCTCATCGACCAATTAGGTTGTTCTAGAGCCACCACAGTCACACCATAAGTGTAGCCTCTCCCATGCTTGTCCGTCCCTCTCCTTCCTACCGACCAATCAGGTCACTTTAAATGTGTCACAAGCACTAGAGGTGTGGCCGCGCCTTATGTTTGGCCGCCCCTTTTCTTGACCAATCAAGTGGCTCTAAACTTTCCACCATACATTAAAGGACAAATGCACCCTGTTGTCCCACCATGCTAACTGACAAGCCAAGCGCGTCCTGCCACAACTACATATTAATCGGCATGCCAACATGCCGCTCTACCGCAGTAACATGCCGCAAGCCAATTTAGCCTTGACCACGCCGCTAAGCCATAGTTTTGGCCACGCCGTCAAGCCCTAATTTTGGCCACGACGCCAAATCCTAGCCTTGGCCACGCCGACAAGCCCTAATTTTGGCCACGACGCCTAATCCTAGCCTTGGCCATGCCGCCAAGCCTTAATTTTGGCCATGACGCCAAATCCTAGCCTTGGCCACGGCGCCAAGCCCTAATTTTGGCCACGACACCAAATCCTAGCCTTGTCCACGCCTCCAAGCCCTAATTTTGGCCTTGGAGCCAAATCTTAGCATTGTCCATGCCGCCAAGCCCTAATTTCGGCCACGGAGCCAAATCCTAGCCTTGGCCATGTCGCCAAGCTCTAATTTTGGCCACATCGCCATATCCTAGCCTGGCCATACCGTCAATCCCTAATTTTGGCCACAAAGCCAAATCCTAGTTTTGGTCATGCCACAACGCCACAACTATGCTACTGGCATACCGCTATGCCAATGGCGCCACTTTTCTATACAAAAAGATGTAACCATAATCAATGGCCATCATTCCTCATGAGATGCAATATCAACCATCCAAGTTCGCCACCGAACTGACAGACTTGTGGCAAGTTTCAGGCGACCAGATGCCTAAATCTAGTGGCCATGTCTACGTCAGGTGCCACTTGCACCACCGTGCCACTGTCATACATGACCCATGCCATCCATGCCACATTGCCACTAACGTACACCAAAACTCCACTGCGCCATTGTCAGGCGCCAATACAAGGTAGCCATAATAAACAGCTACCCTCCTTCATGAGATGCGATCTCAGCCATCGAAGTTCTCTACCGAACTAACAAGCCTGTGGCAAGTTTTAGGCGACCATCCAAAACGAGCCTAATAATATTACATGCTATTTTCCTACGCTAAGTCCCTTGACTTTGACTTTCCACACTAGCAAAGAGATACATGTTTTCTACGAAAACACTCGAGACATCAAACATTTCACAAACTGGGGGATGCTAATCAAGGTATTGGTCTGGTGGTTTACAGCATATGGCATGCAACGCGCCCGTTACAAGAAAGTATCATGAAGCATGACAATTAGTGGTGGTGAAAAGTAACGGTGTAAACGAATTCACTTCCTTCATCATGGAAGCATAATGTCTGACGGTTACACGAATTCACTTCCTTCATCATGGAAGCATAATGTTTGACAGTTATACATTACTCTATTTCTCCACCACTCAATCGTTTCTACTTTCTACGAGACTTAGGTACGTTTCAATATGAATTGTATAAGTAGGATTCACCTAGTTTCCACCGAACAACAAGTTTTTGGTCAGCAACAATACAGTATCCAGAAATCACCTGGTAGCTTTCCATCCTGCTAGCCAGTTCTACTTTCTGATACAAGTCATAAACAACGACATCTTCGGAATCAACAATTCTGGTCTCAGCACTCTCTTCGCTTCCCTCCCTAAGACCAACCCATCTCCTTCACTTTGTGACCGAAGCAGGCATGGAACGACTATTTCTTGGTTTAGGCCAGGATTGTACAGATTGATCTCTCGAATCAAAAGTACTCCCGTATAGTACATTAATTAGGGTCTAGACTCATTTCTCACCCACACACCCAAAATCAACAGAAATGATTTTCACCCATAAACAGTATTCTAAACTCTTATTTGAATCATTGAAACTTTCTTAGAGGATGACAATATCCCTTTTCACACACTATTAGCTTCAAAGTAATTTTCAAGTTATTAAAATAATCATAACGAAACATTCCAAGTCTACACCAAATGATTGTATCACACAAACCATGTAAGATGTTACTCGGTAATTTTCACATGAGCATCTTGCGTCAAGAATATAAGATAAACTTCGTCTAAGAGAAAGCTTGCAAACATATATTCCGAGAAATATGTAAGCAAGTTAAACTCATCTCGAAATCTCAAATGTGTATAATAGAAAACTATATCGTAACACGACTTATGTCTCAATATAGGAGATATATTAGAAATATACTTTCCAAGTGATAAATGATTTTCAGTCTCCACATACCTTTTGTTGATGAAGTTCCACAAACTCTCCTTAGTAGTTCTTCATCTTCAAATGATGAACGCCGTGAAGTCTAAGGCTCAACTACAAAATTTATGTCCTAGTACGAGACATCTATAAGTAGACTACAAATAAAGACTTATAGTTTTGATCACTAATATTGACAAACATGCTTGATATAGAAACACATGCAAGTTCGACCGATCAGTGCTCTAACAATCTCCCCATTTGTCAATTTTAGTGACAAAATTATCAATACATATGGATTACAAAATAAATAAAACTTTGTACCTTCTCATCCAAATGCTTGATCTCCTTGGCATCTTCAACACAACTTGAAATATTCGTCATTTGTAAGTACTCCATGATTCTAAACGTGTTCAACTCACATCATAGTTGTTGCAGATCCATAGCGATAACAATGAGAAAACAAATGCTCTCAATCATTGTTATACAATGTCATAGTATCATTACACATCATCAAAGTTCAATTGTATCACAACTTTGACAATAATACTATGGTGATATGTATCACTCCCCCTTAGTCAATACTTCATCTCGACATGAAAACCACTTCTCCTTACATAATGATCCGTAAACCATATGTATTTGTAGTATGAAACTACACATTAATTCTCCCCCTTTTTGTCAATATAAATTGGCAAAGGTACGAAAACTAGTGGGATCCTCATGAAATTTTCATAGAGATACTTCATGACCAAAAGAGGATAACATACCAACTTATTTAGATGCAATCATACAACCGAAGCTAAATGCATTCATCAAGGAGTTTATAAAGATACAAGATAACCCATACAATATTCCACAACCGCACTCCCCACAAAGATTTGGCAATTAAGCACAAGTTCAAAAAGAACTCTCCCCCATAAAATGTCATTCCCGAAAGAACAACAAGAGCGACCTTACTTTTACGAGAAAATAAGGATTTCTTTGGACATAATCAAATCACATGAGAACATGAATTTGTATCCAAAAAGCATAATTGAATTAGCCACAAAAATGATCAATTCAATTGGCCATGCTCAACATAAGAGAACTTACGGAGCAACAAATTATATGCACAAAGATGTAGATCAGGGAAAGACTAGTACTGCGGAATAAACAAAGATTCATTCTATTTTTTATCACTATTTGCACAATGACATATAATAGACTTAATCTTTGTAAACAAAAGTTCATCCTTTCTTCCATCAATATTTGCATAATGACATAAAAGGATTAACTTTTGTATTCAAAAGTTCATTCATTCTTCTATCAATATATTCATATCAACATAATAGATATAACTTTTGAACATGTATGGGACAGTCAAGGTTCACGGACGTAAACAACATATCCCATAACAATTTGTAATATATGAAACCATAAGGATTAATATTGCAAAAATCATCTTCCAAATAACTTATAATTTAAATATATAAATTTAAAAACATTGAAGATGAAAATGTTATACATAGCTATGTGCAGTCACAATAATGGCTATTCCAAACCCTAGTTATCCTTCTTAAAAAACATGTACAAGAATACAATTCTCATAAGGATTTTTCCTTGACATAATCAAAAATAACTCTAAAAGACAATAGATAAAGCACAAAAAGCTAGTCACCATCTTCATCATTGGAGACCATAAGAGTGGCTTGAATCCTATCCATGTCATCCTTGATTTCTGGAAACTTAATAGCAATCACAAGTAATTTTTCTTGCACACACTTTACCTTAGCACTAATCTTATCAACACCTTTGAGAATTCGATGAATAAGATTCATGGAGGTGGAATCACATGTGCCATCAAGTGTGTCGCTTCTTTGTCTCTTGCAAGTCTTTTCCTTCATACGTTTGAAAGTACAAGGGCAGACTAGCTTGGGAGTTCCAATAGAGTTCCCAATCGGATCTACTGAGAAAGTGCGATAAATTCTCTCAATCAAGCATGGATATCCTAGTTTCTTATTGGTAGACGTCTGATAGGTGTATTAAACACCTTGATTTACTATCTATCGGTTATGCTTTCTTTGCTATTTTTCTGGTGAATTATGTATTTTACGTTGCTTTTGACTTTTATAGGCATTTTGGAGTCATCGGAGTAAAAGAAGAAGAAAATAGGTGCAAAATGGGCAAAATGATCTTTAAAAGGCAAGTGTTATTTGGAGCCCAGCTGACAGAATCACTAAAGGCAGGCAGACAGTTCGTTAAGGGGGCACCTCCTCCTTTATAACTAAAGCTAGCATAGAGAGTTTCGAAGTCAAGGATGAGTAGTATTAAGGTATAAATCCGAGAAAATAGAGAAGAAAGAGTTTAACTGTTGCCGTTGTTTTGGGGATGACTTGTGATGATCCATGAAAGATATTGAAGTGGGATTTTAGAAGTTCAATGAGAATTTGAAGATGGGTTTATCTTAGAGTTCAATTTGGAAGCAAGATAAAGGAATTTGGTTAATGTATTGTGCCAAGGAATGTCAGTGAAGAACTTGAGTTACCATTGATGGTGGTTGATTTATGGATATTTAGTGTTCCTTAATGATTATAATTAATGGGTTCGTGATTGAATGTCGAATCTTTGCAGGGAATGAGATAAAATGGTCATAAAAATCAACAAGAAGTTCAATCTCCTTCATCACCAGAAAGTGCATACTAAGTATTTGTGGAAAGGCCTGAACGAGCAGTTCTTTACATCAGGTTCATCTAGAACCATCTCAGTCTTTCCGTAGCTAGCCATGGTTAGGAGGATGCTTATAAGGGTTGTTTGGCAGACTGATATTTAATTTACGGAAAGGAGGAAAATGGGTACGAGTTAGTGTAATTTTGGGTTGTATTGTGACTGAAACTAGCATCGAAATGACAGGGGTCGAGATGGGTTCGTATGCCATATTGTTTTGGCCCTGTAACAAGGGTTCGCATCTATTAGCCATGGGTCCACAATAGTTTAAGAAGAGATTTGGACAAAATTGAGTCCAAGAAGTTAGAAAAGACTGGAGTTTTCTGCCATTAATATTGAATGAATGGAGAAGGTCGAAGTGCAGTTTCCAGCCAGGGGTTCCACTACCTAGTGAGTATGGATGAGAAGAATACAAGCCAGGGAAGATAAGAGATTTTTGGTTCGATATAGGGAGGAAGAAGTGTGACTGCCGTTCATAACACAGCTGTTGATGGTGGATTTTAGTTCAGGGCTAAAGTTGTAAAACCAATTTTTGTGTAACCATCCTGCAGAGGATGAGACTATTTTATAAGTGATGAATACTTCTTCACTTTACTAATTCACCTAGAATGGAGCATGTAGCAACAATCCCCCGAATATTCTGTGAATTTTAGCATTATTGATTAATGCATAAAAATGCCTTGTATTTCCTATGTTGTTCCTAGCAGAACTCTCATTGTTGGTGCGGCATGATGACTGATTGTTACTCGCAGCAGAGTAGAATGAATATCCAAGTACCAACAGTGAGGCATGCACGAAATTCCCGTACAGGTTGTAACTCTCGGAGTGTTATACTAGCCCGATTGAGCATACATCTCTCGGAGTGTTATACTATCCCGATTGAGCATCCAGACTATCCATAGCAGTCTAGGAATGATCACGATCATCCAACTTCACCAGCATGATTGGATAGACCAGATCCAATCCATGACCCCAAGCAGGTATTGGAAATTTCATTGTCGACCCAATGCGGGTCCCGCATTGTCGGCCTCCCTAAAAGTGGTGGCATAGCTTGCCAAACCGTCCAACCCAAGCCGAATGGACAAGAAACCCTAAATTAGGGTTTGCAGCACATTACATGTGTTGCAAAACGATATCAAACCATCCATATTCGCAGGCATAGATGGAGGGTGTAAATGTAGATTCAAAGGGCCCAAAGCATGTCAACACAATCACCGTGGGCAAGAACAACTTTGGTTGGTGGTCCCAATTCGTGCGCCCAAAACCGGGCATGACGCACGACCAAACCCTAATTAGGGTTTGTATTGATCACGAGCATCTGTTTTATCTTGATAGAATGAAGGGTTTAGGAGACAATTGAATAGGTCCAGTGAACATCAACATGATCACTGTGGACCCATCTATCTCCTCACCCGACCGTCCAAGGCATACCATGCCTAGTTTTTCCAAATCGCACGCCCAAACTAGCATGGTCACACTTTCCAGATCATAAACTGATCTCGACCACTCAACTTCGCAGGAAGAATTGAGTGGCTTAGATCACGTTTCCATGGGACAGTCAGGTATAGGCGTCAATATCATCCTACCACCTATACGCCGGACTAAACGGTCGATACAGACCAAGCTTGGTCGTCTCGAAATACGTGCCTTGAAGGTGGCATGCCATGCCCCTTTAGGAATCCTTTACGACATAGGATTGCTGTCACAAATCGATCTCAACCACTCAACTTCACCGGTAAATTTGAGTGGCTTAGATCAAACCTTCGTGGGAAAATAAAGCATGGAGATGGACATCAGCATGCCGTCTACACGCATTCCTGATCGGTCCTCCATGAAATGTCTCCCAGGCTTGGATTTGACCAAGCTGAAAGAGTGCACTCGCGCACCTCCTAAACCCTAATCCGATGGTCGCAGATGTGGGTCGCAAGTCATCTTATCCGTCAAACTTCGCCAGCCTAGAAGGACGGCCTAGGATAGGAGATAGGTGACCAGTGAGGTATCACCGTGATCACCGTCTGCCACTCTGCCACACCATGTGGTCGGCCAAGGGAGGATTTGCTAGTGGAGCCTCCAAACCCTTACGTGAAGTAGGCTAGACATGATGCTCAACAACGATGCTTCATACGTGCTTAATCGATGCAGTACCTGCATAGAATACACACGATACTTTACAAGTATCGACTTCCTTAATAACTTAGTTATTTAATATAACATTACATGCTACCTTATGTGGGTCCCACGATCCACACAATCGAGACATCAATCATGTCACAAACTGGGGGATAGATACTGGGGTATTGGTCTGGCGGTTTACAGCGTGCAGCGTGCAACACGCCATTACAAGAACGTGTCAGGAAGACATGTACAGTTAGTGATGATGGAAAAGTGGGCAAGACTAATCATGTGACACTAACACACAACTCCACTACTCCATCACTCAACTTCTTCCACTTCCTACGAGAGACGTGAATGAGGCTCAAATGACTTGCATAAATAGGTTCTCCTCCCTATTTCAAACACCCAGATCCTGCTTGCATTAATCGTAAGCCTGCTCACCTTTCTGTTACAAGTCATAAACAGCTTACACCTTCACAATCTCAACACCTTCTTCGCTTCCCTCCCTAAGATCAACCCCATCTCCTTCACTTTGTGACCGAAACCAATATGGAATGACCATTTCTTGGTTTAGGCAAGAATTGTATAGATTGATCTCTCGAATCAAAAGCACTCCCGTGCAGTGCATTTGTTTATGGGTTTAGATTCATTTCTCATCCACATACCCCAAATTACTAAAACCAGCAGAAATAGTTTTCACCCATAAACAATTGGCGACCACACTGGGAGATTAATCTCTCGGTTGTAAAGTCATTTCATCAACACCCAATCTCATTGGTTGATCTCAATATGGTTGTAAAGTCATTTCATCAACACCCTATCTCATTCCTACCGAAGTTCCTTCAACGAAGATGCTCCTCTTCCCAATGGCGTGTCTGATGGTGTAACCGGAAGAATCCCAACATTGATCGAGTTAGCACGGGTGCATAATATTCACACGAAGAACATGGACCTGATCAAATAAATGATAAACGGCATACTCGATCTCCTCATCAAGATGACATCAGAAATGAGCGGCTCCCATGTCACAGAGATTTCTACACTGGGGACTGATCCTTACACCGATCCTCCTCGAGTCAACATTTTTACTATGAATCAGAGGCCGGTGGACCAGGAAGCGGATTCTCTAGTGGAAAGATTGTGTGAATTTTTACACCTCTCGAAGAATCATCGGGAGAAGACGTTTGCTGCAATCAATCAGATAGCCTTGGACGTAAAGTTAATTACTTCACGTCCACAAGCCTCCAGATTACCGGAGATGTTTGTGAATAACGATACAATTACAGAAGAAGACATGATATAAGAAGAAGGTCATAACCGGGCCCTACACATTACTGCACGCATCAAGGATTCAGAGTTCAAGAGGGCCCTCATCGACACAGGAGAGTCTTCGAATGTGATTACCTCAAGACACCCAGGACATCCAAGGTTCGCCCGAACAAGATCGTACGGCAGCCTGCCATGTTGACAGACTTTGAAGGAAACCAAACCAACACGTACGGTTATGTCAATCTGAATTTGTCTGTAAGGCCCATCCACTCAAAGGTGAAATTTGTAGTCATATAAAAGGATCTCGACTACCATATGATACTGGGGAGACCGTGGCTTCATGACAATAGGATTGTCCCTTCGATGTATCATCAGTGCCCGAAGACTATGTTGAATAAAGAAGTCATTTGTATTCCTGCATCGCTGTCTCCTTACGCACCGATATGTGGAGTGGAGTTATTTGAACCAATAGAAGATCCGCGGGAAGAACCAGACAAAGTTCATTGCATCCCACTCCACACGTGGGCGTCAATCCATGAGGAGGACCGAGTTGCATATCCTCACGATGCATCTTTGCTGACAAGGCGTTCTTCTTCATCCGGTGAAGCAGTGACCCACGTTCACACTAAGAGGGAGACTGATGCCCAGTTGAATGCTACAAGAACAACGAGCCACAAGAAGAGGTGTTGGATGCTCCATGACATCCGTAATACAGCACCAACTCCACGATTGAAGAGCTCGACGATGAGGAATCTCCTAGGCCTATCTCAATCAGCTCGACCTTGTGTAGGCATTCATACAATCTCCGATCCAAGCCAGTCAAATAATCTCTGAGGAAATTCAGGCACGAGATCAGATGCCACTAGCGGACATGGAATTTTCTCCTTCATGGATGGATATAGCGGCTACAATAAAATAAGGATGTATGAGCATGACGCGAGTAAGACAGCTTTTTGAACTCCTCTCGAAAATTTTATTATATTGTAATGCTATTTGGCTTAAAAAATGCCGGTGCAACGTATCAACGCACTACGACGGAAATATTCCATGACATGATGCATAAGCAAGTTGAAGACTACGTGGATGATATAGTGCTCAAATTAAAAGCTCGGGCGGCCCACACAGGAGTCTTACGACAAGTGTTCGAGTGCCGTGAATACAAGTTGAAGATGAATCGTTTGAAATGCGCTTTCGGCGTCTCTTCAGGAAAATTTCTGGGATTCCAGGTGACTGCTGAGGGGATCAAAGTGTACCCATCCAATACCCAATCTATCCTTACGACGCCGCCTCCGCAAATTGTAAAGAAACTCCATAGCTTCATGGGAAAGAAAGGAGCAAGTTTTGTCAGGACCGCACTACAGCGGGAAGCATTTCGGAAGATTCAGCGAATATTGTCATTTCCAATTCATCATAAAGGGTTCGCCTAGTATGTCAGTCTGGAAGAAGAGCGAGCCCGAGACATCTTTAGATCTACTGGATCCAACACCTCAAGAAAGCAGGCTCAAGAAGATAGGCATCATCATGTCGAGAAAGAATCCGCAGCTTGGGTGAATCACTCTGTCAGCCTTAACAGGAATGCTTTAGCGAAACAGTGAATATCCAAATGATTATGTCAAGAGGCCCCGAATTCAGGCACTGAAGGGTCACAATCCAAATGTGACTGAACAACAAGTGGAGTAATTGTGCATCAATAGGATGGTACCTGTCAATCATGCTTAGTCGAATAGGCTGTGCTTTCAGACACCCTCTGAACTCTGTAAAGATGCTAAACGCTCAGGTCGCAACAGCACCTGCCCTGCTAGAAAGAACAAGCCTTCCCATCATAAAGAGCCTCATGATGTTCGTGGAAACATACATCTCACCAACAGGAAGTGCAAGATTCAGCCTTCTGTAAGCAATTTTGCTAAAGCATCAAGAGGAAGACCACTGAGATACAACATCATGCGCGTCCAAAATCACCAACTCCGGACTCCAGTACTATATGCATGACTGCCACAATGGTGAAACAACATCCAAGATATTCCATTTTTGGATTGACGGTAGCTACGTCAATGAGAGACGCTTTCAGAACCTGTCTCCCATAGAAGAAGTAGTTGCGTTACCAAAGGAGTATGACTGGGGACGGCTTACCACTGCTCATCTCAAAGATGGTGAATTTAAAGAGATGCAAGCACGCTATCATTATGATTCCAATATGGCCAAAGATGAGGATATACTCTAGAGAGCAGATGTATACGTCCTCATGAACCTAGCACGACAACATCTATCAAGTCGAGAGCTTTGGATACTTGCAGGCAGGGGACTTTCTACCTCTTCTCTATTCCATGAAAAAACATCAAGAAAGCTATCGGTTCCAGCGTATCCATTTAATAACGAGACAATCTCAACCGTTGTATGAAGAGTTCCAAGTTCGTGCAAGTTGCTATCACGCCTCTTCCTGCCAGTATATTCTGATCATAGCTGTAGCTAAGAACCGTTGTTAATTTGTTGATACCAGTGCCCGAGCTTCATGATAGCAACAACTACTACGGACAGAGGTAATCCGAACTTCTGCATATATTATTTTCCCATGGAGAAGTAACAAAGTCACGGAGAAGAGATGGAGATATCTTTATTATGGTAAACTTATCGACCATACAAGATAGAACTATATAAATCACACTTGGGGACTGAGGCTCAACATGAAATTCCTTCGCCCTTAATCAAGGAATTCTTCAACACAAGAGAGATGGTCAATCAAGAAGCATGTAATTTGCAAGGGGAAACCAAACTGAAGAAGAGGCCGCTTCAACGCTCCCTCCAACAGAAGCCGCTTCAAACGCTCCCTCCAAGCCGCTTCAATGTTCTCTCCAGAAGAAGTCTTTTCAGCTCTCTCTAGAAGAAGGCGTTTCAGCTCTCTCTCCAGATGAAGAAGTCACTTCAACACTTCAATGCTCCCTCCAGCAGAAGCTGCTTCAACACTCTCCGGGACCTGCTCACTCCAGAAGCTGCTCCAATGCTCTCTGCAGGACCTGCGTCCACATTTGAGCACACAAGATTCATTTTTGAGCAAAGAAAGCATGCAGTGGGTCTCACATTTGAATGAAGCAGGCATAGCAAGGTCAGTCAAGCAAGACCGATATTAGAGTGGAGCAAGCACGAAGCAGGCTCTCGACCGAAGCAGACAAGACCGATATCATGCTATGGAAACGCTCTCCTGGACGCCTCTTGAACGTGACATGCTCCAAGGACAGGATGACCCATCTCTCCTGGTAACATCTAAATTTTGTCTCAAAAGTTTTATTTTTATTTGTCGCCATCTAATGCCTACCCCACAATAGTGTAACCATTGCATGCAAGGCAGGGGACTTAATGTTGATGGTGGATTTTATTTCAGGGCTAAAGTTGTAAAACCAATTTTTGTGTAACCATCCTGCAGAGGATGAGACTATATTATAAGTGATGAATACATCTTCACTTTACTAATTCACCTAGAATGGAGCATGTAGCAACAATCCCCCAAATATTCTGTGAATTTTAGCATTATTGATTAATGCATAAAAACGCCTTGTATTTCCTATGATGTTCCTAACAGAACTCTCATTGTTGGTGCGGCATGATGGCTGATTGTTACTCGCAGCAGAGTAACATGAATATTCAAGTAACAACAGTGAGGCATGCAAGAAATTCCCGTACAGGCTGTAACCCTCGGAGTGTTATACTAGCCCGATTGAGCATACATCTCTCGGAGTATTATACTAGCCCGATTGAGCATCCAGACTGTCCATAGCAGTCTAGGAATGATCACGATCATCCAACTTCACCAACATGATTGAATGGCCCAGATCGATTCCATAACCCCAAGCAGGTATTGGAAATTTCACTGCCGACCCAACGCGGGTCCCGCATGGTCGGCCTCCCAAAAAGGGGTGGCATAGCTTGCCAAATAGTCCAACCCAAGCCGAATGGACAAGAAACCCTAAATTAGGGTTTGCGGCACATTACATGTGTCGCAAAACGATCTCAACCATCCATCTTCGCAGGCATAGATGAAGGGTGTAGATGTAGATTCAAAGGGCCTAGAGCATATCAACAAAATCACCGTGGGCCTGTCTACTCACATGACCAGTCGGTCAAGACCAACTTTGGTTGGTGGTCCCAATTCATGCGCCCAAAACAGGGCATGACGCACGGATAAACCCTAATTAGGGTTTGTATTGATCACGAACATCCCTTTTCTCCTGATCGAATGAAGGGTTTATGAGATAATTGAATAGGTCCAGTGAACATCAACATGATCACTATGGACCCATCTATCTCCTCACCTGACTAACCAAGGCATACCATGCCTGGTTTTTACAAATCCCACGCCCAAACTAGCGCGGTCACACTTCCCAGATCATAAACTGATCTCGACCACTCAACTTCTTCGGACGAATTGAGTGGCTTAGATCACGTTTCCATGGGACAATCAGGTATATGCGTGAATATCAGCCTACCACCTACACGACGGACCAAACGGCCGAGACAGACCAAGCTTAGTCGTCTCGAAATGCGCGTTTTGAAGGTGGCATTCCGTTCCCCTTTAGGAATCCTTTGCGACGTAAGATTTCTGTCACAAATCGATCTCAGCCACTCAACTTCAGCGGTAAATTTGAGTGGCCTAGATCAAACCTTCGTGGGACAGTGAAACATGGACATGGACATCAGCATGCCGTCTACACGCATGCCTGATCGGTCCTCCATGAAACGTCTCCCAGGCTTGGATTCGACCAAGATGAAAGAGTGCACTCGCGCAACTCCTAAACCCTAATCCGATGGTCGCAGATGTGGGTCGCAAGTCATCTTGTCCGTCCAACTTCGCCAGCCTGGATGGACGACCTAAGATAGGAGTTAGGCGACCAGTGAGGTATCACAGTGATCACCGTCTGCCACTCTGCCACACCATGTGGTCAGCCAAGGGAGGATTTGCTAGCGCAGCCTCCAAACCCTCACGTGAACTAGGCTGGACATGATGCTCAACAACGATGCTTCATACGTGCTTAATCGATACAGTACCTGCATAGAATACATACGATACTTTACAAGTATCGACTTCCTAAATAACTTAGTTATTTAATCTAGCATTACATGCTACCTTCTATGGGTCCCACAATCCACATACTCGAGATATCAATCATGTCACAAACTGGGGGATACCTACTGGGGTATTGGTCTGGCGGTTTATAGCGTGCAGCGTGCAACACGCCATCACAAGAACATGTCAGGAAGACATGGACGGTTAGTGATGATGGAAAAGTGGGCACGATTAATCATGTGACACTAACTCACAACTCCACTACTCTATCACTCCACTTGCTATGAGAGACGTGAATGAGGCTCAAATGATTTGCATAAATAGGTTCTCCTCCCTATTTCCAAGAAAGAGAACACAAGACAGAAACCAAGTGTTAATACAAAATGTATTCAAACACCCAGAGCCTGCTTGCATTAATTGTAAGCCTGCTCACCTTTCTGTTACAAGTCATAAACAGCCTACACCTTCACAATCTCAACACCTTCTTCGATTCCCTCCCTAAGATCAACCCCATCTCCTTCACTTTGTGACCGAAACAAATCTGTAACGACCATTTCTTGGTTTAGGCCAGCATTGTATAGATTGATTTCTCGAATCAAAAGTACTCCCTTACAGTGCATTTGTTTAGGGTTTAGATTCATTTCTCATCCACATACCCCAAATTACCAAAACCAGCAGAAATAGTTTTCACCCATAAATAAAAACTATAGGGATGAACATCAAATTGAGGCCATTGATTTCCGCTGCTTAATGGTGAGGATTGAAGTGTATTTGAGTGTCTGAGAAGAAGCTCTTGAAATCCAGAAAAATAAGGAGAAGTTATGTTGCCGAGATAAATGGGTTACTGACATATCGTTCGAGCCATGGGACTGATTGGTAGTTCGCCAAGGGTGAGTTCAAGTTCAGTTAAAAAGAAACAAGGGTTGCAGGCAGCGGCTAAGACTTGATTTAGAGTTTGAGACAAGAAAGGGTACAGGCCGAGCAATTAGTTTACGAAAGTTAGTTTGATGGCATTATTTTAGGCGATGCACGGCTGTTATTTTTAGAAATTGAGGTGGATCAGGAAACTGGGTTTTCGTGGTTAACAAGAAGAAACAGAAGTTATAAATCCTAAGCAACAGAGAACGAAAACATATCACATATCGCACCCCTCTCACGACTACTTTCACCACCAAATTATAGGATTAGAATATCGCAACAAGGACACATTTGCGAAGTCTCCACCAACAACACATTGCGAATGTCGCAGAATGATTTGAGAAGAGACGTATCAGATAACGATAGCGCAAGCACGAGAAAAGTGTGAAGATCTAGCGAGATTTAGGACGTTTACGAAATTGTACATTTGTAAGCTTGTGAAATATCGCAAGCCAGATCCTAAAATAAAGGACAGATTAGCTTTCATCCACTATGTAATTCCCTATATAAAGAACCGAACAGGCTTGAGAGAAGAGAGAGATATTTTTCAAGTATTGAGCAAGTCATTAGGAGAGAGAAATTCCTTAGCAGTCGTTAATTTCTTAGTTTCATTTCTTTCCTTTCTTGTAAAATTTATGAGATTAATCAATAAAGATTGTGATTGTTCATCCTAAAATGACTTGATTGTGTGAATTCTTGAGAGGGGTGTAGTGTGGGATTTCCTACAACTACATAATGGCACTAGAAATAGGGATGATGTTGTTCTAAGCGTGAAGATTAGTATTGTGATTTGAAATAATTTGGAGTAGTTGGTGAAAAGTTTCATATAATTTTCAGCAATTCATTGAGAGTGAAGAGATGGCTAGAAGAAGAAATGCTTCGAGACAACCAACAACTATTATAAGGAGTAAGAGGCTTTCTGAAGAAGGAAGAAATGAAATTTTGGAATCTTCAAGAATGAACACAAGAACCAATGGAGAAAATCAGGTTCAACAACCCACTCAGCATACTCCAATACAAAATAGAACTGTAGATTATGATAGAGTGAGTGTACACACTTGGCGATTAGATTCGGAAGTAGAAGTGAAAGAAGAGCAACAATTAAGAAATGGTAGACAAGAAGAGACATACCAGGAGGCAGTTGGAGGAATAATTCATGGAGATGAAAGAATTGAAGCATTAAAGGCATTGATACAAAGAATACACGAAGATAGGAGATTAGAGGCAGAAGAGCGTGCAAATCTGACAAGGAAAAATCATGAGTTGAGGATGGAAAACATAAGATTACAGAATAGAAGGTCAAGGAGTACTACAAGATCAAGTTCAAGATCAACTAGAGGGGAAAGAAGGAGAAATTTACCCGTAGTAAGTGCTCATGAAGATATTCCAAAGGAATTACAAAATCCAGATGGAGAACGTAGCGAAATGAGAGAAATAATTGAAGATCGTTACATCCCACAGGGAGAAATTCTCCAAGATGGACAAAATAACAGGAATCAGGGGAATGAATAGCGTCGAATGAAATAATCAAGATGGCGAAGAAAATCAGGAAGAATGAAGGAGAATACTACATGGGAGAGAAACTCAAAGAAATCAACAAGAAATTGAAGATGAAATCGAGAGGCATTACGCTGAACAAGCACGCCTAGCTTGCGAAGGAGAAAGATTGAGAGCAGAAATGGAGGAAAAAGAGCTCCAAGAAGCAATAAGCCAAAACAATCATGATAATTGAGAAAGAAGACGCGAACAAAATCGCAACAATGTTAACATCAATGAAGAGTATGATAGGGCACAAAGGAGAGCTGAAAGACAACAAAGAGAATTGATAAGAAATGACCAAAATCGCAGAGGAGAAAATGAGAGGTACAATCATGTGCGAATTCATGAAAGAGAAGATCGCAGAGGAAGGAAAGACGAGGAGGATGAAGGAGAAAATCAAGATTTCGCAAGACAAAACAGGAAAGAACACAGGAGAAGAGAAGCAGAATTAAAAAGACTAATCGAATCAGCGCCAAGTGTAAATGAACAAATCTTAAGAGAATTGGCGAAGATGAGAGGAATGCTAAATAACATAAGAGAGGGAGGCAGAAGGAAGTTGGATGAAGCCATAAAAGAATCTGCGAAGACTCCATTTACACAAGAAGTACAATTAGGAGGAATACCCCCAAAGTGAAATTTGCCTGCATTCACTAGCATTTTTGACGGAAAAACTTGTGCAATTCAACACATCAAGGCGTATGTGAGGTGTATGCTACAATGGGAAAATCATGATGCCATATTGTGAAAGTATTTTGCATCCAGTTTAACAGGGGAAGCTCTGAATTAGTTTAAAGGTTTTCCCAAGAATACAATAACATCTTTCAACCATTTGCAGACTACATTCTTAGGAGCATATATAAGTAATAACTCTTCGCGACCTGGTATTGAAGATGTATTTGGGTTAAAGCAGAGGATTGGTGAAAGCTTGAAGCATCTAACCATAATATGGAAAATAATGTGTAGCGAAATGGCTGGTCGAGTGGATGAGAGATATCTCATTTTATCATTAATAAACGCAATGTTCGTAACCAATCTGCTATACATTCAAATTTTCAGAATCAAGAATACAATTACAATGACTGAGTTGCGAGAACTACATGAGGAGTATATTTCTCTTGAAGAAAAACAAAATGAGATGGAGTCATACCTAGTTGCGAACACAAGTTCAGCAGTAGCTAATGGAAGCTTACTACCAAAATTGATAAACACAGTGGCGAGCACTTTGTAGACACGCCAAGAAAAGATGATGGGAAATAATCAACAGAAGTTAGTATCCATGGGAAGTCGTGACCAAGAAGAATTTGAGAGATAAAGAAACTTCTATAGTCGAGGTGGAAACAACAAAGTTCCAAGACTTGACCAGCCGGAAGAAACATATGGAGGTCAAAGGAAAAATTATCATAGAAGCCAAGGAAATCATAAGATAATATGGGAAGAAATCAAATTGCCACCTCTGAATGCTAGTGTGGAGAAAATATGGGAAGCAATAATTTTAATGGAAAATATACCAGCCCCATGGAACATGGGAAGTGAACCACCTCCAAGCCACATAAGTCATGAATTTTGCTCTTATCACCACTTCCATGGACACTCAACAAATGAATGCAGAAATATAAAGAGAATCATCCACAGAATGATTGATCAGGAAAAATTAAATCATTTTCTACTAGGGAAACCTCAATCTCTACCATTACCACCTCCACCAGAAATTCGCAGAGCTAATACAACAAAGGAAAGAGAAATATTTGTAATAGAAGTTGGTTCGAAGGCGAAAAATCTATTTTGTAACTCTATTGTGCACTCGTACAAAACAATTGAAGACTTTCACGACAATGTTATAAGCAGAGTTTTCGCGAGAGATGCTGATGGGAGAGAAATAATGAATATAGATAAAATCTCGCCATTAAAAGAATGGTTGAAATAAACCATCTCCTTCACTTCAAAAGAAGTACCTGAGGCTGGCGAAATGCATGAAAACCCATTAGTAGTGAGACTAGAGATAAACCCAAAATAAAGAGAAGATGAATATGAGGATAACGATGATGAAGCTGAAGATACATGGGCAATCAATAGAGTTTTAATTGATACTGGGAGTTATGTGGATATCTTATTCTATCATACCTATAAGACTATGGGAGGCGGAGATGAGGATCTAATACCTTCAACTTACAAAATTTATGGTTTTAATGGTACTGCCAATAGGCCTAAAGGAGAAATCACAATGCGAATTCCATTGAAGGGGATATCTTCTATGATTCTATTATGTATTGTCGATGTAGAATCTCCATATAATTCCTTAATTGGCCGACCTTGGCTGCATGGGATTCTAGGTGTGGCATCGACTTTCCACCAGTGCATCAAGTTTCCTCATCTCAGTGGTATTTGAGTCATAAAGGGAGATTGGGTTGAAGGAAAGAAATGTTATGAGATTGATGTAGAGTTCTGCGAAGAACGAACTGCAAAGAAGGAGAATATGAGGTACCACGTCAGAGAAATACAAAGAAGTGAGAGATTAATGGTTGATTCAATATAATAGAGAGAAGAAGGAATGTTGCGAAGTCAATGCTTGCTAAAAATGACAAGTGGAGAAAATGCCGCAGAAGGTAAGAAAGTAGCGAAAGACAACAAAAATGCAAAGGCGAAAAACAATAAAGGTAAAAAAATTAAACTGTGAAACGAAAAAATATTGAGAAAAAGATTTATGATTGATTTGTTGCAAATAATTTCAAAAAAATATTGTACTTAATGAAAAAAATGAGATTGAGAAATTACAACAGAGCCGAAATGCAAATGAAGAAACAGAATAATTATCAAGTAGAATGAAATATGCGAAACTTTCGCAAGAGACGATCTAAGATCCATAAAAATCTAAGATCAAGAATGGGGCAATCCTTAATGGAATACACCCTAGTTCGCGAATAAAATTTCGCAAGAGGCAAATATAAGACCTAAAGTACGTCATAGGAGGGGGTACCTCTTTCATGGCTCATCGATAAGGTTACACCGCTACTGGAACCTGAGTCATGGAGATTTGGGGTCAATAAATACCATATAGGAGAGGCACCTTGGATTCTCAACTTAAGCACATGACTTGATTTGGGCGACTAAGGTAATAAGGACTCTCCTAAGGAGTGCAGAGTATGATCAAGGCTCCGAGGTACACGGTTGAGCCAAGAGTGTCCGGGTAGTATGAAACTACCCTGACCATTATTGGCAAGTCTTGACTGTGATGCACTCGGCCCGAAGAAAACCCCACTTAGGGTGCAATCTCGTAACCATAAGCTATATAGGCAAAAGGGATAAGAGGCTGTGAAAACAACTGGTTGTTGTCAAGACCGGATGGGAGGAGCTAGTCTTGTATGGCATAAGTATGTCTCCTTGAAGGGGCAACCAGGGGGAATATAAGGGCGGTACCCTCCATTAGGGAGCTGATAAGTGTCTTAAGACTCAAATGACATAAGGATTTTTACTCATGGGAGTATCAAGGCTTGTAATATTTGTGCAAAAATCCTGAAGAGGAAATAATACAAGAGAAAAAAATAAGACGAGATCAATGGGTTTTTACATGAAAGTGTAAAGACGTCCTACGATTTCGTCGCAAGACGACAATGTCATGGGGCTTTAATTTCGCAAGAAAATTTAGGCATGTCATATTGTCGCAGCAAAAATGACAAAAGAACAAAAAGTTAAGGCAAGATCAATGGGTTTCTGCATGAAAGTGCAGAGACGTCCTGCGATTTTGTCGCAATGACAAGATGTGGCAAAATAAGACCTTTACTTAGGAATGCAAAATAAGACCGCAGAGAATAAGAATAAATGAAATTTTGAAAATAAAAAAGCCAAGAAATATATCACAAAATACAAGATTGCGAAATTATGTAGGAAAAGATGCGAGATTGAGGAATAAAAAGTAAATTGCTTAATCTCTCATTTGGATACAAATAACATAGGCAAGTATGGGAATGCATGAAATGAGAAAATGTTATTTGTCTCCATATGATAGATTTACACAAATTAATTATATATTGATTAATTATATTGCAAGAAAGGATTGTTTTTCTAATATATGCAGGAAGAAGCAAAATAAATAGAACTTGTATTGAAGATTGGAAAAATTCACAGTGATAGATTACAAATGTACAAGAATGAAAGATCAAAGAGAAAATGTACAAGTTTTACAAAAAGTCGAACAAGGAAGTAAAAGCTACTTCTTGCTTGATTCTTCATTATCATCATCAGATTCTTCATCAGACTTTTCTTCTTCATCTTCTTCAAACTCTTTTTCTTCATCAGTATCACTATCAGAGATAACCAGATTAGGAATATTCTTTGGACTTCATCTGAGAGGCAAGGGTATACAGAGTGAGGAATCTTGTTGTCATCGCAAACCATTTTAATAGTTTATTTACGGAAAAGAACAACATCATTCTTGAAATTCGCAACAGTGATCTTTAGTTGGTTCTTCAGTCTAGAATATTTCTCATTGCGATAAGAAAAATCCTTTGCGAGCTTCGTTTTCTCATTCTCAAGCTCTTCAATTCTCTTGCGATATCTCTCTTCAGCTTCTGCGAAAATATAACAATAAATCAACATCTTGATGGTGGTTTATGAAAAACAAATAATTAAATAAGGAAGAACAGTTAACAACCTTCTCTGTTAGAAATCATATCTCTAATCAAGTCCGTATGCTCAACTTGGAGACTGACATTTACACCTAAATTATTCCTGGCATTATCTAGAACTCCCACAACCCAATCAAATTCATCATCATCATTTATGAGAAGGCGGGAGCGAGTTTGGTTCTCTCTTTCGCAGAGCACGACATTTCGACATTTGAGATCATCTATTTCAATTTGTACCTCAAGAAGAGTTTCATGAAATTTCGCTAAAGTTTGAGCACCTTGGAGAGCAATACGATCTTTTTCATCTATGAGATCACTATACTTATCCCTTAAATTATTGGTTTCCTCTTTGGAATTATGAAATAAACGTTTAAATTTATTGGCTAAACCCAAGCTGGATCTATGTTCAATTTCTAATAGGCGAAGTTTATATCTGATTTCATCTACAAAAAGGAATTTAATTTTGTCATTTGAAAAACTATTCAATGAGTTATGAAGATGATTAAGAAGGGCGTCATCATCCATATGACGGGGAAATGAATGAAGAAGAATAGCTTCATAGGAAAGACCATAAACGTTTGCGAAATGGTAAATTGTATAAGAAAGGATAATGAGAAAACAAAATGAAGAAAATGGAGAAAAAGTTCTATACCATAGGGTTGCTTGTTGGCATCTTGAAGCCTAAATATTTTATTCTTTTGAATGGCAGTTTCAGATTCCAATTATCTGCTCTTTTCGCGAAGGCCAACAGCTTCAGCCTCCAATTTTTCATTCTTCTTGCGAAGATCAAGATTTTTCTTTTTCAAGAGCCGCACGCCTTTTTTCCAAATCTGAAGTAACAGCGAAAGAAGCTTTCCCAGCCTGCGAAATAATGCAGCGAATTTTAAGAATAAATTATGAACTCAAGGCAAAAATAAAAAGAAGAAAAATATAAGTATGAAAATTTACCAAGCTATTAAGCGAATGTAAGAAACTTGGAGATATAGATCTTGAAACCCCACGAAGAGACTCATTATTCTCTAAGAGGGGGGAATCACAGATAGTAACTATGGATTTGCAGGCATTAGTAAGAGTAGTATCACTAATTCCCTGCAGAGTATCAGAGAAGATGCTGGACAATTGCGCCATTGAAGATTCAGGCGGAGAAGCTTTCTTTGCGAAAGGATTATCAACGTCATCCTCAATGTCCTTGGAGCTTTCATCAGAATAAGGATTTGAAGAAGAGGGAGAACTTGTTTTTCTTTTCTTCGAAGAGGGGGCAGATGATTTCTCCTTGCGAATAACACCTTTACTTTTGGCTTTAATTTTCGCAACGTTTTTGCCTTTAGTTTTCGTAGTTGGAGCAGAATCTTTAATTTCTTCTTATACAACACCAATCTTCACACACAGATAAAGATAAGAAATAGAGGAAACAATATATTGTTAAAATCTATAAAGAGAGTATTTCTTACTTCATCTGTGATCGAACGCAAAGCTGCTAAGATACTTGGTTTCTTAGTATTGTTGTAATTTCTCCTCAACCTTTAAATCTAACAATTTCGCAAGGATATGAAGACAATGACGTAAAGATCTTCAGCGAAATCACATGTAATAATATGAAGAATCATAAGTAAAATGAAGTTTGGAAATGTACCTCTGCGTCCTCTTCAGGCCAGTTGAATACCCATGGTTGGTACGTGGCGAGATTCGCAGGTAAAACATGAGAGCCAGAGTTGCACGGACCCTCTAGAGTTAATGGGAAGATACGTTACTTATCATCGTTAGAATTACGTGGGGTTGTATTATTGCCCGGGTTCCAATAGATGTCTTGCATAAGTATTTTATCATTGTCAATATTGTCCTTCTTCTTTAAGCGAACGCCCCAGCAAGTACTATTTTTCTTCATGGGAATTATCTCATAATTTTGAAAGAAAATTTCTACAGTATACTTCGCAGGAACAATCGCAACTCCATAGAATCTAGGATTCTTAACTTATGGGGGATAAATAGATCCCTTACCAGCACCACGATTGGAGAATTCGAGCATTAGGCGAATACAGTCTCCACTCAATTGATAAACTGCTCGCGAGAATTTCGCATGGGATAGTATTTCATAAAATAAAGGAAGTTCAGGATCATAGAGAGGAATAGGGAGACCAGCTTGAAGCTGAAATAGCGATATTATGATCTTCCCATGATTACAGGGATGATCAAAAAATAACTTGGCAGAAAGATCAGATTTAGGGTTTTAACCAGGAACATGAGATAAAGTAAAACCTCTGGTTAGAAATTTCTTTCGAATTTCTTCAAAGGCAACTTCACTTTTACGACCAACTGGAGGCATTTTTAGTATGGTAATGAAGAGGAATTGAAGATTAAAAGAATGAAAGTCTATAAAAATTACAATAGTAGGAGCGGAATTTACGGAAGAACAGTGAAGTGAAGTTGCAGAGAAATTAAGAGAGAAGGTAAAAAGAATGGAAGAAAAGAATAAGAAGAATATATATATAAGAGATTAGAAATTCTCGAGAATATAAGTGCATTTAATGTGAAGAGTAGACATGAGCGGTTAAGAAGCAGTGGTTGAAAAAGACGTATCAAGAGATGAATAGAAGAAGATATACGTGTAATAAAGTTTGCGTAAAGTACGGAATCGTGATAGTACAGAAATTCAGGGAAAGATAAGTAGCTGCGGCATTTTGAAGTACAAATTCTCATGACATTCTCTCCTTCACATAGAAGACACGAGAAGAGGCAATATGTAGAATCAGAATATCGCAACAAGGACACATTTGCGAAGTCTCCACCAATAACACATTGCGATTATCGCGGAATTATTTGAGAAGTGACGTAGCAGACAACGGTAGCGCAAGCATGAGAAAAGTGTGAAGATCTAGCGAGATTTAGGACGTTTGTGAAATTGTACATTGGTAAGCTTGCGAAATATCGCAAGCCATATCCTAAAATAAAGGACAGATTAGCTGTCATCCACTATGTAATTCCCTTTATAAAGAACCGAACAGGCTTGAGAGAAGAGAGAGATCTTTTTCGAGTATTGACCAAGTCATTAGGAGAGAGAAAGTCCAGAGCATTCGTTAATTTCTTAGTTTCATTTCTTTCCTTTCTTGAAAAATTTGTGAGATTAATCAATAAAGATTGTGATTGTTCATCCTAAAATGACTTGATTGTGTGAAATCTTGTGAGGGGTGTAGTGTGGGATTTCCTGCAACTACACAAATCATAGCATCATTTCACCAGTCTCCATCTATCCTCTATTATCCATACCCCTACATTCCACTAGTTCACCTACAATCTCATACCCTCCACCAACAACATCATACATCATCATACACCACCTGCATCTCTTCCTGCATTCCCATTATCACCTGTATTCATACATTATCTCATCATACCACCTACATATCCATCTCCACAATCATATCACCACCAGCATCATACACATAGCATCACTAGTTCATCCATCAGTCCAACTCCCTGCACCATCACAGCAAGCAGGAAACTACAACAATAGCAACTACAGTCCATCGTTCTATTACCACCAGCACTTCCACAATTCATCATCGTGTCAGACTACCAGGCAGCCATATCAACAGCAAGTGACCACTTCCAGGAAAAACTCCATCCATAATCCTCGCATCGAGTCCATCACCACTACACTTCACGAGCTGGACATTTGTGTCGTTGGTTTAAATTTTCTTTTTTGTTTTGTTTGCAGTTTGTTGTTTTCCTATTTCTTTGCCATGAATTCCATTGCGATATTTAACTAAATTCTTGTTTGGTTAGGGATATTTTGAAACTATGTGACTTATTTTGACTATCGTTTTATTTCTTGTCTTCTACCGTGTTTATGACCTTGGATTGTTTGCAGGCTATTTGAGTGGCCAATTAGATAATTTGTTTGTGAAACTAATGCTAGATTATTGAACCGTAATCCGTAATTTTTATGGTGATTTAATCATAAGTATCAAAGCATTAATGTTGCAATGGGATGTTGTGGATTTTGATGTGTAATTGACAACCCTAAGTTAACATGTCGAACTTACGAGCATGTGGTTACGATCAATCCAACTCATAGAGAATACCGGTTGGTTAAGTTATACTAGAGAGCTTATTCAAAGTGGCTTGATTGACTAGACACGAGTAGAGAACTTATTCTACGAAGTGACTTAGGAGTTTAATGGACTTGTTAGTAAACATATTTTGAAGAAGATTCATGTTCACTAGTGTAGAAAGAACCCCTAATCATTCTCATCCTCATTGTTTACATTCATATTTGTTTTGTAGTTTTTGCATTATTCATATTTTCAGAAATCGAATCGTCAACTTTATCTCAACTCTCCCTTAGGAACGAACCTGATTATCCTTGAACCACGCTTGTAGTGTTCCCTTGAAGACCAACTTTTTAGTGTTAGCTTTTATTCTTTTGATGATGATGACTTCAACTATTTGTGTAATTATTTCGTATTTTTTCCTCCAGCTCTATGGTAAGTAATTTATGTGCATACAAAAACTTCAAATATTCTGTTGCTTTTAAGTTTTAATCAAGGACCAATCGATTGAGATAGCCTCTTCCTGGTTTATATGTACTAGGCTCCCTCATTTTGTGAAATTTCTCTTATGAAACCCATGAACAGAACACCCTCCCAAAAGTGAATCAGGTGCACTAATATCAAGACTTTCTTGGTAGAATTAGCAATCAGTTTTTCCATCCTAATTGAATGGATGTTCCACCATCATCAATCATATTTGATTGCGTCATACCCGGATCCATTTTATCTATATAAGTTAAAAGAATTTTGAACAATCTGTTACAGACAACCACAAGGTGAAATAGTGATTACCCTAAGAGTACAAGGAGAACCTTTCAAATGTGAATTCCTTTGATTACCAACCCCATGTATATATCAGAAGTTCCAACGCATATATATGTACATGTCAAGGATGTCATCCAAGGGTTAGTTATTAAGATGTTTAATAAGTTTTTTTTTTTTTAGTAAAAGAAGGTTATATTAAGAAAAAAAATATGTACAAAGCCTGGTAAGCAGCTCACACAGAGTTACATGTGAAGAACTGTTTTCCAGTAGAACAAAATTTCATATACAGATAACCCTCTAAACACCCCACTCTCAAAGTTCCACAAAATTAGGGTTTGCTTGATATGCAAACATAATTCCTCCACCATCTTGCCTCTCCGACCAAAAGTCCTGGCATTCCTTACATTCCATAGATGTCACAAAATAGCATATATAAGCTTCTCCAAAAACTTCTTGCACCTTCCTTGAACATCTACCCCTTCCCAAAAATCAAACAGTTCAAGCACTGTCACAATTAACACCACTACTCACATGACAACACTGAAAAAAATATTGCCAAACCTCCTTAGCGTACTCACAGTGAAGAAAAATGTGATCAGAGGTCTCTACTTCTTTCTTACAAACATTGCATAAATCACTTTGAACCTGACCTCCTTTGTGTTTCAACATGCTCATGGTAGGAATAAAGTTATGAAAATGAGCCCATAACATAAGACTCACCTTTGGAGGGATACGTTTCTTCCACACAAACTTCACAAAATTGCAATCTATTTCCTCCTCCAGCTGAGCTTTGTATCCCTTCTTCATAGTGTAATCTTCTAGGATAGAAACCTCATCATCTGCCTCCACTAAATCAAGAACTGGACCAAGTTCATTGCATAGCAGACTCCACTCCAATAGTTCTTGATAAGAAATTTTTCTCTTTGCTTGTAAAAAGAGAACACCATCCTTAATCATATCTGCAATAGCAGCAATTTTTTGACAGCACACTTTAAAAACTGCAGGGTATCGGTCCTTAAGTAGACCATAGGTAGTCCACTTGTCCAACCAAAATTTAATACCCCTACCATTCTTCAAATTAAACATCATATGTTGTTGCATAAACACAGTAGATTTCAATATTATCTTTCAAATACTTCTCTCATGTGGTTTGTTATCATCAACTGGAATCAAGATGTCAACCTCAGTCTTGCACTGCTTTTGCACTACTCTTCTCCAAAGAGCTTGTTTATCCTTAGCATATCTCCAAACCCATTTTCCTTTCAAAGCCTTACTAGTAAGCCTTAAATACTTCACACCCAGACCACCCAATTTCTTAGTCCTACATATTGTTGTCCAAGCAACCCAACACATCTTTCTTTTGGTGACATCAGAGTCCCAAAGAAAATTCCTCATTAACCTAGTCAATTTCAGTTCAACACTAGCAGGCATACTTATCAAAGAAAGAAAGTATAAAGGTAAACTAGACAAGTAGCTTTTAATCAAGACAAGCCTACATGCCCTGTTCAAGAACTTCTTCTTCCAAGCAGCCAGTTTCACCTCCATTCTCTTAATTATCTCCTCACAGACACCATCATTCCTTGTAGTAGCTCCCAAATATTTAAATAGCAGTAGCTCAGTCCTGCACCCCAACTCCAATGCAAGCTCCTTAATAACCTGATCTGCACCAATACTGATCATAGAGCTCTTCTCCAAGTTAAGTTTCAACCCTGTAATCATTTCAAAAGTAGTTAAAATAACAAGAAGTCTTCTTACATAACTAAAATCCCCTTGGAAATGAACCCATCCAGTATTTGTTTATTCTTAATGAAATCCCCTTGAAAATCAGACACCAGCTTATGCATAACTGTCTTCATTCTGTTAGCCAGCACTTTTGACAAAATCTTATATGCACTACCCAATAAACTCAATGGCCTGAAGTCCTTAGGTGCACATGAATCCTCCTTCTTTGGAATCAAAGAAACAAATGCACAGTTAAGCCTCCAATCCCAAGCACCTTCCACATAAAATTCCTGCATCATCCTCATAAAATCCTCCTTCAAAATGTGCCAACAACATTTAAAGAACTCCATAGAAAACCCATCAGGTCCTGGAGATTTATTTTTACCAAAATGTTTGATAACTCCCAAGACCTCTTCTTATGTGAACTCCCTCTCCATCCACCTGCACTCCTCCTCATAAATCTTGTTGAAATTCAAATTATTCAAATCAAAAGCAGCATCATTTTTCTCAGTGAACAAAGAATTATAAAAACTCCTCATCTCCAATTTGATTTTATCTTGATCAAAACAGTCTTCTCCATACACTTCTAACTTCACAATTGAATTCCTCTTCCTTCCAGCACTGGCAATTCTATGAAAATAATAAGTATTAGAATCACCAAATTTAAACTCATTATGCTTTGCTCTTGTAAACCACTTCCTAGCCTCCATAGTGGTAATACCTTTAAGCTTCAAAGCACTAATTGTTCTATCCTCCAACTGCTCATTAGTAAGCCTACCTGTCTCCTCCAACTTATCAAGGCTATCAATATTCTAAGTAAGATTCTTCTTCTCCTGCTTAACTGAATCAAACTCCAACCTACTCCAGTTTTTTAGAAAAAATTTCAAATTTTGCAATTTCTTAAAGAAAACAAAACTTGGCTTACCCTGGAAGTCCATAATAGCCCACCATTCTTCAACTTTATTCACAAAATCTTTATGAAAAACCCAGCTATTCTCAAATTTAAAATAAGGTTTACAAAAAATCATAGGCTTAGTAACCACCAACAGAGGTTTATGATCAGATATTACTCTTGTTAATGCCATTTGAACAGCCTCAGGAAAAGCATCATCCAGCTCCAAAGTGAACAAGAATCTGTCAAGCCTACATAACAAATGATCATCTTGCATATCTGACCAAGTATAAGCTCCACCCAGCAATGGAAAATCAATCAACTCTTGATTATAAATAAACTCATTTAAAAAAGCATTATTTCTACCATCTCCTTCACCTCTATTTTTTTCATATCCAGATCTCACTGCATTCATATCACCAGCAATACACAAAGGGCCAGCCCACCAATGTCTAATTTACTTCAAATCATCCCAAAAAACAGCTCTATATGGTACTCACATGGAGAGTACACATTACATCCCCCCCTCCCACCACCACCACCACACACACACACACATTTGAAGCTGTACAAACATATTTGAAGAGAGTATCAATACTATTATAGCCCAATATTTCATCTTCTTTAACTAGCTTAGACTTATCCCAAACAGATAGTAAACCTCCACTACTACCAACTGGTGGTATGTTAGCCCAATCAAAATCCTCATTATACCACAAATTCTTCACAAACCAATAATTCATGTTCATAATTTTGGTTTCTTGAATCAAACACATTGTACATTAATTTTTGGTCAAAAATTAAATTCTTTAGAGCAGTAATCTTTTCAAAAGAAATCATACCTCAAATGTTCCAGCTAATTATTTTATAATCCATTAACAACCTCCAATTGATACCCCTTCTCCATGGACTCTCCAAGAACATTCAAATTATTATCCCTAGATCCAACTAAAACTCCTTCCCATTCCTTTGTTGATTTTTCCGCATTAACCTTGCGAAATATCTCCTTGTATCTCAACAACTGCTTCATAATATTCGTCTTAACTGTCTCCTTATCTCCTTCTGAAATTTTCCCATAGTTATAGCAGTGCAGCAACATCAGTTCTGAAGCCTCAACCACCATCTCCAAGCTTTCTACATGAGATAATTGAATATCTCCCAGATTTTTCACTATTTGATTTTCAATATCCGATAGAAGATTGATTTCCACAATATCCTCATAAGTATGAATCCCCATTTATCCCTGACCCTATCCCTCTTCCTTATATCCGGTAATATCTTCTAATTGGGGAAATTCATTAACCCTAAAATTAGACTCTGGAGACGAAATTGAATTATAAGGAAACATGTGATTTAAAACTGGTTCTGGTTAATTCTTGGAACAAAGATCCACCGTCTCGATCCCAAATTTTTTGTTGGATTCCGATTTTGACCAGAACTAAGAATAGACAGCTCATTAACCGAATCACGAACCACTTCCTGAGTCGACTCTATAGCTGCCCCCACTTGCCACCTCATCCCTAGAAGAATTTCCATTTATCTTGAACTCATTATCCACCAAAAAAACCTCTCCAGAATTTTGAAATTCAAAATTTCTAGAAACTCATCCATCTTCCTCACTTCCCGACTATATTCCAGCTCCGTTAACTGAATTTTCTCCTCATATTTCTGATCCCGCTCCACCGTCAGCACCACCTTCTCACCACCCACCTCCATCACAAACACCGCCGGGATCTTATCAATACTGCCTGTAACTCCAACCCTGAAAAAATGAAAGCCCTCAAGTCTTAAAGTTTCCACAGCAACCTTCGAAAACTCTCCATTGGAAATCTCATTAGCAATACTACTAATAATCTCTGAACTCCATTTTTGTTTAGGAAGCCCTCTAATTTTCCACCATTAAACCACCCTTGTCACCTTTTCTAAAGAAAATAACTTTTGTTGCTTCACCTCCACCTTCTTGCCATTTTTAAACGTCACATTTCCAGTCCATTGTGACAACCGCAATGCAGTATCTTTAAACATCCATTTTATAGGAGTCCAAATCCTTCGTCGTTCTTCATCCTCTAATGAAACTAGAGCTGCATTATCTGTTAATGCATTGATTTCCAGATATCTTGTAATTTTCATCTCTCTTTTAATCAGAAATGCAACATGATTCCGATGCATCTTCTTAGTAGTTACTACCACACCAGTCTTCTTTTTTTTTCTCCTTCCTTACTACTTGCAATGCTGGAAAATCATTTTCTTTTGGCATCAACTGAATCTCCTTCTCCCTCAGTCTGTTGTCCACCATAAACATTTCCAAAGCATCGGCAAACATTTGCCAACAACAACCTCTTTCACCTGACGGTATACAAAAACTTAGTACTCTGTCTACATCTACCTCTAGATGTCGAGAAACCCTAGCATAATCACCTTCAGCATTAGATTGAAGCTTTATAACATAAATAAAATCACCCTCCACTACCTCAAATATTTTTGATCTACCTTTCTCCTTGCATAAAACCCTAAACTTGTTAATAAGCCAATTCACCATCTCCTTTGAAAACTCCAACCAGACTAAAAAACCACCTCTTCCCCTCTCCATAACTTTAACTCTCCTCCTTAAACCCGTATCCATCAACGAGATTTCGATACTTTTCCTCTCCAACTGGATCAGCTTTGCATCGCCTCCTCTCCATCGCCTTTCTCTCTCCATCGCCTTCTCAACAAATCGTTAGAAAAATATCTTTAACAAGCTGTAAGTATTACATTATAGATTGGCTAAAAAAATTATTGATATTTTTTTTTTATAAATCCATAAATCCACCCCATAGTCAGCTTTCCCTCTAGTAAAATTGTCTTTCCCCCTAAAAATTATCATTTCTTAAACATAATTTTTTAAAATTGAATACATAGCCATTATGCAAACAACCACAAATGATGCATAACACATTATGCAGTCATATTTTGTTTTATGCATCAACTAATTTTTCGTTACAACTAATAAAACGATGTACTCCTTTCATTTCAGGAAAAGTGATACTTTCACTTTTTCAATTTAGCTTATTTGTCTTCTGTTTGATCGGCCCTCCCCATCGTGGCAGCGGTGTTCTGGTAAATCCTAAAACTTAAGCCTTCCCGACTCTAGCTAACTGTGTATCCCAAATTCATTAGTTATAATTTGTTGGTTATAAACTACACATAAGTGTTAAGTAATCTCTGGCTTTCATTAGTTATAATTTGTTGGTTATAAACTACACATAAGTGTTAAGTAATCTCTGGATCGGGCATAAAATTTGTAACGACGGCTTCCTCTTCTTTTGTGATACCTACAATTAGGTCCGTTTGAGTCACTGAGGATTGAAAATGTTACGGTTTTGTATTTTTTTTGAGTTTACTTATTCTTACTGCTACGAAACTTATATTATGACTAGGTATCACCCCGGCCTTCGGTCGGGGCTCAATCTCTTTGGTTTTATTATTGTCTTTATAGTTTGTATTTTCACATTAAAAATATATGTTTGGTTGAGTAGTTCGGTAAAAAATATTGTCTCAACAAAATATTCTACTGATGTAAACATAACATTTAACTAAAATTTATTGAAATGTTTTACTCCATGCCGAGCTACCGGTTTTAATTTTAATTTTTATATTAAATCATTTGTGCCTTATGATAAATTTTTGGGTTGATTTTTTTTGTTTTTTTCTTTTGGAAAACTGTACCCCGTTTTTCCTAATTGATAAATTAAGAAACCTGACCCAGACGTCCAAAAAAAATTTGCATGGCAGTCGATTCCCCCGTGTTGATCGGCAAATCAAGTTTTGTTCACCTGGAAGGTCCGTTACATTATGATCTATAACACGTGTTACATCATTCTCGTGGAATCAAAAATGATCTGTTTTTCTTCGTTCTCCTAAAATCGAGAGAAAGTGAGACAAAAACCTTGTAAAGTAGAAATTACAGAAAATGAAGTTGAGAGAAATTGTTTCGAGAGATCGAGTGAAATCTGTTTGATCCATGGATTTTTGAAGATGTTTTGCACCACTTAGGAGAGAAGAAGACAGTTGGGTTTGTTCACCGCTGACAAAGAAGATTATCGAGATTATAAATCGTCAATACGGGTTAGTGCATCAAATCCACTTCCATGGTTTAATGTATTTTGTAGCTGTTTGTTTAATTTTTACTTAATTGTAACATGGATTTTTGGTTTTGTGTAAATTTTATTTTAGAGTCCATCAAAAAAATATAATTATAAAGGGAAATAAATTATCTTAGCGAAGTTATTAATTTATCGCGTATTAATTTAACGAAGTTTTATTGTACAATGATAAAATCGTTGGGTTATAGTATCAAAATTGTACCAATCAGAATGTAGGAATCTATAGATTCACTATTGTACAGTGGTAAAGTCGTGATGATAGCAGCGACAAATTCGAAACTCGTCGGGTGCGTGAAGATACAAATGAAAAAAATAACAAAAACGGCAAATTACTTTTTAAATTTTTTATCCACTCCAGTTGCTTCTTTAGTTTAGGTTGATCCAGTAAATTATTGGGAGGTTTTAAAGGTTTATACTGAGGTATGGTTTTGTATTTAGTTTACATTATAGGGTCCAAAACATAATATAAGTTATTATAGCAAAGGCTCCTTCATTTCTTAAAGACTTGAAAGGTAAAGAAAATGAAAGAACTTCATCACTGGATCTGCACAGCCCCTTTGTAATGACCCGTCCCTCCACCGATACTGTCCCCACTTAGCCACTGCGGTCATCCGGCAGTGTGGGGTTTTCAACGGGCATCGCCATTCAATATAAAATCGAGCCAAATGGTAATCCAATAGAAACTTCCACCATTCAATTTGTAAGGAGGTCACCCATCCCTGGATTACTCCCGGCCGAGCACGCTTAACTGCAGAGTTTTTCTTCCAACTCTGGAGCCAATTATGCTGAAAAGGCCTCGGTGTTAGGAGAGGACAAACCATTACCTATATTCCATTCCATCGGCGAACCACTGCCGAAATCGGGGTATAACAATTTAGTTTACATTATAGGGTCCAAAACATAATTTAAGTTATTATAGCAAAGGCTCCTTCATTTCTTAAAGACTTGAAAGGTAAAGAAAATGAAAGAACTTCATCACTGAATCTGCACAGCCCCTTTGTTTTTTTCTTCAAGTCAAAGGGTTCCTTTGTTCAAGTAATTTTAGGGGTTTGATTTTTAGTAACAAAGGTTGAATCTTTACAACTGAAAAAGCTCAAACCTTTGATTTTTTTTTATTGAAGTTAGGTTTTTTTTATGGTTGTGGAGATAAATCAATTGGTGGGTTACTGTAGTTGATTATTAAAACACTAAATTTTCTGAAGATTTGAAGAGAATGAGTTGTGGTGGTTCCAATGTCTTGGCCTGGTTCTGAAGATATTTTCCTTTCTACTTCACTTGCTAGCTATCTTGACAGTATGTCTTCTCTCCCTCCCTCCCTATTTAGATTGCGATGTATTAAAGTTTTAATTTTTATGTCAAATTTTAGTTTATTGATGCTTGATTTCGTCTGGGGTTTCACCAATTTTGCGAATATCCAAATTTCGTGTCCTAATTCGGTTCGGTTACCGGTTTTATTTTTTCTAATTGTAACAGAGGAATTGAAATTTGGGTTTATCAAATTTGGGGAAGAAGATGCAAATATACGGACATTTCAAGCCAGCAGTGCCAATTAATTTCCATATTTATACTTCGTGGAGGAGTGCTTTCCGATATATATATAAATTGTATTAACGGTACCCATTTTACTGCTTCTTTACGAACTACTTAAGGAATTAGAGCGGATGAGTTTCAAGATTTGACAGTTGCAGGTATGTAGGCTTTTAATAATTTTGTTTGAATGCCATTCAAGTAGATATATAATATTCATCTATTCTGATTTGTCTTCCCTGCTCTTCTAATCAATTTGATTGTCAACCTAATCAAAACATGGTCAATTATTTGATCAATGTATATCCTCGGTATTAGCTGTTGTAAGAAGCACTACAAACACAGTACAATGTTAGGTTGTAAATCCAAAGAAATCGGTATTAGCTGTTGGGCATGAGTCAATCGTTCTTTTTTTTTTGCCAGTTCTCCAAGATTTTCTTTTCATATACAAATGTTACTCGTACAGTCGTACATTCAAATGTGTTCCATAAAATCAACATAGTCACTCAATCTTGTACATTCAAAAGCGCTTCAAATCTGTGAAGGTATAATTTATTAAGATTTATGAGAGACCTGCTTCGCCGACAGAATTGGTTCTTGATGATAGATGCCACACATAATTCCTTTTTAAGGTATAAAAAATTGTTGTTTCTATTTGTTAATGTTTTACTATTTTTTACTTCTTCTCATTTTGTTTGTTCCTAGATGCGTATATTCACAACACAATCGGAGTATGCTGACCTCTTGGCAGCCGCGGTATGATTATTAGTCTTCAGTTTCAGTGATAACTTTTAGAGGAAGTTCTCACATGCCACATTTTTTCATATTCCCAGAATATTCTTGTAGTAGCAATTATCAGAAATTTTTCTCTTTCAGGGGATTGATTATTGATGTAAGTTCGTTTTATTTTGATAGGTGGAATCTAAAAACCACTGTTCAAGTCAAGTGCGTATGTTGATTGACCAAATAAGATCACAACAGGGACGAATCGTATCTCTTGAAGGTAAGGCACACCTTCTTATTATGACTACCCGGGGCGTTTCTCTTTCATTTATTTTAGTTAACTTATATTCATAATGTTTTCACTACCAACCACCATTTGTGCAGTAATGAATTTGAAGCATGTAGGTAGCAATGTGTTTTGAGTGTGAAGTATGACCTGTTCTCAAAAACTCACTCATACTAATGAAGTTATTGTCATTTTTCAATTGTCTCTCATCTCAGATTATATTTGTTCGAGCTGGTACATTGGGCTAAAATAGTATTTATTCTAGTTTCACCTAAGTGCAAATTCCCTTTTCTTTTCGATCATGTCCCCTGCTTTTTCGCTCATAATAGGCTTTTGCTTTAGTATTCTAGTTGTAACAGTGAATGACATGGATAACTTAGTACATAATCTTGGAAGCCCAAGTTCTGTTTCCTCATAGTGGAGAAGAAAATACTGCTAAGAATTTACGTATCACTTTAGCTAATAGTGTAAGATATTACAGATGCGAACAATTGAGAGCTCTCGTTCAAGATATTGAAAGTACGTTCTAACCCATTTTCTGATTTACATATGGGTCAAATAGTTTATTTGTATCTGTTTATTCTGCTAATATATGGGCAGTCCGTAGTTCTTCCCTTTTATTAGAGCTTTTTTCCTAAATCAGCATGTCTTTTACATACTTTAAGTTTTATTCCATACTCTTGTACATGTACTGATGCACTTTTTTTGGGATTTACTCGTACTTGGGAGTGGTTAACACGATTGTACAGTGCCAAACTTCTATATTATTACATAGCATATTGGGTATTATTGTTGTTTGTACCATAAGTAAAATGCCACTTAATGGGCCGAATTGATACTTGAATCATCCTTTGGTCCTCATCCAAGCCCACTAACCAGTCAACCAAGGCAGCCCACCAGTTTGCACAGATCGGTCAATGGTCAAAGTCGGTCAACTGTCAAAGTCAATATCTGGTCAAGGTCAATGTTCAAAGTCAACGGTCAATCAATGGTCAAAGTCAATCGTCGGTCAACTATCGAAGTCAGTCACACCCCTAGCCAATTTTCAGTCTTGTATCCAGCGACGCAGAAACCATCTTTGCCAATGACCTCCATCCAAGTCTCCTATTCAACCATGTCGCCAACCAACCTCCATCCAATCATCCAATTATGTCGCTAACCAAAGATCCATCCAAACCGCTGACTTCGATCCGGCTTGCCGGATGCGAGAATTTATCTTGAAGGATAAATGTGATGTTTCATACATAAATCACCATGAAGCCATGCAACACTAAATGTAGCAGTTTCATACATGCATCATTAATCCCAACAGTTACATACATAATTGATGATGAAGACATGAATGAGCAGTTTTCATGCAGAAATTAATAGGAGACATGAATGAGCAGTTTTCATGCAGAAATAAAGAGGAGGCATAAAGGAGGCAGTTTCATGCGAATTTTATGACGGAAGCATAAATGGGCAGTTTGATGCCATTTAAGTTGAGATTGAAAATTAAATGTAAAACTGTATAAATAGGGAGAGCAGAAATCATATTTTTTTTGGGAGGGGGGGAGCCAATAGGAGAGAAAACAGAATGTAATACAATTATCAATGAAAAATTACTCCCCAAGGGGATTCACCCGTGGACGTGGGCAACCATGCCGAACCACGTTAAACTTGTATCTGATTATTTTCCTTTTAATTCATCTCCAAACCCTAAAAACACACCAAACAACCCATTCATCGTGTTTCGTGCCCAAAAGTGATTTTGGGTACAAACATTGGCGCCAACTAAGGGGACTACGAGAAAAGGAATCGTGTTTTCCCATTGAGAAAAGTATGGGACAAATTCAAAATCCGTGTATGAGTTCCATGTAAAAATCCAATCCACAGAAAAAATATGAAAAATTGGGGTTCGAAGAAAAAGTTGTAGAAAATGCTTCAAAACCGTGTCCGTGAGAAAGTAGTCAGAGCATCTTGAAAAATCACTGTTGCAGTCCAGTTGATCACAACTGCTGCAGTCCAGTTTGATCATAATAGTCGCAGACTAGCTGATCGCAACTGCTGCTGACCGTATAATCGCACATACTGCAGTCCAGTTGATCTCAACTGCTGCAATCAAGGTTCGCTGTTTCAGATTTGCTGAAGCTATTACCTGCGGAAACACTGAGATTGCATCACTACGAAGTCTGATGAAAATGTTTGGTCCGCTGTAAAACGTTGGAGTGGAATACCATCAAAACTGTTGGCAGTATGTACGATCTGTTGCACGTCACATGGCAAAAAATCACTATTAAGACTGGTGAAACCCCCGCAAGAACGTTCGATCCACGGTGAAAGATGTCGTAAAATCATCACCAAAAATGTTGTTGGACGTTCGATCCGCAACATGGCTTGGTCCAATTTTGTTTCCAATCACTGATAGTCCAAATGATCGCAATTTCTTTGATATACCGATTAATTACGATGATCTGACCGGTTGATCGCAACTGCTCCAGTCCAACATCGCAGTTGGGAGCCACCACAGCTGACTCACTACAAAAATTACCAAGATTGTTGTCAGGATGTTCGATCCGCAACATGTTCAAGTCCAAAGTTCAAAAAAAAAATGCTTCTTAAATAACACATTATCCACCTGTTCGAGTTTGCCGCATGACAAAATTGCTACTAACATGATCGCAAGGTTGCCAAGTTGCTTACATCTCTAGGTGCATGAATACCCAAGAGAAAACCTCCGGAAAAGCGTGTCAGAAAAGTCCGCTAAGGTGCAGCAAAACCATGGTGAAAGGTCCATAAAGAAACAACAACGGTTGAAAAAGAAAAGTCGACAGTTTCTTAAACTGTTACAACAGCCGTTACAAGGAAAAAAATGCAACAGCTGCGATTTAAAAGATCACATTTCAGAAAGCCGTTGCAAGAAGCTTCATAGCAAAGATAACATTTTCTGAAAAATTGTCGCGAGAAAAAAAAAAAAACCGGCGGCCTACCTCAGCGGCGGCGAAAACAACGGCCTCACCCGGCGGATCCAGCCGGCGTAACCCGGCTCAGATCTGTTCACCCTCTTTAGAAGGTTTTGCTTACCTGCGCTAAGTTTCGCTCACCCACGTCAATAGTTTCCATCACCCACGTCAGAACTCTTTGATGCTTCCGTTTACATCAAAGTTAGATGCGCAGCCCATGAACTCCGTGGATCTTTTGAGGCACATCAAAATTCGATGATCCAAGGTACATCAAAGTTCAGTTCTCAGGAAAGATTCGATGCTTCTGGTTACGTCAATTTCCGATATACCGCGTATACAAACCGTTGATGCTCTATGGAACATCAAATTTTGATGCCCCGCCGTACATCAAAATTCAACATTTTGGGGAAGTTTTGCTGCATGAAGTTACATCGAAACTCTGATGCACCTCGCATGTTGACCGTTGATTCTTCACCCGGCAATTCCTGGCATCAACATCAGCTACACCGCCGGCGTCAAACACGGCTGCAAGACCCGGCAGCCACACCCAACGGCAATCGGCGATTATTTGACGATCCAGACGATTATGTGACGATCCGGGCGATCATTTTGCGATTCGAGCGATTATTTGACGATTCGGGAGATTATTCGGTGATTCGAGTGATTATTTGGCGATCTTGGCGATTAGTTCTGTGTCCTTTGGATGATTCCGCCCAATTTCTCTTGCCTTGCGGATATGCACGCCCCATGAGGGTTTGGCCAAAAAAAAATTTGTTTTGTTGATATCTTCTTCGTCTCACGTCCGAATTGGGTGATTTTTGGCTCGTTGCGATCGCATTTCAATATCCTACGACATGAAGGCAAAATTTTGCAATTGGAGAATAATATTTTTTGGGTACAATCACGTCATCAACATATCTGGAGCAAGGCGTTAACTAACCAATTCTTCGATAACTTCTTCTCCGTGTATCCAAACTGGGTGATTTTCGGCCCGTTGAGATCATATGATAATTCCCGACATCGTGAAGGTGAAATTTCAATTTTCGGATAAAATTAAATTTTTAGAAATTTAAAATGACAGCACCAGAAACGGTCACATTCAATCACCACCGAAAATACTGCAGTCCAGTTGATCGAACTGCTGCAATCCTTTTCTGCATAACTACTACAGTCAGTTGATCGAACTACTGTAATCCAGTTTCACAACAACAACTGTTGGCCAGTTGATCGAACTACCGCAGTTCTTTGTAATTACTACAGTCTGGATTGATCGAACTACTGAAGTCCGGTTTTCCTCAAAACTGTTTCGATACAATTTTCCTCACCATCGCTTGATCCGCTTTTATGCATAATCATTAAGACAACTAATCGAAGCTGCTGAAATACAGTTCCATGGTAACTGTTTTCAATCCAGTTTAGACTTAACTGGTGCATTCCAGTCCCGCAGACAAATCTAATTACCGACTCAAGATGAGACACTAAGGCAACTATATTAATCATCGTCGCTGGAAAACACCGACATACCCAGTGGGCATCCTAATCACTTCGTAAACGAAGTCGCAGTAACTTTTTCAATATGCATTTTCTCAACGAGGGGATGCACACATTTCAATTCTGCACGCATATGGAATAGTGGGATTGGCCCCCCGCGCGAATTCCATATAGCAGACATCTTCAAAATTCCATGCGCGAGCAAAATGCAGCAAGGAAGTGCACCCTTGTGCGAGCATTGAGCAGCATGACAATCACTATCTACTGGGGGCGAGTTGCATATCACTTCAACGTGACTGACTATCGCTTGGGGGCGAGATATGTGACACCTCATGGTCTGAAATGACTCCTTTGGGGCAGGCTGCGTAAACACTCTATACGATTGGGGGCAAGTTACATAGCGCCTAAATGTAATACGGAGTTCAGCGTCCGTAAATCGAAACTTCAGGTAACCCGAACTTCTTAATCCTCCAACGAGTTGCAGGATTAAGAGGGGGCGAGCATACACCATAATATTTTTACCCATAATATTTTTACGTAATTATTATAATCAGTAATGTTAAACTTCCATAGTTATATTAATTGAATTATTGTACTCCAGTTCAAAAGCAACTGATGTACTCGGTTGAACGCGACCGATGCAGTCTAGTTGCCTGCGAATTCTATACTCGGTTGGACGCAACTGATACAGTCTGGTGGCAATCAGTTGGACGCAACTGATGCTGTCTAGTTTTATTTATAACTTTTACACCTATGTTTTTCGAACTATTTAAGTCCAGTCCCTCAGCAGCAGCTGCAGTCCAGCTAATCGTTGCTGCTGCAGTGTAGCTTTATTCGTTACTACTGCAGTCCAGCTGATGCGGTCAAGCTATGCTCACAGTACCTGCAGTCCAGTTGACCACATATGTTGCATTCCAGTTGATCACAGCTGATGCATTCTAGCCATGCTCGCAGTTCCTGCAGTCCAGCTGAACGCAGCTGCTGCAGCGGAACTTTGTTCATTGCTGTTGCATTCTAGCTGATCGCAGCTAATGCAGTCCAGCCGTGCTCGCAGCTGCTGCAGTGGAACTTTGTTCGTTGCTGCTGCATTCCAGCTGGTCGCAGCTGATGCATGCTCGCAGTTAATGCAGTACAGCTGAATGCAGCTGCTGCAGTGGAACTTTGTTCATTACTGCTGCATTCTAGCGGGTCGCAGCTGATGCAGTCCATCCATGCTCGCAGTTCCTGTAGTCCAGCTGAACACAGCTGCTGCAGCGGAACTTTGTTCGTCGCAGCTGCATTCCAGCTAATCGCAACTGATGCAGTCCAGCCTTGTTCGCAATTCCTGCAGTCCAGCTGAACGCAGCTGCTGCAGTGGAACTTTTTTTATTGTTGCTGCATTCCAGCTGATCGTAGCTGATGCATTCTAGATATGCTCGTTGTTCCCGCAGTTCAGCTGATTACAGCTGCTGCAGGCCAACTTCACTCAATGTTATTATCGCTCATTTCCAACATCACTCCGTTCCAGTATCGCGCTGTCGTTTCAGTCTAGTTCATCATTCAGTCCAGTTTTTAAGATACAACAACGGTTCATGCCCAATTTCTTCCCGCCAATCTCCCAATCACAATAACCTCACTTGGGGGCGTCTTGATTGTGATTTCCGCAAACAACAAAGGAAGTTCGCCAATCACCTCAACATCAATAACCCACACCTAGGGGCGAGTTTTATTGTTGCCTAGGAAAATGAAATTTTCTTAACCCCCAACAAGTTGGAGGTTAAGAGGGGGCGATGTTTGTACCATAAGTAAAAATGCCACTTAATGGGCCGAATTGATACTTGAATCATCCTTTGGTCCTCATCCAAGCCCGCTAACCAGTCAACCAAGGCAGCCCACCAGTTTGTACAGATCGGTCAATGGTCAAAGTCGGTCAACTGTCAAAGTCAACATCCGGTCAAGGTCAATGTTTAATGTCAACGGCCAATCAATGGTCAAAGTCAACCGTCGGTCAACTATCGAAGTCAGTCACACCCCTAGCCAATTTTCAGTCTTGTAGCCAGCGACGCTGCAAACCATGCTGCCAGCCGACCTCCACCCAGTCTGCTATTCAACCATGTTGCCAGCCAACCTCCATCCAGTTTGCCAGCCAATTATGCTGCCAACCAGCATCCATCCAAACTGCCAGCTGCCAGTCCATCTTGCCAGCATGCAGAATTTATCTTGAAGGATAAATGTGATGTTTCATACATAAATCACCATGAAGCCATGCAGCACTAAATGTAGCAGTTTCATACATGCAGCATTAATCCCAACAGTTACATACAGAATTGATGATGAAGACATGAATGAGCAGTTTTCATGCAGAAATTAATAGGAGACATGAATGAGCAGTTTTCATGCAGAAATAAAGAGGAGGCATAAAGGAGTCAGTTTCATGCGAATTTTATGACGGAAGCATAAATGGGCAATTTGATGCCATTTAAGTTGAGATTGAAAATTAGATGTAAAACTGTATAAATATGGAGAGCAGAAATCATTTTTTGGGGGGAGCCAATAGGATAGAAAATAGAATGTAATACAATTATCAATGAAAAATTACTCCCCAAGGGGATTCACCCGTGGACGTAGGCAACCATGCCGAACCACGTTAAACTTGTGTCTGATTATTTGCCTTTTAATTCATCTCCAAACCCTAAAAACACACCAAACAACCCATTCATCGTGTTTCGTGCCCAAAAGTGATTTTGGGTACAAAAAATAGTGTAATGTGGTTAGCTAAATTTTAGTATCTGAAACAACTAAATTGATTGGCGTCCAAATTATTGTTTATTTTTTTGTTAAATCTAAGTCGAAAAATCAAATTTCCTCTTATTGACAGGTCCAGACAACGATATCGTACAAAGGGAGGGACAATTTTGTGTTAAAGGTCAAGTTTGTACTCATAATTTGAAACCAAATTTGCTACCAGTGGAGTAGTAGATCAGGTACGTTAGATTCAATCAGATGTATTCACTATCATATATGAAGAAACTAATATTGTGTGACATTACCCTGTGGCCTATAGTTAACTAATGTTCATCAGAAATAAAGGAAGTCGGATTTTATCTTCTTTAGGTTATCCTTCAGTTTGAATCCCTACCATTATTCTCTGGTTGCAAAGTATAGTCTCTGAGATTGCATGGATGTAAGATTTTACTAATTTTCATTGCATGTCATTCAAATATGTTCAATAGTAAGACTTATCTACTTAATTATCTATAAAATTTTATCTGTGTATCTAGAGGAGTTAATTTTATCTGAGTCCAAATAGGGATTCTTTTGTCTTTATTGTTCATTTCTGTTACTTGCATGATGACATTAAGTTTTGCCGCTCAGTTATCGAGCTAAATTGCTTATTACAGGAAGATAGACAGTTGTTATATCGGCGGGTTTTTTTTTCTTCTGTCGTGATGCGTTGTGAATGTTGCCAAGTCATTTGAGAACCTTGACAATTGGCAAGAGGAGTCTCTAATTCAGGTAATGTTATTCCATTTCATGTATGATCTTTTCAAAGTATTAGTTTAATTAAAACCATACTATAGGGATACTATAACTTTTTCATTTCCTAATCATCTTCAGGAACGATATTAGATAATATTTTCTAGAAGCACGGTTATTCTATTTGCCGCGGTGCACCTCGATAAAGAAACATATAGTTGGCCATGGCTGAACACAGGAGTTCGTAAATCAATCCCAACGTACTTTACAGACTGACCTTGTGATTTATTAATTGTCATTGCATATGCTAGCCGAACAGGAAACTGGCCTCTTGTCATGTTTATATTCAGTTATGTAACCGAAGGTTGAAACAATATTCTTGGCAGTAATACCTTGTCCCATGCTTTGTGCTCGGTTAGAATTTTTGCTTGAAGTACATGTTTACCACATTTAGTAACCAACAACCTTGTACCATTGCAAAGACCCTCTGATGGAGCAAGATTTCTCATTAGAATAACTAGACAACCAATTTTAAGTTGTAGCTTGAATAAAAGTTAAACATTCTTGATAAGTGTGGATTGTACGGTACAACATCAGTATTGTATTCTTTACGTCCGCCGCGAACAATAACTTCTCTTCCATCATTACGACGTTGATATATCAGATACCCACCACCGTCTAAACATGTATCGTCGTTGTATTTCTTTGGGTATCCTTTGATACATTTTCCTTTTTTCATACAGGTGGCCTCTGGATTCCTATCACCGCATGGACCGTGTACCATACACTTCCTTATTGTATTAAAGAGGACTAGACCTTTTTTCTCATCCGAAAATTCGGCCAAAACAAATTTGTTTACCTGCTCAACTGTACGTATTTTGTCTGATTTCTCCAAGAATATTAGTAAATGCATATGTGGTAATCCACATTTCTGAAATTCTATGGTGTGTACATGACCAACAACTTTGCCAAACACATTCTTCTTAGTTATCTCATGCATGAGGGCTTTCCTTTTTAATTCGAAAACTCGTGCCACTAAATCAAGACGATGGCATGCATATTGATGTTGTAGAAGCTCGTCTTGGATTTCTGGCCAATTCGGATTAGCAATCATGGTTAGAAAAATATTAGGATAATGGTTAAAGCGTGTATTTTCCATCGAATCTTGGTAGATCTCATACATATTTCTTGGACTTCCAATATATGATGATGGTAAAATGCATGGTGTGCCTCCTTCATCGGGCGTTAATCCCGCATCTTTCATTTTTATTATAGAAGCATATTGATCTGCCCGTAGCTTTCCCTGGTTAAATCTCATAAAATTTAATCGACTTTGTTCAGTCGAAGCCCACGCATCTACTAAGAATTCTTGGAATAGTTTTCCTCCTCTCAGAATTGTTGAATATTCTTAGCGCCGCTGAAAAATATAATATCCATAAATCTGCATCTGAGATAGACTTTTTTTTGTAAAATATTTTCCATACCACTGTGCTAGTTCGGTGCTCCAACCTAGATTACCGTAGGGGAATAATAAAACATAATGCAGAGGTAGATATGCAGGATGATATTCACTAATTCTTGTAAATCATTTTTCTACTTTCAGATGCAAAAGAATTTCGCGAGGTGTTGTTATGTCGCTGGGCTTTTTGGGTACGATGACAGATACTTCTTCCACAGTTGGAAGATTATATCGCCTCTTGTCAGAGTTCTCATTAAAATGTAGGGAGACCTACACAGGTTTCTGAGATGACACTTCATTATCTCTTAAGATATCGTGTGCCCGACGATACTTCGTGATGAAAATATGCTCTGATAGTGTATCCTGAATAATTTTAAGAACTTCTCTACTTAGGTTTTGATTTCTTTTTTTCCGTATTTCCAATGCATGAGATGGATCATATATCCATAGTTGAGAGTAAATCACATCCTCTCCTTCTTTAGGTATCAAAGATCTACTGTTATGTCGTAATTCACCATGTATTGAAAAACATGGAGGACCTCCTCCCTTTGATATCCTAGTATCGTATTTGCATCCAAGACTTGTAAATGCGTTAGCAGCATTTAAGCTTATGATATTTTCCCAGAATGTTTTTGAATTATCATCATCACCTTCAAATAATTCTATTAATGGGTCAGGAGGTGTGCGTAGTGCTGGAAGATTAACTTTTCCTTTGTGACAGCATTTACCAAACTCGGGGTTCTTAAAAGATGAATCAGATGTTTTCTCGTCAATCCAATGCAGCGCACCACAAAATGGACAGGGAACGTTCATCTTTCCAAGATAGTTTCTTCCGAGATCGTTAAAATTAACAGCAGGTACATTTCTAATAACTTCGGGTGCATTTTCGTATTCATTGTCAACATTATCATCTGAAGAGTATTCATAATCAGTGTACTCATCAGAAGATATGTCTGGAACAGGAATGGACCTGTTAAAAATAAAATATGGCACACATCATTAAAACAACGGTTGAATAGATTTTATATACAATGTTAGTTATAGATTTTAGTACATTACATCTCATTTTCATCTGCAGTGGATGTCGCACCTTTCGAAGCGTTATACGGTAGACCTTGTCGTTCACCAGTATGTTGGGAGGAGGTTGGAGATAATAATTTGTATGGACCTGAGATTGTATAAGAAACCACAGAGAAAATTTCTGTAATTCGTCAACGACTTCGGACCGCCCAAAGTCTCCAAAAGAGTTATGCATATCAAAAGAGAAGGCGTGTGGAGTTCAATACTAGGGATCATGTTTTGCGAAAGTTTCACCGATGAAAGGAGTAATGCGCTTCGGTAAAAAGGGGAAGTTGGCTCCAAGGTATGTTGGACCATTTCCAGTTATTGAACATATTGGCAAAGTGGCTTCTCGTTTAGCACTTCCGGAGCATTTGTCATCAGTTCATAATGTCTTCCATATATCGATGTTACGGAAACATTTGAGAGATGAAGAGCGCACTCATGTAATAGACTTCATTGATAGAAAGGTACATGAACTGAGAACTAAGGCCATACCTTTGGTGAAAGTGCAATGGAATCACCACAATGAGAATGAGGCTACTTGGGAGCGCGAAGTCGATGTGCGAGATAAATACCCATTCTTTTTTTACTCGGAGGTACGTTAAATTTCGTGGAGGAAATCATTTTATTTATAGGGGGAGAATGTAATACCCCCATACTGAATATTTAGGAACTGCTAGTTAAGTCCTTTATGTCATAGGAGTATATTAGTGGTGTAACTTAACATTTGGCTAGAATTATCTAGAAGGGCTTTCCCCTTATCATTTCGGCAGAGTCTGATTATAAGATGAACTAGAGAGTTAAGAAAGTAAAAGAAAACCTGGCATTTTTAGGGGTGACCCCAACAGAATTAGGGGCGACTTTTTTTATTCTCAACCCATACACAATGTTAAGGGATGTCCAAAAACGTGGAGAATACGTTAATGCCCTTACATAATCGGAAGCTAGTTTGTGTCTGATTGTTAAAACCTAATCGGAAGCTTAGTAACGCCTTTGTACTACTTATTTATATCGATTTTGTGCCAAACGCGTATCTTGGCCCTATGACAATCGGTAGGAACAATAACCTCACTAGACTACCGATTATAGTAGCTCCAAAAATTGGTGATTTCGTCAAAGAAGTAATTTGGGGAAACTTTATAATCGGTAGTCATATTAACTACCGATTATTTTAATTCTCAAATTCGAGAAAATTGAGATTTCTCCAAAAAAATTTTTTGGGGCAACTGTATAATTGGAAGTTAAAATACCTTATTTTCCTACCGATTATACAGTTGCCCCAAATAAATAGATTCGTTGGAACTCTAAACTCTATATAAGGATTGTATCCTTTTACCCTCTATGGAACACAAATACCTTTAAACTCTCTCCAACATCATCTTCAACATAATGTCATTCATTAATCCTACGGAGTTCACGATTGAAGAAGATTTAACTTTATGTAGGCGTTATGTTCAATTCTATCCGAGACGAGGAGAAGAACGTAGGAAATGAGGCATAATGAGTATGATTTATTTGGGGAGAATTCACGAAAAATTATGCGCCGACACCGGTAACCCAAACAAACGTCACTCCGCTGATCTTTTCTGCCAAGTTGGATCAATAAACCGAGACGTCGAAGAATTCGTCCATTTAACTTATCTTGTGAATCAATATCGACTAAGGGGTGAAACCAATGATGAGGTTATAGAACGATCTCTTGGGGAATGGTGGAGATGGAAAAGATAAACCTTCCGTTATGAAGCTCATTTTAGAATCCTTAGGGCGATGGAAATATTTAATCTGTTTAGGACTCGTCCAACCGATGGGGCTACTTACAATCGGTAGTTTTACAGGTCCAATTAACTACCGATTATAAAAGGGAACATTAGACGAAATATCCACACACTGTAGAAATCTCATAGAGATCTAATATAAAAGGGAATATTAACTTGTTTAATTTTTGATATGTGTTGATGTATGACATTTCCAACACGCTGTATAAATCTCATAGAGATCCAGCATATATAAGTACAGCAGAAGCTCTTATATTATTGACTGCACCTACAGATTTCTACCACAGACCAGACCTGTTGTATGGCCCATTTTGTAGTTACTGACCGTTAGATTGACCTGCTAGTTTTGCACACTATAATGTATGTTTGTATGATTTCCTAGTAAAATTTTCACAATGATCAGGTAAGTATTTCACTGGTAATAACCAGGGCCAGTTGGGTGTGCAGTTTTCAGTGCTTCTTTGTTATGCTGTGTGTGTTGGTTGATTAGCTGCTTTTGTTCAAGTATTGTGTATTCGCCGATATCATGGCCACATATATCATGCAGATAGTATGCGAGTCCGGTGGGCTGTGGTTTAGTGTTATTTATCTATTTTTCCGAGATCAGGGCTACACCTATATTACGAATAGTATGTGAGTCGCGGTGGGCAGTAATGACTTGTGAGGTTTATTCATCTTTCGCCGAGATCAGGGCCCCGAGTATGATTTAAAAAACTTGCGCGTCATGATGGGAAGTAGTTTTATAATGTGTGTGGTAGTTTCGTTGTGTGGATTCAAGGAAGTCTGCTTGGTAACAAAAAGGGTTTGTAATGCTGAAATTTATGTATGACGATGTTTCGTAGTTGGTATGTGTAACCTTACTTGCTACTTGCAAGACTTTTACATTCAATGGTTAAATTGATGATTTAAGAGTGAACTTGCTATTTTACAAGGCTCTGACCTTGCGTTGATTTTTTTCCCCTTTCAGGTGACAGGGTGAATAAGTGATTTAGTCGTGGGTTACTCGAGCTAGGTGCTGCAGTCAATTGAGGAAGTAGGAATCCTTCCTCGTAGCAGTTATGTTAGTATTTGTTTACCTTATTTATGTAATAAGGGGTGCACTGAGAGACACCGGTACTTTGTACCAAAAATGAAAATTTATTTTCTTTCAGTAGTTTTGAGATACCACCTTCTCTCCAAACTTTCCTTTGATATTTTTGAGATGTGTTAAACTTCAATTTACCCGTTTCAGTAAAAGTAAATTTTTATTTGGTTTATTCCTTTTATTTTGGTATGTACTAGTTTGTGAACGCTATGTGGATGCAAGTTCAAATAGTCAAAACCTTGAATTGGCAATGTAGAGCCGGCCGGAGGAATTGGCAATGTAGGGCCGGCTAGACTATTATTGTTAATTTGGGAGTTATCAGGCCCCTTCCTATGGGCGTGGCAAACATTCATGTTTTCCATTTATGCACCCACTATGGAGGTGGCAAACTGGCAAACCGGCCTGTCTAAGGTCAAGTTTCTACCGAGCATTCGAGTCTCGACCGCTCGGTGTAGTTTACATCGTTAGGTGTAGTGTCCACCGCCAATGGTCTAGACTAGACCGCTCGTATCATCTCATCCAACGGTCATCATTTCACATGCATATAAATACAATATCAAATTTCATTTCAACTCACACCATTTCTTCAATCTCCATTCTTTCATTCCACAAATCCAATATGTCAGTTCGAGTTCGACCTCGCAAATTTAGCATATCAGAAGATGAATCCATTTGCAGGCATTATGTTCTTGTTACGCAAGATATAGTCGATGGTGGAAAAAATCAATATCAAGAGGTTGCATGGAGTCGCATATTTTAGAGATTTCAAGAGGAAACATTGAACCTCAATAATCGAAATGCAGATGGATTGTGTCATCGCTTCGGAATAATCATCAAGGATGTGAAGTTGTGGGATGCTACACTTGTTGAAGGCTATCGAAACCCACAAAATGGCCAAAACACAAATGATGTGGATCAAATGTGTCGGATCGAATGGCGCAATAGAGTTGGAACAAATTTTCACTTTGAAGGTTGTTATCTTATCTTGAGGGTGTTGCCCAAATATGATCAGTTTAAAGTAACTGCCCACGTGTGATGCATCTTTCGTTTGTATGATGCAACTATCATTTGTATAAAATTTTAATTTTAAGATATTAATATAAAACTAGTGCATCTTTCATTAAAAGTTTATAATTATAATTTACATTAGCGCCTCTTTCATTCATCTAGAATTTTAATCTTACAATAAAGACTTTAAAAGTAAAATTCTTCATCTTGTTTATCTTCTTCATTTCACCAAACTTCCAATCAATGCGTTCATGAACGAAGTCTCCTTTGTTTATCTTCTTCTTTGCCTTCATATTTTCCTTCCTTTGAACTTTTATTGGTCTTTTCTTAGTTGGAGTTTTGATTTGGTTAATATCCAAAACTTGTAGACTTCTTTGATTTTTACCTATTTCTTTATAACCTTCACATATCTTCTTAAGTGCGGATTCAAGCACCACTCCAGAAAAATCAAGTTGGGATTCAAACTTTGCCATTTTGAAAGATAACAAGATAGAAAGATGGAAATTTTGTGTAAAAAATTTGGTGTAATTTTTGTGTGATTTTTTTCCCTTTTAATAGCGGTATAGACTCGACCGTTTACCTTTTATCCCATAGTGGCACGGCCAGCTGTCATGGCATATGAAGAGTTTAGCCATTTTCCATAGGAACCATCCTCACAATAAACAACGGTTAGTCGGATCCTATCCGATCAAGTGTATACACGAAGTAAATCACAAAGATCGGAAACCAGTAAGAAATCATCTTGCCTTCAAAATCTTCAATGTCCTCAAAGTACCTGCACAAACAAACTTGATTCTCTTGTGATCGACCATGCACAAAAGTCTGTTAACAATGGATGATCACGAGCCTATCGTCAGATCTAAATACAGATTTGAACTATGTCAATCCTTGATCTAGTTTGGGTAACCTTATATCATAAGAAAAGGTTATCATAATAAACAAACTAGGTGCAATCAAGGTTCAACCACCGTTAGTCAATCAAATCAATTATCGAAAATTGAAAATAATGCAAATTCTAGTTTCCCACCAACAATACTATCTAAACACTTCTTGATCCCACATACGCCTTTAAATTAGCGGACATAAGAGATTTCGCCTAATTAGGTTGCTCTCCTCTCTTATATAGTATTACGATTAATGCTATTAGTCGACTACAACAGTTACTTCAATATGAAGTGCCTACCTCGGGATAAGTTTGTAAGAAGAAAAAAAATTCACTATGTATAGATCAAGGTAGTTTGGACACCAAGGAATTTCCATACCCGAAAATATCTAAAGATGTGCAATATATTCTTATTTTCGGTTTTGTCTGATTGCATATCCAACTTGTAATACCAAAATCCCCCTTGGATGATAACTCAATATTAGATGGTATACAAGTATACTTTACCAATATATCTTCCAGAGATATGTTTTACTTGCTGGAAAAATGAAACATATAATTCCGAAAATCTTAATATTCTCAAACATTTCAGTTTGGGATCTCACATTGAGTATCAAGGAATATCTTTGAACAATAAAAGATAAGATTTGTACACATGTTCAAATTACTCACAATGTCGACATCTTTAACTTTCCCATTTTGCAAACCCAACTTCCGAAATCACACAAACCCTAAAGTATAGTGATAACGGAAATCGATTTTTCCATGGGGATCGGTCATACTATAGATCCCAAATAGGTATGTATCGGTTCTATAGAGATCTCAATAAATAGGGATAAGTCATGCTAGAGATCCCTAATAGGGATAGGTCCTATTATAGATCCCCAATAGGAACCGGACCACCAATCCAATTGATTTCTTTCAACTACGAAATAAGTTTCGTATGTCTACTTCCCTAAACTCATGTAATCAAACATAGTTTTCTAGGAATGAAATCAATCCAAAATTCATTACACAATCTAGTAACAAAGATAGTATTTGTGCCGCAATTACGAAGTCCAAAAGATAAGTGTTATACTTTGTAATTCAATATATATATATATATATAAGTTGTTAAACAAATTTTATATTCCTCCTTGACACTTTGTTCATAATAAGATGATCAAGTCTCTAATACTAGAGATTCATATATATATATATAACTTCGGATGTTATGTTTTCAATCTAAACGACTTGAAAATAACATAGATAGAAATTAGAACAAGTCAAGTCTTGTATTACTAACCTCAAGTAGAAGGATCATGTGTTCATTGATGTCGATACGTCTTTAGATTATTCAGGTTCGTCGGAGTAATACTTGTATGTCTCAGCATTTCTATATTTTCTAGTCTAAACTAATGAAGTTGACTCTAATAATCTAATCAAGCTACTTTGAGTTTTAAAACTAAAATATGGCAACCAATCTTGACATACCAACGCTTGGAGGGTTCAACCAAGCAATGCTCTAACATAAGCAATTCATTTCGTGTACGCGAGTTAGTTGAGAATTAATAATCAAGTATTTATATTTGTAAGTTCAACTTCATGAACTGGTAAAACAATTTGTGAACTTTAAGAACTAACTTGACTATTCGTTATTGCTTGCATTCTCTTTTGAAATGTTCATCATTATACTACGATCAAATGACTTGTATCAGTAGATATAATGGTAGATAAATGAATAAATAGGATAGTCAGTCTTAGCACACCTATGTTGATGAAGTTTCTTGACGCCGTCGTCAATATTTAATCTTCAAGGTCGATTGATAAATTCTGATACTCAACTACCATGCTTTATTCCTAGTCTGAGACATAACTTTGCATGTTATATTTTCAATCTAAACGACTTGAAAATAATGTATATAGAAATGAGAAAAAGTCAAATCTTGTATTACTAACCTCAAGCAGAAGGATAATATGTTTGTTGATATCGATACCTCTTCAGATTCTTCAGGTTCTTCAGAATAATACTTGTATGTCTCAACATTTCTAGACTTCCTAGTATAAACCAACGAAGTTGACTCTAGTAATCTAATCAATTGACTTTGATTTTTGAAACTAAATTATGACGATAAATCTTGACATACCAGCGCTTGGTGGGTTTAACCGAGCAATGCTCTAATATAAGCAATTCAGTTCATGTATGCAAGTTAATTGAGAATTAATAATGAAGTCTTTATATTTATAAGTTCGACTTCGTGAACTGGTAAAATAGTTTGTGAACTTTAAGAACTAACTTGACTATTCCTTATTGCTTGTATTCTCTTTTGCAATGTCCATCATTATACTAAAATCATATGACTTGTCTCAGTAGATAGAATGGTAAATAATATGAATAAATAGGATAGTCAGTCTTAACACACCTATGTTGCTGAAGTTTCCGTTGACGCTGCCGCCAGTCTTTAATCTTCAAGGTCGATTAGTGAATTCTTATACTCAACTACCATGCTTTATTCCTAGTCTGAAACTGACTGTAATAAACTATAAATCAAGACATAGTTTTGATCAACTAAAATTGACAACAAGCTTGACATACCAAAACTTGTGAGTTTGACCGAGCAATTCTCTAATAACTTGGAATGGTCAGAAGAAACTCTTTTTAGAGATGTACTTTTCTGCATCAAAGGCGACTCAAATTCATAAAGATATTTGTGGCATTAAGCATGTGGAAGAAGAGATCGAGACATTGTATGAATGTTGGGAATGTTTCAAGAGATTATTGGCTAGAAGCCCATATCATCTATTTGGCGATTATTTGATCATTCGGTATTTCTATGAGGGTCTTCTCGACGCTTCAGGTGGTGGTGCATTAGTGAATAAGATAGTAACTCAAGCTAAAGAATTAATTGGGAACGTGGCAGAAAATTCTCAATGATTCTCAAGTTGTGGTTCAGAACCACTCTTCAGAAGCCAATGAAGTTAGTGAATTCATCGAGCTTCATCAACAAATGGGTAACATGTATGCAAAGATGCAACAAATGACATATGTGGTAGTTCAACCATTTATCCAAGCTTATAAAAATGTGGAGAAAACCAACCTTATTTCCATGATCATTAGAATCAAAGGTATGTATTAGAGCATTGCCCGGTTTAACCCACTGGCGTTGGTTTGTCAAGTCATTTGTCAAATTTAGATGCCAAAACTCATTCTTGATTTAGTGTGCTAAAATCAGTTCGCACTAGATTAGGTTTAAGAAGTATAATATGAAATAAAAGTTATCTTTGTAGACTGAGATTGAAGACTCACAAGGACATCTAAGGAGAACTTCATCAAATATTAGTAATGAAAACATAGGGTACCAAGTACACTACCAACTATTTCATTCGACAATATAATTGAAAATAGATCTACAAAAGATCCTTGAATAATATGTATGTAAAGTTTTTCTCTTTATTTTCCACAATCAATATGTCTAGACTTAAAAGCCTGTGAACCTGATTGTGTACAAGAGTTCTTGGGTGATCTTACAAATAAATATCCAATCTAGTCGTATCCAAAACAAGAGGATCTTAATTCTAACTAGTATAAAACTTGCAATCTATCTTTCAAGATATGAATTCAACAAGAACGAGTCTTGTTTTTCGTATCAATTAATGTGGACTTAAAATATCTAAATTAATTATGTACTACTTGTGCTATTCCTATTATAAAGATAACAAAATATAATGTGGAACGAAAAACACAAGACACCAGAAATTTTGTTAACGAGGAAAACTGCACCTGCAGAAAAAACCTGGGACACCAAATTTTATAAAGCCGCTACAGATACTAGACTAATATTAGATTTCAGACTGAAATGTAATTGAGACCGAATTAACCCACCAATAAACTCAGCTTTATTCGTGCTCATTACGTCTCTTGAACCTCGCAAGGCTTTACACAATCTATTCCCTTAGCTGACGTCCTTTACATCCTAAGAGTTGCTTCAACCTAAGTGAAGATTTATGATACCAATCTTCCTCTCATAGATAAGCCTATTTGATTTCCCTTTTGATTTTTCAATCTAGGTTTTGAAATTTGTTTGCAATAGACAAAGTCCAGCAAACTTCACAAATCAGGAACACTTACACTCAATTAGCTGAGAATCCTAGATTACTAACCATCCAGACAATCAAGGAAGAGAGTTTAAATATTTATACTGAATAATCAAAAGGTCTGAGACATAAAAAAACATAGTGATTTCTATTTATCTCATTCCTAATGTGAGATTATGAAAGCTTCAAAGATCAATAAGAACAAGATCAAGATACAAAAAATATCAGCTAAAAGATAGTCTTACTTAGATTTCAGAATCCCTAAGTGGAGTCTTTACGTTGTAACCTAGGATACAATCCATGAAGAACCCGGGTCATAGAGGATCACTCTATCTTAGCAACTAGGACATAGAAGTGCCAGGGATTAATAAATCTTGTTGCGAGAGTCTCTCTTTTTACAGATTTTCAAGGCTCTAGGTAGATTTGAGTTCAAGCTAAGATAACTTGAGATCCAAGAAAACACTTTCTCATTTTAAATGAAATTCTTATTAGGAATTCATGTAAACATGTGATAAGTCCGCGCTGAAATAACACAGAAGAATATATAAAATGGTCTAGGGTTCTGGAACCACGTATAATGATAGTTGGTGTTAGCAAGTATGCTTTTTCAACTTTAACGCATAAATGGTATTCAATAACAATGAAGACTTTAACTATGATTCAGAAAAACATGGTGACTTAGTGAGAAAAGTTGTCTTAAAAGTGTTTATGAGAGTTGTATCAATGCCGAAAATATTTATGAAAATAGTTTATGAGCATATGCTTATTTACAATTGGTCAGGTATCCGTACCGGCTTTGCATACCTATGTGCAATCCGCTAACTTAGGCTTTTGGTCTGGGTATGCATACCTACCATGTGTCTAGAATTCAGTAAGTTATGAAAACTCTCTTTAAACAATTCGAAACATTCTTAATGGCCATAGATAATAAATATCATTTCTTGGGCAATTTACAAATGACCAACTTGAAATAAAATAGTTTATGAACAACAAATTGTTCTACACCAAGATTGTTCAGGATCTACGAACATCCATTGTATTTTGAGAGATTTATCAAGACAAACTTCGAACGAAGTTTTTTCTTTGTAATACTAAATATACTAAAACCATAAATCATTGTGTCATAAGATAAAATAGTAAACGTCGTGAGTAAATAGGATGGTCCAGTCTTTACATACCTCTTTGCCGATGATGTTAATTCCGAATGTCTTTGTTTGTTCTTCAGTATTCAATTTTCGAGGGTTATTCTGTGATGTATGATACTCAACCACCATACTTTAATCCTAGTCCGAGACTTGACTTTAGTAGACTCGACATCTAAATATAGTTTTGTACATCTAACATCGACAACAAGCTTGTGATAGAAAATCTTACGAGTTCGGCCGAGCAATGCTCTAACAAGTACTTGATTCTCGTATTTTTTTTCTAGATCTCTATCCATTGAAACAAAATGTTCATTCTTTGGAACAATTCCTATGACGGTAAATATACTTTTGTATATACACTCGAGGAGTTTGGAGCCTAATACTTTATACCTTGGAAGATCTTGAAGTTATAGAGAATCAACAATACGACCACCCCAGTCTCATCCTAGCATAGGTTTTTGAGCCTTGGACAGATGGATAACATTTTGAGAGATAAACGTTAAATCCGACCACCCCAGTCTCATCCTAGCCACAGACATCCGAGGATGAGAAAAATTGTAACATGTATTGTATGGATTCCCTCATAACTACAAACATGTATAATTATTATTGTTGTTTTAACAAATTAACCATCTTCCATCGATCTGTAAAGAAGAACAACATTAAATTATTTTATCAACATTAAATAAACATCATAAATCGTTCTATATTTGGGAACCAGTAAATTACCAATGGCATGAATTACTAATGTTTTAGCATGGAAGGTTGGTTCCAAAAAAAAAAAAAAAAAGGCATGTGCTAGCTAACAGCTTGCTCACAGTCCAACAACAGAAGACATAAGCCAACCAAAGGTACACAATGGAGTTTGTCTTTTCTATTTTAAAAAACCAACAATAAGTATCCTATATGGATGAAATTAATCTCTATGTATTTAATAACATCATTAAAAAAATACTACAAATGATATATCGCAGCCAACTAACTCACTTTAATGATAATGTTTTTTATTTTTTAGTAACTGAACAGTATGGAAGATTAATTATATAAATAAATCAGGGTCGTTTTGTTTGGATATATTACATGCATCTTTAATAACCATGCCGATTTTTTAATATTTCCTGACTTACATTGATCCTTGACATAGATTTAAACTTGATCATATTTGGAACATACGTTATTTCTGCGGTCTATATAAGCGAAAAAAGAAAAAGGTAAAATACAAGATTTTCTCATAACCTCAAGATGATTTTATATGGAGCGAAACTTGGATGAGCCGTGGGTAAGGAAGGTACAAAAATGAATTTGGTGTATAATATGAACAAATAATAGAGACCAAGACTTTAATCCATAGAAAGAAACATGAAATTTATTATTCCATATAGCAAAATCAAAAGTGAGGAAAAAATATCAATATCTTGTCGTTGAGGGTAACGATTCATTGTACTCTCGTGATTATTTATTTTTTTGATTTTGGATCTCAGGAGATAATGCAAGAACCATTCGTAAGCATATCAAATGTTAGGCAAAGAGAAAAATGGAAGGATCCCATTTCTTTATTAAATTACATTATTCAGTTTATTTTTTATGTTTTGGGAGAAGAGAAATAAAGATTTGCTAAAATTTAGGACTGAAATATATTTACACTATCCTTGTTGCTTTTTTCACTTAATTTTTCAACCTTTACTCCATCATTATTTATGATTAATATTCATGAGTAACTTTTTGTAACACCCGCACTTTTCGCATGGTGCATGTTCAAAGGTGTGTCATGGCATGAGATAAAGGTAAATCTCAAGCTTATGTTGCGTGTTAAGAGGAATTGGCCCAGAACCAATATCGCACCATCATGGTGCATCACGCAGGAATATTGACAAAGAGCCGATGTCGCACCATCATGGTGTGTTATGCATGTTATATTGGCCAAGAGCCAACATTGTACCATCATGGTAATACAATCCATTAGATGGCTGGTCGAAATTAGTGTTGCACCATCATGGTGCATCATCCAATGGAAGGCTTGCTAAGTGCAGTATAGCGCTATCATGGTGCTAGACACCAGTGGATGGCTGGCCGGGAGATATTGCACTATCATGGTGCAATACCCAAGTTGTCCATCATGCTAGATATGGAAATCCCAACATCATGGTGCGAATTTTAAAGGGTGCATGTCAACGGTCATGAATAATGAAACAAGCATGTCAAAGTGATCCCTAACTTTTAGTTGTAGAGATGTCAATAAGACATATATAGGAAGGGGTATTTGGTTGATGGTGCATATAGCGTAGATGCACCAATAACTTCATAGCTTAACCCATAAAGCCTATATGATGCGTAAGCATCATTGTGGCGCATGACTTAGTCAAGATATCTTTATGTGCTTAGGAAACATCGTCGCGGTGTTGTGAATTAATATTGCACCACGATGGTGAAACACGAAGGAAATGCCAATGATGCACACTCTTGCACATCTTTTGCAAAGGACCCTTTCTCCTATACGGACTAGGAATTTTCATGGTCTTAGGCCTTACACGGACTATGACATTGTACAACGAGCCAAGATGAAATTGTACATGGACTATGACATTGTAATGTACTTTTAGCAACACTTCACGAACTAAAACCGTAAATACATAATGAAAGACTTATTTTAGTCAAGTACTTTGTGTTTCCATTGCTAGAAAAGGTGGCTTTGTTTCCAAGAAACCTATGCTTGATAATTCACTATAAATTACATGCATCTACACAAACCATCCCTCCAAAAATTATATGTGTGTTATATAAGGTGTTTTTCCATATATTTGTTCTTCATGAACAAGAGTGAGATTTTTAAGATTTTTGGGGATGTCTTTCATTAGGTTACATCTCAGAAAAGAAGTGAAAAGAGCTGTTAAAGTGCTAAAAGTGAAGTGCTTCAAAGGAAGAATGACCAAAGGCCAATTGTAACTTGCTTAAATCCAGAATTTATTCTCATCATCTTGAAGAGAACGAAAAGACGAAGCCAACAACGAAAGGATGAGGTCATTATGACATCATATGATGAAATTATGAGCTAAATAATATGTTAAGCTTGTCAGTTTTCCGGAACTGATAGTTCAATGAGGTTAGAAGGAACTGACAGTTCATATAAGTTATAAGAGCAGTTGAATAGCTCTAGCAGATTACTCAGGGTTTCCATAATTGTTAACTACACCTATCATTTCGATAATGACACCTTATCTTTTCCTCTAATTCAAATATGTTCAGCGTGATGATATTCATGGGTTGTGATATTGATGGGATATTTTGAAGGTTATTAGAAGAAGGAACAAACAATGGAAGCTGTGAAAATTTGTGATGGTGGGTGTTGTATTCGAGTTGGGTAATGCATTAATGGCAGTGATGACGAGAATGATTGTGGCAGTTTAATAGTTGCTCGGTAATTGGGATTTCCTTGCAGAGATTATGATGGGCATCAATGCAGGATTGGTGATAATGATATACTGTAGTGAATCGATGGCGAGATGAATATGAAGCTCAATATTTCACGAAAGGTATATTGTAGCAGTGGTTTGATAACAGGGGACAATGACAGTTGGGAAGATGATCGGTATTGTTGTTTCGATGGAGTTGACTTTGTGAAGAATGGCGAAGAAGATTGGGGTGATGATTCTGATGGTGATTGATGTTAATTGAGTATTGGAAGTTTTGGTGATGATAAAGAATGACTGGTGGAGTTCGAGCACTAGGAAGCAATCGAGAGCTGAGTATGTGGTAGACTTAGATTTCTAGGCATAGCAGAGAGTTTTACGGGATAAGTAGAGAACCCAATAGATAGCATTTTGGAAATAAATTAAAAGTGAACAAGAGTTTTTACATTTAGGTCCCAAACCTAAACGTAGAATAAGAAGAAAACAATAAAGAATACATGAGTTTAGGTTGAAACCTAACCGTAAAAATAAGAGAGAATACACTAACAGTTCCACAGAATTAACAGTTGAGCAAAGTTAAGTTTATACTGTCAGTACAATCCAAGACAGTTGAAGGGGATTACAATGTCAGTTCTACGAAACTGAAAGGCTTAAGACGGATTTGGATTACAATGTCAGTGATGAGCACGAAAGTGCGACGCATTTTAACCCATAAATACATTAGCTAGGACTCATTATTTCTCTAATAAATTGGTTTTAGTTGTTTTTGGAAGAATAAGCTCTTGTGGAGAATTGGCTCACAAAAATGTTATTTGCACCCGGAGGACACGTGTTATTCGGACTCTCTCAATGTTGGTTAAGGGACACCTCAATTACTAAGGAGCACCTCAACGGGTAAAGGACACCTTCCTTCATATTCACACCCCATAAGGCAAGTGCTAAAGGGACACCCTAACAAGATAAGGGGGAGGTCATCTTCTTCCTTTTAAATTTGAAAAATGGCGGGAAAACTGGTTTTCAATCGAACAAAATTAGGGTTTCGGTTTTGGAGGTGTTTGGGTGAGATTAAAGCGCTGAAATCAAATGGGTTTGTTCCTGGTACCTAACCAGGTCTGGTATGGGTCATAGTTTCGATCAAAATTGGCTAGATAATCGGGAATTCAAGAAAACAGAATTCATGTTTTTGGCGGGAAATGCCTTTGCAGCTGAACATATTTTAGGGTTCGAGATTTGGATGGTTTTTAATGAGACTCAACTGCTGAATTTTGTTGAGATGACTTGGATGAACGAAACAGGGAAGGTATGGTCGTTACATTTGGTTAGATTTGGCTAGAACATTGGTTGCAGTGAAACAGGGGAAAGCTCAACTGCCGATATTCTGGTTCGATATTGGAAGAGATTTGGCCGGATTTTTCTCATCCTATGGATTAGTATAAACCGGTTTCGTCTAAACAGGGAAGGTATGTGACTTGGATTGACTTAAAAGGAAGATATTCACGTAAAACAGGGAATGAAATATTATCCAATATTCTTTTTATACATGACCCACTTCTGCTGAGACATATTTGGAGTGAGTGAGTCGCAATCAGGTGCATGAGAAGATAAATCAGGGAAGAAAATATTCCCGAGTTTATGGCTTGACAGAGAGAAGATTAGGAGAAGTTATGAGGAGATATTTTATCGATGTCGAGTATAAAAAGGTTTCATGTGACCAGAGAAAGGGATATGGAGAGTTAGGGGACCAAATAGGGTGAGAAATCAGAGGTTGCATAATTGTTCCTGCTGATGCGCACCTCAAGAACACGAAGAACATTAGACCACATAAGACAGTCGTTTTGCTACAGTGCATGCGACACATTATATTTATCGTTCTTTGTAACAGTTGGTTTGTAACAAATATAATTGTTACAAACCCGGTTTTATCCTTTTTCTCTCATTTCATTATCTTGTAAACACTTTTGAGCCATGAATAAATATTTGAAGTGTGTTTTCGACGTGATGATCTAAACCCCAACATTGGGACGACGGAGGAAGACGAATTTCGTACATGGGTAAAATGATTTAATTCTCTTAAGACTTTTGCATTAATTTTAATTGAAATATGATTTGAATTAATTGGTTGTCATTTAATTTGATGAGGTATATTTTAATTGAAATATGATTTGAATTAATTGGTTTTCATTTAATTTGATAAGGTATGCTTAGCTTAAATGTTTTGATACATCATGCTTAGGATTTACAACTAATCTTTTGAGAATCTACCTTGGCAAAATCAGAGTCCATATTAATTTTATTTATTGAGCTTTAATTGTTGAGAATAAATAAATTGAACCATATGTTATGAATTCGACGAAATCCTAGTCCCAGTAACTCTCTTCATCCTGTGACAATTTTTGTATATATTTTTCTTTTATTTTAGTTTATTAATTCTTAAAATCAATCTCATCAAGTCCGAGTGAACGACAACTTTCTTACCACTATCTAAAATTACATCAGTCAATGTACAGTACTAATCTACTTTATTATTTTTCATGTAGTCCTTAGTTCGAAAACATGTTATGAAGTATTCATCCTCATATATTTATAATTTTTTAGTATCGTTCATGTTCTACTGCTTACAATTCCATGTATGATTGATTGCTAGTTTGTTTAAGTTACAAATTAACTGCATGCATTCATATCTATTGCAAAAGTAGGGTTTGAGATCCAGAACTATCGAATAATCCTTGTTATGGACAGGATCCTAGATAGAAATTCGGGGTACTGAAAGTAGTTCGGGACAATAAACGTATGAGTATATATGGATTCAGATAATTCAAATTCGTTCAAAAATCTGGTATAAGGGCCAACATTCGGCAGTGATTCGGAAGGTCATACGTATGTGTATGATTCGTCTTACTAATTTGAGTTCGGTATTGAAAACTCGCCATGTATTAATTAGTAAAAAAAATATATTGGTTGGGGGTGGAGTACGACTTGCGATTTAAATGAATATATCATTCATATACATCTAACATTAGATATCAGCAACCAACTAATGCAGTTGTTCAAGGGTAGGTCCAGTAATTATATATAGGTTATGGGTTCAAATATCATCTTATGCATTAAATTTTTGAAGGGAAAAAAACTATAAATATTGGTTAATTCGGGCGTATTCTTCGGGAACAAATGATTCTGTAAAATTTGAAGGGAAAAAATACTATAAAAATCGGTTAATTCGGGTGTATTATTCGGGAACAAATGATTCTGTAAAATTTTTGAATAATATGTCGAAACGGATGGGATGCTACTATGGAATTATGTGTAGAAGCGGAACCTAGGTTAAACATGTGTGACTCTTGTGCCCGATTGCTTAGAGTACTCACAACTCATACAATTTGTTTTTTTCAATGGGTTAAACTTGAGTGGCTCTTACGCCAAGTTATTTAGTGAAAGAGATTCAAAGAGTGGGTCTTGCACCTTTGATGATAATAAGAGTTTTACTGGAGTAAAACTGTGATATACGTTGAAGCCCTAACTATGGATGGTATGTTACCATGGAATTATGTGTAGAAGCGGAACCTAGGTTAAATTTGTGTGACTCTTGTGCCGAATTTCTCAGAGTACTCACAACTCATACAATTTGTTGTTTTCAATACATTAAACTTGAGTGGCTCATGTGCTAAGTTATTTAGTATAAGGGATTCAAAGAGTGACTCTTGCACCTTTGATGATAATAAGAGTTCTTCCAGAGTAAAAGTGTGATATGAGCTGTAGGATTTTTGATATTGAGAGAAAATGAATGTTGATTGATTCAGTTGATGACATGTTGAAAGATGAAAGATAAAATCTCGAACCAGTTTTCTTTATCTCTAATATTCATATTATTTTATTTGCTTTAGTATAACTTAGTTATAATCGCAAACAAAATCCCCCTAAAGTAACCTGGCTAAATTGGGGCCTACTGTGATTAATTTGGGCCTATCGAAGAAAAAATTTTCACCTCAAACAATGATAGGGGTGTTTAAAAATTAGATGAAATTACCAAATAACCCTTACTCTGGAATACTAAAATCTAATTTCACTCACATATTCATAACCGCCTCCTTCACTAAAACTCGATAACCACCGCCGCCATCTCCATAATCACCGTCGTCTTCACAGCCAACTCCATTATCGAATCACATCATCAATGATTATAGGAAAAAAATTAAAAAACTCTTAAATTAGATTTAACGCCTAAAACCCAATCTCAGATTGGTTATTCCAAAGTTACACTCAAACTAGCTCAAATTGGATATAAGATTGGGTAGAACTAACAACTTAATCAAAAAAGAAAAAAACCAGAAATTTCTTCAAAACTGACGAACACAAAAACCATAATCGGGGGATATGTTGCAATTCATATACCGATTCTGGGGTTGGGTTTTAAAAATTAAGAATATAGAATCCAGAATCGGTAGATATATCGCAATGCAACTCTCGATTCTTATTTAATTTTTTATGTCAATTATTCTACCAACAATCGGTTTATATTAATATGAAAAAATGCCGATTTTAACTGTCTACCCACAAACGGTTTATATTGACATGAACAAACTCCGATTTTGACAAGAAAAAAAAAACAAAATTGCTTGAATCGGCTTATATGTACATCTATATATGCCTGATATCTATATGATTCCAGTACCCCATTATCCAAATTCAGAGCATCTCCACTTCCATCCTTGTAGTTAAACCATAATCCAAATTCAAAAATAACTTGTATTACTAGGATTTCTATTGATTTCCAAATACCGACATACAAAATCACAACAAACCATCATCAATGCCTCTTCAATTTAACTTCTCAATCAATAAATCAAGAGTTTACAATACAAATTACCACTCACCCAAGTCAGCTGATACACTGATCTCTCAAGAGAAATCCAATTTTAATCCATATCGATTAACCAATTTTATCAATCAAATAAACCCTCGCCAATTTTAATCCATAAATGGGTTTTGAAGGAATTCAATATGGGTCTGAGAGAATTAAGAACTTGATGTTCTTTAATGATGGTACTGATTCGAGAATGATTTGAGATCTATTTTTGAGCACAACAATAGGGAAGAACAAGTAGTTATTGCCATGACACAGTTGAGATTGATGGTCGAGATATGATGCAATTCAAGTTTACAAAGATTCTGTAGAGTTAATTTTGATATTTCCAGCAAGACGGATCGATTTGTGAAGCAATTTGGTGGAGTTCTTGACATGAGTAAATAAACTGATGGTGATTTACCGTTGTTGAGCAATTGGGAAATTAGAGGAGAAGGTGGTGGTGGTTGCTGGTGAGGCAATGAAAGATGATGATTTTCTAATAAGAAATCAAGATGCCACCAGCTGCTTAGATCTCTTCTTTTGCATAAAACTTGATGCTTGGTATTCACCCATGCTATAACTTATAAGTGAGATATGATGTAGACTTAGCCAATTCCTTGAGCATCACCCATATTATAAGTGAGATGTGTTAGAGAGTTATCCACGTCCACTTATCTCTTAAGCTCACCTAAATAACAAAGGAAATTCCGCATTCCCCTTATTTCAAAAACGCTTATTCTTGTAACAATCAGTCTATATGTGTAAATCAAAAACCGATTCTCATAATCGGTCTATGGGGTAAATAACATGCACCAATTCTAGGTGTTCTTTGCGAATGGAAATTTTAACCCAGAATCGGTATACAAGTTAATGAACATATACCGATTCTGGGTAAATTTTTGTCAAATAAAAATCAATAAGTTTCAGTTTTTGATGATACACTAACGTTAGTTGATTTTAGGATTAATTTGACTAAACATCTTCTAATTATCCGGATTAACACTAATTAATTAGGGGTAAATTAGCAATTAAAAAAATAATTGGATAAGGGATTTCTCATTTTACTTCAAAATGTCCTATTTTGGCACGTAGTGATGGGCCCAAATTAATCACAGTAGGCCCCAATTTAGCCAGGCTAAAGTAATTATACACTTTCAACCACTTAAATGTGCTTCGGTTGGAAACTAAAAAGGGGAAAAAAAAACTACTTTGTGATTTTCTCTATTTTCGTTTGGACCTTGCTATCAAGTGAGTTGCTCTTTCTTTGGTGTTGGAAGGGGAAATGATACTGGAGCATAGATCCAAAGATATAGGTGAATGTTAAGAGAGCTACAGTCGTTTGACAATCTCTCAAAACTTGTTTTCATTTTGTTTTTCACAGAAAGATACAGACACAGAACTTGGATATTTATCACACCTAATGATTACCGGCAACTGCATTGAGTCTCAAAGCTGCAAAGCGTGAAGTTGATAAGCCCTTAGTAAAGATGTCTGCAATCTAGTCTTGAGTTAATAAAAATCTAACATCCAAAGCCCTGGATGCAACCAATTCTCGAACAAAGTGGAAAGCAATTTCAATGTATTTCATACGATTATGAAAAATAACACTTCAGATTTGTAAGCCAATGGATATATCCATGTGAATCTACTAAAAGCATCAATAAAAGAAATATGGTATTTGAAACCATTGATAGAACAAATAGGAGAAACCCAAACATCTGTATGAATGAGATCTAAAGGACCATACAAGTTTTCATGATTAACAGAAGGAAATGGTAATGCATGACTTTTAGCTTGTTGACAGGCAGTGCATATTGAAGTTGACAAATGATCATCAATAAATCCATCAACTGAAGATAATATGTGCTTCAAAGTCTTGTATCAAGGGTGTCCTAATTTATTGTGTCATTGAGTAGTTGTAGAAGTAAAGGCTTGTTTGAGAGCATCAGCTGTAAATTCCAAATGGTTGAGTGCATCTTTAACAGGGCCAGTGAGCAGAGTATGATGGGTATCCAAAGCCTTCGCCAGAAATTTATCATGATGAAATTCAAAATAACAATTATTCTCCTTAGTAACTGTTGTACTGAAATAAAATTCTTTGTAATTGAAGGAACATGCAGTACATTAGAGAAAGTAAATTTAGTAGTGCCATTCTGAAAAGAAGAAGTGCCAATATGAGTTATGTGCAAACCTGAGCCACTAACAACACGCACTTGATCTGATCCTTGATAAGGAGAATGAAGATTTAAGTTGGATAAATCAGAAGTAATATGGTGTGTCGCACCAGAATTAGGGACCCAACCAGATACGGAAGCAGTATGGTCATCAGTGTAAGTAGCATAGGCCTCAGGTTCAGGGCACCAAAAATCATCATAATCTTCATAGTAAGGATCATTGGTTGTATAGTATGCAGATGACATTAAGTTATCAGATTGAACATATCCATATCGACAAGTTGGTGCTAAGTGTCCTGGCTTCTTACATATTTGACAATGAGTTGAAGGATTAAACTTCATTGGTAAGTAAAACTGATTTTCACTGTTGAAACGACCAAATCGTCCACCACCATCAAATCTGCCACCTCTATAACCACCACGAAAACGAGCACCATTTCTACCACCTCTAAACATATTTTCTCTTTGTGGATAATATCTAGAACCATAAGAATACCAATTTGAGTTGGAAGGAGGGTCAAAAATTGAGTTACCCGAATACTGTGAATTGTTTTCATAAGTTGGAGTATTAAGACTATGATTATTGTGTGCAAACGAGTGATGTTGTTGATTATGTTGGTGTGGTTGCAAAACATTTGCAGATGCAGCTGTAAGATCCACTTTAGATTCATCATTCACACGAATTTTCTCAGATAAAAGTAAACCAAGCAGCTCAGATGATGTGATAAGATTTGCATCCTTCAACTGCTGAGCAGTGATGGATATTTTAAACGCATTGAATTCAGAAGGCAGACCTTGTAATATATGGAACACCAGATCTTCATCAGATATTGGCCGATTTATTTGAGCTAGTTGATGAGATATAGATTTAGCTTTGTTGTACACTAACATTGAATATGTGCTTTTTTTCGTTGTGACAAGGTATGGTTCCAATTTCATTAACCTTGATTTTATAGTAGCATTGTAATTATTCTGAAGACGAATCCAAACTTCATGATAGAAAGTGCAATCGAGAACCTGAGAATGAGTTTCTTCAGCACAAGCAGAGAATAACCAGGATAAAAGAGCTTGATCTTGATTAATCCAGTAAGTATAGACATGATTTCGAACAAATTCGGATTATGGATCTGAATCTTCAACATAATCAGGTCGGATTATAGTTGCAGCTCCATCGACAGAATTTCTATGAAAATACTTTGCAGGACAATGATAAGATCCATCTACAAATCTAAAGAGATTGAAGAGATTGTAGCTTTGAAGTAATGGTACAATCTGTGATTTCCATAGTGAGTAATTGGTAAATGTTAATTTGGATGGTGGTTTGAATGTTAACGCAATGTGTTTATCAGGTTCTGGCATTGATAATTTTGTTGGTTGAAATACAAATTGATAGAATAAACAAAAATGAGTTACTGATTGATTGAAAAGGTGATGAAGAAATTAGGGTTTGTGGTGTCTGATACCATGTTGAGAGAGATACAGTCGTTTGAAAATCTCTCAAAACTTGTTTTCATTTCATTTTGTTTTTCACAGAAAGATACAGACACGGGACTTGGATATTTATCACACCTAATTATTATCGGCAACTACATTGGCCGGTGAATCCACCAACATACAACTGACACCTCTCAGTTGCACACATGTGAATTACACAGATATTTGGCTAGAATAAGTCAATGATCTAACAGTAAACGAAACATCTCAAATCTATATATATGACAAACACTACGCACAAGGATCCGCTTAATAAGGGTATTCGTACATAGAATTATTTTGTTTTCATTTACTCAGAAAAGGAAAAGGAAAGGTCAGGAGGTTTTGCTGATTTTCAGCCCCAATAGGGTCTGATTTGAATCAAATGATGAATTGATTCGAATACACGGAATTGTATTTGTGGATAATCTACAAAGTTTATCTTTTCCTGGAAAGTGGAGTTTTGGATTCAGTCCGAAACTCTATTATCAAATTTGATCATGTTTAATTTAAACTGAAATCCGAAAAATCCAAAGGGCTTTTTTTTTTAATAGATCGGACAATCTACGTTATGTTAACATTGCAGGCTTCTTTCTCTGTATGTTGCATATTAGAGTATATACCACTGTTCAAATAGCATTTCCGTAGAGCACATCAACAACCTAAAAACCCCACGCCATCTCTCACTCCACGTCGAGAGTTGAGGTAACCTCCCCTCTCATTGGCCGGTGAACAAAACCCTCGCTCCTGATTGGTCTAAAAGCAACTTATACCCCTACAATTCGTGGCCGTTAGTTTTTAATAAAATTGATTTGATCTGATGCTCCATATTAGTCGAAATTTTAACAAAAATTTTACACCATGTTTACATGATTTCCATAAAATCAGGTCCGTAAGATTTTCAATAATTAAAATCTAGATTTTTCAAATTAAGCGATAGATATACGACAAGTTATTTACTGAAATATATTTTTCGTCCATACTATTCATGGAAAGTATCTAGCTAATTTAGGAAGTCCTATATTTGTTGCTTAACATAGGTTCTTTTGTATTCATGTATATGGTATCTTCTTATATGTAAGCTTTATTTATTAAATAATCTAACATTTGCATAAATAACAACCATAAATAAGCTAACACTACGATTGGAAGTATACCTAAAGATTTTTACCAGGATTATTGTTTATACCGGAGAAGAGAAACATGGCATATGTCCATTCTCCATTGTGTCGATATTAATCAAACTACTGAACTAAGAAAGATTCTCGCACATAGTATCATCCATACGAAGAAAATAAGTAATGGAGGATTCTTACTGATTTATGCCTGATTATATAAACATGTTACATGTTTATTTTGGTTTTTACAGCCGGCTTTGATTCTTTTGTATAACCGTGTGTTGTTTTTTTTATTGCAGTCTGTGTGATTTATCCTACATGTGGTTTTGTTTGTTCTTTGAGGTATCTTTTCTCTTTACTGCCTCTTTTTCTCCTACGTATATATTTTTTCTTTGAGGTATATATTTTGTTGCCTAAGGAGTATGTTCGTCTCTCTGAAGAATACTGAGAAACCTGGCCCTAATCTTTTTCTCCTCTTTTCTCTTTAACCTTGCGTCAATCTCAAACTCTGTAAAATTCTGTAAAATAGCAGCTGCTAATGGGGATTGTCGAATCCATAATTTGATGTATACTAATGAGGTAAGCAATGAATTAGGTCTATTTAATTTCTATAGTTAACATTGTTTCAATTTTATTTTATTTTTTGATTGATTTTGTAATGAAGAGTTGTACCTTAATTAGGATCCTGATTTTTTTTTTGTTGGTGGAGAAGAAGATGTATATAGAAATATTGTTGCCAGAATTACATTAGTTTTAATTTTTGTTTATGTTTTTTTTTTTGCTTGATTAGGCTTTTTGATTGATTGTTGAGGATCAAGGAGATACAATATATTAATTCGGGGACGTCGATTCATAATCTTAAAATTGGGAACCCCTTTCTCTGATCTCTTTCAGTATCCTTATTTTCTGATCGTGTTTGTTTTGTGATTATTATTTCTATTTGTTTTTGTTGGCAGGTACACCAACGGGAGTTCTCAACCAGGTATGAGCCGGGTCTTTCTATCCTCTTTGTTATTGATGTTTCGTTTTTTACTGTATGTGTACTTTTGAGATCGTAGCTCCAGATTTTGATGATTAGGTCAGGCTTTAATTTGAGGATTTGCATTATTTTGATTTGGTTTTTTTTTTTTTGGTGGTTCTTCCTTGCTTATCTGTTGTAGATTGTAATTCTTAACGATAAGTTTGTTGATTTTTTGCAGTGTTTTAGTTTGTGCTTTTGGAGGCAAAGCAAAATTGGGAAGAAGAAGATGATGAAGAGGAATAAAAGAAGAAGGTATACACATAAATAAAAACCCTAACTACAACTGTATTCTATAGTTTTTTTTTTATTATTCTTCTTTCTGATATAGTTAAATAGAGGTGTCTCAAATCAATACCGTATTATATTGTATTCTACAACTGTATTATCACATGGTTATGTGTCGATTTGATGGGTTGATGAGTTAAGGACATATACTTGATGAGTTGCTCACATAAACAGAACAGCTTCAGCTCGCGTCTTAGTATGGTTTTAGTGGGGCTTGATCATTTACATTGGAATTATAGCTATTTTGTTTGTCTGCATTGGAATTCAACTATTTTGTTTGATAATGATTCTTCAAAATTTGGTGTTCATTTGGCTTAACGGGGTTCTTTATTTCAGGTTTAAAGTTGGAATTATGGAGAGGAAGAATAGCAAAATAGGCTCAGATAAAACTCCAATGCTATTGTGTTTGGTAGTTCCGAGCCCTATGCAGGTTCTGATTTTGATCATCCTTTTATTGTGGTTTTGACTATTGAATTTGTTCTTTTGTTGATATTATATGGTTGTTGGTTGAGGTACTGAAATGGTTGCCATTGAGCTATAACAGAAGTGTCAAAAGTGGTCTATACTATAACAGAAGTGTCAAAAGCTACAACGAATTTCAATCAACTGACTCATTAAAATGTGTCTACACTACTTGGAGATACTAATAAAGTTAGTAAATTCAACTAAACTCATGATCGACAATTCGACATATCATGACATGTCATACAGGCAGCTACTTATTTTCTTTTAATTATTCTTGCATGCCATTTTTTACTTTTTATTAGAGATTCTTTTTTCGGAATAACTAGGTAGGTAGTCTAGCTGCATGCTTTGCTCACTGTAAGTTTAAATATGCCTAACACTCAGAAGATAATATGGAAGATGAATGCATGGTGAGCATTCATTTCTTTAATCTTCTTTGACTCCATTATTGATATGTATTGTGGCACGACCCGTCCATGCTTTCTAAAATACAGTTTAAAGCTTTCCAAGCTAATGATTTTTCATGGTGATATGAATTCCTGAAAGGGACAATTTTATTATATGCAATTATATAAGGAGATGGTTGGGCGTACTACACTTACAGAAGTCCATATAATATGTATAATACTGTTGATAATGGAAGGTGGTACTCTCTGTGCTTCAAAAAGCTTTTGTGGCTTAAATAAATTCTTTGAATGTTAGCGTTTTAGGTCCAAATGAGTTTTTTTTTAACCCAACCCCAGTATTCGATATAAGAAGTTAACATCAAAAAATTCACCACGGAGTAAAACGGTGGGGAGGTCCGTATGCATATCTAATAGTTTATTATTCTTTATCTGGAAAATATAATGTTCTCATATCTAAACGTAAAAAAATTACAGGGAGATAATATGTTTTCTGAATACATAAACTATTAGTGAAACGAAGAGATGTCTGTTGCACCTTGTTGAGGTTGATCTAGCAATCACTATCTAATTCAGTTTATACTTTGAGAATGCCCTATCTTCTTAGTTGTTGTAGGGTAAAACTGCCAATGTGGGATGTGAATACAAAAGGATAAAGGTAACAATTTGAAATTCACGCAGGTATCTGAACTTTGGGCAATAACGTACGGGATTCAAGTATTGTAATATGGTGTCATTATGTAAACAGATGTTGATTAGATGGCGGGTCTTAATTGGACAAGTTGTTATGTGCTAAGAAATGTATACGCTGTTATCGTCCCTGTTAGTGTGAAATCATCAGCTATTGCAGGTGGGGAACCAAGGGCCAAATTACATGGATGTCGGTGCAGTCATGGGAGTTCGGAATCCAGATGGATTTTGAATGTACATGATATTAGCCTTAATAATTTATTATTTATATATAGTTTCAAGGTTACGTGTCATCATGCTTTATGTTTTTGTTTACTCTTGCTTAGAAATTGATAATGTGATGCTTCAACGGGTATTATCCCAGTTATGTAAAAGTGTCTTGCAAAGTTTGTATATCCCAAGTCATAGGTTGCAATTAAAAGTTGCCATACCAATTACTCTTCCTAAAAACCACAACAAAAGGAGAAGACATCCTATATGAACGAGCTTACAAAATCGTTTTGAAAAGTTTTTTTCCTGAAATTCCGCATTGTAACGGTTTTTACCGTTACAACCCATGGGCGTCATACTAGAATCTTTTTCTTATTTTTAATAATTAAGATTTATTATTTTTTGACTATTTTTAATATGACTCCTTCCGTTTCACTTTAGATGATGTTTTTGGAGTTTTTACACATATTAAGAAATTGAGAGAGATATGAAGATTTTCTATCCATACCCTTGAAAAAAGTCTTCAAACATTAATTGCTATTAGTGCATTTAAAAATAAACTTATAGTTCCAAGACAAAATGTAAGAGTGTTATTGGTAGTTTTGTGGAAAAATATAAAAACTTTCAAGTATTGTGGAACAAAAGAATAACCCTAAAACATCATCTAAAATAGAACGGAGTAGTATTTTACTATATTTATTATCTATTTTGTTCAAATTTTGAATCCCAGAAGTACTACCAGCATCAATCCATACTTTTACCTGCAAAACATCTAGGCACCAACAACTAATTTTAATCGGATGAGTGTAATGGCTAATGTGATCTTGAAATTTTAAGCTAAACAAGAAAATGCGCATCTAATTGTATCATGAACGATCAATGAAGCATGGTTTTGAGATACGTTGTTCTTCACGTATTTAATTGGCACTTAATAGACTGACATAATTAACTTTGTCATGTACATTATACGCGTGTAAGCTTTAGGATCATATATGGTATTGGAGAACATAAATATCCGGTGTCTAGCTTTGTGTAAAAATGCAAAAGGTGTTATGATTCATCGATTTTTAAGGTCGTTGAGTTGCTAATAGTTTCTTTTCGGTTTCTTTCAGGTGTTAACAAAATTCTTACGAAATGTGAGCTTTTAAACTATATATCTTTTGGCACATTTGAATTTTATCAATTCCACAACCATAATATATTCTTGCTTGTTGTTTTTCTAATCTGATTTGCTATACTGCTTAGCTTAGGTGAGCTTGACTTGACTGTTTCATAACTAACATAAGATAGATATCCTAACATTACATTGAAACTAAGTAGTGGTACTGGCTAAAATTTGACATTGTACATTAATAATATTCTTAACTTTGGCATTGTGTACATTAATATTGTTCTTAACTTTGCTGGATTTGATCAGATTGAAGTACTACGGAAAACATACAAGGTTTTAAGAACTTTTTTGTTGTTGCAATCAGTTTTACTTCACAAAGCCAGATGGGAAGGAGATGCTAATAACAACCTCTTATTATCATTCCCAAAACTTTCAGGATACAACATTCCATCAAGTGGTCATGAGTTCTATTTTTAGGTTTATAATAAACCTCTGCAGAAGAATTTTAGAATTCTCTCATGTCTTTTTTTGTAACGTATAATCTTTTAACTGTATGCATAATAAAATTGCATTATGTTAATGAGAGATCCAAGGAAATCGATAAAGGTCAAGAACAATTATGAGTCATCTCTATGCAAAATTTTCCTGTATATTACGTATTCTCCTAAATATTTAAGTAGTGATAAAGATCAAAAACAATTATTCTCTTGAGGACGTAACCATAGTTTTCTTATTCTGTTTTACAAAAAAAAAAAAAAAAATTAGTTTATTTCGAGAAGGAAGAACTAATGGACTCTATGTTGATTTGGACATTCGGTATGAGTGGGGAAATGGAAATTTTGTACCAGGTAATTTTCATGTTTTTTCTACAGAGGAGATGGCAATTATCAGGTACGAGTGATGTTCTTATTTTTATATTTTTTGTAAAAACAGATGTGTTAGGTCTCTTCCGTTGAACATCTTTAGACCCGAGGAAAATGGTTCGTTAGGCATGCATAACTTGAAATTGGTGAACAAAACAGTAATGCCCAGGTGGATGTGGTGATACTCAGAAGAAAAGGATGCTCACTGGAAGGGTTGCCTGGTGAATTCAAAGTTCCTAATTGCACGCTTTTGATACATAAGTTTTCTTACAAGGCTAACATAATAGATTCTGGAAACAATATAGCATAATTCTTTTGGATAGTTACTTTTTTCCAACCGATGGAGACGAACTGAATATTATGCGTGCTTTATGAGTCAAGAGCAGCAATATTTATGTACAGGTGAATTATGACAGCTATTATATGTCTTCCTATAGTACTGATTTTATATTTCTTTATCGATGTGTGGGTTACTTTTGACAGTTATTATGGCATCCAGTAGGACACCACATGGCCGCTTTCAAAATACTCGATCGACAACCTATCTTCCTCATGACCCGATAAACTAAAAGATATAGTGTCTTCAAAATCAATAGTCTAAGGAAAATTGTGCGTATGATGGACAAGACGACTAGGACTATATCTAGGCAGTAACATGTAAGAGTAAATCCATTTATTACCAAAATGCTTTTGGTCAATTAATAATTGCAGATTGAAAGGAATTACATACAACTCCTGCCAAAATCATCTTAGAGGGCGAGTTTTGTATCTATATACCTTAAGATTACCTTTGAGATAGATCAGTCATTTTGCTAACATTAAAGTTAACCGTGTTAAACATGTAATTTAAGATAAGGCTGATGATGTATCTCAGTATACAAGACTCATTTTATATGGATATATTATTTGAACAGTGGAATTGTATGTACAAAAAGCTGGAGGAAATTCATTGAACATATTGACTTTATGATTTGGATGCTTGGGCGCAACCAATCTTTTGGTCTAATTTGTTTTGTTTAAACTCTTCTTTACGGTATCAATGTATCTATATTATTTGCTAATTTTGTAAAAATACCTCCTTCAGGCTGGGAGAATGTTGATCTTTGGCCAATTTCTCTGGATGAGATATTTCATACCTTGCGGAGTGCAAGTTAAAAGGGTGGTCATTGTATAACATATATCATTATTCTCATTAGGTTAACTCTTTTAAATATAGGACCTAACAGGAGGAAAATGAGGATTTCTGGACAATTGGTCCAGAAGGAAAGGTAGAGAGATATCTTATACATTTTCCTCTTTTTAACGAGAAGCGGACATTTTTAAGTTGGTACATTCTATAATTCATTGTTTCGATGAAAGAAATATTTTCTAGAAATGCTTAAGAATATGCTCAGTTACTGTGAATTTTTGATGAAAATTGTATTGCAAAAGTCACAAATGCAGAACGCCTAAGTCAATTAGAATGCTTCAAAAAAAAAAAAAAGTCAATTAGAGGGTTAGAATCATATTTTGTGAACATTTTAATTCCTATATCTTTTGCATATGTTGTTTGGTATAATTTTATAGTGACCTTGGTCCTTTATAGGATTCTGGAATGGAGTTGACATTTTGGTTTCATAGGCTAAAGTTCTTTTGATATGATCATTCATTAGACCGCGGTTATGGTTGCGAGTGTGGTGGTCGCTGTGGCATATCTCAGCGGTGAATCACTTTACTACTTATGATGTCATTCATTAGAAAAAGTAAAATTGCCTCACCCCTTCTACCATTAGATCATGCGTGTCAATTGTTTGTTTTGCGGGTATCCTAAAACAATATAGTCGATTTCTTCTTCTTCTTTTTGTTGGTAGTAACTTGAGATCCATTGACTTTAAGATTTTTGCATTTAACTGTTTGTTGCGCAAAATAATCTTTCATTGGTGTTGCTATTCGTGTTTCTTTTGATGCTCAAACCACCATTTATAAGGTAGTACATCTTACTTTTTTGTTCGTTCTCATGCCACTGTTGCTTGAATCTACATCAATAGTTTTCTTGGTTTTTCTTTTATTGGTAGTAGTATGCTAATTGCCTCTCACAGCAAGAAGCTTCATGTCCAAAATATCTGTAGTTATGTTGAGTATTTGGGTGTGTAGGAGGTTGTGGCAGGTGAAAATGTCAGTACAGAACAGCAAGGAACCAAGGACGTAAGTCTATTATTTCCAAGAATATAAAAAATAAAAAATTAAGTGAATAGAACTTGAAAACAAGAACCGATAACAACTCTTGGTGTTGCTTGCTGTTTTTTGTTTTGCAGGGTGCAAATACATGAAAACTTCTGCTTCAAATTGGTGCCGCTGCGTGTGAGGAGATGTTATGAGTTGGTGTACGGACTGGTGATGTGGGAGCGAGCATATTGTGGTAAAAGGTTGGCGAGATGAATTTTTCTGGTGGAGTTCGGGTCGCGTGGCTGGTAATGGTAGTCTTTGAACTCAAGGCTGCTAATGGGGTACCAGGTTAAGTCGGGTCTTATATGAAATTCTGTTTTGTCTTATCTTGATTTTGGTAGACCTCCTAATTTTGGTACCACTATTGACAGTCTTGATTAGTTATCCGCAAACTGCACAATCAAGATGTAGTGACGGGTTGCGTTTTTGCAGGATGGCCTGGTTGTAACATTTCTGGTTTAAAATTCATATCGCAGTTTAGATGCTTTGAAAAGCGGTTGCATGTGTTGAGAATGAACTGTCTGTTTTGATTTAGATGAATCCATTGTTAACCCTTCATATTATTTTCCATAACAACATAGAAAATGATGCATCTAAAAGATGATCCCTCGGTCCACAGAAAAAAAAAAGAAGCTCGCATTGGGCTGCGTCTTGCATTTAACAGCCAAGACCCAAGAGTTAAAAAAAGAACCATCTTTTAGGGACTACCCAAAATATATGGGGGACTACCCAGTGATACAAATGTCCACCCTACAATGATAAGGGGTGTCCTAAACTGTGGAAATGACTAACCTACCCTTAACATATATATATATATATATATTACCACCTCCTCTCATCACCACCTATATATATAACCACCTCCTCCCATCACCCCCGTCACTCACCACCACCACCACCGACCACCTTGAACCACCACCACAACCGCCTCTATATATAGCTTAATTTAATTCATTAATAAAAAAAAATCAAAATCAAAATTATAACAAACTCATTACTTGTCATTCGTTTTTTGTTGCAAAAATGAGAAGTAATCATTAAAATGAGTTGAAAATGTAAGTTGCAGAGAGAAGTTCGGTTAGGAATTATGTCAAAAACTTTGTCGAACTAGCCGAACTCAACTTTTAATGGAGGTTTTTCTTTCAGAAAAAAGTTCGGTTACGTCGCAAATTTTTTTTCCTAACCGAACTTCAGTTCGGTTATGTCGCAAATTTTTTTTCCTAACCGAACTTTAACTGAGTTACAAATATGCATGTGGTAAGTTAAATAACTTAAATCATATCTTCGCACTTTCGAATCATGATAAGTAAATAGATGAAGGCGTCTTTGCATATTATGGCAATGTGTATTCGATTCTTATATCTTTTGTCAAGTCACTTAGCTTATAAGCCATGCTACATACAAATGGAAGTCCGGCCAACAGGAATAATACATTCCCTTGAAAATTCTTTATCATCAACACCGGAGAGGACGTCCGGTCGTGTTTTAGAGACTGTGTTTAACGGTTAATCTACCAGTTCTGTTCATCTGGCATGGGTACAATGGTTAGTATCAGTTGACAAAATTACAAAAGAAAAAGGTTTTGTTGGGTTAAAGTGGGCACCATCATGGTGGAAATACTTAACAAAAGCACACACTTTATAAACCTTTTTGGGAACAGGAGACGTGGAGAACAGTAGGCAAAAAAATTGTTTAATGATCAATCACTAAAGAAAAAGGTTTTGTTCGGTTAGGTACCAATTTATTTTTTCCTAACCAAATTGAAGTTCGGTTAGGTATCAACTTTTTTTACTTAACCGAACTTTAGTTCGGTTACGTCGCAATATTTTTTTCCTAACCGAACTTTTCTCTGAAAACTTATATATTGAGTTCGGTTACGTCGCAATTTTTTTTATTTTTTTTCCCAGCCGAACTTTTAGTTCGGTTACGCCGTAAAAAAAAATTCCTAACCGAACTGTTCTCTGAAACAAAAAATTCCATTAAATCTGAGTTCGGCTACCTGTGTTTTTAGAAACATTAACCGAACTACACTTGCAGATGAGTTCGGTAACCTGTTCTTCAAATGTTGTAGCTGAACTTTGTAAACCAAACGGAAATCAATTTGTAAATTGTTCATTTTTAGGAATGTTTTGGCCAATTCAAGCACCATTAACTAAATTTGAAGTATCCGTGAGTACCCAAAATATCATACTCTTGTTCTTCCTGTTTCCTTCTTCTTCTTATCTCTCAAAAAAAAAAAATGTTAAAAAAAAAACAATCCAACTTATAAAACACTAATCACTAATCCCTAATCACTAATCAGTTTTTAACTAATCACTAATCAGTTTTTAACTAATCATTAATTAGTTTTTCACTAATCACTAATCACTAATTAAGTTTATCATCAAGGGTAAAGTGGGTATTAGAAATAAAAATTATAAGGGGTGACCAAATATTACTTCTAATATCCTCCATAGAAACTGATGGGTAGTCCCCCAACTTTTTTGGGTAGTCCCCAAAAGATGTTTCTAAAAAAACGTTCCAAGCCCAGTCCTTAGTGCCTAAAAGTTTAGGTTCCAAAAAACGTAGATAGGGCGAGCCCGGGTAAAAATTTCACATTTATCCTACCAAAGTTATCAAACTTGCCGTTATAACTGAGAGTACTGTAAAATCGTTTACAAAGTCGAAAAGAATAACGAAAAACTTGAATATTTTTTTCTGAAAAAATGACCTTAAAATTTGAATTTCTTTTAAATATACGGTTGGGAGTTCATATTTTCAGGTACTCTCAGTTAAAAGGGCAATTTCGGCAACTTTGGTAGGATATATGTAAAAAATTTACTCGAATCGATTTGGTATGTTCTCACCCTCGACGGCTATTGGGCTTTACTAAAACAAATAGTACGTAAATTAATAAAGCCCAACATTGAATGAGGAAGGGAGATGATTTGCAAACCAAATTTGGAGCGTTGTAAAAAACAATTAGGCTCTACCTTTTACACTATATAGAGATTGTTACAATTTTTAAGCTAAAACACAAATATATTCACCGGGCTCTCTGCGTAGCATCAAATATCCCATAGTATATTGATTATCAACCGGTATCAAACTTTCCTACTAATTAAAAAATAATCTATCAATCATTTTTAAAGATATTCCAATGTATATAAACCACAGGCGCTGGGCTTCGCCCTGCCACACCAATCGACAACTCCCATTAGACCCGGTGCATAGCATTTTGTCCATGATACGGACATGATATGGTAGGAAATTCTCAAGCTCTTAAGTGTTGTCATGATAACAAGATTATCGGTAACTGCGTGATAGGTAGCCAAAATTGCGTCACGGTTTTTGCATTCACTGTAGCAGAAAAGGTGGATTTTGCAAGATGCTAAATAGTAGTAAGCATGTCCGCCATTGCGAGCCTTCGTAGTAAGAGGAAACGAGACTCTTCAAATACTCCTCTTTCTTTTTCTCTTTAATCTTGCTTGAATCTCAAACTGTATGAAACCAATCAAAATCATATCGTCTGAGCTCCATGTTGATGTAGTTGTTGTCGAGGAGGATTTGTCTGGAGCTGCTGCTGGTGTTTAAATTAGGGTCTCAATTTAGAGGTATTTTTTCAATCTCAATAAAAATTAATTCTTTTACTAGGTTTAGCACCAGGAATTGTGAATGATCGTTATTTATTCTAAATTTTGATTTTGGTAACTAATTGAATTGCATGCTTATTTTGTTAAGAATTGAGCCCAAATTAAAAACATCTCTGGCTAGAAACACCAATATCAGGGTACCAGAAACACCAATTTGGTTTGTTTAATAGCTATATGTTCTCCAAGAACTAACCCTAATATATTTAGAAAAATGCCTTCCTACAGAACTGTCGTGCGTGAGTAAATGTAAAGTTTGATAATTAATACTAATATTAATACTGAGTACGTGGATATGTAAAAGTTTTCATGTTAAGGCTCTCTCAGTCCTATTTGTGGATTCAATGGATATGTAAAGTTTACTTTTATCCCTTTGTGCAGCACTTCACTTGGGTTTCAAACGGTAAAATAAATAAATAAATTGGAAAATGATAGCCACGTGGGTTCTTACACTTTTGACTCTCTGTGGAATTAGATTATGCATTTCTCAAGAAGTATGTCGTTAGTCTCTGTTTGTAGTTACTGCATGTGATTGAAATGGCATCTGATTTGGGACCACGCGTGTTTTTACTATTCACGTAAATATGTGCTCATGAGATGAGATTGAGGAATATTGTTGTGGGCATGGATCTAAAAAAGTTAGATATTTTGATTTTAATATCCGTCTCTACATAATTATCAGATTTTATATTTATATATTGGTCTTTTTTTTCGTTAACGAGCGCGGTTATCCTTTATATAATCTCTCAAGTCAAGTACCACTGGTATATGCAGGATCAACTATCAGTATTAAGGAAATAAGAATCATGCAAAATGCAAATCTAAGATAAAATGTTAAAGACGATAATCTCTCACTCTCTCAAAGATATATGATCAGCTATAACATTTCTACATTAAGGAGAATTAAAGGTATTAATATCTCACTCTCTCAAAGATATATAATCACGCTATAAAATTTCTACTTTGAGGAGAGTTAGAGACGTTAATCTCCCACTCTCTCAAAACTATATGATCACCCTATAACATTTCTTTTATAGGATAGATTAATTTCATGAGCTAAAGTATTGATTCCCAACATTGATTGTCTTTTAAAAGCACAATCAATTATGGGAAATTATAGTAAATTAGTTTCAACAACGTTAAAAGATTCTAATTTACAAACAAGCTTGACATAATAAAGTGAAAGTATATGTTGAAATTCTAAAATAAAATCATACACTGGATTATCAAAACTTATACAATTAATGGTTTTGTCTTTGATGTTCTAATACAAATCCACAATGGAATTTCGATAAGGGGTTAATGATGTGATTAATCCGACTAACCGGCTAAGTGATTCTATGCTAGAAAATGATGGAGATAATCGAATAATAATAATAATAATAACTTCGACAACTATTGAGCAGTTTCAAAGTATGTGTAACATACAAATTAAATTGAGGTTAACAACATATAGATAGATAGATAGATAGATAGATAGATAGATAGATAGATAGATAGATAGATAGATAGATAGATAGATAGATAGATAGATAGCCATATGACAGTACAACATTTTAAAGATTAACTAGAAATTTTAAATTGAGATTGGCATGGAGAATAATGTGAATGATCACGTGAAATATCTTTCTACAGTCCAGTAAAGCTATAAAAGTATACATAAATCACATTTTACCAGATTTTGGAAATATATAAGGAAATGTATGTTATGAGAAATATATATTTGAATAACGTGTAATAAATTATTGATGATTTTAACGTTGACATGTTGGAGACAGGATATATATACCAGTAGAAGAACTATAAGTTTCTGGAATTCCAAATCAAACAAAAGAAAATCATATAACACTCGAGGAAGCACTAAAAATATTACATAGCAAGGAAAAGTTTATGGTGAGATCTGAAAAGTGATTCAATATAAATTATACTTCACTGCAAAAAAATATATATATATATATATAATAGAATGTAATGCAGGGCGCACCCTTTAACGTTAAAGGATCAATTATTGGAGTTGAGGCAGGATCCCCATGGAATTACATAGCATGTCCAGGATGCAAAGAAAAATATGTCTACATGAAAGGTGAGCCATGGTGCAATATATGTGTGGTCATAGAAAATGTATAAATACCACGGTAGCAAGTAGAAATATTAAGTCATAAAAATCCATCTATTTCTTATTACATGTTATAAAAAGAAAATGTTGCAAACCAACACATGCTTTGTGGAAGTTACATTCTCTAATTAATAGTACATGGCAATAACAATAGCGAGATATTCACAGAAATGGGACAAATGGCTGAAGTGGTTATAGATAATATTACAATAACAAAAATGATGGCATTGCCAACGATGGATGTAAAATTAACCCTGCTATCTTAAATAAGTAAAATTTACGGAAATAAAAATAACATTACAATAATCTGTTAGGAAATGATTTTCTTTTGCAAAAAAAAAAAAAAAAAAAAAGGCAGACTGCGTAGAAGAAATATTACTGCAATAGGGAAATCAATGATCTTTAATGTTAGCATACCATTATCTATAACCACTTTAGAGAAAGCATGCATATCTATTGAACAAAACTAAAAGGTAACTACACATCAATATTATTTCAGACATACCACTATAAATAACGTGGAATCCAATTACACTGATTAAACGCATAAAAATATATGTTGTTCAGGATATAAATACAATTGGAAAACAATCAGTATATCCATGTAGATCACCATGACAAGGTCTCTATAAAAACCAAATAATTGATTAAGTATATGTTCCTAAAAGAAGACAACTCCAGACACCTACTAAGAAAGACTTGGTACACACGAGACTACAGAAAGTGACGATGACATGCCAACATTGATCGAACTGGATGAACATGATGATGAAGTGGAAGAGATTCTAGAAGGGATCATGACATGCCACCGTTGATGGATATATATGAGGAAGGTAATGAAGTGTTTACTTATAAATACAAATTATAGATAGCATGAGTATTTATTTTTGGGCACTTTTCCTTTAAAACATATTATTATTCACCAACACTATAATGTTAAATTTTTATAAATCAAAAACCATCACAATTTTGAACTAAATGGAACCACGGGTAACCAGTTACTCAAAATTTTATCATGGATACAAATCTTTTAATTAATAATACTTTCACGACATTCTTTCTTAAGGATAAATGCTCATCCAGCTTGGATTAGGTCTAGACTACGATAGTCACTGGTGGCTTAAACGGTACAGCAGAACAAAAGTACAATGAACAACTCTAGCATATTGAACTGTATCATAAAACTAAAATATAATGTTGAAATGCCCGTAGGAATTATAAAGTATAGTTCAAACTTAACTAGCTAACAATTATTGAGTTAATGAACTTATCAAGTCGAAAACATAATTAAATTACATGTCTTATCACAGCTCTTATATATAAATTCGTACGACATTCAAATATGAACGAAACAACAATTATATATATATAAGTTTAGGATGGGTTTGATAACAAGGAAAGAAATAATTCCATGGAAAGTGTATTCCATGGAATTACTATCCTGAAAGAGACAAGGAAACACTTTCTCTGGAACTCCATGGAATTAAGTTTTAAATATATTTTAGACTACGTTATTTTTTTTTTGTTGTAATGGGCTTACAATTTGGTGGAAATGAATTTGTAATCAAACAATGGAATACACGTTATGTCAGTGGAACGATGGAAAGATGGTTAATTACATCCTATCAGACACATTCCTAATTATTTAAAATCATAAATTTAGGGAAGCAATTTCTATTGTTCTTATCATTAGACACCTATAAGAATCAGAGTTTCCTATACCTTTCAAAAATAAAACTATCAAAGACTATTAAAAAAAAAAAAAGCTTAGGCATTTGACCAAATGTCCGCGGTGAAACACCGCCACGCCTGATTAGATGTTCCTATCATCCCCGATGCATAACACGGGTTAATATTATCCAAGGCCGTCTTAGACCGTCCTAGGCACAAGATAATAATCAGTCCACTACATGTATATCTAGGTTTGTTTGTCTTTGTAATTAAAAGAGTTAGATATGTGTATACACCTAAAATGCGAACTTACTTAGTTCTCTGAAATTTCTTATTGCATAAAGAAAAAACCTAAACCCTAATGTTTTCTTCTTTTTTGTATTTTCTGCAGTTTCGGTGTGTGTGTGTTTTTTTTTTGTTCTGATCAATTTGTTATTGTTTAGTTTCGGTGCTTTTTTTATCCTGATCAATTTGTGAGATTTAGGTTTTAGGTTGTTGACGTTTGGTTAAGAAGAACTAATATAAAAAATCATTAATGTCTTTACTTCGATACATTTCAAGGTAACTGCAATTCTTATATTTTAAGTGCAATTTTGTTTTGTATTGTTTCTGTCTTTTTTTCCTCTTTTTGTACCATAAATATCATTAGTATGGACTTTAAGTGAACATATTTCTCTTCATAACCGTAACCTAGAATTTTTATCATGGATATCTACTATTATTCTTTATATAAAAATAGAGTTTTTTCGAGTGACGTGGTTAATCGGAGCTTCTGGTTGATTCTGGCCCCACCAATTTTTTAAAAGGAAATTATTATGATGTTATCTAATAAAAAAATAGAAAATATTTTCATAAAAGGTTTTAATGGAAAATGGATTTTTTGTTGGCTAAAACAATTATCTCGAAAAATATTACGTTGCCAAAAATACATTAAAGAAAAAATCAAACACACAATTAGAAATCAAAATATTAATTAATCATGCATCAATCACATAATTAATCAATAAAAAATATCTAATGTCTAATGTCCAATGTCTGGTTACAGTTTTCAGAATCATTCTAATTACAGCTTCATTCTGTCAACTAAGACTACAAAATAAGATTACAATTCCGACGGAAGTTAACAAAAAATGGATCAGATTGGTTGTGGGTACTAACCTTTGAATCCAGCGATGCGATTTTGCAAACAATTTATTGATCCTGTAAAAAAAAAAAAGAATTGTTAGAATCTGAAACAAAAAATTAAAACAAGAATTGGAAATTTTATACGGGTTGACATAAAATTCAATCCAAATATTAAACGGGTTAACACAAAAATTCAATCAAAATAATAGACCTAATTTTCATATTACTTTTCTTAATTTTGTTTATACCATAATTAAAAATAGACCTAATTTTCATATTACTTTTCTTAATTTTGTTTATACCGTAATTAAAAATAAAATAAGTCTAAAATAAGAAATAAATTAAATGAAGCCAATTTCTATTCTATTATGTCTTGATATGCAATATATTTTTTATACAAAAATATTTGCACTCACTAATTACGGTGATATGAGAATAATGTAGCTATCCAAAATTACAAAATTTTGTAGTAACTTTTAGGGTGTTGTTTCCTAAATTAGGGATTTTCCTCCTAAACTGAGATTATTTTTTTCTAAAATTCTATGGTAGATGCTCTCTATATAAAGCACTCCAGAAAAATATGGTCACGTCGTCTACGTTGTTTTTTTTTCTTCTTCTTCTTCTAGGGTTTTACTTTTTTTTTCTTTGGTATTTTTTCTTAGCAATATATCGATTAGTGTGATTTTGGTTTGATCTGTTGCAGATGCTGGTGTACTCTTCTTACTGTATTGTGATGGATCAACACATGCGATGAGGTCGTATATTGACAACGTGATAGTTTTACTATTTTGTTCTATTGTATTTGTATATTGTAATTGTAATTTTTTTTATATGGATTTGCTTCTGCTAGAAGCATCTCATATCTTTTATTTCAATGGCAGTTGATCAACAGTTGAATATTACGCATTTACTTGCACTATAACAAAGTTATCATCTTAATCCACCTTTTTCTTTTCTTTTCAAAGTGTATCTTATGAAAGGTGTCCCAATTAATACATTCACATTGTATATTTATTTAGCAAGATTTTTTTGTTTGTTTTGTATTTTTCCTCAATCATATTATTCTAGCTATTTTAGTCGCGCAATACTGAGGTATAAACTAATTCTTGAAAATATTTTTGTGCCAAACACCATAATTATTTTTATTTTCCAGGTCTAAATGATGCATGAAGCACTTATTTTTGTTTACTAATTAGATTGTTGTTGGTTCGACTGTTGCTAAATCAGGAAATAAAGATTTCTTCCATCCCAAAACTGATCATATGTTCACATTGATATTGTTCTTTGTTTATTTTTTGTTTTCAAGTAATTTTGGGTTTTGAGATTGTTGACTTGCTATATAAAGCATTCGAGCAAGGACAGAACCTCATTGTACTTTCTTTTTACTTCTATGGGGTTTTGTTGTTTTTTCTTTTGTTTCTTGAGATTTAGGGTTTTGATGTCTAATCCATTTTTTGTTGTTCGTTTTGCATGTAATTAAAAGGATAATCAGTTGGCAATGGGAGCTCATGAGTACAAATATTAGTGGTTTGATGTTTCTGTTTTGTATTCTACGGTATTCTTCAGTTTTAATTCTCATATTTCACTTTGTATCATAGGTTGGTATGGGATCTAAAAAATCAAATCCAAAGCCGTTATATTTTTTCTCTGGTTCGAGTGATGACCAAGGTAAATATTAAAGCTCAAGAGTTTTATTGATTCTCTAATATGGTCGGCTGTGTATTTTCTTCTCATTGGAATTGCAGGAATAAAAAAATGAATCGGGTTGATTGCCGCTAGAATTTTTTTACTTTCTCAAATGCTCTTGCATGGTTTGTGCGACAAGAACACACCCAAAATCTCTCCTTCCTCCAGTTTTTCCTTTGCCTGCAAGTGATCTTAATTAAGGGTAAATTGAAGGAATCGGAACGGGGCATGTGTGAGTTTATCTATTAATGGCTCAAGCCAAGTGATCAGCAACACAGTTGAAAATATGTTCTTAGCAAACAAAAAACATGGAGTTTCGGTTAGAAGAAGGTAACTACCATCAACACATATTTGATTTCCATTGGTCCTGTTTTCTGTTTTATTTTAATTTTAATTTTAATTTTCTTTTGCGATAATTGACGGGCACATTGTATGTTCTTTCTGCAGTATGGACTATAGGGTCTCATAGGATGTGGATGTATGGTTAAATGTAGCAAGAATCACTGATCAGCAACACAGGGCTTTATCATCATATTAATTTGGTAGCGTGAATCGGAGTGTCAATCTTTGTGCTTCTTTGAGCATGATTGTAATTTTTTCTTGAATTGATTATTGTATTAATTTTTTTTATTTCAAGGTAATTAATTTGTTTATTTCAAGTTAATGAATTTGATTATTTCAAGTTATTTGGATTTATAAGAATATTTCATTAGTTGGATATATAGGAAAGCAGAGATTGTGTGTATCAGAATTTTGCTTAATTATTGCAATTTAATCTGAAAGATTTCCCTGCTTCCTATTTTTCGAACAAACAGAGAGAGACACCAAATATGGTTCTCAAGGAATATGGCGTATGTTTTGAGTGATGGCCTTTACCAAATATGGCTACCAAATGTTCTGTAATATATTTTTCGTATCAAAATATATTGCAACCACTTATTGGGCCGACCGACCGGAGGGCCCGATGGGAGGGAGTCCCTTTTATGGCCACTTTTTTGTAAAATGAACCTAACAATTTTGATAAAAAGATTTGATTTGATTTCCATGTGGTTTATTTTTGGTTATTTTTTCACTAGACAAGATCATCCCTCCCTTTTAGTCCAATTACTATAACTCTTTGTGTATCCTACTCTTGAAGGGGTATAATTAGAAAACAAACTTTAATATAACATATCTAAAAATACGTGCCTTAGAATTTTAAAAAATTTATCTCGTTGGAAAGGTTATAAAAAAATCTACGCAACGAGTATAAATAACAATATCAAATTTAAAATCCATCATTGGATTCTTCTTCGGTCGGCCCTTCCACCGTGGCAACGGTTGTACTAGTTATGTTAAATATGAGAATAAAGTAAATATCCATAATTGCAAAAATTCCTTAACTTTTAAAGTGTTGTTTCCTAAAAAAAAAAAATCCCATATCGTAACCAGCAATATTTCCAATATTATTCCAATAGATGCAGATCCCCTTATTTTTGGTAAATACAACATTATTTTCGAACAATTAGGTATAATTTTCTTATTTTCTACTCCCTCCGTTTCAAAAAGACCGTCATTTATTCCCTTTCCGTCAGTTTCAAAATTGTGTCCAGCTTCTGTTTATAGGCGTATTTTTCAATGAACTCTCTATTATAGCCTTCAATTTTTTATATTCATAAACGTATATTAATGATACCTAATCTCAAATATTAAAGAAATTTGTGTACAATTAAGGAAACAAATATATTCTTCATTCCTTTTAAAGGACAACATATTTGGCTCCAAGAATTAAATTCCCTAAATATTTTATACTCCATAAATTCGATATCTTTTAATTTTCCTTTTTTATTTCCTATTTACAATCCTCTTAACGATTTTAGTCAGTTTTTAATACTTGCATTTTTATTAACATAAAATAGGTAAATAATTAAGGGTATTCAAGTAAAATATTATGGTCTCTTTAATATTTTGACAAAGTCAAAGCGGACTATCTTTTAGAAACAGAGAGAGTATTACAAAATATTCTTCGGCTCAACCTCAATCTATAAAACGTGATACCAAAACCCAAATCTCATTCGGCATCGCTACCCACTTCTAGGTTTTTTTCTTTTCCTAAGGCTTTGTTTTCTACATTACTATGTGCTTACATAATTTTTTGTTTGATCTGTGGATGTTTTTTCTTTAGATCATCCAAGAAGTGAACGAAACCAACGCTCTTTCTCTCCTTCGAGAACAACTCGATAATCATTTATAACGGTTTGAATATTTTATTCACGGAAAAAGCTCTTAGGGTTTTATTATGTGATAACTTTTTTTTTTGGTCTGCAGGTCTTATAAATGCTTAACTAATGTTTTTGTTTGATCCTTGGTTGTCGTTAATTTTGCAGAGAAAGTGATCGATAATGCTCCTTCCCTATTTTGAGCAACTGAGGTGATTTTTTTATCTTGCTTAAAAATCTTTATTCAACCTAATTTTTTTTAGAGTTTCGCTTATAGAATTATAATATTAAATATTAAATATTTACGAATTAGTCAAAACATGATACGCCTGCCAAAAAGAATAAAAATCTTGATATTTTGAGGTCTCTGAGGAATATTAATTTCAAGAGTAATCTTTTTGATGCTCGGGTCTCTATAGAAGGCGTTAGTCAAAGTAAACCCGTTATTATGGGTTTGTTTTGTTTTTTAGTTTTATTTTTATTTTTCATTATTTTTCAATTTAAGTTTTGTTGTCGTGTTGTTTGTTATTTTGCAGTTATCTAAAAAAATCCTTATTAAATATATAGTCGATTGCTTATTCCATTTATTCCTCTATTTTTCTTCTCTATTCGACTATTTCTCATCTCTTTGGTCTATCTTTTTTTTCCCATGCCAAATTCCTTCGACAGATTATTATTGTATTTATTATTTGTTGTTATTATTTCGCAGGTGCGATTTTGGCAGGAGAAGAAAAATGAAAAATAACTAAATAAAAATTCTCAATAGGTGTGTGCACATATGAAAGATTGTCATATGCACATAGATTAATAAAAGTAATTCAAGAAAGGATTCTGGTTATTAAAGATAACCCCTAATATGCCACACACATGTATTGGTCTAGGACCCACTCCAAATCATCCCGCCCCCTCCTGATAATAACTTGGAATTAATTTACATCATATGAGTATGCGTTTTCCATGTGGACCATTTTTTGGCCCGAGTTTCCAAACACTGACCAACTCAGTGGAAAAGGTTTTAACCATTTTTTTTTTAGACCAAACCTGGAAACCATCCAAAATATATGTAAGTAAAATGTAATAATGTCTTTACCAAGAAAAAAACAATCATATATGTAGTATGTTGACGTAGTTTACATTAATTTAAATTAGGTATTCCTCTTAAAGCAAAGGGTAAAACATATGAAAATATCCGAGAGTGAAGTTACCTAATTAGGAATATTAAGTTGCGTGAAAAATATTTGCATAGTAGAAATAAAATAAACATATGAAAATATTCATCATATTTACTATTTTCAGAAATATAAATAAGTATTCCATGTATAAAAATATTAACCATATATGGAAAAATCAAATATAAAGAGGAATAACTGATACCTTGCGGAATGTATGGGGAAAAAAGAAACGATTGTTAAGAACGCGAATACCTATGTACAAATTATGCAACTTTATTACTAAGAACTACATGGAAGTGATATAGTTGTATCTTAGAGAATTTCTAAATAAGGTTGATAATACGTACATGCTGCATCATGAACTACGATTGAAACTGGATTGCCAATTCTTCTCTTGAATAAGCTAGCCAGTAGAGAAGGCATTATTGAGGGTATGAGGTTAATTATAACACAACTAGGAAAACATGAAACGGACGTACGAATGATAATTGGAGTTGCTATTGGGTATAAGTACTAATAAGAAGGAATGTGTGGAAATAAGGGATACAATACCACTTACCAGATGTCAATTTTCGATAAAACATTTCTTTGCAATGCACATGGACAGTGTTGGGCACAATGCTTACGCAATACCGGATTCTACTTTGGATCAGAAGCTTTCGATGGGAATAAAAGTCCAACATATATTGGCATTTCAAATGCATATTATGGACCTTAACAATATAAAATTATTGTTATCAAGAAAAACAATTTCCCTGATGGATAGACCAAAACATTCCTGACAATTTCAGATTTATAGACTAGGGTATTCTTCATGCACTGACTTATTTATAAAGAAGAGAGGTGGGATAATGCAAAAGCCATTATCATGCTAACAGTTATGGTCTTTGATTGTCCAATTAAATTGGGTTTTAAAGCCACATGTGAACAACGGATAAAATATGTGGATTAGTTGCAAGGTGCTAGATGCCCAATCATGTTTGATCCATCACCGATGGGTTTAACATGCACAAGAGAGTGGGTGGATGGTTGGATCGGGTGGATCTACATGGAATGTTAGGATACGGCATTTTGATAATTTATATATCTAACCAAACATCTTTATGGGATTCAACATCAGTCCATGCAGTGACCCATAATTCATGGCAAGATATCTAAAATTCTAGATTAAGGTAGAAAATATAGAGTGGTATAACCTTAAAGAAATGCTCACGGAGTTGCAAATAAGATTTCGAAATAGGGTAACCCTTCAAATTGTAAGCCATGGGTAAGACGTAGGAAAGAGACAACCCGGAGGACTAAAACATCTTGGTAGCCAGATGAAAAGAAAGTAAAAGCGGTTTTCATAGTAGCGGCCACCAAAATATAAGCTTCCTAAACCAACCCGGATATTATTTTCTTGCACACCAACTCAAATGTTAACTTATTGATTTTTTATTTATTCCATAAGCAGGAAGCTGACCCGTGCATTGCACGGGAGACAAACTAGTAATTTATAGAGAAAGAGTCGTGAAGGAGAAAATAATTTTGGGAAATTAGGTTATACTAATCTTCATAGGTTTTATCTCAAATCTTTGTAGGATAAAATAGAACAAAGAAAACAATTGTCTTGCACAATTGTTTGGTCTTACATAATTTCTCTCTTATAAATTTTTGTTGGCGGAGGAACACTCTCACTGGTTTCTCTCCAGTACTACTTTATGGTGGCTTTAGTACCTTGTGCGGTGCGCTACTTTGGCAATGGTAGTTGTCTTCGAATATAATGTTGGTAAGTGTAGCAGAGTCCGTATATACTTAACTTAACATTCGAATATAATGCCGTTCTGGTGTATTGTACATTGTAAATAGGGATTTAAGTAAATAAGTGATGAGTCACAAATTTTTGGTTTTTGAATTGATTAGGTTTGGGAGTCCCTCATAATTGAATAAACTAAGACTTTATCATGCCTGTAATTTTACGGAGTCACGAAAGTAAAAGCCTATGGGGTCGCTTTTGTAACTCGATAAGTAACATTGAAAATACGCCTTTATAGTTGGTGTCTCTAACGTGGAGGGATACTTTTACCATTAGTTTATACGAATTTGCGCCAATAATTTTCTCAAACTAGAAACTGTGAAAAATAAGGATAAATGAATCTTTATGGCTTGGGATGATAAATACTCTCAAATGGATGATGATAGAAAGGAGATCCATTGCTTGGGAATTCTATGGTATTTATCTTTAATATCTATATTTAGTGTGACTTCAGAATGCCTCAACTTTTATGTTAATTAACTGTGAAGTTCTCCCAAAGGTTTGCAATTACGCTCATATGGGATGGTCCAGTTCCAGGTCCTCTCCTACCAATTTTTTTTTCAGGATGATACAGGGCGACAACAATGGCAGACAGTGTGTCGGTACGATGGGTATAGTTTGAACAAGAACTATTTTGTAACCGTTTATTATGGTAACCAAGGATTTTATTATCGTCGGGCTTAACTCGAGTTTATCTTTTTGTAATTCGGCTTTGTATTTTGAAACATCATAATTGATGCAATTAAGTGTATACAACTGAAACTTCAAGCATTGTTTTTTACTATGGCAATGCTTATTAGAAAAATCAAATTCAGTTAGTGGAAATTTTGTGAAGGATAGAACTTCATTCTTCCAATTTAAATCACAAAAACACATTGATCACGTGCACAGTTAGTGGACGAAATCCCAAATGATCAACCAATGATCAATGCAGTATTTCACACAGTAGTCATGTACTACGACATGGAATAATCATCAAATGGTCATGCGTGAAAGTATGATAATGCACATGACATATTTCATTATGATAATGCTTTGGAGAAAGCATGTCTATTAAACAAAAACGTATGGGTAGGTACAACTCCTGACAGAGAAAAAGTTCAGACACCTACTATGAAGTTAAAAAAAAAGTATGACATAATAGAAAACAACAATGACATGCCAACTTTGGTTGAGATAGAAAAAGAAGGCAATGAAGTGAAGTGTTTACTTATTAATAGAGATTATAGATATCATGAGCATTTATTTTTAGGCACATTTTTTTTTTAAACTGTGGAAATTTTAAATTAAATGGATGCGAATCTTATGATTAACAGTGCTACCATGACGCGCATTCTTTCTTTGGGACCAATGTCCATCTTGGATAAGACCAATTAAGCTATATCATGGAACTACGCTTAAGAAGTAGTTCAAACACCACCAACAAACATATAATGCTGACAAGGTGCTATGCAAAAATGGACTCAACGTAATATTGTTAAATTGATCGACTTCTAAATCTAGAAATTAATTAAGGTATCTCTGCAGTAACGCTGCATGCACACTTCTAGCTTTTCACTTTTTTTCTTTCTTTTATCTTTTTTTTTTTTTTTGAAAAATCACATTTCACAAATTTGCATGTGATATATATATCTTCCAAAATTTCTAAGGATAACATCGTTTGATAGGACAATTTATTAATAAAAAAAAACATACGAAAAAAAGGGTAATTATGTTTAATTGCAAATATTCATAGGCATATAAAATTTAATTTTTTAAATCCAACATCTATGCAGTCAATTCTTTTTTTTAATTATTTTAATATCTTTCTATAAAATTGATATATGAATTTAGGTTTATAATACCAAATTTAAATCATCAAATCATTAGATACCTAAAGGGTATCAGAGTTCCATATCCCTTTAAAAGATCAAACTAATAAAAGATTGTTCAAAAATAATCTAATGCATTTGACCACGGGCGCGGGGCGAAGCCCCGCCACTCTAAATTAGCTGATCCCACCTATCCCGGTGCGTAGCACGGGTTACACACTAGTACATAGTAAAAGCAGATAAGCTGTTTAAAACATTTGTTCTATTTATTATAAAGCTTTTTACAACTACAACGATCCCTATATTATTATTACCCACTGTAGTCTGATCTAAGCATTCAACAACTATAACATAATTTTTCCAGGCACCGTAACTGCTTTACCGCAGTTAAGGTAAAACTCGGTAACTTGGTAACAAACAGTGCTACTCTTCCAGTATACCATAGTCCACAATTGTTTGTTACAATTATCTGACTGGGTAGCGGAGTACGTTTCATTCATTTTCCAGTGTATCTTTAGGGTGCTACATAGGATCCCTACCGTATCGTCTATAAGTTACGCATCCACAATGTTTGGAGCCACAAAACACTAATCCACATATTTAAGACCCATTTCATACCGCGAAAATCTCCTCTGGTATTAGGATTTGTGAAGCAGACGTGTTGTTGTGGTGAAGGGGGTCAGAAGCAATGATGGAAACAAAATAGACAACCCCCTGCCTCCTGTATGTTCTCGTCTGGCTTGTCACCAGTGTCGTTGTGCATAGCCATTAATGAACTTGTACCTGGAGACTCTGGGGGTAATACTTTGTTCTCTGAACTAAATATGCGAGATGGGATCATGTGTTCGGGTGGAGAAATAGTGCTTAGATAATGTAAAAGCATCTGCACTGTTTGGCTGAAGTTAGGTCTAGCATTTGGGTCCTCCTTCCAACATGATGTTACAATTAAAGCTAAATCTTCAGGGATGTCTTCTGCACTAGGTCTAACATTCTGAAACAGCAAATAAAACTTCAATGACCCTTCACACATGACAAACCAAAATACTGTAAGAATAAAAGGTGATAAACGAGAGAGTGCGTACCTTGAAAGCGGCTGCATATGCTGCTTGGAGGTTCGACATGCCTTCGAATGGAAGTCGGTTGTGTATAAGTTCCCACAACACAATAGCAAAGCTGTAGGAATCAACCTTATGGTTGTAATGTTTCTTCTCTCCATGCCTCAACGTGACTGTGCTGTACAACTGCGATCACAGAAGGCTACTACATTTTTAGTGATGCTTCACAGTAGTCACTGAAAATGAACGTAAAAGATAGTTCCGATGCTACCTCAGGAGCCATCCAACGATATGTCCCCGTCTCAGCAGTCATCATCTCTGTTACTGACTCTTCTCTTGCTAAACCGAAGTCTACAAGTTTTACAGTCTTGTGGTCTGCAGTCAATATCAAATTTTCTGCACCAAATATATTTTCATCCGTCAAATCTCCCCTAGTTCTCTTATTCATCTTTTAATATAGATGCTTGGTAAATCAAAAGTCCGATAATCGAAGTTAGTGAGGAAACAAACAAAAAAAAGAGGAAGCAACATTTGGAAATCATATAGAGATATCCAAAACCAAAAGACAAATTTAATGTGAAATTTTTAATGGTTTTCAGTATATAAATATCATATTTGTAGCAACCACCATAGCAAATACTATCATACCCAATATGACCCATTTGAACAAGAGGAGTAGGTTCTCCCTCTCATTGTAAATGTGACTTAACAACAAGGCCACTCATTGTGTCTGACAAAGTCTGAGATTGAACTCTTTTAAGTTTCAGAAGCCTGCTATCGAGTTAGAACAATATTAAGCATGAGATCAGTAGGAGTGCCAATATTCAGCACGAAATTCTGACTGTGATCTAGGTCATGTTTTTAGAATCATTTAAGATATTTGAAGCAATAAAACTTTTAAGTCTACATAGCTATATCGTGGTAAACTAACATCTCAAAGGTTCAAAACATGGACAATGGATGAAGCTTGGTTATACTAATATAAGTATGACGAACAAGACAAGTTGTCTCTAATGTTAAGAATATGCAAATTCAAAGGTATCAGTCATATCGAAAAAGAATCAGTCTACACTAGTAGTGCCCTAGAAACTGACATCATGAAGCACGCGATCAGGACGACATTACTCTGAGACTAATTTTCTGAATCCTGTGAAACAACCTAAACATGAGCAACAGCAGGTTATGTTGCTCAAAAGAAGAATATTGGGTGAATCTCTAGGTAATGTGGAATATTTATAAGCTTTTCAGAGACTTGGCTGAAAATTTAATTCACTGTGGATACACCCAATTCAGATTAAATGACCCATAGACGGACGGATATTCATCTCAAAGTTTCCACGGAACATCTAGGCATAATGAAGCTTGAAGCTTACAAGGAGGAGATCAGCGAAACTGTTACCTCAAATTTTCACCTCAGGCATACGAATATGCCTAAGCTCGATAACGTGAGAACATCAAAATTTAAGTATCTTTCAGATTGTTAGGAATAATAATAATAACAACAACAGAAGTGCCATCATGACAATACTGAAGTACAATTCTAATTAGAGATATTCAGCAGTTATTCAACGGATCGAACATCATTGCCGTAAATTAGAGACATAAGTACTTGACAACATAAGAATTAGAAAACCTAAGAAGATAAATACCAGGCTTCAGATCACGATGAATAATCCCATGTGAATGCAAGCATTCCATTGCCCTAGCAATGTCAAGCGCATAACTAACCGCAACACGTGTCTCCAAGCCTCTCGGTCGCAAGTTCACCAAGAACTTACGCAATGAACCACCTAATAGAAGCTCAGTAACTATCACCATGACAGGGACATTACACGCCCCAATAAACTGTCAATGCACATCAAACACCATTGCATGTTAAAAACATACCCACTTCCTCACCAAATGCAATTTAACAACCTCCATATAAACAACAATATGATTCGATTTCCAAAGAAGCTACAGAAGAACAACCTTTACTAAATTTTTGTGTTGAACTCTAGAAAGCATTGAAACTTCTCTAGCAAACCTCCCTTCTCTTTTAGCAATCTCCTCCGGCGTGTCCCCTCTATGAACAATTTTAATTGCAACTGTTTGATTCTTATATCTGAAAGCCAATAAACACAAGCAATTAGATATCTTACAGATACTACAGTTTCCATTCATCCCCAATTGAAAGAGTTAAGCAACCAAGAAATCAGATAAAACTTACTTTCCTTCGTATACTTTGGCATGAGCACCTTCTCCGATTCTTGGTCCAACAAAAAGATGTTTAGGATCGATTAACCACTTTGAATTCAAATGAAATTCATTATTTATTTCCATTTAACTAAACAAGTATGAGGGAAGACAAATAAAAACGCAAGCCTTTACACTGATTTTAACACCATCAAAAAACAATCCCTAAAATGAATATTTACAAACCACAAATGTCCTCAATATTGAAGAAAACAAAAGAAAAGCAGTAGTACTATATATATATAAACCTAACACTCAACTCTTTGCCTCTTTACTTCACTTTTTCAAAGAAAATAATACAAACCCAGATTAAATTAATGTGTTTTAAGTAAAGGGTCAAGCTTTATTGATCTTAAAACGAACCATGAAGGAAGAAGCCATTAAAATGGAATAGGGTGTTTGCTTATGATTAAAAGGGAGAGAGATATTTCGAAAAACACTATTATATTCACTAAACCCTGTTTCGCGTGTTGATTAAGTCTTTTAGTTAAAGCCCTCGATTGTAACAACTTATTTCATCAGTGATGAACTCATTTCATTGACTTTTTGTGTAATCAATGGTTTGGATTGTTTTTGTTCACAACGAGTCAACTCTTTATGTCTTGTTTAACGGATATATTTTTTTTTTTTTTTTTTAATAAGCAAACACCCTCAGAAGGGCTAATGGTTCTCTTCTACTGTTGGAAGGATCCAAACAGGAGGTGTAGACCAGTACATGGATAGATTGTTTTGTTTAGACCAAAGAGTAAGCTCATGAGCTACAGAATTACATGTTCTAGGTTGAAAACTGAAAATACAAGCAAGAAGTTTAGAAGAAAAGAAGAAAATGTATTTAAATATGGCATCCGTCCTAGCATCTTCTTCAAAGTTTCCAGCTGAAAACTTGTCGATGAGAGCTTTAGCATCACTTTCAACAATGATGTTGGTTAGCTTTTGTTCCACAACTTTCTTTAGAACTGCCCAAATTGCTCTAGCTTCAGCTTCTTCAGCAGAGATAACATCAAAGACCAGAGAGGCACAAAAGGTAGCTTTCTTGGAGAAGTCACGCATCACATATCATGCACCATTTGCTCCAGTTAAGATATCAAAGGCACCATCAGTGTTACATTTAATCCAGCCAAAGGAAGGGGGCATCCAATGATCACAAAAACTGACAGAAGGACTAGAGTCAATATGCAAACTAGAATAGTTAGACTTCCTAGTGAGAAAGCATGGCTTTAGCTCTAGAGATAACAGTGGAAAAATTCTCTTTAGTATTCTGAAAAACAAGGTTGTTTCTACTAGTCCATAGGGACCAAAGAATAGCCACAAAAAGACATTGGTTTTCATCAGACAGCTTAGAATGAGAATCAACAAGCCAAAAAAAACAGCCAGTCTATGAAAGATTTATTATGAAAAAATTGGGTATTGATGTTGAAGTCAGAGAGAAACCAAACCCTGCTAGCAAAGGAACAGTTAACCAGAGCATGCATAATAGTTTCAAGAGGATCAGAACATCTAGTACAATCAACACAGTTCATGGGCATTCTAGTTTGGAGAACAACCCTGCTGGTTAAAGCATTTCTAGCAGCTCTTCAGGGAAAGACTTGAATTCTGTAGGGTACTTTAACTTTCCAAATACACTTCCATAGATTTTTACAAGGGGAGGGCCTAAGGCCTCTAATCCCCAAGTAGGCAGACTTTGAAGAAAATTTGCCAGTCTAAGAAAGTTCCCAAGCCCTCCTATCAGGAGTGCAAAGCTGGCTTAAGGGAATGGTGGTGATCTTATGGACATAAGCATCATCAAAATGGGTATTAAGTCTTGGGACATTCCAAGACCTAGATATGGGATCAATAAAGTAAGCAACTCTGATACTTGGATCAGGTGGAACAAGTGGGTTGGGTGTGGCCGATCCCATGCTGAGGATCCACTTGTCACACCATGGGTCAATAAATTGACCATCCCCAACAATCCAAGAAATAAAAGGTTTGATAAGATCTTTTATGGTATGGAGGCATTTCCAGGAGCATTTAGCATTTAGAAAATCAGTGTTGGGAATATATTTAGCTTTCAAGACAGTAGCCAAGAGACAATTAGGATGTTCCAAAATTCTCCAGGAATTCCTTGCTAGCATAGCAAGATTGTTCAACTCTGCTTTCCTAAACCCCGGACCACCTTCACTTTTAGGGGAACATAAGACATCCTAGCCTAGGAGGTGAAGTTTTCTGTCTTTAGGGTCCATGGTCTCACCCCACCAGAATTTGCAGAGATGGGAATCCATTTTTCTACACAGATGTTTAGGGATAAGGAAAGCTCCCATCTGGAATAAGGGAATGGCTTGACCAATATGCTTAATCAGGGTAGTCCTGACAGCCTGAGATAAGAGCTTGTGGAGCCAGATAGATATCCTGGCATCCACAACTTGGAGAATCCCCATGTGGGTTTGTATTTTAGATGCTTGGAAAACAGTTGGAGTTCCAAGGTATTTTTCTCCCAGATCTCTGCTCTGAATATCTAGGATATTAGCCATAATAGCTTTCTTGTGCTCAGAAAATTTTCTACTGAACAAAATACCAGATTTCTGAAAATTTATTTCTTTCCCTAAAGCTAGACAATATTTCTGAAGGTAGTCCTTGATGACATTAAAATAAAAATTAGTAGATCTAGAAAATAACAAAGAATCATCAGCAAATATCATGTATGTCATCTCTGAAGCATTTTTCCAAACCTTGATACCATCTAACACACCTTTACTCTGAAGGGTATATATGTAAGAGGATAAAGATTCAGAGCAAAGGATGTAAAGATAAGGGGATAGGGGGTCTCCTTGTCTCAGACCTCTTTTAGGTTTAAAGAAACCAGTAGGACTACCATTCAAGAGGACAGAATAAGAGACAGTAAAGACACATTGGTATATTAGTTTAACCTAATGGTCTGACATGACCATCTTAGTTAAGACTTTCTCCCGAAAGTCCCACTCTAGCTTGTCATAGGCCTTAGACATGTCAAGTTTGATGGTAGAAATACCTTCAACTTTATCACAATGGTTAACAGCATAAATAGCCTCATTGGCTAGTAAGATATTATCAAAGATGTTTCTTTTTGGTACAATAACACTTTGGTTTTGATAAATGACTTTATCCATGAGAGGCTTAAGCCTGTTAAACAAAGTTTTAGACAAGATTTTATAAATAAAATTGCAAAGACCAATTGGTCTATACTGTGTAACCAACTCAGCTAAAGGGACTTTGGGTATGAGAGCAATGTTGGTATGATTAAATACTTTAGCAATGTTACCAGTTCTAAAGCAAGTCTGAGTCATATCAACAACAGCATATCCCACAATATCCCAGTGCTTTTGGTAGAAAATACATGTAAAACCATCTGGTCCTGGGGCCTTCCCCCCCCCATTTGAAAAACAGCATTCTTAATTTCCTCTGGGGTAAGAGGTAAATTTAGGGAAGCATTATCCTCTTCAGAGAACTTAATAGGGTAATCAGCTAGGATATCATCCTGGAGAGATTTAGGTTGGGAAAAGTAAAGAGTTTTGAAATAATCTATAAAAGAATTTCCAATACTATCTCTGTCAGTTATGATATCGTTTTGGGAAGTCTTTATCCAACTAATGGCATTTATTTTTCTTCTAAAGAGAGTTACTCTATGAAAATATGGTGAATTTATGTCACCTTCCAAGAGCCAGACTTCTCTAGATTTGTCCTTCCAATATAACTCCTCCAGATTTTATAGATACTCCAATCTGGCTATGAGTCTGAAAGTATTGGTGGTATCAGTAGGGTTATTGATCTGAAGATCATCTAACTCCTTCCTAACATTGGAGATGTTAGTTTGAATATTTCCAAAGGAGGACTTATTCCACTCTCTTAAACCTTTCTTAGTACTTAAGAGTTTAGCTTTAAGTTTATAGGCATGAGATCCTACCACATTAACAGACCAAGAGTTGGCTATATATCTCTACAGGTAGGATCCTCTATCCACATAGCCATGAAATGAAAGGGTCTAGGCATACAAACATCCTCATAGTTGAAACCAATATGCATGGGACAATGATCAGAAGAATCCCTAGGGAGGCTATTAACACAAAGTTTAGGACAGAGATCTTCAACAGTTTGGTTTATAAGACATCTATCTAGCCTTTCAAGGATTAAATCTGACCCTTGCTGCATGTTAGACCAAGTAAACCTTGGTCCAAAAAAACCAGGATCATGCAAGTTAAAAAAAAAAGAACAAAATTGCCTAAGATTTTCAAAATCAGGATCATCAACTTCTAAGCCACCATTTTTGTCTTCATTACTTAAAAGAGCATTAAAATCTCCAATGACAAACACAGGTTCATCTAGTAGAGCTATAACTAGGTTGCATTGTTCTTCCCAAAAAGTTTGCCTCAGACTACTATTAGGTTTACCATACATAAAATGAATATGACAAGTTTTAGAATGGATGATGTCAGTAGAAGTAACATAGATGCCACTTTGACTAGAAGATATGACATTTAGGTGAATTTATTTTTTCCAAGCAAGAGCCAAGCATCCACTTCTACCAATACTGGACACATTGAAAGTGCAAGGATACCCCATATTTCTAAGTTTTCTAGCTGCCATATGTTTATTCATTTTTGTTTCAGATAAGAAAATAATATCAGGATTGATATTTTTGCACAATAAACTAAGCTCCTTGTTAGAGGATTTTTTTCCAAACCCCCTAAGGTTCCAGGAAATACAATTCACATTGTTAATAGGGAAAGGATTCATGGTGGTAGGTACACACACAGTTATGGGAGAAGTATGAGGAATATTTACCTGAGCGGTTTGATCAGATCCACCATTAAGGGAAGTACTAGTATTTCCACCACTTTGAGAAGCCATTTGGGATGAATCCAGACTAGAAGTAGCAGAATTAAGGTGAGAATTATTGCAGACATCCGTGTTGCTCGGAGAACCAGAAGCAGGGACATTGTAATTACCAAAGGAATTGAAGAGAGGTTGGGTGTTGAAAGAACAGTTGGAGAGATCAATGTCTGGTAGGTCTCCCAAATTGGTGATTTGGGGACACAGTTGAGCATAATTGGGTTCAAGTGGGGAATTTTCTTCAGAATTAGCTGCGGAGTTGATGGGGTTGGAATTAGCTCGGGTACGTTTACGCAACTCGACTCTGGGATTGATCTTCCTCTTGAGGTTAGCTAAAGCTTCATGATCAGTATTATTAGCAGCTCCTCTAGTGACAATTGAACTGGGATTTGGGATCGCTGATGTTTTAAACCGCCTTGACAAGTTGGTAGTTCGAATCGGGCCGTTCTGGTTTGACTCAGCATCAGTAATAGAAGCAGCCACAGAGAAATTTTGAGTAGTAGTTTGTTTGAAAACCAACGGTAAACCATTTTCTACCAAAGTAGTATGTTTTTGAACAGGTCCAACATCAAAAAAATCCAGAGATGATGATCAGTTGATGAAAGGGCCCATTTGGAACACGTTAGACAAACTTTTTTGGATGGAATTACCCATTTGTTGATCCACATCCTCAGCTTTACCCTTAGCATTAACTTTAGAGTCTATAGGTAAAACCTGAGTATCTGGGATGATAACCGAAGATATAAAAGAAGTATCAGCTTCAGCAACAAGAGTGGATTCCACTTGAGTAGTACTTGGTGACAACATTAACTTAGAAACTGGTGGTAGAGTATAATTAATGCAGGAATCCTTGAGTTCTGTGACTTTCTTTTGTTTCTGCTTCCAAACTGGGCAGTTTTGGTCCTTATGATAAAGTACACGGCAAGAGGTGCAGAAATACCTTGGAACTCTGATGTGTCTACATTCAATCAAGAAGGGGTCTCTTCTTCCACTTGTGAATAGGGGTATGCCAGTTGGAAGAGCTTTTTGGACATAAATATTGATATAGACCTTAACATTCTTCATGAGAGGGTGCTTTCCAAAGGGATTTTGGGCTTCCACTAATTCTCCCAACTCCATGGTGAGTATCTTGAGGTCATTAAACTCAGTGCATTCGTTTGGAATGTTGTATAAGATGAACCACATAATTTCTTCATCAAAAGAGAGTTGATTATTGATTGGACAGCCTTCAGTAGGAACCACTTTTAACACAGCCAGATAACCGCAAACAAACCAAGGTTTTTGAGATCTGATTCTATTGAAATCTTCTTCAGATAGAAAATGAATAAGAACTTTGTTCCTTGGGCCATTCTAAGCAGATATTGTAGGGTGTTGAGCAAGAGGCCAGTTGTTAGAGATGTAGTATCTGATAAAAGCAGTAGGAATCAATGTTTCACAACAAATATATCCACAATACACCATTTCCAGTTAGAATCAACTTCAGCAAGGATGACTTTTTTATCTATGAAGACAGGATTAGCAAGGGAAGATGGTAAGGTAAGTTTTTCAGATATTTGTAAAGAAAGGTTTTGGATATCTTGGTTCAAAGCTTGATCTTGCTTAGGGGTTTGGGATGTATTCATCATAAAGGAGAGATGTATATGAAAGATTATATGTTGATAGAAATTTATTTTTTGGATAGTCAAGATAAAAAACAGTTTCAAGGTGATGATACCATGGTACTTACTGAAATGATATTGACCCCATATAGAGTGTTGAGAGATGACATAAGACTTTTTTGTTTGGTTATAGTTTCCAACCTTAAAACGGGAATGCGACTCATGTTGACTTTGATTTGGGGGAAATTCAGGAGAAGATTGATGTAATGTAGTTGTAGCACGATTACAAATGTTGTTCTGGGAAGGACTGTTGGGACAAGGCATGTCGTTCTCATATCTGGGAGAAACATATTGGTTCAGAGCCAAGTGATTTATGTGAGAGATAGAGGTCCGAGACCACTTGTGGACAAATCCAATAATGGATTGATAATCTTTTTGATATAAAGAAATGTGGATTTGCAAAATATAAAGGGAATATCCAGGGCATTTATCAGTTTTGGTTGTATTTGGGTGGGGAAAAAGACAACGGTTATAATGATAGAAATTTGGGGGGGATGGTTTGAATTTAGGGAGTAGTGAATGAGTATACTTTCCGTTGGTGATATTAGCAAAACTTATGCCTGGGGTTCTCCAAGCCGCACTGCTGCCTCCCGCCTGGTGCTGCCTCCAACTAGCCTGTTAAAAATAAGAAAGTTTTAATTAGACCCCAAATGAGAATCTCAAAATTAGAGGACTTACCAAGGCCACCCTTAAATGTGGTTCTGTTAGGTATTGGGGTAGTAAATAGGATTAGGTGTTGACGATAGGGTTTGATAGGGTAATGATGGTCATTAGGGAGAAGAGGATACGCATGGTTTTGCATGGGTGAAGAGAACGAAGCGATATGACGGTTAACCAAATGCCATAAATGGTGGTTGATGGTAGAAGTTATTCCTTTAAAAGGTGGGTTTTGATTGTGATTAAAAAAAATATTTTAGTTTTACTGTAAGAGGAAAGGTTAAGGAAAAAATTGAGCGATGGAAAACTCCAGAAATGTTGTTCCCTTAAATCCACCAAGGACCAGTCTCTACGATCAGATAAAAACACTTTCAAGTAATTTAAGTACTGAAGAGTTGCAGCAATTAAGGGTTGATGTTCAGTCGGAGTTGCAACATCATGATCATTTCAACAACAACAGAAGGAAGAGGAAGATCGAAAGCAAAGAGATGCACAACGAAAGGAGAGAATGTATGCTGAGTGGGTGCCTAAATACTTGAAGAGACGGGAGAGAAAAGATAGTGAGTGGGAAACAAAGCATGAGGAAGAGGCTGGATGGAAAGCTAAGGGGCCCCGATATGGAAGCGAGACTGATGTAGATACGGATTCAACTGGTGGTTTTGATGCATATGAAGAGGCTGAAGGAGGGGTGGAGAGTAATGACCTTGATTCTGATTATGGAGATAGCAGTCAGGAAAGGGTTGTTGAGCATCTTATGTATGATGAAGATCATCTAAGGACTCGATTTGAGCAGAAAATTTCCAGCTCCAAGAATTATTCTCGAACCATGAATGAAGGAGAACAGTTTCCATTGAGTGCGAGTGCCAGGGTTCTTTTTTCAGATGAGGAATCGGACTCCAGTGGGAAATCTCCGGCGCCGTTAGGCAGTGAGGATAGTGAACGGTGAAGAGATGGGGGGTGATAAGACGTGTGGTTAACACCATAAAGTTATCAGGAAGAGCCAAAAAATTTGGAGATTTGAACAGTTTGAAGATGGTTAGCAAATGTTTTGTGCAAAGGCTCTTCTGGTGATTTCCTTGTCTACCCCACTTCTTGAAGCTGCAATTGATGGTGATGGAAAGTTTCTTTCTCTTTGTTTTTTCTTTTGTTTGCCTGAAAATCGTATTATGGTGATTAAACTCTTGTTCTTGCAGAAGGTTTGTATGATGGTTGGAAATAGTAGTATTATCAGAGTGTGTGTTTGATAGTTTTTATTTTGCAATGTCAAAGGTGTCTGTATAGTTGAATTGCAGGTGATGTAAGTGATGTTTGGTACTGGTTATTTTGGTATGTAAAGATGTTGAAATAGGTGTTATGATGTCTTCAGAATTCTGTACTTTGAAACCAATGGTTAATGTTGCTGTTGAACTTTGGTCTTTTCTTTCAGTGATGCTTGAGTTAACTTGACACTTGGTTTTGATAAAATTGGAATGATCTTGTTGTTTTTCCTTGATTATGAGCTTGATTAGATAACACAAGAAACTGTAGATTAGATAGCTGACAATGAGGAATGTAAGTTGAGTGATGAACAACTGAGGCAATTCTGTAAACATGAAACAGGCTGAAAACCAGGGGGGGCTGAGTGGAGACCGATTAGCAGAGCAAAATCGGATGAGAGGTATTCGCTAAAAGTATAGTCATCGGATTTGAGTTATACGAGAAGTTGTGTTTGTGATTTCATTTGTAGTTGAATTGTTGAAACAAAAACTGTTGAAGGGGCACACGCAATCTCATCCTTAAAAAAACAAAACATTGACGAGCACGATCACAAAGCTATATTCACTTTAGAACAACATCACTTGGTTGCAATGTGTGCTTAATCTACCATAGGTTTTTTTTTTTTAGTATGTGGTACCCACATAGTCATGAAAGATAACTTGACTAATACAAATCGGGATTGTCTGATCCCAAATTTTGGTTGAAAAGTTTCCCATTTGACTTCCCAACAGGGACGGTAGCAGGGGGTGGCTTACATGTGTTGTAGCCCCCCCCCCCCCTAAAGCCAGTGAAACCTTTACTTGCACCTTATAATTGTCAAGAAAAAAAGGAAAAGCCCGGGTGACGATTTGGAATAGCCCAGTAGTCAGTAAAAGAAAGGAAAACCAGCTAAGATGTAATCCCTGGAAGAAGATCTAACGACACATAACATGGTGTATACATATAGTTTATTGTTAGATGATAATAAAATGAGAATGGAGAACGAGGACACGTTACACAATTAGACACATGTTGGGCAAGGTGAAATTACCCATTTATACGGATCCACACCTGTTCTAGCAAACTTTTGACACATAATTAGCTACTCAGCACTTGATAGGCCATCAATTAGCTACTTATTTTCATTTTGTTTTTGAGCTTGATTTACACATAGATTATGATCGGGTGAGGTTAGGGCATGCTGTAACTTAATAGTATCACCTTATAAAGTGAGTATATCTAATTATACGGTTTGGCAATGAGGTTTAAAGTTTGCCTTTATATTTTTTGTTTTTCAGGAATGCACGATTTTTCAGCATTCCCGGAATGTATTATAATTATTTATTTTTGTATGAGATGTGCCAATTGCCAATTAGGGCTCTATCAGTCTATCAACGCGCAAGCAGTCATTTGAAAACTTATGTGTTTACATTATTTTTGGCTGACATTTTATTTTTCGTCTAATTGATCATTTGTATGATTATTGGTAGAAGACAATGCATTCCTACTTTGATTTGGTCTTTAATTCTCAATTTTATTTATTGTCAGTTCGTATTTTGTTTTGAGAATTAGAGTATTGTTCCTACTTTTGGTTTTTCCCAAATTATTGCTACAAGAGCAATGTAATGATCGACTATTTGTTGTTAGATAACTCTTTTCGTATATAAAGAAACATCAACTCTATAATGTTCATTAACTTACTATGCCACAGTTTGGAATCTTTGGAATGCTAGGAACATCAGGGTCTTTGGTTCTAGGCTTCGTTCAGTAGAGGAGATTATCATTATGGTTATATAGACACTAGTTCTTTGGAATTGCGACACAGATGTGTTCAAGTTTGTCGATACAAACTCAGTCTTACATAACTGGGAAACAGTTTTGCATATGTAGTTTATTGTGTCCATCTCTTATAACTTCTGATACTTCAGGCTCTACCTGTCTTATTTTCTTAACACAACCTTTCTTTTCAAAAAAAATAATAAAAAAAAAACTATAATGTTCAATTGGATAAGTTATTAGACTAACTCATACTACTGTTGTCGTTTGACAAAGCTATAAGGTATATAGAGATTTGATTCAAATGTATTGTGATTCAAAGAAAAGACAATATGTTGCGAGACTCGTCCACTTCATGTATTTATTTCCTTTTATCTTTATCGCGGTTGAGATAAATGAGATTGATAGTTCATGGAAGAAATTTTTTTAGCCCCCCCAAACTTAAATTCCTGGTTCCGTCGATGCTTCCCAAAGTCATGGAAGATAACTTAACTAATACCATAGCTAGTTATACTCAAGGTGAAACTTAAATAACATTCCTCCTTTTATAAAAGAGAAAGGATCCATCACACTCCTATTTTTTACATTATCTCACATTTTGGACGAGGTAGCTTATTTGAAGTTAATATTCTGAGAATACGTTCGTCTTACAAATCGCTACATACCATAAAAAACGAGCACAATCCGAAATGTATAACTTCATCATCTACCACTTAGAATACAAATCAATGAATTTTCAACCGGGAAAATTAAGTTCAGTAGATGGTGAGTTTTGGTATTTCGGAATGTGCTTATTTTTCGTAGGTATGTAGATCATTGTAAGATGAGCAGATCCCCAAATATTGGCTTCAAATACGCTACCGTTTAAGTTTTTAAAAAAAAAATATCTCCCAAAGTGTGAAGGGTTCCTCCCTCTTTAAAAAGATAAACTTGTTTTACGTGTAAGAAGTAGGAACACATACGCGATGCACATGCTTGAATTTGACTCATTCAACAATATATGTCAAACATATAAATTTGCTCTTACAACGTACATAGTTTTTTAGCAATCCTCATAAAAATCCTAGGTTTTCGTTTTTCTCTTATAGACGAACGACATTTCAGTCAACATAAATGACAGACATAGTGAAACAGCTTGGTACTGGTTGGGATCGATTCACATTCAAATTACGTTGGTATCCCTTCATCTGTTAACCTAACCAACCAAGTTATAATGGGTGAAATAAATAAGTCATACCCGCTTATTAATCTGAACCCGATACCCAATTTTATGTCTCCTCATTCGTTTCAACCTCACCTTATTCTTCTATTTGTGCTACCAGTACAAAGAACTCATCTGTTAGTTTTTTTTTTCTTCTATGTTTAGTGTTTTCCTGAAGGACAGGGGGATATAAGCTTATTACAGATCTTTCCTTCTACTTCTTTATTGAAAAACCATCAAATCCATAAATTCAATCTTCATATCACTGAGCCCCTAAACTTTAATACTTCTTAAATTGAAGCCCTAATTTCTCAAACCTCAAGCAATCTCAAAACCGTAGATTTCTTAGAAGAGTTAAACGTGATGGGGTTAAAGATTTTGGCAAAGAAACAAAACTGAAATTGGATGGTGGAGCTGGAGGTAATGGTGGAGATAGAGAAGAAAAGAGTATGGGTTTTTACCAGATTGGTTGAATTTGATTCTAGGCGATGCAAAAACATAATTTTTGCATTTTTTTTTTACTTGCATTTAGACCATTCTTTGCTCAACCTAGATTTATTCCTTCTTATTCAATATATCCTACTTTTGATATTGGTGCTAGAATTGTTGTTGAAAAGGTTTCTTACTATTGTTACTTTAGAAAACCATGTATTAGTGATAGTCAATTTCAAGAGTCCAAGGTAAACACATACAGTGTTTAATGCTGGAATGGTTTAGCTTCGTTGTTTAATAAGTTTTGTTTTTAATATGAGCTCTTGTTACAATTAGCATCAAGTAGAATATACTGACAATGACGTATGTTCCTTTCAATGAATAAATGTTTACGATTATAAAAATGTTAATTGTCATCTCATAGATAATGTATTTCGTTTTGTTGAACTTAAAGGTTTTTGTACGAGATGTAGCTCCACTTGTATTGAACCTAGACATTGTTTTTGAGAAGAAAATAATTTTTGATACAACAAATAGCACGATTTATAAAGGGGATACCAGTATTACTTGGGGGTGATACCATTTCATATAGGAAAAAATAAATATTAACAGATCATGTCCATTGGATCACTCAATTGGTATCACCCCCACCAATAGTGGTATCCCCTTTTATCAATCGTGAAAAATAGGGCAAAGATTTGGACTTGGAGTTATGGGCTAGCTTGTCTTGTCTGAAGTGGGACAAGACAAGCTACTTTAGCTTAGGTACACCCTTATATTTTCAGAAGTGGGACAAGCTATTACCTTTAATAATCTGAATCTTTACCAGTTAGGAGTTATAATACAGATAGTACTAATTCATTATTAATTCTTCCGCATTGTGCTTGAAAGACTTTTACTTCTGGATCTTATGCCATATCAAATTTGTAAAATGGGGTAATTTTAAGTTTGTCGGTGTAGTTTGTTGAATTCAATTCCTCTTAATTCACTAGTTTACCATGGATTCCATGTGCATAGCATCACACTACCAGTCCCTTGCCACAAAAAAATGTTAATCAAGCTTTTATCACTATTTAGTGCTATGTGGGTCAGTTGCCGATGAACTTTTTGTGTTAGCCGAGATATTTATTACCCAGTGCCCCTTTATTTAAATCAATTGACATTTCTAATTTGTTTCCTTTTGATGATGTGCAGTTAGTGAAGACAAACTAAATGCGATAACTTTCAGGCATATCTTGCATCAAAGATTGGTACACTTTGTGACATTGTTGTTACGTCTGTGTCTCGACAGGATGAACGCCAGGTACTTTATTCACTTGAACATAGTACTTTATTCACTTGAACATAGATTATATCTTCAAGTTCATGTTATAGATCATATCTTCATGTTCACGTTATTTTTTGGGTTTTGAACCTTGTTTAATGGGTCCTTTTCAGTAGTCCGTATAGGCTTTAAGGGAGAAGGTTGCTATTTCAAGGGGTACTTATATATCTCGCGTAGAAGCTGTACAAAATATGATATGCTTTCATATGGCTGGTAGTAATGCTGGTTTGGAGGAGATTACATCCTTGGCATCCGCCAATGTCAGTTCCAAAACCAAGTATGTAATCATTGTGTTGCCTTTAGTATGCATACTCTCTTTTTAGAATTTGCAGTGTTTTGTTTGAACTAGAATTACTTTGTTTTTTTAGAAGACCCTCTGAATTCGTTACCCAGTTTAATTTATACGATCGTCTGAATTATCTACCATACTAATTTATACGACCATGAAATAGAGGACCAATTTATTTTTTACGATAGTATTATTGTAATACCCAACTTATTTTATAAGATTGTTGGAAAATAATATATTTATTTATATGACTGTCTTAGTGTGATACTCAACTTCAAATGCATATATAACCAAATGTGATTCCTCTCTGAATTAATTGTCTTAGTGTGATACTCAACTTCAAATGCATATATAACCAAATATGATTCCTCTTTGAATTCACTTACTTGGCTTGTTTTTGTGCTGAAATTTTTTCTTCTGATTTTAGTGTTATATTTTAAAAATGCAGTATGTTTGCTTCCACGGTAAATAGGTAGCTTGTAAAAAAATAGCTCTGCAGTTTTGACGACATTACGTCGTGAGTTCACTACCTACTACCTACCAAAATTTCGCTACTCCTTTTTCGATCGAAGACAAGGAGCATATAGCAAATTTTTTTTTTCGTCTCTTGTGTGCCTAACAAATATTAGTGGCACACATTATTACAAACTTTTAATGTGTTTCACTTTGTGGATGGAAGAAATTTTGTGCTGTCTTTTGTTTAGAGATGCAAAAGAATTCCTTAAATTTATCTTGCCCGTCATAAAAAGTAATGGTTGTATAGAAAATACAATATAAATTATAACAAGCTGCTTGCTCTCATGTACCCAATTTATTTATATGATCATCTTTTTTTTTTGTGCCATTAATTTGTATGTTTGGACAGTATATTTGATGAAGAAATGTTATGATATCACCGATCTTTCATCATGTCCGGCTACACCTCCAACACCACCGGACAATATGTATACCAATTGAGCGATATTTCAATTCAACTCGGAAACCAAAAAACAGATTGAATAATGCCCAGAAAGATATCAGGCCAATCCAAAAAAAAAGAGAGGGGAAGAATACAAAATATGAGATCCGGATCCTCAAAAAGAACCTATTTATAAGGTTAACTATGGTTGGATTATTTACTAACTATGATTGAGGGTAGAGATGGCAGAAAAAAACGAAACTTAATAAACATAGAAGGACAAAATCGGTTTGTTTGTCAATGGAGGATGACTGGAAACTTGTCTCTCTGTAAGAGTTGACTGAAACGTTGGGATTTCAACGAGGATTGCTCATAGTTTTTAGAGATTTTCAAACATATAAATTTTGTAAAAATCCATATATTTCGAAAGATATTTAGTTTTTACAAATTTTAATCTATTTTTAAAACTATAACATTTCTGTAAATATATAAATATTTATTTAATATACGTTTTTACCCTTTATTTTTATTAAATTTATTTACATGATATAATAGGACTTAGTAATTTAAATGAGGACAACTTGGTAATTCGGGGGTCTCCTGCTAAAATGGCCTCTCATTTTTATATTAGTTAGATTTTGCTCACAAAACTAACCTGTCTTTTTATAACATGGCGAATATAATTTTGTCCAATTTTTATATTAGTTAGATTTTGCGCACAAAACTAACCTGTCTTTTTATAACATGGCGAATATAATTTTGTCCAACTCAATTCAATATAGTCGTTGTATGACTTCTTAACTTGATCGGCCAATTATTTTTCTAACCGAATATAGATTTTTGATTTTTATGACAAAGTAACTCCAGGGATAGATATCAATACTAATTCAGAGAGATTGTAAAAGAATTTATAAAGAGTTGAAATTTAGCTTGTACAAATTTAATAATTTTTCCGTTTTTGAAAAAGAGATACTTTCATTTTTTTCATTTTAAACTAAATATTGACCAAGTTAAAAAAAATGATAGTATTTTTTTTTTCCAAAAATGGAGGTAGTAATTGAGATCAATGAAAAAAGTACACTGCAGTAAATGCCGCAAATCGGGACCTATCCCATGGCTGGGGTTAAGAAATGGTTATTAGTTTCATCAAACTTTGATCGAGTAAAACACTAGATACCATTGACAAAATGTCTGAGTCGCTAAAGTCCTTGACTGCAAATATTGGGCTTATCTGGTGGTTAAAGAGATGTAGACTCGGAAAAGAGACTGGTAGGTGGGGGTGGGGGTGGGGGTGGGGGTGTAAAGGTTGTTTGAAAAATGAAAATAGGAATGACGGTAGAGGGTGCCCTTAGGCTTAGTCCTATGGGCACTAATCTAGCAGTTAGATTAGCAATCCACATCAGTTAGGGCGACTTTCTAAGTCATATGGAAGTGCTAATCTAGCAGCTAGATTAGCAGCTCACGCTAGCTGGGACCACCGCCCAGCGCTGTTGGTTCAGCGCTTTAAATCTCAGTCGTTAGATCAAATTTTGTGATTTTTGTGATCTGTGTGATTTTTGTGAGCGCTGAACCATTCAGAGTAAAGGTCATTTTTTGAGCGCTCAACCATTCATCGCTTCAATCTCGCTGCTAGTTCAGCTGCGAGCATATACTAGGAGAGATAACTAGTGTTAACTTTTAGGCCACACTTTTTTTTTTTTGAATTGCAACACTTAAGTGCTAATCTAGCAACTCAATCTAGCCCATAAGACTTAGCCTTAAATGAAAAACAAAGTCCAAGGACCAAGAGTAGCTGTTTGTTTAGAACTTTTAATTGGGGGATATGAATTACTTCCCCCAACCAAAGGTGGCTGCTAAGGGGTGTTTTTTGGGGGCGAAAATACTAAAACACCCTTAGATTAATTAAAAAACATTATGAAAAGACTGTTATGCCCTTTCTACTAAAACATAAAATCTAAAAACCAAACCAAATATCCCCCATTCTAAGTACCGGCACAGTTGGGGTTAAGGTTAGGTTTCAATTTTTTTTTTCTTCATCTTCTTCATCGTTCTTCATCGATGATTAATCGTTAAATCGAAAATTTCTTCGTCGATTAACCTACCCAAATTATAATCATGCTTCCACGAAAGACAACAACTTCCCAATCGAACCCAAGAGCGATTGCTCAAAAGAAATTGAAAGATAAACTACTATTAAAGATGGCTTCTGTGAGAAGATTAGTCATTTTAAAGTGTTTAATTAGTGTTTCAATGGATTTGTAGCTATGGGTTCAGGTCAAAATTGCAAAACCCTAACTGCAACTTTTGAGTTTCAGAAATTCCGGCATACGCCTTAGTTTGAATACCGCACCGGTAGTGGATATCGGCACTCGATCTAGGTTGAAGACCACGCCGGTATTGAACTTCTAATATACATAGAAGAAAAAGGTTTAGTGAGTTGTACCGGCATATACTTTAGTTTAGATGTGATGCCGGAACTATAGTTGGTATCTAGACCTATTGGTTTTCATTTTTTCCTAGAATATTCTGTCTAGGAATCGTATCACAATAGGAGGCTTCATGTTCCTATTGGTTTTCATTTTTTCTATGCAGCTACTCCTCTTTCCAGACGCATATAGTGAGTTTCTCTTGTACTCAACCGAAACATGAGGTAACAATTTCGAATAGCAGCATTTCGTGTTCCATGACCAGCTTGGGGAACCAAAAGAATTCCTCAAAAATAAGCTCCTATTTTGAATGGAGGGTCTTTGATAGGCAAAGGCTAATAGAGAGTAGTGGGCGATGGATTAAGAGACTCGGATAAGTCCTAATGAAATGAACGCAACAATCAAACATTAAGTCTGAACATTTGTTTACTGTAAACTTAATACAAGACTCATAAGCCTCCGCATAAAATGAAAATGCTATTTATAGGCAAAGGCTAATGGATAAGAATGAAATATACACAAGAATCAAACATTTCAACCACTAGGAAAAATATAAAAATTAATTCGGAGACTCGGATTAGTCTGATTTTTTTTCTACTCGTCTTGATAAGTCTGAATATTTGTTACACTAAAGTTCAACTATCAAAACTGGAACCAGAAAATATAGAACCGAGAAACCTACAGCTCATAAGCCCCTGCATAATAAAATGAAAATGCCTTTACAATTTACAGTTGGTTTGTAAAATCCACAAACCAAAGAGTATAGTGATCCCTTTAAGGCTGCAGTTTCAGTTCAGCATCAAAATGCATGTTTTTCTATTTAGTATTTACGATCAGTTTGCAAAATGCACAAATCAAAGAGGTATAGTGATCCCTTTAAGGCTGCAGTTCCAGTTCCGCATCACCAACTCCAAAGCTGGCAAGGTTGGCTTCCCCATTCCTATAATGCCCACCTACAAAAGAAGCCTGAAAAGTTGTTGTATAGGTATCAAAAATTGCTCAGAATTCTACATCGATCCATAAACATATTCCATAATTTGCTCTCGCGCTCACTGTTGCTGACATCTTCCTAGGAACTTCAGAATTACTTCTGGCATCTTCGACATTTTCTTTTCAATGCCGGTACTCAATCCCGGCATCAATGATTATTTAATAGGTATGCCGGTATTGGTGTTTAGTTATTCAGGAACTTCCAAGACTGTACCGGCGTCCTCGACATTTTTTTATTTATGCCGGTACCTATATCCGGCATGGATTTTTATTATACATGAATGTCGGTAGTCTTGTTTTTTTATTCAGGAACTTCTTAGATAATAACCGGCATCCTCGACAACTCATTTGTGGTATATTTTGAATACCAAGCAGGTCCGGTTCATATCATTTCTCCATTTTTTTACAATGGCTATCATCAGTTCTTGCCGGCGGAGCCTGAAATCTTACATAGAAACATTGAAGATGCATGGGTGGATTGTTGGTATTGATTGATGATATGAACTGGACCTGCTAGAATTTCTTCAACCTCAGCAGCTCGTACTGTGCTAGAATTTCTTCAACCTCAGCAGCCTCTGCAATACAAAACAAGGAACCAACGGATCCATCCCGCTGGCCATGGTGTCTCTATTGTCCGTCGTCGGTACAACACATCCATCGATACCAATACCATTATGATCTCTATCTTCTTTCATCGTATTCTGTGGGACTTTCCGAGTATCAAAAGAGCATGCGTCAGTAGCAGTCTATATCATACATATCAAAATCGTAACTAGCTAAACATTCACTCATCTTAGTATCAGTTGCAATAACGCCTTCCTTATCATGATCAAGACCGGCCAACTGGGCGACCCTTCGAAGATGGGGAACTTATTGCTTCCCCACATCTTTCTTGCTCTCTGTTCTTTCTCTAGATCATTTTTTTCTTTTTTCTAGAAGATTCTTACTTCGTTGTGAAGGAATTTCTGGGATAATTGTGTCAATGGATTCATGCAGGGGTGGGTACGTGTAGAGATTACTGGATAAGCAAGTCCGAGTAAGAGTCTACTAGGTAATGACACGGAAGTACCCGTCAGGTGTGTGAGAGAAAAGGATATTTGTCCAGAGATCAGAGATGACGAAGAGAGTAATAGTAAGACATTATTTGGTTTCTGTATAGAAACTGACATGTACCGGCATGGTGGTGTTTGCTGACGTCCATGCCGGTATTCCAAATTTCCAAATACTCTTAAATATGTGACAGAATACCGGCATGCAATCTTGGTTTGAATACCATGCCGGTATGTTCTTGAACAGTTGGGGATATTTTGTCCCGGCACACAAATTTGTATGAATACAATGCCGGTTATAGAGGTTCCGGCGTAGTATTCATACAACGAGCATGCCGGTACTAAGCTTTTCAGATAGAAATGGCGGTTTCAAAAAAAAAATCAAATTTTCGACCTCTTTGAAGCATACATGTGTGTTGGGGTTGCTTGTATGCTGAACATGTTTACTTTCTTGAGTTGGTTCTTCACAAAACCCTTCATGGTCACGAAAATCATGATTCAAAGGTGTTGGTTCATCATACAACAATTGTGAGTTGTTATCATTAACCGAAGATTGTTGTTGTAATTGAGTTAAAGATTCAGCAGCTGCAAGTCTCTCATCACAATCATCTTCCATTTTCAAAAAATAAAATTCTACTCAATTTTTTTTTCCCTCCTTCTACTCTCAACTAACCCACACAAAATCAAATAAACATAAATACACAAATTATATCCCCCAAATCATTAATATTTTACTAATCATAATTAGTTACTAATCCTAATTAGTGAGAGTTAGATTAAGAATTAATAATTTAATTATATAAGGGGTAACCCAGCTAGGATATTTGGATCCCTATTTTGTCATTTAGTTATATCCCCCAGTTACGCGTTCTTTGTTTATCAAGTCAATCGCTGTTAAGCCGCTAGTAAGTTAAGAAAAGAAAATTACTATCCATACAATAGTTGCATAGTGTTGTAATAGATAAGAACTGCTTTGAAAAAGTTGTTCTTGAATGAACTCATTTTCAAAGTGAAGTTTTTCCCACAAACAAACAGTGCACAAGGGTTGAATATCAAAGCTTTCATAATATGGACGCTCTTTATATGTAATAAAAGGTCTAATTTGGCAAGACCACTATGACTAAAGCGTCGGTCATGTTAGGTACATCAAATGAAAAGGAAATGACTTTTGCAACTTATGAACCTTCTTGAGCTCACACGATATTAAAATATTTTTTTCCACGGGGAAATCCCCATCACACCGTAAGCTACTAAACCGATTAACTTATGAACCGTGTTGCACTACTGCACTGGCCTGGCGCACAAAAAAAAAAAAAACCTTCTTGATGGAATTCGTGTCCAAACAAGGTTTCGTGTGAATAGTAATAGTTGTTGATGATGCAGGCAATTGGAGAGCAGCGGGTTGCGTTCCAGTGGTAGCTCAAGACGCTGAAAAAGCAGAAGCATTGGCAGCTTTGGAAGGGATAAAGTGGGCAGTGGATCACCAAGTTCTTAATCTACAGCTTGAAGGAGATTGTGTCAATGTTGTGAATGCGATTAATGGAAAGAATGGAGCAGTAAAATGGACAACAAATAGTATTATTTTAGATTGTCTAGAACTTCTTAAATGTTTTAATAAGTGGGAATGTATTTATGTCCCTAGAGACACTAATGAGGTTGCGCACCTTCAGGCAAAAGATGCAAATCTTGTTTTTTTTTTTTTTGAAAAGAACAGTTCCATTTATTAATCAACATTGAACTGTTCTGGGTAGGAAATCCCCCATAGCATCATTCCTTACAATTACATTTAGGATCTCCGGGCGGTGTTGTTCCGGATATGAGTATGTTATTGTTACATTGATGTTCCCGTTAGTAATTGCATTTGTGATGCTTGGTCTGCTAATCCATCTGCCGCCCGATTCGCTTCCCTATAAACATGTTCGATAGTGTAGGTTCGAATTTGTTGTAGATGGTTTTGTATTTCCTGCATCATTGTTCGCATGATCCATGGGATATTTTCCTTGTTGTTGTTGGTCAGCATTGTGAAGAGGGCCATTGAATCTGTCTCAAAGATAATTTTGGACCATGTCTTTGTAGACGCCATTCTCGTGGCGAGCAAAAATGCCCAGTTTTCGCCACTATTGTTGTAGTTATCCCAATAGGTGCAGCCATTGCCATAATGACTTGTCGACTTCATTTCTCGCAGGATCCATCCCGCACCCGCTCTCTCGTGGCCGTCATTCGTGTCCATTTTGCTGGGCATCATCCGTGTTGATCTTAATCCAATCCGTCGGCGGTGGTATCCATTTTACCCACGATATCTTTGGTGTTCCCTCTCAATGTGTTGGTTCCCCCCACTGTTGTTGACCTTCTGTTGCCGACGCCACCAATTTCTGCCCAGCAGCCCAAACAGTGCACAAGGGTTATGACTTTTGCAACTTATGAACCTTCTTGAGCTCACACGATATTAAAATATTTTTTTCCACGGGGAAATCCCCATCACACCGTAAGCTACTAAACCGATTAACTTATGAACCGTGTTGCACTACTGCACTGGCCTGGCGCACAAAAAAAAAAAACCTTCTTGATGGAATTCGTGTCCAAACAAGGTTTCGTGTGAATAGTAATAGTTGTTGATGATGCAGGCAATTGGAGAGCAGCGGGTTGCGTTCCAGTGGTAGCTCAAGACGCTGAAAAAGCAGAAGCATTGGCAGCTTTGGAAGGGATAAAGTGGGCAGTGGATCACCAAGTTCTTAATCTACAGCTTGAAGGAGATTGTGTCAATGTTGTGAATGCGATTAATGGAAAGAATGGAGCAGTAAAATGGACAACAAATAGTATTATTTTAGATTGTCTAGAACTTCTTAAATGTTTTAATAAGTGGGAATGTATTTATGTCCCTAGAGACACTAATGAGGTTGCGCACCTTCAGGCAAAAGATGCAAATCTTGTTTTTTTTTTTTTTTGAAAAGAACAGTTCCATTTATTAATCAACATTGAACTGTTCTGGGTAGGAAATCCCCATAGCATCATTCCTTACAATTACATTTAGGATCTCTGGGCAGGTGTTGTTCCAGATATGAGTATGTTGTTGTTCTGTTGATGTTCCCGTTAGTAATTGCATTTGTGATGCTTGGTCTGCCAATCCATCTGCCGCCCGATTCGCTTCCCTATAAACATGTTCGATAGTGTAGGTTCGAATTTGTTGTAGATGGTTTTGTATTTCCTGCATCATTGTTCGCATGATCCATGGGATATTTTCCTTGTTGTTGTTGGTCAGCATTGTGAAGAGGGCCATTGAATCTGTCTCAAAGATAATTTTGGACCATGTCTTTGTAGACGCCATTCTCGTGGCGAGCAAAAATGCCCAGGTTTCTGCCACTATTGTTGTAGTTATCCCAATAGGTGCAGCCATTGCCATAATGACTTGTCCAGCTTCATTTCTGCAGATCCATCCCGCACCCGCTCTCTGTGGCCGTCCTTCTGTGTCCATTTTGCTGGCATCATCCGTGTTGATCTTAATCCAATCCGTCGGCGGTGGTATCCATTTTACCCACAGTATGCTGGTGTTCCCTCTCAATGTGTTGGTTCCCCCCACTGTTGTTGACCTTCTGTTGCCGACGCCACCAATTTCTGCCCAGCAGCCCATAGGTATTCTTGACTCAGAAGTATTGTTATTTGACCGGTTTTTCGTGGTGTTTGGATTTGCTGTTTGTATACCTGGTCATTTCGAGCTAGCCAGATATTCCACAACGTGTAGCAGCAAATCGTGAACACCTGTTGTTTGCCGGCCATCTTCAAGAAATCCTTAAACGTAGCTGGTATTTTAACTGAGTTTGTTGACCTGTCATGATTCCTCAAATTCCGGTGGTGCTATTGTTGAGAGTTTGGTGAACCGGTTTGACTTTGTTTTTGTTGGGCCACCAAATTTGGTATGGGATGTGGCGGTATTGTCAAACTCTCATAAGGATTTCCATGATTTGCTCCGCCATTGATATGTGAACAAATCAGTTTCCATGTTTCTTTTGCTTTTGCACATTAGAACAGACAGTGTTGTACAGTTTCAGGGTGCTGTTGGAAGATAGGGCAGGTATCTGTGGGTGTGATGTGTCTTATATGGAGTGTTTTGAAGGTCGGAAGGCCTTCATGACTGACTTTCCACATGAAAAGTCGGATTTTTTGTGGCATCTTGCTTTCCAAATTTGTTTGTATTCTCCATCCGTGTATGGTTGGTGGTTAGCAGCTGAGCCCTGGATTGGTATTGCGGATAGTATGTGATATCCACTTTTGGCCGAGTAGTGACCACATTTTGTGTGTGGCCAAATTGGTTTGTCTGGGATTTTGGGGTTTGGAATGTGGAGACTGTTGATTGAGTTGGCTATGTGAGGTGGAAAATTTTGTACCAGACGATCAGCAATCCAATTAAAAGAGTGTGGTGCTATGAGGGTACTTACAAGTAGTTCTCCATCCGGTGGCATTGACTCCACGTTTGGATGTGCAGGTATCCATTTCTCCTTGATCTTTGTGGAATTTCCATCTCCTATCTGTATCATATAGTTCTCCCTTACCATTGCAGCCGCTTTATGTATATGTTTCCAAGCCTGACTGGATGAGTTCGGCGGTTTGAGGTTATCTGTCAAGATGGACCTCTCTTGTAAATATTTGCCTTGATACATTTGATTGCATATTGTGTTTGGCTCCGCCTGCATTTGCCAGACCCTTTTGCCCAATAACGCCAGGTTATGATTTCGAGTTTCTCTTATTCCCAGTCCCCCTTTGCTAAGCGGTTGTGTGATCTTATGTCTGCCCACAGAGTGCATCTTCCTTTGATTCTTGTCGTGTCCCCAAAGGAAATTCCTCGCAATCCTGTCCATTTTCTGGTGTACATGTGCCGGTAGGAGTTGGGTTTGCATTACATGATTCGCTGTTGGGATCATCGAGGAATTGATTAGGAGCCATCTACCTGCTTGATTGAGGAATTTCGCCATCCATCCCTTTGCTTTCCTCTCCACTCTTTGTAATAGCTAAGCAAAAATTGGAGATGAATTCCTTCCTTTCTTGAAATGTACACCCAAATACTTCGGTGGATGATCAGTGGTGTGTGTGTTGAAAATTTGTCTTAACCAATCAATCATTGGTTGCTGTAATTTGGGGTGATGTATCAAGATAGACTTTTGAGTGTTTATCGACTGTCCTGCTGAAGTTGAGTATAGCTACAGGATATTGTTTAGGTTCTCACAAGTCTTTGGGTCTGCCGAACAGGTGATTAGCAAGTCATCCGCGTATATCAAATGGAGGAACGGTTTTGATTTTGTAGAAATGTTCAGCCCTTTTATCTTCCCCATATGTTCCAGCCTAACCAAGTTGGTTGATAAGATTTCTGCACACATGATAAAGATGTATGGTGATAGGGAATCACCCTGTCGGAGTCCCCTGGTGGGTTTTATGTATCCATGTGAATTTCCATTGATGTTCACTGAATAAGATACTGAAGTTATGCAAAGCATTACATATTCAATAAACTTACTTGGAAAGCCTAGTGAAGTCAAACTCTGTCTCACAAAACCCCAATCAAGACTATCATAGGCTTTTTTGATGTCCAATTTGAGAGCTATTTTTGGATTCTTTGAGGGGGCCGAAGTCAGTTGCAATTGCTATATTGTCATGAATGGATCTTTTTGGCACGAAAGCACTTTGGTACGGACTGATCATGAATTGAAGCAGAGGCCTTACTCTGTCTACTAGTAGCTTTGAAATGACTTTGTAGACCACATTGCATAGCCCAATTGGCCTAAAATCACTAGGGGTTGTAGGGTTTTCTATTTTTGGGATCAAGGTAATGTTTGTATGATTGAAGGTGTTATCCAGTTCTACCTTATCAAAGAAATTCCTAACCAGAGCAATAATTTGAGGGTGCGTAAAATCCCAGTAGACTTTGAAGAACTTACTTGTGTATCCATCCGAACCTGGAGTTTTTTCTGAGCCAATGCCCAATAAAGCTCTGTGTATTTCTTCATCCGACGGTTGTCGCATTAGCTCCGTACATTGGCGATTCGAAATTCTCGGAGAGAAATTTTCAAATAAATCCATGTTGATCACAGTCGGTTTTGCTTGATATTGTTGCTTGAAATGTTTTATAATCGATGTTGCAATGTGTTTCTGATTGAAAATCCAAACATTGTTTTCGTCTCGGAGTTGACCTATGTGGTTGATTCTTCTGTTTATAGTTGCTTTGGTATGAAAGAATCTTGTGTTGAGTTCCCCATTGATAAGCCATTCATTTCTCGATCTCTGCTTCCAGTAAGTATCATGACAATGCTGTAGCATCAAATGTGTATTGCGAGTTTCTCTTTCATGTTCGAGCCAGAACAAGAGCTCAGAGCCAGTAGACGTTGCACATTTTGATTGTGCAAGTTGGATCTGAAATTCTGCTTCTTTGATAAGCCGTGGTAGATTTCCAAAGGTTTCTTTGTGCCATTGTTGGAGATCATTCGCCGTCTTTTTCATTTTCATTTGGAGATCTTTTGCCAGGTCCATACTCTGTTGTTGCCGCCATGCATTGATCACAATGTTTTTCATCTCCGGGTGCAAGAACCATAAGTGTTCAATTTTGAAGTTTCTTGTTCTTGTTCTTTGGATTGCATTTTCTTGTAGAAGAGGTGGTGCATGGTCAGATCCGATTCTTGGGAGGTGTTTGATTAAAGCTTGTGGATGTATGTCCAGCCACTGTTGTGTAGCTAGGCCTCTGTCAAGCCTTTCCATAAAATCTTTTTCGTCCACCTGCCGGTTTGACCAAGTGTATGCATCTCCTTGGAATCCCAAATCAATAAGGCCATTTGAATTGATGAAATGATTGAAGGTTTTTACCTGAGAATTTGTGACTGGATTGCCACCTTTTTTCTCATGCTGGGCTATCACTTCATTAAAGTCACCCATTAGCAGCCAGGGTAGATTTGGAGTTGTAATAAAACTGTTGAAATTTCTCCACAAGTCTTTTCTTGCTGCCGGTTGAGGTGGTGCATAAATCCCAGTGAACATCCAGGGTTGTGCATCAACAGGTTGTTGAAAGTTTTGTGTTCTGGTATGAGGAGTTACCTTTATGGCCCTTCTGGCAAAAGATGCAAATCTTGTTGAAAGTTCTGTGTTCTGGTATGAGGAGTTACCTTTATGGCTATCCTCAATAATATCAGCAAAACTTGATGTATCACAGTGATATTTTTAATACAATTTTACCTTTCCTATTAAAAAAAAAATCACACTGACACTTGGTTATTTACCCCCACATGGTTTTACTGAAAAAAGTGCACAGTAACATGGTTTTACTGAAAAAGGTGCACAGTAATAAAGTACTAACAGTTTTTACGTTTGGCAAGGTTAGGTGGGAATTGTAGTAAGAACAGTTTCCGATCTTAATAATTCACTTCTAAATGGCAAACACCAATTACACTAACAAAACTTGGTGATTACCATGATGAATCATTATACAGAAAATAATATACGAACTCACAATTTTAAGTATTATGAAACAACTCAAATCAGAATTTTAAGTACTATGAAACAACAACAGATCACCTTGAAACAGAAACACATCACCGACGCTTATATAAACACGGCTTCAGGGTTGGCCATTCAATTTCTTTGTTCTTTGACTTTCGCTTCTCTTGCTGAAAAGAAAGGGGATGCTTGATTTGAGTTGTTTCATAGTAGTTAGTAGGAATTCAATTGTGATATATATAATCAAAAATTCTTCTGAGCTTTGTGTTATAATAAACAATATCAAGTAAAGTAGTACATTATACCTTTTTCTTGAAGAAGAACAAGAGAAACATCTTATTTGAGTAGTCCTGCACAAGTTACACATTTAATATGCAGACGTGCATAACAAGCAAGAGATATTTTTTGCCAGAGAAGAGATATATCAGCAACCTTAGATGTTAAAGTAAATCCAAGATCACAGACAGCTTTTAGAAACCCATCAGGAGCTGTTCCTCCGTTGTTTGGGTCAAACCTGCTTCTAACTTCAGCTATTAAGAGCCAACCACTGCAACGTGCCATTATAACACTAGTTATGGACTAGCAATAATAAATTTACCAAAAAAACAAATCAATGTTATGCACGAGTTCTGGGGATTACCTTGAGTTAAGAACTCTATGCGCTTCCGTAAGATAACTAGGGAAGTTGGTCCCCATCAATGAAAGACAGAAAACTGCAACATCCACTGATGAAGAAGCAAGGGGTGTCTGGAAAAGGACAAAATGAAGGCTTCTTATTACTTTTCATACAGACTTTCTTGGACAATGCAGTCATTACATACACCACTAGAGAAATAAGTTAAGGCGTGGTGAACCTTAGAGTCACAATGTCACATAAGAAATCCCTATTTTAATACTTGAATTAACCATCATTAAGAAATTAGTACGAGGCATCAATGTTGAACTGGTGATATTTGCATCAAGCCATAAAACCATGTATGTTTCAACAAGGTACATTTTATGCTATTACCATGAACCCTTCAACCCTCCAGGTTATGTAAGAAACACATGAGGATCCTTTAACATTTTCCCAATCAATACTTTGTAAACTTAAAATATCAATGTGTTTCATGCATAAGCAGCATAACAAAGGAAATGAAATACTATGTGCAAAATGTGTTGAAGAAAAAGCTACCAAGCCTCGAATGCTAAAGTTGTTCTTTGACATTTTAGTTTCAGTGCATATATTTATCATTGTACAGTGCGCTACAGTTGTTCTTTTTGCATTACACTCTCTTCTTTTTCAATGTGAGATAAATAGCAAACTCCACTAGGAGCTCGTTTGGGCACCCGGGAAAAGGCCAACTTCTAATCCCCTGCAAACTCATTACTCAAGAAGGTAGACAGCTTCAGGATGAATTCCAGATAGCTTAATAAAAATTATTGCAACCTACAGATCCTATCTAGGGCAAAGGACTACAAACTCAGAATTTTCTCTATCTCATCAGAAAAGCCCTAACATTGATGCTGTTAACCCATGTATAATTATTAATAACTAAGATATCTATGCAGACAAATCAATTTTGCCTGGGAACTGGGATACTATTATTATTACAATGTACAGCGAGTCCAACTGGCTGCTTTAATAATTTTCAATTTTGCAGGTAGGCATTATGGAACTGCAGCAGCCAACCGAGATTCAGACCAGCATGAGGGTCTAATTTTTAACAATTATCTCTAGGAATACAGATCTAAGATTAAAAAAAAAACATACAGAAATTCATGGATGCATCTCCTGAATCCCAACTCTTGTACATGGCATGTCAAATTATGCCATCACTGATTGCATGATTTGTCACATTTTTCCTGGTCTTGCAGCTACAAGCAACAATTAGCTGATTTTCTAGACAAAAACAGCATCCATAGATGAAAAAGTGAAGGGGTGTCTGCAAATGGCAACAAAGAATGCTGCATTTTAGTGATGGATATGAAGACTTCTTACCACTTTCATACAGACTTCCTCGAAGATGCCAGTCACTGCATATCCTACTTGAAAAATAAGTTATGGCGTTCTGAAACTAATGTCACATAAGAAATGTGGTACCAAGCATCAAATTTGAGCACATAGTATTGCACCAGGCCGTCAACCATGACTCTTTAAAACAAGCTGTGTTTGGTGCAATTAACTGTTACCCCTCCAGAGAACTGGTTTCCCCTTCCAGGAGATGTAAGAAATGAAAATCACTTTACTAACAATTTCTCCATCAAAATTCAATAAGCTTGCAACGACATTGCGTAAGAATAATGTGCATAACGTGTAGAAGAAAAAGATAGCAACCCCGTCCGTCGAAGACAGCCCACAATCATCACACAGACTTACATAAGTTTCAGTAATAGTTCTGTATCATCACAAAATACTAGAATGGTTCTTTGAGCATTTTACAGTTTCCACGTGACATGTAAAGAGTTTGGCCCACTAGGAGTTCAACCGGGAATCCTAGAAAAAGTCAACTTCTGAGCCACAGCAAACACATTACTTAAGAAGGTAGATTGACAGCTTCAAGATGAACCCCTCATAGCTTAATCAAAACTATTGCAACCTACATATCTAATCTTAAGCAAAGGACTACAAACCAGAATTTTCTCTATCTCATTCTAGAAGTTGCTAATGTTGGTTCTCTTAACCCAAACATAATTACTCTTTGCAGACACTTCCGTTCAGCCTGGGGATACTATTGCTGGTACAAAATTCTCAATTGCCCAGCCTAGTTTTGTAATTTTCGTATAGCAGATAGGCATTATGAAGCTGTAACAGCCAACCTTCAAGCCAAGATTTAAACCAAGGCGAGCGCTTGGAGTTTAAAGTATCTCCAAATCACAGATTAAACATAGAAATCTATGGAGATAACAAAACTACTGCTAATGCCATCTCCTGAAGGCTAACTCTAGTAATAAAAAGACCGAAGTGCCATCAATGATTGGGCCATTTGAAGGGTTTTTGTTTTGGTCTTGTAGCTGCATTTAAGTAACAAATCGGGAGACTTTTACCTAGAACTATTAAGAATGTAATAGTGTGGGGACTCAAATGGGGTTACCCCAAACAAGTTTCAGGTAATAAAAAAGTATTTTGAATGAAAAAATACTTACTTCAGGTAATAAAAATGTATTTTGAATGAAAAAATACTTACATTTGACATGTCACAAGCAATAACAGAAGGGTCGTTCGAAACAAGATCAATTGAAAAGACTTTGTTCTTCACACTTTTAGCTAGCCGAGCATCCCCTAGAGTACAACAACAACAACAAAAGATTCAAACATCAATCAAAATAATCTTCACCTCTTACCAAAATAACAAAGAAAAACTTAATAATAAAAAGCGTATCAAAATTCTCACCACAGCCAAAATCAGCAACAATCAAATACGGGTCATGTTCTTTAAGCCATTTGATAATAACATTAACTGGCGTCTCAGGCCAATGTGACATTTGCTCTTGATATCCAGTATGATACTAGCCAACAACAACAAAAAATACAAAAAGTAAATTAATTAAACTCACAAAATAAAAATGTTTAGTTTCATTGTTTAGGGGTTTAAGGGCTTTACCATATTAAACAAAGAAGGATCTTTTTTGAAATAATTGAGTGCTTCTTCACCACTGCAAGTATACAATTTCTCATTTATCATCCTGAAATGTCCACCAGATAACCTAGCTTTCGCCTACACAATCACACACATACAAAAACAAACAGAAATTTCAATAAAAGAATTGGAATATAGGGTTCTGGGGTTTTAAGAGATGGAAAGTTAAAACCTTTTCCAGGAAAGTCAATTGTTTTCCTCCTCCATCAGGTACTACTGCATTGGTTTTTCTACGCTTCGAGTTGGAGTTATCTACAGAAGATGATTTTTGTGGGGCAGAGACGAGCTTCTTTGGCTGCTCATGAGAATCTGAATTAGAGTTTTTCTTTTTTCTATTCCTTTTTCGTTTTCCGCTCTCCATAGCTGAAATCTTTAAAGAAAGAAGGGATTTCAGGTTAGTTTTACTGGGAAGAAGTTAGGAATATGATGCCGTTCCTTTGGAATCTTCGGTTAGGGTTTCTCTAGTTACAGGGATTTCGTTGTATTTGTGCCCTCGGTTATGAAAAACCGACAGTATCACATTTACCCTTCTTTTTGAAACCTAATATAAGTAGGGCTGCACATGGTTCGGTTTTCATTGGTTTTTGGCAAAACCAAAACCGAAACCAAAGTACTCGGTTTTCCAATGATGAAAACCAATGAAACCATTAAGGTAGTTCGGTTTTGTTCGGTTCGGTTCCAACTCGGTTTTATTTAAAAGCATTCGGTTTTTGGTTAACCAGCTAAGTCACTGATTTTTTTTTATATCTGTCAGTCTTACAAAACTAACATGCAAATTTTTCTGATGTCACTCAAGTTTCAAATACATCAAATGTTCCAACTTCCAATACATATTGATAGAAACATTAAATTTTAAAGAGTAGTTTCTCCTTAATAACAAAAACGAAAAAACATCAAAAATTCATAATCATAAGTTCATAACTGACTACACATCTTTAGATGGAAAATCAACATAGAGGTCTCATTCCTAAAAAGGATCGACATGAAATATTTTGTTACAATGAATACACTTTGCATGTGTAGAAATTGGGTATTCCACAAGAGGTTGTAATGGTAACCTGCACGTACACAAACTCGAGTTAAATATGAATTTCTCAATCATGATCAATGCAATGGTACATAATGTAACTAAGAACATCAAGATTAGCAACCACCATGTTAGACAAGCACTAAACAATAAGCATTCATTTAGATGGAATTGAGGATGATCCTTTTACTAGAATATATGCATTTCTAATGCGATTGTTACATTACCACCTCAACCAATGAAACTGCAAAGGAATTGTACTGATATTGAAGAAGCTACAAGTAAAGTAAGCCCTGAACATTCATAACAGTTGACTAGGATGATCTACCTTCAAAGGCAATGGCATGAGTTTAACCTATTTTGGCATATAGGAGAGTACTCACACAAGTAAGTAAATAACACAAACACTTAATGTGCAACTCAATCAAATACTCCAAAACAAGATACCTACATTTATCTATGTCCATTCCTATTCAGATATTGGCCGAAATCCATGTCAAACATGGTATAAACATACCTAAGAAATTTCAGTTCTTATAGCATTTCACATATTCTGTAATTAAATTAGACGGAAAAGTGTATACATGCAAACACAGGGAGATCAGAACTTCCTCAACCATCCATTCATGATAATTAATACACTCGAAAACTGGTAATAATAGCATAATTCTCATGTTTCCCTCAATTACAAATGCATACTTGTTACAATCAATCAAAAAAATTGGGCAAATCCATCAAAACCTAGACTCACACAGATCATAACACAAAGAAAAAGAAAAACTACACCTCAATGCAACATGAATTTGGGTGAAACTACATGAACCCATACAATAATTTAGCATGAATTAGACATTTCTTACAAACTTGAGAAAATACTCCAACTTTTAACAAGAGAAACCATAGTTCTAACAATATAAACCTTTCAAATGTAACATTCATTCATTAAAAAAATCTCACCTTTCCAGATTTGTAGTATTTAGATCTAACATACAGATATGAACATAATTACTGAAATGAACCACCAAACATGCAAATATCAATTGCCAATAATCTCTAATGCTTCCTACAATTAAAAAAGACAAATTTATTAACACCAACAAAACCTGATATATTCAATTCCTCAATATACAAAACCTAACCAACCTAAAATCAAACCCAATCGCTTTTCAGACCTCTTGAATGCAGATCTCTCAAATGATAGGTTACCAATTGAGAGCACAGATCCTTAGTTCAACCACTGAATCCTGAATATCAAACATATAAAACAAGTAAATTAATTCAATCAAACATCAAATTATCCCACATATTAACCTTAATTCCTAAACTTAATGAAAACCCATGTTCAGAAACAAACAAACAAACAAACAAAAAAAAAAAAAAAGGAATATCACTTAAAATCAAAGATTAACTTACAAGGGTGCTGATTTAGAACCTTGCATGATAGATTTGTGATTACTTCGTGGATTCTAATATGATGATGAAGTAGAAGAAGAAGATGGTGATGATTCGATGAATCTGGTGATGGTGGTGAATCTTTGTGCGTAGAAGAGAGGCAGTAGCAGCCGAGAGAAACAGTAAAAGAGAAAGAAGAAGGATCTGTTATGTTGGAAAGAAAAAGATGAGACCAATATACCTAATTCTGGCGGCTACGATTAACTATTATCAATATCGATGGCTATAATTAGTCAATGTATATATCATTCAGTTTTCATGGTTTTTTCGGTTAGGTTTTAAGCAACAACCGAAACTGAAACCACTTCTGTCGGTTTTTCAAAACTGACAACCACAATGAAACCATTGTATTATGGTTTCGGTTCGGTTCGGTTTTAAAAGGTTGGTTTCTGTTTAGGTTCTCGGTTTAGGTTCGGTTTTGTGCATCCCTAAATATAAGGGCTTCACATTCCAATAGAGGAGCTTCACTAATAGGACCAAAAACAGGTCATCCGTTAGTAATTTGAAAAAGCCCTTATCTAAAATACTTTCATAATGGCTAAACAACCCTCTTTACTAATAATCTAATTAGATTAGCTAATCTAGTAATATTAGTTAGGCTAAGTCCTATGGGCTAGATTGGACTGCTAGATTGGCCAAAAAGTGTTGCAAATCATGAAAAAAGTTAACACTCAATATGGATACTCCTCTCTTCTAGCATTTGCTCGCAGTCGCACTATCGGCGAGATTGAAACGCTGAATAGTGAGACTCTTAAAAAGTAACACAAACGCTGGATTATTCGGCGTTATACGAATATTCAAGAGAATAACGCCGAATTGTTAGGCACTGGTATGGACGCCGCTTGGTTCGGCGTTGATGAATACGTGTGTTGATGAATCAAAAGAAAGGAGACGAAAGAATATTATTCTTATATATCATGTATTATAATATAAACCAATTAGAGATGTAGAAAGTGGGTCTTCGTTAATAATAGTACTACTAGTGTTTAGTAATTTAATGTATCTTCGTACCAAATTGATAATACTTTAATAGGAGTATCATGGAGAGGAATCTTTTCTTTAATTGTTGACTACGGTCCAACGCCGCTTGGTTCGTCGTTCTTCAAACGCTCTACTGTTAGGCGTTTAACATCGAATTGTTAGGCGTTTTGCTGCTAGATTGGCCATCCCATAGGGGTTAGGAGGTTGCCCTATTTGACGTGGATGGCCAATCTAGCAGCTAAATATCTAGCCTATAGGACTAAGCCTTATTATTATTAAACTAGTGTTTGACACGTGCGTACGTACGTGCAAGCTTGATCCGGGTTAGTACCTTATGGAAACCTATGGTGAAAGAGTGGTGTGTTCAAACAACTTAAATTACTATTATACCCTCGCATTATTTATTTCTCATCAATTCTACCGCATAGAATAAGGGCAAAATGGTCCAAATAAAATTTGTAGCTTCAAACGTTATTCATCTACAATGCCTAAGGGGTCTTCCCTTTATATAATATAATATAATGGATGTTGGTTCAGGTGGAATGAATTTACATATTGGAGTATATGCTCGCTAAGGTCATGTCTCTATGGGGAGTGTATTCTCATATATTTCCTAGCAAACAGTTCTACTTTCAAGAGTCCCACTATATGATGAATGAATAAAAATTCGTTCAAAATGCACTTATTTTTCCCTAGGTATAAAAACCTTTGTATAAGAAACGTGTCCCAGAATATTAGTTTCAAATCATTACTGTTTATTATTATCCGAAGTGTGAGAATAAAATTAGGATCCTCTCCCGATAAAGAAAACTTAATTTGTTTCCTAATGTACATAAAATCTCCTCAAGAAGTTGTCAATGAAGAGTTTGCGATTGAATACATTATTAACTTGTAGATTCCTTGAAGAATTCAAATCTTATCTCTATGATTATTAATATCTAGAATCAAATATATCATTCTACCATAATTATTCTCAACTCTTGTAACTTCCTAAGTAACTAAATTCTCAAAATTGTAGAAGAACCCGATTGAACTCCATTCATAGAAACACAAAAAACCACAGTGCAAAGACTTGATGCCATTGAGAACTTCCCACTTGAATTTGTCTCCTTCATTGTCCTCGTCTTTGGCTTTCCTCACCATCTTTCACTTATTCTTCATTCTATGTGGAACTGTACGTTTTCATCTATTTCTAACAATAAACCGTGTAAATAGAGTTCAAGCATGCACATCAAGCAAAATTAATATGAGCAAGTACGTATGTGATTCATCTTTGCTATCATCTTCACCTGAGAAACTTCAACATCTACTTCCTTGGGGAAGTTGGTGAATTTAGAGTATATCGCCATTAGATCTTGTAACTGAAAGCATAATTCTGATTCTTGATACGATAATTAGATCACAGACTAAAAGAAATGAGGAAGAACATGTTCTGAATAATTTTCTGTTGGCACTGGCAAGAAAATAACTAACAAAGTATACATATATAATATTCAAGTGATGTATGCATGGGGTTCATAGTTGAGTAGAAAAAATGTTAAGTAAATATTGTGAACATGTCCGTAACCTCAAAGAAAAAAAAAGTATCGTTGAAAAGGATTAAGTTATCAGTTACAAAAACTTTAACATATTATCGATAGTATAGCATCATACTTGATATATTATGAACTAATTATAACCTTAAAAAGAATTCTGAATTGCCTAAACTAAGGTTAGGTTAGTATCTATAGTTCCAATCCAAGGGGCTTCTAAAAGCAACATAACGATATAAAATAAAAATACTAACTTAGCACAGTTTAGGGATGGTTTCGCTGTTGCAGCACGCACATCATTAGGCATTGATTTTCTCTTTCTCGATAGTAGATAAGTAGTACACACAGTGAATTGAAAAGGCGGTAATGAAATATATCAACACACTTCATGATCACATTCAGATTACACAACATCTTATACATGAAATATTGGTCGATATGACATATAGCAGAATACCCTCCAGTATCAACATTTTGACTCGAATTAGTGCAAGTAGAACCATGGAGTACGTAGTTCTTTGAACAACAATTGGTAGAAAAACAAATTAAACCAATATATTTTTTCAAATTTTCGTCGTATAACAAAAGAAATAATACGTTAGAAGGCAATATAATTGTGCACCTTGAACAAAAATGAAATAGCAAAAGAAATAAGCCCAATGAAGGCAAGAAAAAAATAGCTAAGGTTACGATGGCATGGACATCGAGTTGTAATGCAAATCAATAAAACTAAGCACAATGTTTAAGATTCCCTAGTGCTTCTCTCGTTTTCTCATTTTTCATTTCCTTCTATGGTCGTGTTCCTTTGAAATGATAAACATTTTAGAACACTATTTTCTTTGTCACTGAATTGAACCGAAAGGATGCATCTTAGGGAATTTTAGCAAGAACCATGCAAGTTCATGGTCAAATTAGATATAAAAGACAGCAAGGATCTAATTTGAGCAAGAACCATCTGAGCTTATACCTACAGTTTCAGATACCAAAAAAAAAAAAAATTATACATAAGGGGGATAAAGATACCTCGTCAAAAGATATACTTAATGCTTTGCATAGAGACAACAATATTATTATTTTAAGGCAATTGTGCCTGTAGATTGCGTGCCTATATAGTATGTGAAATAGAGTAAATGTGGAAAAAAAAATTATATCCCATCTAAGATAAGTTGACGTAGCATGAATGGTTCAATTATGATATGAAGATTGAATTCATTGGTCAAAGGTTAGTATCTAAATTTATATTGGAAGGATACTACAGATTAACGATCCTTGGTTTTTTGATAGATTACTGAATCCTGGTTGGCAAAGAAAATGACACACGTAGTGTATCAGGACAGCTAACACATTAGGATATTAGCTAGGTTATTAAATCAGGCTTATCAGCAGCAATCCAAAATCCCAATGAACCAAAATATTAAGATATTACTGTGGTCCCAGTGAACTCGCAATCTCCACACAATCTCCACATAACAAAAGAAAACCAAAAGATTAAAACATCCCAAAAGTGATTTTCCGGTGGATGCACTATTGTTTTTCTACCCTATAATATGTATGACGCTCTTCGTGTATAAGTAAACTATGTTGCTTGGCTAGTGCGGTCAAATTGTGTTACCTGTGATCCTAGTAGTTTGATTAGTGAATTGATTAATGTTGTTGTGATTGGGTATGTACCTACATATAAGGAAGTTCAACTGTATAATTATAAATTATAAATTGAAGCTAATGTAGAACTGGGAGTTTCTTAGCGTTTTATGTTGGTTTCCGTCTGTGGGAATCAAACCCATGACCCCAGAGCAGAACACCACGTGCTCTACCAACTGAGCTAAGACGACAAGTAATAGTAGCATTGGGGATTTTTCCATCATATGAAGATTATGAGAACCCTGGGATAAACGATTAAAATATAGAGATATGATAGGGATTCATGTTTAAGTCTATCGAATTCATTTTTTTTTTTAATTAACAGAATCGAACACTGATGTAATGTTGTGAATTCAGAACTAACACCATTATCATGAAACACATAAAATATGCACATGTACTCCTATAGATATTGCAGATGGGATTTCCATACCTATCAATCAAAGATAGGTAACGCTTTTATTCCCTTCCCTCTTCGTCATAGATGTTTTACACGCACTTCTGGAATTATTGAATTGTTCCTTATCTATCTTTTGGTGTCCTCGCCAGTCAATTAAATACCTATAAATGAAGCAAATTAATGATAAATGAGTTAATCTAACCTTAAATAAATCAATAAAATCTCACCCGTCAACAAAAACATGACAAAATTAAAATAATGCAAGAAGATATAACACACTGAAGGAAACACAGTAAGCAAAAGGGCTTCAAATTATGATAATGTCTTGTATCCATTTTAGCAAACTTTTACAGGATAGATCACCAATAAATGATTAGAAATCTCATTAAGGGCAATGTTTTGCCCAATATATATAGGAAGTTGCAACGGATCCAAAACAATATTGGCTAATGAAAACCATTTTACTCACATACAAATGAATAGAATAAGAAATTAAGGAAGAAAATATATATGAATAAGAAATTAACTATATTTGAATTCCGGTACCAGAATCTGTTGGTATTTGTGCAATATAAACAACGGAAAAAAAAAAAGAACACAAAAGATGGCCATATCAATATAATCCTTCAAAAATTAAGCAATGAAAAAAATTCCCCTTTCTACAATGAACATAATCACCAGCGACAATACATCAGATCTAAACATACAACACTAATCAAATACCTACTTTTGCATATACACTTCAAGTCGAAAACTAAATTTCAAAATATATATGCACACAAAATACAATTGATCTTTCAAGATAAACTAAACCCATGTGATTCAAACAAAAAAACTGTCACATTGTTTCCAAGATTGATGAAAATCACTTCATGTTCTTCAAAGTCTGTAAGAAATTATCTCGTTCTTCTTTGCTTAAACGTGAAACATAAGTGAAAACCCAAATAAAAATCCTCCTCATGTGCAAACCCCTAAATAATGCGTTCTTACTATATGTCAAACAATCTATAAAACATTGAATAACCTAATGCTGTCAACTGAAACATGTTATATTAACCAGAAAACCATATTTGTGCAATATAAACAACGGAAAAAATGGCCATATCAATATAAGCAATGAAAAAAAATTCCCAGACACAGATCTAAACATACAACACTAATCACAAATGTTACATTATTAGTTGGCTTATTTATTTTGAAAATAAGGTAAGTCGGGTTCCAAGTAACTCTTATTACTTCTGGCTCAGTGAGTCCAATACCTACTTTTGCATATACGGAGTCGAAAACTAAATTTCAAAGATCAAAATGATACCTATATCAGGCCAAACATCACTACTTAGAAAAGAGTATGAACCTTGACTAACCAAATAGAGAAGTATGGTACCGGAAAATGTGCCAGTCATAAGAATAAACAGTAAGTTGAAACCACCAAAATATATATTGTGCTAGTGAGAAACAATGTGGTACTGGGAAAGTGTAGAATGTGAAGTTTGATGCTAGTTCCTGCTGGTCTGTAAGACGATCAATGTTTTTCACCACTGGTCATCCAACACGGTGAATTGCAAGTTGGAGAGTTACAAACTGTCTTAAAAAGGATGGAATGATCATAAAATTATCAACTAAATAATTTGATATCAAGTTCTACTTTCAAACAAATAACATTAAGAATGTATCAAATAAAATACAAATAGAATTAAGTTGAGACAAACTATTCACTGAATGTCATAAGTCATAACCATGACTAAGTACACCTGAACCTTTTAATGATAATCCACAAAATATATGTTAAGATTGACATGAATAAACTACTTCAAGATTTAAGTCATAACCACGACTAAGTACACCTGAACCTTTTAATGATAATCCACAAAATATGTGTTAAGATTGACATGAATAAACTACTTCAATATGAAGGAGATATGTATAACTACTTTTTGTATACATGCACAACCAAAATTTGTGTTGTTGAGTTTATGACTTAAGATGGACCTTCTACACTGATCACAATTCCGCAAAGGTCTATCATAAATCTATACTTCAGTAAACACATAGGGAAAGCTGAAATTTTGTATACCAACTAAACCATAAGGATAACTATTTTCTCACCTAATCAATCAGGATGGCCTCCACAACATTGTTGTGCCTAGAATCCAAGCAAGTAGCTTCATATTCCTTCACGTAGTAAAATCTTTCTATCAGTGTTATTCTCTACCTTCTCAAGTGATATAGTCACAAAATATTAATCACATGGTCACATTAGCTTACTTAGAGATGTATCTAGCTAGAGCACTTTTTGCAATACCCTCTTAAGGACACAATGAGTTTCATCTAAAAATTATAACCATATTTGTTTTACATAAAAAGACAATTAATTTTTATCTAATTATAAATAAGACATGAAATTCAATCGGGATGATACATCTTAAAATAAAAATAAGCAATATCTTCTTTTATTTTAACAGTAGGAGGAATGGTATGTAATTCATGTTTAATTAGTCAGAACCCAGAACTCAAAACATAGACTATGCCATGCAAACATAAAAATCACATTGATGTCGTATCCTACTATCCTTGAAACTTAGAGGTGTAACATATAATATCAAGAAAATTAATGTCATAATATAACCATTACCTGTCCAAGCTCTATACATAATAACCAACCAAAATTTGGCATTGTAAGCCTTATTTGACACTACTTCTCATAATTTTCCAACCTACAATTCTGAAATGAAACATGATGAGCATGTGTTGCTAGTCAATGATTTTATTATAGTATTTTAAAGCTTCAGTAATGAGAAAATTGGGCATATTCAGTAGGTATCATTATTTCCAACATCACGTATACATTGAAGCCATATATACATTCAAGTAGATGCATTAAGCATTCTGGTAATATTCAAGTAGATGCATTAAGCACTAAATACTATGGTAATATGATGTTAAGCAGAAAAGAAAGATCGAAGTTCTATCATAGTATGTCGATAGATTTATAGTAAGTATGAAAATATTGATCATGCTTCTCCGATTAGGAGAAATCTGAAGCTATACTACTTGAATTCCTAATTCAGATGTCCGAAGTCTTGGTATTTCTGATTGCCATAACTTCTAGTAAAAGGAATGGCATTTATAATGTTGAAAAGGCTAGTTAAGATGAGAATCAAACGGGGTATCCCTATATTGAAGCCCGAACATTTCATTGCATGTTCTTCCGAAGCTCTAAATACCACTGGTACTGCATAATAGTTACACTTATATGAAACCTGAGATCATGTGACATAACTGTACATTTTAATGACTGGAACGGGCGAGGGTGCTCAGCCAGACATGAGTTTAAGAAAGGTCGTTAGACACTTCCTAGGGACCCGAAAGGATGCAATACTTCTCAGTTTAGGTTTTATCTTGATCCTCTATACCATCTTCGGTGCTCTTTGTTTGCACAAAACAAAATATTTAACATATGTGGTCCTAGTTATTGTTAAAATAATTTCCGTCTAGACAATTAGTAAAGATACATCTACTCTATGATCAAAGAAGGTAGGAAGAGTCTAGGTTAGCTTTCAGATCCGGCCATATTAAAATACTATAGGAGCAGCTGATACAGTGGTAAATTAACATTCTTTCAGAAATAAACTATATGTATGAGACCATACCATATTACTTCCTCAAAGCCAAAATGGAAATATGAAGCACGAACAAACTATGGTACGCAGTTTTGTCATTATCGTAATCGGTGCACATAACAGATCTAAAATATGAACATGATAAAGCAAAAGTTTGAATAGGTTGGCTTGGGAACCTGAGTTTTTAGCTTGAAGCTGTTACCATGGATGAATTGGTTATGAACACTTGAAATCCACCATGATATATCGAAAAAATCATTGTTGTGGAGGATGCAAACAAATGTCCAGACAATCAATACCTATATGTCCACAAAGAAACTGAGATCGGGGGAGGGCTAGCATGATAATGGAGGAAACAACAGCTCTCTATCGAACACAACAAAATAAAAAGATCAACAGAAAAATAAACAAAAATAACTTGTAAACTTTTGTTCTGCATATTAAGCCATTGTCCCGGGTCAACCAATCTGCAAAAACATGATTCAATTACCCTAAATTTGCAAAAACTCATTAACAAAAATTGAATAAAGAAAGAAATTAAATTAAAAAAAAAATCAATTCAACCCATATAAAATAGTAACTCATTAAATCGAAATAAAAACGAATCAAAAACCCTAGATTTCATATAAGAAATTAGAATTTCTAAGCAGATAACATAACAACCATTAAACTACTTCAATTGTTTAAATTAAACACTATAAAACTAGTCATAAAAACCCAAGGTGACCAAACTTGTGGTACAAAAACCCCATTCAAATGTTGGGATCCATTAAAACTCCATCTTAAACAAAATTGATACAAAAACCCCAAATTTCAAAATTGGTTTCATCAAATTCTATGATGTTTCATCAAATTTTATTTTGGTTTCATCAAAGTCTTTGGGGTTTTTGTGTTACTTTTGTTTTTATGGGGTTTTTGTGTTACTTTTGTTTTGATGGATTTTTGTGGATGAATAGTGACACCTTTGGGGTTATAACTTGCGGACTGAGTCATTGTTATGAAAAAACATAGAATTTGTGTCATGATAGCAAAAGCTATCAGACGGACGTCATTCAACGAGGACCCTCATCCGTCGGTTGGGATATTCCAGATGGATTTTTCCATTGGACGGCTAGGAAACTTGCGGTAAAGTTAAGTGGGTCGGTGTGGGTGAATTGGGTTTTGATTTCTGCTGACAATAACGAGAGATGGTTTTTTTTTTCTTCGCTGAACAATGGCAATCCATACAGAGATGAGAAGAAAGATGGAGACTTGGTTAATAAACCAGTTTGCTCTAATATTTGGCTTATTGGTGAGGGTCGTTTACTCAACAAAATAAAAAGATATTTCCCACTAATTAAATATAATATAGAGGTAGTAAGAGATCGTTCCCACGAAGAGTAATGCAATTGATATGTTATCTAAATCAGCGAAAATATAAAAGAAGGATAAAAAGAAAAAGATATTGAAGAAATCCTTCGCCGTTACTAACCGTTAACTCAACATTGTACCCGTTTATCTCTTTTTAGAAACAATTGTCACCAACCGTAGGAAAGAAGGTACGCTTAGCAATCCCCAAAAACTCCTTGCATCACCGGATACGGAAGCGCTCGACTACCGGATTCTATTCAAAAGAACCACCTTGACACGGAAGCGCTCGACTACAAGATGTAATTCCCAGAACGCATTAATATTTGTGAATTTAGGTTTGATCCCAACAGTAAAACTCGGTACGCTCGGTCCACTTACTGGTGTTGCCTTTACTCGCAATTGCTCCACAGAATCCATCCGTAAGGTCTTGCGATTTCTACTTGTGTAGGAGATGAGAGACAATTACGGGTCGACTCAACTCTCTACTAGCATTAGAATGATTAATAAACTAATCTGGTTGCGCACCCAAACCAATCTAGGAACCAATCATAAACCTTCGATATGGTAAAAACAATCCACAATGAATCAATTTAAAACTTGAAACAAACTTGCAAATAATTGAGCTTCACAATTAGAACTTTGAATTCATCCTTACAATATAAAAGAATAGAAAAGAGATAGTTCTCCCCCCTAAGGGGGAGAAAAACGGTGATAAGAATATATGTGTAAAGAAGATTAGTTTGAAATGTAAATTGAATTAAAAGAGTGCTTATTTGAAAATGTTTTGAACGGTGTTTAATGTATTTATATGCTTCAATTCATGTATAAAAGTTTCAATTATGTTTGGTATAAAAGTAAGTTAATAAAAAATATGCATAAGTCTCTTCCCGACCCGTAACGCTTCGAGTTCGGACCTCCATACGGGTTTGACCCTAGTCCAGAACGCGAGGTGTTACAAGTTGGTATCAGAGCTCTATGCTTTAGATCTTGAATGGGACCGTAGAATAAAATGTTTTTGTTGTATGTTGCTATGCATGCTTGTTTGGTTTGATTGGTCAATTACTCATTCCATGTTTTAAGTTGTATACTTGCTTTTGTGGAATTTTGAGATGATAAGCATATTCTAAATTTCGGGACGAAATTTCTTTAAGGGTGGTAGAATGTAATACCTGATATTTTTATTTATCATTCGGGTCGAGTTATACTCTTTATCTTGTTATTTAGGTTGTTGTTCCTTGGCCTTAGCCTAGGTGAGTTGCTTGAACTAGGAAAGCTATGGGTGGAAATAGAGTCACTTAATTTATTTTAGTAAATAAATAGATAAAATTAAGAGAAAATAAAAAGATAAACAAAATAATAAATTTGTATATTAGTGCTAGTTTTAATATTGTATTAATATGAGTTTTATAATTACAATTAAAACTAGGAGAGAGAGAGAGTTAAGAGGTTAGAAAAGAAAAGGATGGGAGAACAAGAAGGAGATGAAACTAGGTTTCTATTAGAGAAGAAAAGTAGGGATAATCAAGAGGAGTTTTTTTTAGAAATTGAGGTAGAATGCTAGATCCCCTTTCTCTTTATGTTTTTGTTATATACTTGATTTTGATTTTGTTAATTTAACATAGTTAGGTTTCTGGAAATTATTTGGGTAAATATGTGCATCCTATTGATGATCAGCCTTGTTATATTGATAGATTAGTAAATCCTGGTTAAAATTTAAGGATATATAACCACAGATTCATCGTTGAATGTTGATTTCTAAAATTTTTGTACAGTTTCGCTTTGTCTGTTCTTAGATGTGTTTCGGTAATCTTGGTGATATCAAAATGATTTGAGGTCTTAATAAAAGTTATGGATTCTTGTCTTATCTTTAATTGTGCCTTTAGTTTGCTAAATTTTAAATTAGTATGAATTTACTGTGAATATTTTGGTAAAATGATGTAATCTGCCCATATTTTAGAATGATCGCATAAAATCAATATATTTCATTTGGACCGTTGGTTTTCTGTAAATTTTGGATATGTCATATATAAATATGTGATAAATGTTCACCTACAATTTGAATATGATCGGATAGATGAATCATTATAAAACCTGTAATATGAATTTCTGCAGTTAGTGTGTTTGCTTAAATGGTTGAAAGAATTACGTCGTTAGTTGGGGTGTGAACTTATGACTTGTTGATGAAGTGGTTTGGAATATCAAAATGTATATTATGTGATATGATTGTTTGGATGGCGGTGCCCTACCGAGGATATACGGATAGGTGGGGCATGACCCAAGGATACTCGTGCAACAGTAGTGTGGATTTATAAATGAATGAATATATTCGTTTGAATGGCGGTGCCCGTACCGAGGATACACGGATAGGTGGGGAACGACCCAAGGATACTCGTGCAAGTGAGGTTGGCGGTCCTGTGCCGAGGATATACGGATAGGCGGGGCACGAACCGAGGATACTTGTGCATTTAAGAGGATTTGATAAATTGTGAGTTTAATTGATGAACATATATATAGTTAAACCCTTGAAGTTACACCGTAAACTCTAGTTGTATATATTCTCTTTAATTGGTTGGCATGTTTTAATGTATTTTGAGAAAGGGAATGCATTCTATTGAGCTGTCATCTCACCCCCAATTGTTTTCTTGTATTGTTTGAAATGTAAATTGAATTAAAAGAGTGCTTATTTAAAATGTTTTGAACGGTGTTTAATGTATTCATATGCTTCAATTCATGTATAAAAATTTCAATTATGTTTGGTATAAAAGTAAGTTAAAAAGAATAAATATATGCATAAGTCTCTTCCCGATCCGTAACGCTTCGAGTTCATACCTCCATATGGGTTTGAACCTAATCCGGAACGCGGGGTGTTACACTGTCTACCTGACCCGACATCAGAAGTAGTAGACCTTGATATGACTATATTCTGTAAGGAATTTGAATAATATATCAAAATCTGATGAGTGCCTATGTCTCTATTCATATTATATTGAAACTCAGGCTCCTAGATGAATTGTTCACCAGTATAGAGCCTAATAAGTATTTAAGCTCCTAGATGCATTACTCACTAATGCCATAGCCTGCTGAGTATCTATTCTATGCCATGTTCCCTAGTCGAACTCTTGATATTGACATGACATGACAATTAATGTTCGCTCGCAGCAGAGTAGCATGAATTTCTAGAAGTGTCAGGATTAAGATATGCATGGAAGTACTCAATTAGAGATACGCAAAGTTATGATATCCTCTGAAATATAATTAGTGATTTTGTATTAATGCTCAAAATTCATCAAAATTAACTGATTTTGTGGCAGCTCACAAAATTCAATTTTCCTAATCTAATTTTATCAATTTGCAAAAATTAGGTTTTGGGGCCTACGCAATGTCTCGAACTCTATTGGTCAAGAACAAACCTAGGAAATCTAGGAAATCAATCCATCATGGATCTAGTAGGAGCAAAATCCTATTAAGAATTGGAAAACAAGAAGGAACTGCGGCAAATAAAGGCATTAACAAAAGGGACACGGCCGCCACTTCGCTGGCCCGTTTGCTCTAGCTAGCGTCGCCATACCATTGGCCGGCCATTCCCACATTGCTGCATGCCGGCCCCTCTTTCCCATCTACCAATCAAATCGATCTAAATGCATAGCCCACACTTTTAATTAAAGTTGGAAGTTGTTTTTGCGCTGCGCAATAGCTTGATTCCTATTGGTCGATTTAACTAGGTTGAACGACATCCAAAAATTCACCCAAGGTTGGCCGAACATCTGGGAGCAACTCCTAAAGAATATGGACATGAGCTATATGCCAAAAGTTTCGTATGGATGTCTAGTACAACATACTAAAAAATCACATCAATCGGATTAAAGAGCTAAAAGATACATCTTAAAAGGCGAGCTAGTTCATGGCTGAAAACTAACAGAATTCCTCCTGAATTCTTCCTGAGTTTTACTGTCAGGCTATTTTCACCTCCTAAACGAGCTCCAAACCTAAGGTCGCATTTGGAAGCCTTGGTATCCTAGCCTAGGTTGGGTTATCTCTTAAATAACTGTATATTGTGTTTGTGTGGGTGATTATTCCATGTCAAGATAAGAATGGTATATCCTACCAAAATTTTAGGAGTCTAAAAAGGTGGGGGTTTGGAATTCCATGTAAAACCTGGAATACCTTAATCCTTTCCTGGGTTAGACAGTTGTTTTTATAACTACTTTTTTTATTTAATTTTTTTTTATGCTCAAAACCATAAATTTATATGGTTTAGATTTTTTACTTCATTTTTAATTAATTAGTTTAGCTTGTATTCAAGTCTATTGACAAACAACATACTACATTAACCCAACATGGAAAACAAACACCATTTAAAATAACCATTGCCATAATAGTCTTGGATGAACCAATGAATACCCTAACCTGGAAAACGTTTTCCTATCCAGCGTGGGAAGATAAGAAATTCTTTTCTGATAAGAATGGATGGGGGGATCATCAAAATCCGAGTTCATTTGAGAATTCTACAGCAGTTTAGGTACGAGCCCTATGTTATTTCAACCAATCAAAATTCTCCTAACCTGCGTCCAACATTCACAATTGCTAGTCAAAGTAGGCTAGTCACGCTGCCTACAAGGGTCTTAAATAAATTAGCGGAAACCAATAACTGCCGCAAATCATCTCAGCCACCCAACTTGGCTAGCCAATTTAACCGGTTAGATTTAATCTGGGTCAACCAATAGGATGTCAAAATGGCTACCAACCATCATTCTCCTATAGGTACCGACCACCACATCTTTTATGTACATGGATAGATCCTGGAAGATGATCCTAGATTGCCGTCCACAAGTCTCATGGCTTGACTTGTAACAAATGATCGCCCGCAGCCTAGCTTGCGCATGATTGGTCAAAATAGTTAGGTCTTGCAAGAAAGACCCACTCAGCAACGTGCTTCATATTATTCTACAAAATACTCGAGACATCAAACATGTCACAAACTGGGGGATGTTCATCAGGGTATTGGTTTGGCGGTTTACAGCGTGCGGCGTGCAAAATGCCCATTATGAGAAAGTGTCAGGAAAGGCGAACAGTTAGTTGCAGCAGAGAAATAGTGGGTGTAATCGACCATTCTTCCCCTCATAGTAGGGACGTGGTTTTCAATATTTTACACGATCCCCACTTCTCCATCACTCAACTACTTCCACTTCCTATGATATCAGGGTGCGTTCAACTATGACTTGTATAAATAGGTTTTTTCAATCTATTTCAAAAACATTAGTTATCAACACAAGTATCCATAAAAACACCAAGAACTTATAGCTTATATTGAGAAAGCAAGTTCTACATTTTGATACAAGTCATAAACAGCTAAACCTTCAGAGTTAACCATTCTGATCTCAAACACCTTCTTCGCTTCCCTCCCTAAGATCAACCATTTTCCTTCATTTTGTGACCGAAGCAAGACTGGAACGACCATTTCTTGGTTTTGGAAAGGATTGTACATATTGATCTCTCGAATCTAAAGTACTCCCGTGCAGTGCATTTGTTTAGGGTTTAGATTCGTTTCTCGGCGGCACACAAAAATTTACCGTTTCCAGCAGAATCAGTTTTTACCCTACTACACAAACGTAAAACTAACTTACGGTTAGGTAATGATGAACTCCTAACCGTAACTATAAATATTGGAAAAAACTAATCATAAATCAGTTACGGTTGGGTTTTGATTTTCGAAGCAAACCATAAATGGATTTCGGAAAATTTACGGTTGGGTTTCATGCAGACACAACCGTAACTCATTACTTTTGTTCACTTATAATTTTTGATCCGAAAATAGAGCAAGACACAATATTCAGTCCCGGAAAAACAGATAGTGGTGGGCCTAGTGGCTCAAGGTGATCACCAACCTTAGACGTAAAGATTTGGAGTTTAAATAAAAAGAATCACTTCTCAATACTAATCATCATCATCAAGTAAAAGGGCGTGGGTCCTATGTTTTTTTTTGAAGCATAATGGGTGACTCCTGTGGCGGAAATGATTAATCGACCGACACATAATCCCTATTTTGGTCCCGCATCTAATAGCCATTGCCATAATCGAGCGACACTCCTGTGGTTGAAGGGTTTGAAATTCTTGTTCTTGATCAATTGGACCTTCATTAATGATCGACGAATGTTGTTTATTGGAGGCACAACATTCTGAATCAACCTTCTTCTTCCCCATCTTTAACAATTGACAATTATAAGTTAATTGAAAATAATGAAATGTTTTCGACTGAAGAAAAAAAAAATGGTTTGTTTTCTAGGTTTAGGGAGATGGAGAAGACAAGGAGGGTAACTTAGACATTTGTAATTGCACTAAAGACACCCCCTAACCAACTTTTTAGCCACTAGAAATCCATGTGAAGCCCCTCTATTGGAAAGTGGAGCCCCTATAATAGGTTTCTTCTTTTTAGAGCATCTAAAAATGAACCCACATTGGGATACCCCTAGGGGATACAGAAAAAGACAAATAAACATATTATGAAGTAATATTAGATACCCCTATGTAAATATACTTTGTTATGACCAAATTATCCTTGAAGTCGGCATTGGAGAAAAATACATGTAATTTATTCCCAAAATCAGTTATTTGTTTTTAATTTGGGATTAATGGAACGGTATCGTTTCCAAAGATCTGTAATTTGTTTATGATATAGTGTTTGTTTATGACATTTTGTTTCTCAGTATGAAGCAAATTGAGTCTAAAGCTTATTTCTTTGCGGTGAGTATGGCCAAGGAAAAACAATGGAAAAAAAAACAAAAAAACAAAAAAGAGTTGGTAAAAAAGAGAGTCGACATAGTCTTCATCTTGAAGGTCATAACGAAATCTTCTGTTACATATTTTTAAATGGGAACATTAATTATATACCCCTAGTTTTCATACCCTACAAATATGCCCCAACTATATAATAAAATATACCCCTTCACCTTATCCACTTAAATATAGATTACATTAATACCCTCTATGTTAGAGCATAGCTTGGTTGAACCCACCAAATGTTGGTATGTCAAGTATGATTGTCATATTTTAGTATCAAAACTCATCTAGAGTCAATTGAATACTTACATAACAAGAGTGTTTGGTGTATCACGCAACGGTTAAGATACATCCATTTTACTAACTGGTGGTTAAGATCTTCCCTCCTCCTCTCAGATTTCATCTTATACTTTAAATCCAATGGTGGTCAACTATGTTAGTCAAAAACTTTATACCTGCCCCATTTCTCTTAAATTCCAACGCCATACTTCCCCACTTCCATTTACCTTCCATCTTTTTGTCTTCGGTGCTTCCTAAATTTTCTCCTTTCTGCAAACTCATATTCCATCAAAACGAAAACCCAAATTTTCTTCTAATGAAGGGCGTTAGATTAAAATGCCTCCGAAATGCATTTAGTTGTTTTTCTATATATCATCGATTGTATGTCTTCCCTCACTGATTCCTTTTCTTTTATTTTTGATAGAAATCTTTTTTATCAGGATTTTTTTCTTCTTTTTTTGTAACCGTATTCAAAAACGAGTCTCTGAATCTATTAGTACTATTAACACTGTAATTTTTTTTTTTGTTGGTCTTTCACAGACGATGAAGGAAAACCAACCAAAGCTTGAATAAACATAACTCGGAATTGATTGACTTTGGAGTGATAGGCAGCAACAAAATAACGTGATTGAAGAAATTCAGTATGGCTTTTTCTTCTTGAAACCCTATATTTATTGATTTTGGAGTAATAATTTCATCTGTATCTTTTAATTTTACCTTTTGGTCTCCTTAATAAAAAAATGATTGTGGGTTCAAAGAATCTAATGATGTTCTTCCGATTTGCAGGTTTTCTTTAAACTTTATCTTTTTCATCTCTTTAAAGGATCTCATTTTGAACTTTGGATTTACAGGGATTTTTTAGTTTCCTCCATATTCTTCTAAAGAAACAGAAATTATTTTCAATCTTTGGAATCATCATCTCTAACTGGTATGAACTACGACTTTTGTTCATTATGGATTACAGCGTGATCGAACATCCCCCAGACGGTTTTGGGAAAATTGTTATAATACAAAATCAATTTATCCCATCCATATTCGAATAACTCACTCCCGACTCCCGAGTTATTACTCATTGGAGGGGCCTTCATAGAAGTTTAAATGTCTGCGAGACATAGGTTAGTGATATCATTTCCCAGGTCTGGTGGTTGGAAATTCTAAGGCCTTCTTTTTTTGTTGTTTTATAAATCTAAAGCATTAGTTTTCTGTTGTTCTTATAAAATTTGTGGTAATGGAACTATTGTCCTTACTTGTACGGCCTTCACAATTATCCCTAACAAACTTTACAAATATCCCTGATGGCATAATTGAAATTTCATCTGAAATCATAATTTCCATAATGCCTCTTTTAACCTTTTTTATCCTGAACACTTCTTCTCTTCTTCATTTCTATCGAACTACTTAGACAGAAATCCATCGCTCCCACCACCATCTCCATCTTCATCTCTCCCACCAACTCCACAATTTCTATCACCACCACGACAACTAGCACCACCATCTCCGTCATGCCTTCCTTACTATCAACAGGTTACAAATTAATTTTCTATTATTAATTTCAGCTTCTTATAATTGTTCTTAATTTTCTTAGGTTAGAGATTGGTTTTGGAACCATATTCAGACAACGATCTATTTTTTTGGTTTTTAATTTTATAATTTTGTATTAAGATTTATGCTGATGATTACACTTTCAATTTTCAGATTTGGAAATTGATGATATGGGTTGAAAATCAATTTTAAAGGAAGATAAATGTAATCAATAATACCGATCGACATTATGATTAGATCGATAGGTAAACGATTCATTAGGTGTTTACTTTATTTGGATGTTTTTGTTGTGGTGGTGGTAGGTGTACTTGCATCGAAGTAAAAGGTGGTGGTTGTGTCTTTGCAGCAGTGATGGTAGTGGTTTGTGGAGGTGATGGTGGTGGATTTTCTTTGTAGTAGTGAGGGTGTTGGTGTTCGTGATAATAGCAAAAACGAGCAAAGATTTCAGTTGAACTAGTGGTCAGCTTTCCTTTTTTTTTTTTTTTTTTTTTTTTGTCTTACGATTATGTAAGTTCTCTACTGGAAAACCTTGTTTTGGTGTTATTAATGTTCAGTGAAGTGCTCTTTCCAATTCCTGGGGCCAAAATAGAGAGTATAAAATTACAAACACGGATAATGATTACAAATGGGTCTAACATCATTAGAGCTAGCACTATGGTGGTAGCTATCCCTTCCCTATCCCTCAAATAAAGGGAAGGGATGGCACACGAAAGGAAACTCTGCTATGGTGCCTAGCTATTCCTTCCCTACACTATTCGCGGACCCAGCCCGCGTATGAATAGTGCAGAACGGGAACCGAGTCCGCGTATTAGTCAACTCGTTGACTTGACCAAATACGCGGATTGAGTCCCCGTTTGATAGGTTTTACCACTCAGGAGCGCAGCAGACGACCATTTCTTATTTTCTTCCTCTTCTTCTCCATTTTTCTCCACCTCTTCTCCCAATCGATTTGAAGACCTTCCCGTATGTTTGTGGAGCTATAATTCATTGGGTATGTTCATTAGTATCCCGTGAAGCATTTGCCTTTATCAATTTCTTGTTTCATCAAAAAAATCATCTAAGGTGAGTTATTTAAAATTTAGGGTTTAATTTTTTTTTGAATTTGATTTTAATCGAATTTGAGATGTTGGGTTGTTTTAATGCGTCATTGATTGTTGTTTCATAGTTGTGGACATTGTTGATTGATTTAATGATTTTTTGAAGAATTTTTGAAATATGGTGTTGTGTATGAATGAATTTTTATATGTATAAGATAGTGTAATTGATGATTTGGGATTGTATAATGATTAAGAGCATATGTATTATGTATATGTCACATTGGTGTGAAATTGATGAATGTTTTGGTATTGAAGAATGATTAAATGTATATGGATATGGTATCATGTTTGATGATTTTTGATTTTGGTAGACAATGTGGTTAATATGTAACATACATGATTCATGATTGTTTTGTGATGATTTTTGTGTACATGATTTTACCACTATTTTTGTATAGTTGTTAATAACAACGTTTAATTTTACAGCCATGGTTTTGGGATTATTTTCGATGTCTATTTCCCTATACAAAGGCTGAAAATGAAAACATGGATCCGTGGCCGGCTGGTAGGTTATATGATGATTCCCAACGAGAAAGGAAAAGAGGCAGACAAAGAGATTCAGGTACCCATTCTATGACTATTGTTCGTAACCAAATTGATAACTTTGCATTCGATTACGATAATCGTCGCCATGGGAGGAGAGTCAATGGAGAAATAAACCCGAGGTGGAAGAGGCAAAATGAATCTCGAATAACGTAGGGTTTTTTACGATCCATTTGGTCACAGCGTCCTGTACCTGGGCGAACGATGTCTCAAACAAGTTCTGGGATTGACCGTAATACCGTGAAACCCTCCTGATTCAATAATAGATATCACTAATGCATATTTGTACATGGACCAGAATCTTAATAGCCTACACTTTTGTGAAGTGTCTGATCGACAATACAAGTTATGGTGGAAGAAGAAGTCAATAGGGAAGTATAGGGGTGTAATTGTACATGAAGCAAACAAGGATTTGTATGGCACCCAAGATAACGATGCGTATGTACGCCGACCGGCCCCGCAACGACAAAGCACATACACATAAGAGTTGGTGCCCGTCGACCGTCATCTCTTCCCATATCCACCAAGCCAAACGACGGCTAAGATATGTGGCCCCGACTTTCAGGCCTCTGAGGTACCAGTTGGAATGGAGTATTTGGGAATGTTTCCTAAATCCAACTATGATGTCTGCTTGGGTACACCTGTGAGTATAATATAACCTTTAATTCCAATATATTTGACTTGTGAAAAAGAATTATACTCACGTCCTTCCTTGTTGTTTACAGGAGATGTGGCGCGATGCTTATGTGGACATGGAACAAAAATACAAGGCTACACAACAACATTATTATGACTACACAGCAGAGCTGCAACACCAAATCAAATACGGTGAACCACCCCGTATGAGATTTGTGAAACCATATGAAGCCACATATACATGCGAGTCATCTAGCCAAGGCCAGTCTCTGGATTCGGGACCGTCGACCAATTCTTTTGTTCCAAATAGTCAAGAAGAACCTTAGGTCAAAATCCTTCTAAGCCATTAAACCAAAGTACAACCTCGTACCAACATCAGGGTAGTGGCCCTTTTCCCTGATTTGATGTGTAAAAGGGCTAGTATTTAAATTTCTTAACATAACTTATTTTACAATATAATGGCTACTTAAGACTTTCCTTACTTTCTTCTATATTTTACTGTATAACGTCATTATTTTGGGCTTATAACGGCTACTTTTACTGTATAACGGCTTTTTTTTTTATCATTCCTCTCATCATATCTCTATAAATATCAAATCACTTTCCAAAGTGAACCTATCCCAACTATCTTTCATACCTTAGTTTTATAAAAATGGTGAGATTCAGCAAAGAAGAAGATGTTGCTCTTACGCAAGCATGGATTGAAGCAACCAACAATATTGTTAACGTAGTTCAGGCGTCGTGCAACCAATTCTGGAAGAATGTTTTTGAAATTTTTGATAACATATCCGAAAATCCAAACGCTAGACAAAGGGGAGGTGTTAGATCTAGGTGGAGCAAGATGAACGAGGAGATCAGGATTTTTGTGACTATTCAGGCCGATGTTAACATACGCAACCCTGGAATGGCATATGAAGAAAGGGTAAATAAGTTTTACACAATTCTTTCACTTTGAAGTAAATCAAACTACTTAAGCTAATTTTAATTTATGAAATTTCAGATAAGTGCTGCTCGCTTAGGCTTTCTTAACCAGACAGGCGACAATTTTCCTCATGATGAATGTTATCAGCTGTTAAAAGCGGTTTACGATAGTTACAATCCAGACCAAATGTAGCTACATCGCCTATGTGTTTTAGCATTAGATGTTAATCAAGTCTTCGGAACAACAATCCTGAGGAATGATTGAATTTGAATGTTTTATCTTATATTTATGTAATTTTCTGTATTTCTGTGTGTGTTTCAACATCAGATGTTAATCAAGTCTTCGGAACAACAATCCTGAAGAATGATTGAATTTGAATGTTTTATCTTATATTTATGTAATTTTCTGTATTTCTGTGTGTGTTTAAGCATAATGTTAATCAAGTTTCCGGAAATATAGCCGTTTGTTGTTTGAAGATAGTTAACACAATTGTGAATATCCCTCAAAGATATCCGTTATAAATTACCAGTTAAAAACTAGCCGTTGCGATATAAATTCACAATTTATAATAGGCATTTAAAGTGGTCGTTGGAATTTAGCCGTTGGGAATTAGCCGTTACGAAAGATCCGTTGGAATAACTTAATTTTATTCAAATTATCGTAATTAGAAATACATATATAATTGTTACAAATACAACTTTACTTAAATTAACTACACTACCGAAAAAGAAATACAACGTTACTTAAAATAAATTATAATTAAACTAATCTATTACAAATTGGAAGGATTACAAGAACTTAAATAAGACATTAATTAAAACGAATAAACACCTAAGCGAAGCTATTAAAAATGGAACGGATTATCTTGTTGCCTTTGCATCTGCCTGGCCAGTATGGCATTCTGTTGATATTCAAAGTACTTTTTTGACTTTGGAGTCATCTTTTCGAGATCCATTTGCATTATTTCCCTTTCTTCTTTCATTCGAGCTGCCTCAATTTGTTGTTGAGTTGTGTCTACCAACCTTTCCATAATTTGGTTTTGTTGTATCTGACGGGGTGGGATAATCGATCGGGATTCTTTTAGATAATCAACAAGTTTACTGCCCGCGTCGCTCATCTGAGAGTCTTGCGAGGATGGTGTGTCGGGTTTATTTTTCGAAACCCGCTTTTTCATAATTTCCGCATTTTTCCCTGCTTTGGAAAAGCGTTTATCTCCTGTAAATCCACCTGAAGATGTTCCAGGTATATTCATTGGGCTCGCAGTACGGGTATATCCTGGTGCAAAAGGGATACCGCAAGGGATGTTATTTTCAAAAGGATTTTCGACAAATTGGTTTGACGGGGGATTTTGGGAACTAGAGGGTGGGGAATAAACATATTAGAGAAATTTTCATTCATTTGAGATGAATGAGGGTTAAAATCTTGTTCCATATCTTCAGTTGCACCGACTGCTACAATTGGAACATCTTTAAGCATCTCATACTCATCATCTCGTTCAATTTTTTTTTCGGTATATGTCAACATATAAGCTTTTTGCAATTATGATCTACATCAATGTAAAGATACCGTAAATAACATATTAGTAAATTATAATGTTTATACAAACAACATATACAAAAAAAAAAATATTTAAATTACATACCCGATTAATTGAGTCAGTGCCCGGATTAGCGACTGTAGCTCTTACAACACAACCGGAAAAGTTATCCACTTCACTCTTGATTTTGCTAAACCGATTACGAAAGCTTTTTTGCGTACGACCGTATCGATTTCCACCACAAGCTTTGACAAATTTATTAAAAAGCACTGCCCAAAACTATTCCTTATCATCATAATTGCTATAACCAACCGCAAGGTACTGAGTAATAAGGTGATGATTTTCTAAAACACTAAATCTCGTTCTTTGTTTCCTTTTTTGGCTTTGAGTCTCATCCATTGATAAGCAAAACAAAATTTACAAATATTACTTAAAAAATAATAAAATTGGAAAGATTTTAGTGAAGAAATCAATTTGTGTAGGAAGAAGAAATTGATTTGGTGTGCTTTGAGTAGATAATTAGATTGGTATTTATAGGGGATTTTGAAAAAATGGCCGTTGGGATCCGACGGCGTACAAAACAGAGCCATTATTAGTGATGGATGGTTAGGATCGGGTGTGAGAGAGGTGTAAACCAAAAAGGTCAAACAAATATTATTTGTCGAAACGGGAACTTAGTCCGCGTACAGAATGTTGCGCGGACTGAGTACGCGTATCAACGGCTTTACGCGGACTGAGTCCGCGTAAAGTGAAAAAGCATACGTGGACTAAGTCCCCGTGTGATTTCCTTTCCCTACAAGGATGAACAGATCTGTTCACCCGTGTAGGGATGGTGGTCTCTATCCCTACTCGTGTAGGGATATGGGAGACCATAGTGGTTGGATTTTTGGCATTTTAAGGGAAATGGAGGGATAGGGAAGGGAAATGATGCACCATAGTGCTAGCTCTTATAGTAGAAGGACATCTTAATGTGCTAGTTATGTTTGTTTATACTAGTATCATTTCAGTTCATGAATTCATTATTTTGTCATTACTTGCAATAATTAGTGGGAGTTGAATGCCTTCTCTTAACTAAGGAGATAAACTATTTGGTTCTTTTCACAATTGGATCCTCCTCCAGCAAGAACTGGTTCAGGACAGTCAAGGAAGGTATGTAACTTTACCATTTGCTGACTAAATTGGATATATACCTCTTTGTAATTAAGGGTAACAAATTTTATATGTTTGCATAAAACATTACTATTATTAAGGGTGGTGGTGGTAGCGGGCATCTTCATTGTAAAAAATCTTTTTGAACTTCAGTTTTTATGGGATTAACTATTGTTGTTGACGCCATTTTTCAGGTTGGTTATAATGACACTATTATAATTGTATTTGTATTGGATGTTTTTGATGGTGGTGGAAGGTATAGTTGTAGTGGTGGTTGTTTGTGTTTGCGGCAATGGTGGTGGATGTTCCAACATAGTGTTGGTGTTTGTTGTTATGGTGACCGCATTTCCTTGGATTAGTATAATTATGCTTGTAGTTGTTTAAATGCTTGGATTTCGTAGATGTAAATTCTTCAAATGTTGAATTTGTGGTGCAATAGTAGCATGACTGACTCCATGTCAGATGATGCGTGTTCGACTCACGCCAAATTCACTCATTCGTATGTCATTTTTTGGGGTTAAATTTGGTTGTTGACTCCACTTACATGGATCAACTACTGTTGTTGATCCCCTAAATTGGATCAACTTCTATTGTTGATCCCTGAAAAAGCGGGGGTCTAACAACCACACCCAATATTCCGATTAGCAATCTGTATGGACTAACTCCGAGTTTCTTTCTAGAGAATCAACTAGACAGTCAGACTCAATCTAGATAGAAATATCTCAAGGAGTTATTATCTCTCTCTTGTTTTGATTTACTCAAGCTAATAGAAATTAACGAGTCTTTAATCAAATACAAGGAATAACTTGGATGGTACCAAAGACCAATATCCAAGTGTCAATCAATGTAAATCAACAACCAAATATTGGATATTCTAATTGATTGATCTTCAACGCTCAGCCTGTATTATTTAAATTATAAAGATAAACAATATAATGTGGAAAATGAAATAACACAAACACCAGAATTTTGTTAACGAGGAAACCGCAAATGCAGAAAAACCTCGGGACCTAGTCCAGATTATACATACACTGTATTAAGCCGCTACAGACACTAGCCTACTCCAAGCTAACTTCGGTTTGGACTGTAGTTGAACACCAATCAATCTCACACTGATCCAAGGTACAGTTATGCTCCTACGCCTCTGATCCCAGTAGGATACTACGTACTTGATTCCCTTAGATAATCTCACCCACAACTAAGATTTGCTACGACCCAAAGTCAAAGACTTTAATAAACAAATCTGTATCACACAGAAAAGTCTACGGTAATAGATAAATCTGTCTCCCACGAATATACCTACGAGTTTTGTTCTTTCTTTTGATAAATAAAGGTGAATAAGAACCAATTGATAAACCAGACTCATATTCCCGAAGAACAGTTCAATATTATCAATCACCTCACAATAGTCTTAATCGACGCAACGAAAAAAGATATTGTGGAATCACAAACGATGAGACGAATATGTTTGTGATTACTTTTTATCTTTCCTATCGGAGATAGAAATATCAAGCCAAATATTACAATTGTATTCGTACGATAGAAACATCAAGATCAGATCACACAACTACAATAGAAGTAGTATCGGTCTGGCTTCACAATCCCAATGAAGTCTTTAAGTTGTTAACCTGGTTTAGAAGAAGAAACCAAAGGTTAAAGGAGAATCGACTCTATCTATGCAACTAGTATCACACATAAGGTGTGGGGATTATGTTTCCAAGTTGCTAGAGTTCTCCCTTATATAGTCTTTCAAATCAGGGTTTGCAATCAATGTTAGCTTAGTAACGAAGCACTCAATATTCACCGTTAGATGAAAACCTGATTAGATTCAAGCTAATATTGATCAACCGTTAGATCGAAAACATAGCTTGTTATACATACATGAAATGCACATTTGTAGGATTGTGAAAACCGTACCCAAACTTGTACATTAGTTGGTTCAAAAATAGTTAACCAAATGGTTATCCATATGTTAACTTTCATATAAACCATTTTCTTCTTCACCATAACTAGTTCAAATGACTCAAATGAATTAGTTAAAGAGTTATTCAATTGCAAGGAAATCTCATGTACTACACAAGATACAATTGAAGCAAAAACGATTTGATTCACTCGAATCGGTTCATGAACTATATAGCCACGGGTTTCAATAACATTCCTTGGTTTATAAAGATAAGTTCACAAACATCGTTTTTAGACATAACCTACTCAAGTTCGCGGATTGAAGCTCACGCACTTCTCCGGTTCTCTTGATCAACAAAGTTTGCAAACTTTGGTTCAAGGAATAAGGACTTATACATATATGTGTTTCCACAACAATGCTTATATCCTCCATTGGTGATATAGTCTAAACTCTCATTTCAATCAATGAAACATTCTCAGGGGACGTTATATAGGTGTTATTCACAAACCATTTTTCTTCAGAGCAATTTTCAAAGTGATTGAAACTTAACATGACTTTCGTCACTAGGTAAAGATGAACTTGGCTAAAGAGAAAGCTTTACCAACACATATTTCGAGAAATAGATTGGCGAGGTATACTCGGATCGAAATACCAAATGTGTATAATCTTAGTCTATACAACAAAACGACTTTTGTCTCAAGATAGGAGATAAATAAACTTTTGAGTACTAGATAAGTTCAAGCCTCCATATACCTTTTAGTCGATGAAGATCCACCAGTTCCTTGAGTAGTCCTTCGTCTTGTATGATTATTCCCATGGAGTTCTTGAGCTCAACTACACTTTCGATCCTAGTCCGAGACCTTAGCTATAGTAGACTAGAAATCAATACTTATAGTTTTGATCACTAACATTGACAAACATGCTTGAGATAGCAACACATGAGAGTTCGACCGAGCAATGCTCTAACAATCCCTTTTTTTTTATCAACTATTGTTGTCGATCCCCTAAGTTGGATCAACTTCTACTGTTGATCCATTCATTTTTTTGGATCAACTATTGCTGTTGATCCCCTAAGTTGGATCAACTTCTATTGCTGATTATATTTTTATTTGGATCAATTACTGTTATTGATATAAAATATCTAAACTAGTGGTGGTGGTGGTGGCGGCGGCGGCAGATGTTGGTGGCGTCGGATTGATGGAAGCGTCAGTGGCACCGGCGGTGGATTAGTGGTGGTGGCGTCGGCGGTGGCGTCAGTGGTGGTGCAATGGTAGTGGTGACGTCAGTCGTGGTGGCGAACTGGTGGTGGCGTACTGGTTGTGGTGGTGGTGGACTGGTGGTGGTGGAGTCAGTGGTGGTAGCGGACTAGTGGTGGTGGAGTCAGTGGTGGTGCAATGGTGGTGGAGTGGTGGTGGAAGTTGGTAGGTGGTGGTCGTTGAAGGTTAGTGGTGGAATGGTAGTTGAATGTTGGTGGTGAGATTATTAAGATAATCTAATATTAAATGGATAAGGTTATTAAAAAGTAGGGACATATTTATTGTTATATAAGGATATATTTACTGGGTTTCAAAAGTAAGGAAATTTAAATAATGTACCCACCAATGTAGTTTACAATTATTGGTTTTGTCTCTGAAAACCAAAATGAAAATCACTTTCAGTCGATTTCTCTCTCTTGGCGATTTTTTTCGCGATGCTACAGTAACTAAAAATTGATTCTTGTTTCCAACGGAAATTTATTTGATTCTTGTTTTTTGGTGATTCTCGTCTACATTATGATTCTTGTTTTTCGGTGATCCTCGGCTACATTGTGATTCTCGTATACGTTGTGATTCTCGGCTACATTGTGATTCTTGTTTCTGTGTTTCTTCTCAAGTTTTTCTTCTCGAGTGTTTCTTCTCAAGGTGCTAGTATTTGTGTTGTTCTGGTCTGAACATTGGTTTTAGATTCAAGACAGTAATAGGTCAGATGGGTTTCTCTTGATTTTATCTTAGCAGTGACGAAAACATTTTTAGGTGTTGGTTGTGTCTTCTTAATCAAGCTTTTTTTTTCTTTCTTTTTTTTGGCACGAAAGGTGTTTGTGTAAACTACACAACAAGAGTTCCAGTAGTTTATTTCATTTTTCACAAGATTACGTCAATGTGAAACTCGACATTCTTACAGAGCCAAGGTGTTTCCAGGGATCCAAATCAGCTTTCTTCCACCTATTTTCATTGCCCATTCAGAGGATTTGATGGTTGCAAGAATGGTACGGGTGGAAGAGGTTTGGGAAAAGCTTATTTGATTTAGCATCTTAGAGATAAACACTTTGTTTATGGTAAGGAGAACGAACGTTGCAGACATCAGATAACTATAAATCGTGAAGTCTACAAAACATGGGAAGACGTCCTCTCTCAACTTCTAATGTGGTTATGCACGAAATGCATGCTTCTTTGTGCCTGGAGAAGACCATGTAAATCTCATGCTGGAGATGGCTTACTCGGCCCATTTAATAGCACAGACGCTCACTTGTTGGTTAATGGAATTATGTGTCCTCCTCCAACCACTGACAACATTGCAGATGATAATGATGCTCCTTTGCTTCCTTGCTTTAATGTGGAACTGCTCGACAAAGTGTTTCAGCAACAGATTCAAACTGTCAAAAATATTCCTCCAAAGTGTAAATTGCAGTTCTCAAAAGTTTTGAAGTATGCGCTTGATAAGGTACGTGCAAATCCTGGTGAAGTTTCTGTGTGGATACAATTGTTGTTGTTACCTGTTTGTATTCTACACTTACACATCCCCAAAAGAAGTAGTGAGGAAAAATCTGGCAACCGAAGGACTTTACAGATTAAATCAATCAATCAATCTATTGTGCAATGGTATGTGCCTGACGGTTGCATTCAATTAGTCCAAAAATTGCTCCTTGAACACACTCAGCATAAAAACAAGCAACGCAGGAAAAACAACAATCAGGAGGCTCTTAACTTGAGCATATGTAGAAATAAAATACGTAATGGGCTTTTCACTGCAGCTATAAAAGTCCTCACTTCGAATGGCATTGCTACTGATGAGGAGGATACTTTGAAAATATTGATTGATAAGCACCCGTTTGCCCCTCCACCTGACATACCTTCTAGTCCCAGTATGGTAAACAGTGTTGTTTATTCAAATGAGATCATTCTTGGTAGGATAATAAGCTTCCCCAAAGGCACATCTTGTGGGAGAGATGGTTTGAGGGTTCAACATCTAATCGATGCCCTAAATGGACCTGCTGCTGTGGTGGATGATGGTTTACTCACCTCCATAAAAGGTGTAGTAAACATATGGTTCGATGGCAGGTGTCCATCGTCTTTGGGAAAATTTATGGCGAGCGCACCTCTTACACCCTTGCTCAAACCGGATGGGGGAATTCATCCGATAGCTGTTGTGACAGTGTGGAGGAGATTAGTATCCAAGGTAGCTGCCCAAGATGTAGGAAAGGATATGTGCACTTACCTCAAAGATTTCCAGTTTGGTGTAGGAGTACCATGTGGAGGGGAAGCCATCTTACATTCGGTTAACAGGATTCTACAACAGAAAGGTAATTCTTCCACTATGAATATGCTACTAGTTGATTTCAGCAACGCCTTCAACATGGTCAGTAGGTCTGCTATGTTACAAGAAGTGAGAACGCATTGTCCCTCAATCTCTAAGTGGGTGGATTTTTGTTACTCTAAGCCTCCTAAACTGTACTACAATGATTCCACATTGTCATCTGGCCAAGGGGTTCAACAAGGTGATCCTCTTGCTCCCCTTCTTTTTTCTCTCACTCTACACCCTTTGGTCAAGAGGATTGAAACAGAATGCAATTTGGATTTACATGCTTGGTACTTGGATGATGACACGATAATTGGAGACACTTTAATGGTTTCTAAATCTCTGAACATCATCAAAAATGAAGGTAGCAGTCTGGGTCTTAATCTTAACATCGCCAAGACAGAGATATTCTGGCCTACGATGGATATACGATATCATGACAGGGACGTCTTTTCTGCCCAAATTTTCTGACCAACTAAGGGGGTAAAGCTTTTAGGGGGGCCTGTAAGCTTAGAACATGAGTTCTGCAGCAGCATGATCAAGAGTAGAGTGGTCAAAACTAACAATTTAATGGACGCCGTTAGGAAGCTAGATGATCCCCAAAGTGAATTGTTATTGTTGCGTAGTTGTGCTGGAGTCTCTCGTCTGTATTTATATATGAGAACCACCAGGCCGGATTTTTTCATAGATGCTCAAGTTATTTTTGATGCTCACCTGTCGTTACATCTGCGGCACATTGTTACTAATGACGGGCCTGGTATGGGGTTGATGCAGTACCGTATGTATTCTCTACCCCTCAGTTTGGGTGGTTTAGGTATCTACTTCATGGCTGATGCTATAAACTATTGCTACTTGGCATCTTGCATACAGATTCAGCCACTTCAGATCAACATCCTTCGTAATGCTCAACTGCAGGGCCCTAATCACAACATGCAGCGCGCCATAGAGCTTTTCTCCAGCATATGTGGTCCGGACGTCAACATCGAGCTTACTGCCCCACATCCCATGAAGACCTTGGCAGTGATTTACTTTGATGTTGTCATGAAGGATTTGCCGGTTAAATTTTCCATGTCCTCTCGAGATTGTGCTATTTGGGAGTGCAATAAAGATATCCACGCACAAGACTACCTTAAGGCTATTCCTATCGAGGGGCTTAATTAGAGGGTTGGGGCTCAGGAATTTGGAGTAGTTTTACGGTATAGGCTTGGTATACCTCTTTTTGTGGAAGGTAGCCTTTGTGCTTTTTGCAAGAGGGATATGGATTGTTATGGGGATCATGCCTTACATTGCGCACATGAGGTAGGCATCAAATTTCGTCACGATCTCGTGCGTGACATATTTGCAGATATGTGTTTTCGTGCAGGGGTGCCGGCTAGAAAAGAAGTAGATCTGGGTTTGTTGGCGGATGATGGGGGTTCTCTCCGCCCGACTGATATTTTAGTCCTTAATTGGGAAAATGGGCATGACAAGTGTTTGGATGTAACCGGTGTTTCACCATTCACCGGAGGAGGGGTGCACACATTTCGTCCAGGGTTAGCACTGAATAGGGCAGTTAAACGCAAGCATAAGAAATATTTGGAAAAATTCTTAGCCCATGGTTACAACTTCGGTACTTTAGCTTTTACTACTTTTGGTGAACTTTGCACTGAAACAATGGATTTCTTGAAAAGGCTTAATAATCAACTATCTAGATTTGATGTTAGTGCCAAGAAATGCAACTATTTCTTTCATAGATTAGGAATAGCAATTCAAAAAGGGGTTGGAGCTCAGCTTGTCGCTAGGCTGACAACTAGTTAATTGTAGTCCAATTTGTCTTTGTTTCCATAATCCATTATTGATTTGGTTTATGATACCAATGTAAATTTCAGAAATTATTTATGGGAATTAAACTTTTGTGCTTTTATGAGCATAAATGATCTTTTTTACATGCGATCCTAATGAGTGTCAACTGCAAGGTGTCGAGAATTTATACTTTGCTGTCGTCCAAAGAATGGGAGAAGCAAAATCAGCACATTCTAAAGTTTGGTGGCAGTACTCCAACCTGCGAGTAATGTCTTTGTTTTTCTGAAAGAGTTGCATGTGTTGATTTTTGCAGCTGAACTGTAGAACTATCTAATAGAATAATATTATATTTCAATTTTATACAATGACTTTGTTCCGATGTTGTCGGATATGCAATTTGGTCTTCAATATTTTCATGCAAAAAATAATTTTTTTTGGTATGTTATAGAATTAACATCGACTTTATTAGACTAGGTTTTGTATAAAGTCTTTGTATGTCGTCAATGTTACTGTATGGAAATAATGAGGTGAGTGTTTCCATTCAATTGACTAAGAAGATTGTGAATGGTAATGACAAGGCAGTTGTTCATAGAGATCGTAAATGGTAGTCGCGAAGGCGGTTTAATCAGTCAACCTTTTAATATTTTCTATTAAACGGTAGTGATTGGAGCATTCATCCAATTGTATTCCTTATTGGTCTCTACTTACAGGCTTTACGGTTTTAGGAACTTAAGTTTAATCATAAGAACTACCAACAATTGGAATTTCAACTGCAAATCTGTGTAGCAGAAAACTGAGAGTAGTGCAGAGAATGTTAAGATTGCATACTTAATGCCCTAACTGTTTTTGTTTCCTGATACTAACTTTCTACTTCTTCTTATTCCCCAGGAAAACACAAAGCGAGATTCGATTTTGGGATAATTGGATGCTTCTATATTGTCTGTTTCTTACTCCCCAACGTATATTACATGTATTATTTTGTCTGAATTGCAATATTATTGGGACTTTGGTTAAGAATGGTATGAAGCTCTGAGGAGATATAAAGGTATGGAAAAATATTTTGAAATTGTTAGGAATGAAGAAAGAATTTGATTTTGCAAATATGAAATTTGAGTTGAAGAATGTTAAAATAAAATAAAATAAATAAATGCTGAAGCGACATTTATAACCTACATTTATATATAATTTCAGTTTCTCTTTCATTTGATTGAACTATTGGATTGGTTTTATGCTCGGATTCATTTTATTTTTTAAAAGTTAAGGGATTGTATGACTATTTTTGGTTGCTGTAATTGCAGAATATATCTTGGAGGAAAGACCCAAACCTTAAATGCTAGAGTACATAATGTTGAAGAAAATGAGAAGTTTTTTTTTTTTTTTTGAAGCATGGAAAAGGAAAAGTTAATTGAGGAGATAGACAATAAGATTCATTCGCGTTATGGCACGGGTTATTTCTATGGATCTGCAAACAAATGTTATCAAGCTACTTTTAATTAGCAGATCAATTGTAAGACTATTAGTTCTCTAATTCACTAGAAATTCACCTTTATCATTGGTAGAACTATTAAAGTCTCAATACCAGCCGGAATCATCTCAATTGTACACATTTAAGGGAATAATACTTTTGAATTACAAGATCCATACCTCAATAAGACTGTAAGCCAATGCACATATTTTTCTTATTTGTTGTTGTTTTTCTCTTTGTACTTTTTTCTTACTTTGTTCTTGGGTGGCGAGTTTTAGTTCCAGTTGTGACTTTATGAATTTTGCTAAGAATGGTGTGTGCTTGCATTGTGATGCCAAGTTTCTAAAAATATAACTGCATCCAGGAGACATGTTATATGACCCATTTCATCTTTATTTCATCTTTGTGAAGCTGTATAGCTTCTGGAAGACTACAACTCATCAAAAAGAATATATGAACTCAGAAAAGGTAAGAATTTTGAAGTTTTAGATCTTTGATCTTTTTAATATCAGTGAATAATATATTTTGATTCATTTATTCGTGCGAATAGTGTACTCATCTACCATTCTAACAGAGAGACATGACCAATTATTTTGTGAAGTGTAGGATATGACCAATTATTCTATCAGAGACATGACCATTCTAACAGATCAAAAATGACCAATTATTTTGTGAAGTGTAGGATATGACCAATTATTCTATCAGAGACATGACCATTCTAACATATCAAAACTTGTATTTTTGTTAAACCAATAAATTTTTCTTCTCTCTCTGGACAACCAATACAGAAGGGTCTTCAGACTAGCCAGTCTTGCTCAAAATAATCACTCCAGTCTCTGCAACCAATCATTCTCCGGATAAGTTCATGTTTACTCATAGCAAAGCCTTGATTTCAAACTCCTTAATCAACAGTTTACTAAATTCCTTAATTGTTCTTCTTATCAATTTGTTGTTCTCCATTACTAATTTCAATACGAATTACATTCACATAGCTAATATCATCAACACATAATTTCAAAGTATCACACATAACATCAAATTACCCAACCCATCCTTTGTTCTTACAGACCAAAACACCGATTTTCATAATCAAGCTTGTAACAATAAAACCAGACACAAAGACACTACTAAACTTCTCCAACATTACCCATTCTTCACCAACTTCACAAAAAACACTAATTACACCAGTTATCCAAAAAAGTAACAAAAAACTACCTTACACTACGGGAAAAATAGTAATCTACAACTGTAGATTGACAACTCGTAATTTTAAAGTTGTAAAAGGTAGCATGTTTTACAACCTTTTCCAATGAAAAAGTTGTCAAAGTAAAAACCGTCCAACTCTTAGGACCAAAGAGGTCCAAAGAGTAGTAACGAGAATTATAAACCACAACTTTTTGTGTGCAAGGGGTTGCAGAGAGAAGTGACCACCTTTATACTTTACAACTCATATCTTAAAGGTAGTGAATAACTGTATATCAACACGGATAAGGGTTGTTGAAGATAAAAAAATTTGATTTTGAAAAATGATCTTTGAGAGATTCGAACCCAAGCCTACTATGTGTTAGTACAAGTCATCAACCATCCTTGCGGCTTCTCAATATTGGCAAATTTGTATTTTTTTTTCCTGATCAATATTCGCAATCTTTACAAGGGTTGTTAAAAGAAACATTGACTTTGAAAAAAAAAATGAGGCTACTGTGAATCGAACTAGAACCTCCTCGGCCTAAGGCTAGGATTCCAACCACCCTTCCAGATTTACATGACTGATTACATGGTACATGTATATCTATATTCATCAAAAATTTCAACTGAGCCTTAGTAAAAAAGGCCAGAAAATGCGCCATTATGCCTGAAACATACAAGGAATTTTCTAAATTATACAAGGCCTACAATCACATTTTAATCAACACACACAGTACCAGATTCTATATCACAAAATCTAAATGAATAAATCAAGTGAAGGTGTATATTTATGCAAGTTTTGTTGAAGCAAACACCAGTCATGAAGAAGCTTCAAATGCTCAAAGTTTTAGACTTTATAGGAATGTGTTACCTGTTTTTCTTGCCAAGTGTGGAATTAGAGAGCAGCTCAATAACCTTTTCTCTCCTCCTTTATCCGGGCTTGAGACCGACAGTGAAATGAGATATAATTTCAATGGCGTAGTTAAAAAGGGGGGATCATCTCAAGAGAAACATATAGCATATCATACCAACAATATTATAAGTTCATACAAATGAAATCTAAAACAGATAGAATGAAATCAGGTTTTACACATAAAATGAAATGTTATTACATATGAAGACATTTCCCTATATTTGTAACTAGATCATCCATTTTATTTGTAGAAACTCTAACTTTTTCTTTTGTAGCAATGAAGATAGCGTATGAAGCCCATGTAAAATCTCCACATTGTTCACATACAAGGTAAGCTATGTGCTTATTGTGTTGATTGTTGCATATTTTCAGGTTAAGTTCGTAATTTCAGGTTGAAGAGAAGCACAACTGATTCTGCAATGGGAAATTTTTATAAGAGTGATCATCTTCTCCACAAGAATCACATCTTTTCTCTGATGGAAACAATAACAACTTGGCTTTCCAAGGGTCAGAAGCATCATTAAACCATTCAAAGTAGGTGCAGGTAGGTATAGTGCACTTGAAAAACATTTTTCCATAGGTTTCAGTTGTTTTAGATCGTAGAAATGCTCTCACACCATTACAAGGAACATGCTTGCACCTAGAATAGAGCCAAGGACACAATTTTGTCTCATGATTTCCTTGTTCACACATAGCACACTCAGTTAAGGTTTTGTTCATTCTCATATTACAGTTGCTATTGTTGCTCCTACTACTGCTACTTGGAGAGTCTTTCACACCTCCACCCATGACTATTCAGTGTTTTTAAAGGCTAATTGAAGAAAAAATCTGAAATCTACACATCTTCCCACTGATTCACTTAAAAGCCTAAGTGTTTTTAAAGCCTAATTCAATGTTGGCTAATCTTGTTAGCTAGGACTATTTTTAATTGTATCTTCACTCTCAGTATACTAACAGTTAAACAGAACGGGAAATCAAAAAAATAATAAAACCCTAAAATTGGTTATAGAATCAGACATGTGTAAGTGAAAAAAATTAACCTTGTTTTCCTTAACAGATCGAGAAGGTGATGGTGGTGAAGAAATCTTAAGCTCGATCTATTGATGGGTTTTTAAAATTTGGTGGTTCAGGAGATGCAGGAGGAGGTTTTGCGGGAGATGGAGCAGGAAAAAATGAAGGAAAAGAAGATAAGTAGAGGAGAATAATTGATGGGGAGATTGAATAGATACGAAGAAGAGGATAAATAGACCTTCTGCAACCTTTATAAGAGTTGTAAAATAAAAAAATAACTTTGAAAAAAATGAAGCTCAGGTGAGTCGAACCCGAGCCACCTCTGTCCAAGTCTAAGATTCAAACCATTCTTCCACATTTTCATGTGTGATTATATTTTACATTTACTTTTATATGTGTAAAAATTTCACCCGAGCCTTAAAAAAAAGAGCATCAAATGCATCACTTTGCCTGAAACGTACAAGGAAATCTCTGAATTATATAAGGCCTATAATCACATTTCAATCAACACACACAATACCAGATTCATGCAAGTTTTGGTGAAGCAAACACCAGTACTGAAGTATGTTGACTTCCAAAAAAGCAAGAAATTGACTGCAAAAAATAAGCCAACTGCAGAACTAGAGACCAGTGCATGATTCAAGTAACCAATTTCTTCACATTACTTCAGAAAATCTGCATTTAGAACTCAATAAATCAACTTTTCTCTCCTCCTTTATCCGGGCTTGAGACCGGCAATGAAATGATATATCATTTCAATGGCGGAGTTAAAAGGTGGTGGTGGTGGGGGGGGGTTTATCTCAAGAGAAGTAGATAACATATCATACCAACAATATTGCAAGTCATAATTAAAGTGAAACAAATAACATGTCATTTTAAAAGAAAAAAAATACAATCTAAAGCAAAATGAAAAATACCCAAATTCAGTAGAAATGAAAAGAGTAAACCCACCATCAGTGGCACTTCTTTTTCTTTTTCTTCTTGTTCTTCTTCTTTGTCGGAACCACTAAGATAGGTTCAGCATCAATTCTTGCATAACTCTTAGTCTTGTCATCCATTTGTAAGCCATGAGTTGAAGAATCCACTGGTTGGAAACTTGTATCTTCGTGTTCATTGTATTCCTCTAATTCATGGAAACCCCTAGGTGGTGATTTCAACATCACAAGCCAATTAGATGAATCTGACTCTCGAGAATAGAAAACTAGCCGGGCTTGTGACGCTAAAATGAATGGATCATTCTGATATTGGTTCTTATGATGACGTAAGTTGACTAATGTAAAGCCTTTTTCTAGCTTGACACCAAAATAGGTGTGAGCCCAGTCACAATTGAATACGGTAATTTGAAATATATGTTGGTAGTCCAACACGATAATTTGTTCTAAAACACCATAGAAACCACTTCTTATTGGTGATGCTGCAACTAAAGATTTTGACTTTATTGAAACACCACTGTTTTGTGTGACTCTTTGAATATCCTTCGTGATAAACCTTGACCCATTTATTTGCATGCCTTTATATGATACACATTTTTCTAAAGGAACATATGCCAACCACTCTACTGTATTTGATACTGATATGCCTTGACTAATTTTCATTTTAACCTATATAAATATAATTTAGTTAGCAGAACACAAGTGACCACAAAAATGGGCCAAGCTCTATGTTTTGGCTTGGTAAAAGATAAAAATTAACCACAGACATGGGCGCAAGCTCTATGTTTTGACAGAAATCATCTCCAACACTGAAATATAACTTGTTTTATGGGTAATGCAAAAAAGAGATACTACTCGGGAAAATCGAAACTAAACTGCAAACATCTAACAAATGACCAAGTGGTGGTGCATGTACCTTGTTTTTGTTAAGTCCAAAAATTGTATAATGAAAAGAATATTTACAAGATAGTTTATGAGAAAAGAGGTCACAGCGACCCCAAAAACTCAAAAAACTATTTAAATAAAAAATAAGATACATTTGGTAACTCAATTGAACTCAAAAAATCAGGCCTTCCAACCCTAGTAAGCAATTCGAAATACAGTAAACGTACGGAACGTGATACGTACGTGTATTATTCGGATTCATGAAAGTTAAGTTCGATCAAAAATCCGGTCAACGAGTCTTGATACGGTAGTGTTTATGGGAGAAAACTACTTCTGCCGGTTTAGGTAATTTTGGGTGTGTGTGGATGAGAAGTGAGTTTAAACCTTCAAAAAATGTGTTACACGATGAGCAATTTGATTTGAGAGATAATCTATACAATTCTGGCCCAAACCGAAGACACGGCCGTTCCATATTTGTTTCGGTCACAGGTTAAGGATGTGAGGTTGATCTTAGGGAGGGAAGCGAAGAAGGTGTTGAGAGTATGAATATGAAGGCTATTTGATGACTTGTTAATAGAAGGTTGAGCAGGCGAGCAAATGTTGCAGGCAGGCTCTGGGTGTTGAATACGATGGTATCAACACTTGGTGTTCTGTGTTGTTCGAACTTCTGTCTTTGGAAATAGGGAGGAGAACCTATTTATACAAGTCGATAAGCCTTCATTACATCTCTCGTGGGAAAGTGGAAGAAGTGGAGTGATGGAGGAAGTGGAGTTGTGTGTTAGTGCCACACGGTTGCTTTGCCCACTTCTCCTATCATCGCTAACCGCCCATGTTTCCCTGACACGATCTTGTGATGGCGTGTTGCACGCTGCACGCTGTAAACCGCCAGACCAATACCCTAGTTTGTATCCCCCAGTTGTGACGTGATTAATGTCTCGAGTGTGTGGATCGCAGGACCCACAGGAAATAGTGCAGGGTGAACCGTGAACTTGGTATAACATCGCATGCAGTCATCTTCAGGTGGCCGTTTGGAGGCTGTATAGACAAGCCATGCCTTGGTCAGTTACCCTGTTAAGAAGAGTGACGGATGGTGATCATGGTGATACCTTGTTTGTTGGTTGATTCGTACCCTAAGTCATTCGTCCAAGCTTGCAAAGTTGGACGGACGACATGGTTTGCAACCCTACCTGCGATCATTGGATGAGAGGCGTGCATGCTTCCTCTTTCAACCCAAACGTTTGCATGCTAGGAGAGTTCCAATGGAGGAACCGATTATCCCTGCATGGAGGTGGTACAATGGTGTTCACGTCCATGCCTGCTTGACTCGCAAATATTTAATCTGAGCCACTCGACTCAGGTGGCAAAGACGAGTGGTCGAGATTAGAACTTATGGAGGGTCCGTGACATGCCACCTTTGGGCACACATATCGAGGAGCTTGACCACTTCCGGTCTTGGCCGATCAGCTAGGCGTAAAGTCGGGCCCACGGTGGTCATGCTAGAATGTTCGGTTCCTTCTAAGTCTCTATCTTTGCCTTTCATCCAAGCCTGCGAAGATGGACGCTCGAGATGTTTCTGCGCCGCAAACCCTAATTAGGGTTTTGGACCGACCACTTTGGGCGACCGGTTTTGGGTTGCGTGTGCCTCCTTTGAGGAGACCGACCATGTATGCAACATCTTGGGTCGATAGTGAGTATGTACATGCTTGCTCTATGACCCTGGGCGCAATCTAATCCATTCAACTATGCCTGCGAAGTCGGATGGTCGTGATCGTTTTGGATCTTCTCAACCTGCATAAGGCGTTAATCTAGCCTTGTTTGGGCAATCGTTTCTTGCACCACGGCTTACCTATGAGGGAGTCGGTCATGTAGGTATAAAGTGGGCCCGCCAATGGTGTACCATCACTTTACTACTTGTTTTAGGGTATAATCTAAGCCGTCCAACTATGCCTGCGAAGTTGGACGTTCACGATTAAAAGGAACCCTAGCCGTGCGTCATGCTCACTTTGAGCGCACGTTTTGGAAGGACCAACTATAGTTGGCCTTGACCGTTCGGTCATGTATGAATGTGGGTCCGCAGTGATCATGGTAGCATGCTCAGGACCCCCTGAATCTATATCTACACCCTCCATCTATGCATGCGAAGTTGGACGGATGAGATATATTTCGAGTTTGTTTTCAAGAAGTGAGACTAACATGGGTAGTCTTGCATGCGTTCGACGGGCTAGTATAACCCGCCGTCGTAGTAGCCTACGGGTGTTTGCATGTCGAACACAAGGCTTTAATTAAAGAATTAATAGTAATGTTTTATACCTACAGAAAACCGGGATGGTTGCCACATGCTCCGTCGGGATGGTTGCCACATGCTCTGTTCTGGGTAGGTTTTGATTCTCAGGGATGGTTGCATATGCTCCAATGAATTAATATGGCGAGAAGTATTCATCACCTGAAGGCTTTATCCTTTGCAGGACGTCAGCTTACAAAAATTGGCTTTTTTACAATTTTACCCTTTAAATAGAAATACACCATCAACATTAAGTCCCCTGCCTAGCATGCAATGGTTACACTATTGTAGGGTAGGCATGAGATGGTGACAGTTCGCACAAAAATAACTAAGGCTAGGGTAAATGTACTTTTATCACACGGGGAGGGTGCTCGTGCCGAATGCCCTGTAGCGCTGGTAGAGTTGTTCCCCCTCAACGAACTTTTCTCCGATTTCAGCTAGGTTTCTGAAGCTAGCGCGACTTGGTTGGTGTTGATCCCTTGCCGGCCGGACGTAATCCGAGATAGCTGTTTCTAGGGTTTCCCTTGGCGTGTATATATACGTATGCACATGAATCCTCTTCCACATCTTGAGATAGAATTTCTTCTCTGCAGAGTTCCATCATGTCTGGAAACAACAAGTCGTCTTCTTCATATCACCCAGGTTCGTCATCAGCGTGCACCCGCCTCACGCATCTCGCTCGCTTCTGAAACTCGTGACAATCCTCCAGATCGTGTGTGTAGAGTCAAGAGGGTCATACCGGTTTGTTCTTTTCCCTTTTATTTTACGAGTATTCACTCTTATTTCCTGATCAGGTGAATAATCTCCTCCTTTGCAGAGATGTCCACCTGGAACATGTGTAACAGTCATTGATGACGATGACTTGGATAGTCCGCTTTCTTCGAATTCAGCCACACCTTCCCCGGACGACCTCGAGAATGCTGATCTGGGTATTTCATCCTATGAATACCCCAATGCCGGCCTTTTGTTCGATATCGGTATGAAATGCTTGTCTTCTAGCTACAAGGCTGTCGGTGGTTTTTTAGTACGAAAGGAGTTCGTCTCCATGTACACAAAGATATGGAGAAATTATGGCCACATCGCGACCAGGAACGTAATTCGGCATTGCTCGTCTCGCTTTTGGTTACTGTGGTAAACTGCTTGCTTCCCATGATAGCTGAGATGGAAGGCGTCTCTATCCGCAAGGTAGCTGAATCAAATCTCGAGAAGTGGGAAAATATGCTCTCTACCTGCGAGTCCATGGAGTTCAACATGAGTTGTCTACGGCAGCGTCTTGATATCATCAAGGTCGATCGAGATGGTATCCTGGAGAACGTAGTCCCTGCTGCGAAGGCTATCTTGGAGGAAGATAAGGCTCTGGCTGCTGAGTCAGAGAAGGTGGAGCAAGAGATCCAAAGCTTGAAGGCCCGGAGAGAGAGGTACCAGGCTAGGTTGAAGATGATGCTTTCCAGGGATTACAACCTGTTGGACGACCTCTTCTGAGCTGCGTTGGGAGATTTCCTTCCTTCTTTTTCTTTTGCACACCATCGAGAGATGCGAGATTATTTTTTTTTGCGTGATGGATGGAGAAAAATTCATTAAATTTTTTCTGAATAAATTAACAAGTTAGACATGAAACGAGAATGCCTATATTGTCATGTCACGAGACAATGATCAGGCGTGATATGTCTTGATCCATTTTTCATTGATAACTGCTTCCAACATGCCTTCATCCACCTTAATGATTTTGTAGTATCCAGTGTTTTAAGCCCTGGTAATCACGTAAGGTCCTTCCCATTTTGGAGAGAACTTTGGTGCAGACATGTCTTGTTGGATGTGTTTGGCTGTCTTCAAAACTAGGTCTCCCACTTTAAAACTTCGTGGCCTTACAGATTTATCATACGCCCTGGAGACTCTGTTTCTGTATACCTGAGCGCGTTCCTCTGCCTTGCTTCTTCGTAGTCTAGAGTATCGAGCTCAGCGATCCTGCAGTTAGACGCCTCAGTTTCGTTCCAGTAGACTCCACTTGCTGCTGCAATCCTGGCTGATGGGATTTTAATTTCTGCCGGGAGGACATCATCAGCCCCGTAAATGAGTAAGTATGGAGAAACTCCAATGGAGCTCCTAGGTGCCATTCGGTATTCCCATAGTGCCATCGGTAATTGTTCATGCCACTCTCTGGGATTGTCATGTACTGTCCGACTGAGAATCCGGATTAATGTTTTGTTGGTGCTCTCAGCCTGCCCATTCCCTTGAGGGTAGTAGATGGTGAAGTAGACTTGTTTAATTCCATATCCCCCAAGCAACTCTCGTACCTGCTTGTTGGCGAAGGGAGTACCGTTATCGGTAATGATATGTTTAGGTACTCCAAAGCGGCAAATGATATGCTCTTTGATGAACGCTGCAATCGTTGCTCCTGTAGTTCCACGCATAGGAATAGCTTCGACCCATTTTGTGAAGTATTCAGTTGCGGTTATAATATATTCATGCTGCTTTGATGATGGTGGGTTGATCTTTCCAACAATATCAAGTCCCCAGCTATAGAATGGCAACGGGCTGCTTATCGAATGTAGGGGAGTGGATGGTGCATGGACGAGGTTCCCGTGAATCTGGCATTTGTGGCAGCTTTGAACGAAGGCAGTTGCATCATCTTCCATGGACGGCCAATTATATTTCTCGTGTATCTGGAGAAAAAGTTTCTTCTTTCCTTGATGTTCTCCTTCATGCATCCCTTTCAATATTGTTGAGATTTCTCCTCCAGCTAGGCACCGTAGCAGATCACCTCCAAAGATTTTTCGGTACAGAATCCCCTCGTGGAACACGAAACGCTTCGCTCTCTGTTTCATTATGACTGCCTCTTTTGGGTTAGCAGGAACTGTGCCATCACGAAGGTAGTTAACATATGGCTGCCTCCAATATCCGGTGTGATTTATGTTGAGTACCTCTAGTTGATGAGGTGGTGCCTGGCAGTTTGAGCAAGACTGTTGGAGCGCTCGAGACTGTGTCTCCATTTCTGGCCAGTAATAGCCTAAACGTTGGAGGCGTCGATAGAGTGTCACCACCAATGTTTGTCCACAAATCTCGTTGTGAACACGGTCAAGTTGCAGCTGTGCTTCTTCCTCTCCGAGACATCTTGATAAGGAATTATCCGGGTTTCGGTGGTATAACATGTCGTGGAGCATAAAGAAGTTCTGTAAGGCTTTAAGGCTGACCTTTTTTTGAGAAAGTGAACTGCTAAGCTCCTGAATGATCGTAGTCCGCCGCACGTTTTCAAGATCCTTGCATCGTGAGAGCCATGTTGATTCCACTGTCCTTCTTTTCACCGTCAGGGTTTCTTCTATGCCTTCGAACTGTAATTTAGAAGCTAATGTTGCCAGGAAATCAGCATGCCTGTTGTTGTTGCAGCTGACATGAGTTATGGTTTCGTCAGAAAAGTAGTTCAGCAGTCTCCGAGCTTCAGACCAGTACGGAGCTAGAGTTATCTCTTTTAGTGCATACACCCCATTCATCTGATTAACCAATAATTTAGAATCGCCTCTTATTTCCAAATGTGTGGCTCTCGCCTGCTTGGCTAATAGCAGCCCTATAAGGAAGGCTTCATACTCCGCTGAGTTGTTAGTGCACTGAAAATCTAACTTGAAGGAGTGTGAAAAGACTTCGCCAGTTGGAGATACTAGGACTATGCCTGCTCCTCCAGTGTTGTTGCTAGGAGTAGCGGATCCGTCAAAATATAACAGCCAAGCTTCCTCTTCGACAACAGAGATGTCCGAAAACTCTCCAGGGAGGTCTTCATGCAATGCTGTGGTACATTCTCCAGGGAAAGCTGCTAGTAAATCCGCGACATCCTGACCCTTAACAGCTCTGGGCGGAGTACACGTTATGTCTAGCTCTGAAATTTGTAGGAGCCACTTGGCAGCCCTTCCCATTAGAACTGGTTTCGACAGTAAGAACTTCGCAGGGTCTGATTTGGATATGAGTGTTACCTTGTTAGATAGTAGGTAATGCCTGAACTTCTGGATGGAATGTATCAATGCTAGGCATTCTTTCTCTGCTCTCGTATATCTGAGTTCAACGTCCCTCAATATTCGACCGAAGTAGTATATAGGACGTTCGACTCCCTCATAATCCTCTTGGGCCAGCAAGGCTCCAACGACAGTGTCACTGAAGGCGGTGTAGAGATATAACGGCCTCCCTTGAACATGAGACTTCATGATGGCTGGAGACGACAGTATGTGTTGAATTTTTCGGAACGCTTCCTGTTGGATGCTGGTCTAGTTAAAATCCGCTCCTTTCTTCAGCAGGGGGGGTGAAGGAAGCAACGAGTTGAGCCAGACCAGGTATAAAACGTCGAATGTAATTCACCTTTCCCATAAAACTTTGTAGTTCATTCACGGTTCGAGGTGGCGGCATAGTGAGGATGGCTTAAGTTTTAGATGGGTCCACCTTGATTCCCTCAGCAGCCACTTGAAATCCCAGAAACTTTCTAGAGGAGACACCAAAGGCACACTTCAAGGGATTCATCCTCAACTTGTACTCACGGCACCTCTCGAATACTTGTCGCAAGACTTCTGTGTGTTCCGTCCGGGTTTTGGATTTGACTACTATGTCATCTACGTAATCTTCAACTTGTTTATGCATCATGTCATGAAAAATTGCTGTCATGGCGCGTTGATATGTCGCGCCGGCATTTTTCAAACCTAAAGGCATAACTGTATAATAAAAATTTCCGAGAGGAGTTCGAAAAGCAGTCTTACTTGCATCACGCTCATACATCCTTATCTGGTTGTAGCCGCTGTATCCATCCATGAAGGAGAACATGCCATGCACGCTTGTGGCGTCTACCAACATGTCGATGTTAGGTAGAGGAAAGTCATCCTTGGGGCAGCACTTGTTTAAATCTCTGAAATCTACACAGCATCGGATCTGCCCATTCTTTTGCTTTACCGGAACCACGTTAGCCAGCCAGGTTGGATGGTGGATGGGCTTGATGAAGCCGGCAGCTAGCAATTTCTGGATTTCACATTTAATCTGATCTTCCACCTCATGTCTGAATTGTCTTGGAGACTGTTTGATAGGCTTGGATCCAGGCTTGATGTGCAGGTGATGAGTAACCAACTTTTCATCCAGACCAGGCATTTCAACGTACGTCCAGGCGAATATATCCTGGTATTCTTTGAGGAGTTGCACATGATTTGTCCGCTCCTCCGTGGATAGAGTGGAACTAATGGAAATGGGCCGGGCAGAATCTTAACTTCCGATGTTAATAGTTTCGAGTTCGTCAGTTGTAGAGTTAGTACCGTCTTGCAGCTGTCTGGGGGCGTCCAACACCTCTTCTTGTGGGTTTCCGCTTTGACAGCATTCTATTAGGCGGAGATACTGAGCATCAGTCTCTCCTGCTAATTGCTAATAGCGGCGGCGGTAGACAGTATTTCCTTTCTGATCTTGAGTTGCCACAAAGGTCCGTCCTCTCTTAGTAACATGGTTTCCCGCCCCGCTGGGTGAAGGAGAGTTCCTCGTCATCGGAGATGCATCATGTATGAGTTTTAATGACACAAGCCGATCCTCCTCCTTGATCGACGCCCACATGGGAAGTGGGGTACAATGTACTTCGCCTGGTTCTTCCTGCAGAGCTTCCTTCGGTTTGAACAATTCTACTCCGCATATGGGTGCGTATGGAGACAACGATGCAGGTATACGAATGACTTCCTTGTTCAGCGTAGTTTTCAGGCACTGGTGATAGGTTGAAGGAACAATCATATTCTCGTGGAGCCATGGCCTACCTAGTATCATGTGGTAGTCTGATTCTTTCTCTATGACTTCGAATTTCACTTTTGATTGAATAGGGCCTACGGATAAGTTTAGATTGACATACCCATATGTGCTGGTTTGGTTCCCTTCAAAGTCCGTCATTGTGGTAGACCGCCGCACAATCTTGTTTGGTCGAACCTTAGCCTCCTTGAGTGTCTTGATGGTAATCACATTTGAGGATGCTCCTGTGTCGATGAGGAACCGCCTGAATTCTGAATCTTTGATGCGTGCGATTACATGCAGGGCCCGATTGTGGCCCTCTTCTGCCATCATGTCTTCCTTTGTAAAGGTAACATTGTTTACAGATGCCTCCATCGCGCTTGAAACTTCTGGGCGCAAGGGAGTTAACTGTACATCCAAGGCTATCCGGTTGACCGCTGCAAACGTCTCTGTTCGCTGTTCTTTTGAGAGGTGTAGGATTTCGCATAAACTGCCCACTAGAGAAGCGGCTTCCTGATCCACAGGTCTTTGGCCTGTAGTGAAACTGTTGATTTGGGGGCGTTCAGTCCCCAGTGTCGGAACCTCCATGACAGGGCCGCCCATCTCTGACGTCATCTTGATGAGGAGGTCGAGTATGTTGTTGATCGCTTCTTTGATCAGGTCCATGTTTCTCGTGTGACCTCCTGTATTCGTGCTAACTCGATCAACGTCGGGATTCTTCCAGCTAGACCATTGGGTGTGCCGTCGGAGGGAAATTGATCATGACCTGAGACTGTCGAGGTACCCCTAAGACCGACCATCTTGAAATCAACTAAATAGGACTAGGTATCGAAGAGATCAACTTCACAACCGAGAGATTAACCTCCCACTGTGGTCGCCAATTGTTTGTGGGAGAAAACTACTTCTGTCAGTTTAGGTAATTTTGGGTGTGTGTGGATGAGAAGTGAGTTTAAACCTTCAACAAATGCGCTGCACGATGAGCACTTTGATTCGAGAGATAATCTATACAAATCTGGCCTAAACCGAAGACACGGACGTTCCAGATTTGTTTCGGTCACAGGTGAAGGATGTGAGGTTGATCTTAGGGAGGGAAGCGAAGAAGGTGTTGAGAGTATGAAGATGAAGGCTATTTGATGACTTGTTAACGAAGGTTGAGCAAAGCGAGCAAATGTTGCAGGCAGGCTCTGGGTGTTGAATACGATGGTATCAACACTTGGTGTTCTGTGTTGTTCGAACTTCTGTCTTTGGAAATAGGGAGGAGAACCTATTTATACAAGTCGATAAGCCTTTATTACGTCTCTCGTAGGAAAGTGGAAGAAGTGGAGTGATGGAGGAAGTGGAGTTGTGTGTTAGTGACACACGGTTGCTTGCCCACTTCTCCTATCATCGCTAACCGCCCATGTTTCCCTGACACGATCTTGTGATGGTGTGTTGCACGCTGCACGCTGTAAACCGCCAGACAAGTACCCCAGTTTGTATCCCACAGTTGTGACGTGATTATAATCTCGAGTGTGTGGATCGCGGGACCCACAGGAAATAGTGCAGGGTGAACCGTGAACTTGGTATAACATCGCATGCAGCCATATTCAGGTGACCGTTTGGAGGCTGTATAGACAAGCCATGCCTTGGTCGGTTACCCTGTGAAGAAGAGTGACGGATGGTGATCATGGTGATACCTTGTTTGCTGGTTGATTCATACCCTAAGTCATTCGTCCAAGCTTGCAAAGTTGGACGGACGAGATGGTTTGCAACCCTACCTGCGGTCATTGGATGAGAGGCGCGCATGCTGCCTCTTTCAACCCAAACGTTTGCATGCTAGGAGAGTTCCAATGGAGGAACCGATCAGCCCTGCATGGAGGCGGTACAATGGTGTTCACGCCCATGCCTGCTTGACTCGCAAAGATTTAATCTGAGCCACTCGACTCAGGTGGCAAAGACGAGTGGTCGAGATTAGAACTTATGGAGGGGCCGTGACATGCCACCTTTGGGCGCGCATACCGAGGAGCTTGACCACTTTCGGTCTTGGCCGATCATCTAGGCGTGAAGTCGGGCCCACGGAGGTCATGCTAGCATGTTCGGTTCCTTCTAAGTCTCCATCTTTGCCTTTCATCCAAGCCTGCGAAGATGGACGCTCGATATGTTTCTGCGCCGCAAACCCTAATTATGGTTTTGGACCGGCCACTTTGGGCGACCGGTTTTGGGTTGCGTGCGTCTCCTTTGGGGAGACCGACCATGTATGAAACATATTGGGTCGACAGTGAGCATGTACATGCTTGCTCTATGACCCTGGGCGCAATCTAAGCCATCCGACTATGCCTGCGAAGTCGGATGGTCGTGATCGTTTTGGATCTTCTCAACCTGCATAAGGCGTTAATCTAGCCTTGTTTGGGCAATCGTTTCTTGCACCACGGCTTGCCTATGAGGGAGTCGGTCATGTAGGTAGAAATTGGGCCCGCCAATGGTGTACCATCACTTCACTACTTGTTTTAGGGTATAATCTAAGCCGTCCAACTATGCCTGCGAAGTTGGACGTTCACGATTAAAAGGAACCCTAGCCGTGCGTCATGCTCACTTTGAGTGCACGTTTTGGAAGGACCAACTGTAGTTGGCCTTGACAGTTCGGTCATGTATGAAGGTGGGTCCGCGGTGATCATGGTAGCATGCTCAGGACCCCCTGAATCTATATCTACACCCTCCATCTATGCATGCGAAGTTGGACGGATGACATATATTTCTGAGTTTGTTTTCAGCAAGTGAGACTAACATGGGTAGTCTTGCATGCGTTCGACGGGGCCAGTATAACCTGCCATCAGGTAGCCTACGGGTGTTTGCATGTCGAACACAAGGCTTTAATTAAAGCATTAATAGTAATGCTGTATATCTACAGAAAACCGGGATGGTTTCCACATGCTCCGTCGGGATGGTTTCCACATGCTCCGTTTTGGGTAGGTTTTAATTCTCAGGGATGGTTGTACATGCTCCAATAAATTAATATGGCGAGAAGTATTCATCGCCTGAAGGCTTTATCCTTTGCAGGACGCCAGCTTACAAAAATTAGCTTTTTTATAATTTTACCCTTTAAATAGAATTCCACCATCAACAGGTAGTAGTTCGAAATGGCATACATACATGTATAGTTCATTTTAAAAATATGGATTCGGTACTATAAATTCGGCATGTATCAAATTAATATAAATGCATTTTTTAAAGGTAAATATGTATGCTTTAAACAAAGAGTTTGCATATATTGGTAATACAATGAGCATTAAGCACCAAACAGCAAACAACCCAATGGTTTGAGTGTGCTTTGGTGGTGCAAAGGTCACAAGTTCGATCCATTCCACCCTGTTTTTGGAAAATTCTTGAAAAAAGAGGTAAATGGGCTGAATCTGTGAGAATCGGATGGACTCAGTCCAACTGGAGTTAATGACATGGACAGACAGATGTCCGTCCGAATTGGATAAATAAACCGCGAATGCGAATAAATCGCGAATAGTTCGGAACTCCCATATAGTTCACGTACTTGGTTCGGAGTTAGAGAAATTCGCCCATATAGTGCGGTCCCGATCGAAACGGAAAAATTCGTGAATGATTCGTGAATCATTCGGCGAATTGCTAACTAGGCTTCCAACATAGGAAATTCTCACTCCTTTATCTAACAAACAACCATGTTTTGCCAATTTGTCCACAGAAAAGTTTGCTTCACGATAAGTGTGAACAAACCTAATTGATTCATACATATTCTGAACTGCAATCCATTTTTGTTGGGCAAAGCATGGCATAGAAAAATCTTCCAAAGCCCGAACTACACTTGATGAATCTGAACGTATAAGAATTTTTGAAGAACCCCATTGCACTGCCCATTCAAGACCCAAAAGAATACCATATAATTCTGCCAAATAGTGGTGGTGCACGTACCTTTTGACGTATCCAATCTGCAAATGTGTCTGAGTGTATGGAAAGGAGTTGGTCTCCAGTGCTAGTGTCGGAAGATCTTAACTCATCCATATGCATTCTAATAATAAAAAAATAATATGAAAGACCCGTAAAGGTATTAACTGATAACAACTAGAAATGAACATATAATGTCATCCTTACATTCTATATGGGTCAATTACTGTTGTGTTAAAAAGCACATATCTGTGAGCGATCTTCATCATATCACTACCAATATACACTTGAACACCTTTGGAAAGAGGACGCCCTGCCGGTATGGAATCATGTTCATTGTCTTCATTATGTCTCTGATTTACTTCTCCTTCATCTGCTTTGTTTACATGAACATCACAATACCTAACGCACTCCATTCTCAGGTAATACTCTGCTATACATGCTTCAGGTTGTGCGTAATTTTTTACGTATTCTTTGAATGTCTTCATATACCTACGATATTTTAAGAATGTAAACTTAAGTTTATTTTTTATGTTTACGTAAAACAAGAAAACAAAAGTATTAGTACTAATGAAACAAGTAATACCTTTCAAATGGATACATCCAACGATATTGCACAGGTCCACATAAACGCACTTCTCGAGCTAGGTGAATTGTCAAGTGTACCATCACATCAAAAAATGATGGAGGGAAGTACATCTCCAACATACACAAAGTCACATGAATTTCTTCTTCAAGTTCTATTATTCTATCGAGATCAACTTCCATTTGGCATATTTCGTTAAAATAAGAACATAAACGATTTATCGCAGTACCTGGCCCATCAGGTAAAAGTCCCTTCAAAGATGCAGGTAGTATTTGTTGCATAAGAACATGGTAATCATGAGCCTTCAGGACAACCAAGAAACCATCTTTCGAGAAATGCCTCCTAAGATCAGAACTATACCCATATGGAAACTTCAAATTTCTCATCCTATTATAAAGTATAACTTTTCCCTTTTCGCTTAAGTTACATGGTGCTGGTGGAAGCCACATTTTTCCATTTTTGTCTGTTGGATGCAAATTTTTTTTGATTCCCATACTTTTCATATCATTACGGGATTTTAATCCATCTTTTGTTTTGTTCTTTATTTTCAATATAGTACCAATGACACTCTCACAAATGTTTTTTTACGTATGCATAACATCAATATTATGCCGTAGTAATAATTCCTATATATATATAACATAAAAAGTATGAGCATGCAAGTCACTTGAGTCGTACGTTTCATAATAGGGAAACAACATACCTAGCTAGCACTGAGATTTACAATGCATATAGGAATTTAAGAGTGAAAAGAAGATAATTTGAGGTTAGAATTTAACTTCCAGTAAGGCAAGTCGAAAAATATCGACCATTTGTTGAATATCTGATGGTCAAAATCATGTTCACCACTCATACATGCATCAGTAGAAACTGCCCTTTTCTGCTTCCCACACTTAAAGTTACCGTTATTTATACCTGTTGCCGCTCTACTCTGACCCCTTTTTTGCTTATTCTTCTTCTTTTCCTCTTTTTCTTTCCTTTTCTCCACCTTGTTCTGCTCCGCCTTCCCAAAATCATTCACAATACTACTCTGACGTTCAAAAGCCTCAGCATCATTCATAATATGTGGCTTTTCCTTCATCTCAATCTCTCCATTAAAACAGACATTCTTCTTACTAGATTGAAGAGGATGATTACAAGGTAGAAATCTCCTATGATTCATGTAAACAGTTTTACGACTAAACGACAACCAGTTTGAAAGAGTATTATCACTACAAAGAAGGCAGGCTACCTTCCCTTTATACGTACATCCAGATAGGTTACCATAAGCAGGAAAATCGTTTATTATCCACATCAATAATGCCTTCAAATTGAACATTGTCTTAGTAAACAAATCATAAACCTCCACGCCATCCCACAACTTAATCATATCATCAATCAGTGGTTGCAACTATATATCGATGTATCTGCCTGGTTGTTTCTTTCCTGGAATTAGCAAGCTTAAAATAATATTTTCGCCTTGCATACATAGTCGAGGGGAAAGATTGTATAGCACAAGCAACACCGACCAACAACTGTGGGTTGGGTAAAGATCACCAAACGGATTAAATCCATCAGCAGCAAGCCCAAGACGCAAATTACGTGATTCGAAAGCAAACTCGGGGAACTTTTTGTCTATGTGTTTCCAAGCCAAATAATTCATTGGATGACGTATCTTCCCATCTTTAATCTTATGTGTCGTGTGCCATATCAACTGCTGAGCTATCTCTGCTGATTTATACAATCTCTCTAATCTCGGCACAAGGGGGAAGTATCTAAGCACCTTCACTGGTATCTTCTTTTTGGGCTTGTCTATCATGTTAGCATCGTCATCCTTATTAGATGTGTCTTCCTTCCACCTAGAATACTGACATTTAGGAAATTCATCTGCATCTTTCAAGTCCTTTTTAAACAAACAACAATCATTCTCACATGCATGTATTTTCTCATAAGTCAGTTGGAAAGCTTTCAGCAACTTCTTCACTTCATAAGTTGATTTAGGAAGACAATGACCTGGGGGAAGCGCGTAACCAATTGTCTTGAGAATTTCATCATAAGATCTTCTAGATAAACCATTTACTGTCTTGTGCCTATACAATTCAATAGTCATAGATAGATTTGTGTGTGTTTTACAATCAGGGTATAATGGGAAGTCATCCTCTTCAATCTGGTTCAACAATCCTTTGTCTTGAATCTGCGACCCATCGTCCTGCCTAGGTTCAGTAACCACTTGTTCTGGTTCGGAAAAATCAATATTAGCATTTTTCCACATCTAATAGAAAGTACGTTGACTTGTTGCTCCCTCTTCAAGAACATCATTCAAAATGCTATCCTCCTCAACTAAACTTAGAAGGATTTCCAAGTTTCTCACAAGTAAACTTTATGAACTTCTTCACTGCATCATGGTATGGAACTCCCCCCCCGCATTAACAATTCAATGGTTAGACTAAGACTAATCTCATTATGAGACATATATACACATCAAATGAAAAAAAAAATGCATCTACAAGCCATGACCCTATAGAGACAGTTAATTATGACTTGGTTTTACCTTGGCCAATGAACCCAATCTTTATTCATCATTTTATAAGTCAAGAGGCAGTCCTGGTTCAGTTTAATATAAAACTCGGTTTCCTTCCCACTGTCAATGAAAAATATTCTCATATTAAGATAAAACTTATATAAAGTGCTAAAGGTTCAAAGATATATCAGTACACATAACAAATCAAACAATAACCCAACTAGTACATGCATACCATCATTTAGCTAGACTTCTTTTCAGAAAAATTTGTACTTCACCTGCTCCCCTATTCAGTTAGCTCAATCTGCAAAAATTAAACAAATTGAAAATTAATTTCAACCATTTACAGAATTGAATGCATCTACACCTAAATTAAATTTGAACAACCCAAAAAATTTAATGCAACCCTAAAAATTTAATCCAAGCCAATCATCAAAATTTAATGCTACCAAATCATCAAACGAATTAAATGCAATGATTGAATTTTTTTTTTAAAACGAATTTAATACAACCCAATCACCGAACCCTAAAACGAATTAAATGCAATCAGCTATAGACCTATGAAATAGATCGAGAAGGTATTAACAAAGCTTAAGAAGATCGATCTGTTGATGGAAAAGCTCGATTTGTTGATGATGTTAACATAGCTTAAGAAACTCGATGTGTTGATGGAGAAGAAATCGATATGTTGATGATAAACTTAAGAAACTCGATCTGTTTGCTCGATCTGTTGATGATGTTGAGTGATGGTGGTTTGATTGATGGTATTTCGGGAGATGGAGGATGAGGAAAAAAAATGAAGGAGGTTCTTGTTGTTCGAAGAAAAATAAAAGAATATAAGAAAAATAAAACAAGTGGTGGAGTAGGTTGTTAGAGCATTGATCGGTTGAACCCACCAAGCGTTGGTATGTCAAAGTTGGTTGTCATATTTTAGTGAGCCAAAACTCATTTAAGAGTCGCTTGATTTTAATGTACTAGAGTCAACTTCGTATAGGTTAGCTTGAAAGTATTAGGGTGAGACATTACAAGTATTGCGAAGACTTGAAGAAGTGAAGAAGTGAAGAAGTGCGGAGCTACAAAGACAACATCATCCTTCCACTTGAGGTTAGTGATATTTGACTTGAACTGTTTCATTCCCTAACATATCTTTCAAGTCGTGCATATTGAAAACATAAAACTGCGAAGCATGAACACTCTAGATAGACGTATTATTAAGGAATACAATATGAAGTTTCTTGCTTAACCATTAAAATTTATATATAAGACATCGACATAATCGTATGAATGCTATTGTGATTATGTATGGGTATGAGGTGAGGATTTCATCCTAGGAAAAAAATGTTTACATGTGTTCTAAGGAAGTAAGTTCATGATATGTGTTGTGAACCGAAAAGGAAATCGCCAGGCGTTATTGGGGCTGTTCTTCATTGCAAGTCTTATGAACGACCAATATATGTGATTAGTATAACCGTTCATGACTTGTTTGTGTTCTTGGTAAAACTATTCACATAAGGCCTGACTTATGTATTAGTATGACTTTTTTTAGTGAAACCAATCTTAAGTAATCACCTGGGGTATGATCGGGTTGTGTATGTCTGAACTTATTACTAGGAGAAGGGGAACCGATCCTAGTAAGAGGTGCAATGCATCACAAGGGGAACCGATCCTTTTATGAGGTGCAACAAGGTTTATGGAAGAAAGGGGAATCGATCCTATGAACATGTGCAACACGTTTTTGGGAAGGGGGAACCGATCCTGTGGACATGTGCGGTGCATACAAGTTAGATACCAAATATATGTGGGGAACCGATCCTAGTACCTAGTCAGCCGTATCTTTGGTAAGCTAGTGTAACTATGCACAGTACTCACATGGAGGTAGAACCGAAACTTATTTTGGTAGAACCGTAAACCCATGAGTTGTGATTGAGTATTACTTAATCAATCATATAGTTCTTGAAAGTCAGATGAACCAATTCTAAACTTGTTTGGAAGCGTGGTAAATCAGTTTCAAGTGAGCAAGTATGAAAAAGGACTTGCAAGAGTAAGATGTCAACACACTTTGAACACGGTGCATTAATGCTTATTCTATATTGTTCAAAGATATTCCTTAACGTCTAAGAAGGAAGTAAATCCCAAGATCGAATTTAAATTAGTTAAGAATCTTTTTAATTAAGGGTTTTTAATTATATATGGAAAATAAGAATTAATAATGTGCATTTGCTAATTAATGATTTTCCAAGGAGATTTCGATCGTTATTTTTGGACAGTGCATTCACAGGAATTATGAAAACCGAATTTGGGTTAATATGGAAAAATATCTTGAGAATATTTTCGGTTTTGGAAATTCCTTGTTGTCCAAACTTTCTTGTCTATAAATACTTTGAGTTTGCATTTCTAGCAAACTAATCATGCGTGACATGGACTTCCTCTTTTGTCTTTGTTACTGGTGAAGCCGCCTATCAGAGAGGAGAGTAATCTAATTAGGTGAAATCTCTTACGACCGCTCAATTTAAAGTCTTCTTTGGGATTGAAAAGCTCTAGCGCGACCCGTTGGTGGGAAACTAGATATTGCAGTTTATCTTTAGTTTTTGTATTGATTTGATTGAGTAACGGTGGTTGAACTTTGATTGCACCTAGTTTGTTTATGCTTGAGAATCTTCTCTTATGATATAAGATTCACTCAAACTAGTTCAAGGTTTCAACAGGGATCTTTAGATTGTTGTTAGATCTAAAGACGATCTTGTGATAATCCATTGTTAACAGACTCCGTTATGTGTGTGATTGATCACAAGAGATTCATGTAGTTGTGTGCAGATGTTTATTGAAGATCTAAGAAGATTTGAAGACAACAAAGATATTGAAGATTTCTGACTTGGTTTTTATAATATTTGGTGTGCACAATACTTGTTTGGGAAAAAGAGGATCCAATTAAGGAAGATCGACATCAATACGATTCCTTGTGATTAAAGGTATTGATTGGCTTAATCTTAACGATTGCCTTTGGGTTATTGAACATAAGATAGATCTTGGAACCTGGCAAAGGAGTTTATGTTAAGATAAACAAGGGAACCTTTGCGCAACTCATATCACTTGGTTGAAGAGAGTTGATACCAAACATATTTTTTGTTCCTTTACTGTTTGGAATACGATCCAAAGGAATTGGTCCAAGTACGTGACTTGTTTACAGGTTGGAGGCGTGGGAATACAAATGGATCTAGGTGAACTATAGGTTTAGTTGCTTGGTCTCAACTATACGAAGTTGTCTTATTTTGTATAGCGGCTTAATCTTGAGAGTATTCAATTCTGGACTAGGTCCCGAGGTTTTTCTACATTTGCGGTTTCCTCGTTAACAAAATCTTGCTGTGTCATTTACTTTATATTTTCGCATTATAATTGTTTTATTATAATTAAAGTAAATTGCACAAACGTTAATCCCTATTTACTTGATACGTGAATCCTATAGAGTTTCGTTAAGTCCGAACCTTTGTATCAAGTAAACACACTTTGTTGTCGTATTGTCTCGATCTTGTATCCATAGACGATCACACAAAGTGTGAACCGATCTGTTGTATTGTCTCGACTCAATCCATAGACAATCACTTTCCGGGAAAGGAGTTATAGGAAGGAAAAATTATAGCTTGAGGTATATTTGTAATACCCCCTTACTCTATATTTAGGAGATGCTAGTTAAATCCTTTATGTCATATAGGAGTGTAACTTTAGGCTAGAATTGTCAAAATGGTTTTCCCCTTATCATTTCAGTAGGTTCTTATTATAAGTTGTCAACTAGAGAGTTAAGTAAGAAAACAAAACGTATAAACCAAAATTTCCTGCTGAAATCTTTAGGGTTTAGAAAACAAGAGAAGAGGAACAGCCGGGCGAATTTGATGAAGAAGTCTAGATTCAATTGCTTTTGATTTCATATCTTGTTGGTTTGATTCATTTCTTCTCTCCACTTAGGAACGTTTACTCTTTCTTTATCAATTTAATTATGATTGTTTAAGCATTTCATTTTCCATGGTTGTTCATAATCTTTCATTTGGAAAACCATAAATCTGTGTTTTCCTGAAACCCTATTTTTGGTTATAGCATAGTATTAATGTTAATTAATGATTCAACCGTTAGTTTGTGGCCAAACTTTGATATGTCCTAATTGTGTATGTATGGAATGTTAGGTAAAAATTTAAGAATGATCCAACTAGGTTAAGACCCTGAATCGACCCACGAACTGATTGTCTTTCTGCTGGGATTAAAATTCCGAACAGGTCTGTTTGAGCCCTTGTATTTTGCAATCTAATAGCCCATTCGGTTGGGAGAATCCAATTCCTAGGGAATGCGTCCAATTCCTTGAACCGAACGGGGCAAATGAACTCTATGTAATAGGGAATTTCAATTCCTAGGAAACCAATGCCCTCCAAAATGATAGATTTCCATTGCATTGGTCCAATGATGCAATGGAATTGGATTCCGGGGTAATAACAAAGGTAATTGAATTACCTCAACCGAACATGAATTTTTTGGATTGGAATCGAATTCCTTGGAATCCAATTCCAAGAATTGAATTCCTAGGATTCTGATTCTCCCAAACGAACGGTCTATAACAGTTAGAACTTGATGTATTTTTGATATGTGTTGATGTATGACATTGTTCATACCCTATATAAATTTCATAAGGATCCGACTTAGATAACTACTTCAGAAGGTCTTGTTTTATTGACTGCACCTACATATTTCTACCCAGACCAGGCCTATTGTAGGCGCTAGCTTGCAGAATCCGACTGTTAGGTTGATCTGAAATTTTTATCTACTGTAACATATGTTTGTAAGAGTTCCCAATAAGATTTTCACAATGAACAGGTAATCGTAACACGGGTTTTAACCAGGGTCAGTTTTTTGTACTTTTCAGTGCTTATTTTAGTTATGGCAGATTTGTTGTTGGGTTACGTACTAGTTTGTGTTCAGTATTTGTTGGTCGCCAAGATCAGGCCCACATATATATGCAAAATAGTTTGTGAGTCACGGTGGGTATTGGATTATTTTTGTCTTCTTGCCGAAATCAGGGCTGCGTCTATTTATCGAATAACATGCGAGTCATGGTGGGCAGTGGTGGTTATGTTTGTTTAGTTAACCTTCGCCGAAATCAGGGCCACAAGTGTGATGTAAATAACTTGTGAGTCACGGTGGGTGGTAGTCTTATGATGTGTGTGGTCTCAAATAAGTCATCTTAGTAACAAAATGTTTTGTATTTCTGAATTCTATTTATAATGATGTTTCGTGGTGGGTATGTTTAACCTTACATGACTTTCACAAGGTTTTTGCATTCAATAGTTAAATTGATGATTTAAGAATGAACTTGCTATTTTACAAGGCTCTGACCTTGTGTTGGTTTCCACTTTCAGGTGACAAGGTGAATAAGTGATTTAGTCGTGGGTTTCTCGAGCTAGGTGCTGCGGTTAATTGAGGAAGTAGGAATCCTTCCTCGCAGCAGTTTTGTTAGTATTTGTTTACCTTAATTATGTAATAAGGAGTGCACTGAGAGACACCAGTACTTTCTACCGAAATGAGATTTTATTTTCAGGAGTTTTGAGATACTACGTTCTTTTCAAACTTTCTTTTGATTTTCGTTGGGATGTGTTGGACTTCAATGAACATGCCTCAATAAAAGTGACATTTATGTTTGTTTTATTTCCTTTTTTTTTGGTATGTACTTGTTGTGATCGCTGTGTGGGTGCATATCCATGTAGTGAAACCTTGGGTTGGCAATAGTAGGGCCGGCCGGACTATTATTGGTAATTTGGGGGTTATCACAGTTGGTATCAGATCCCTTGTTCCTTTTGGACTTGTGGAATTGTGAGCAACACTTAACTTAGGCACTTAGGATTTTGTTTATTCTTACATATGACGTAAGTTTTTGCTTCCCTTCTCATATTAGAATGGATGCTTACTATGTCCTTCATTTTTTCCTAACAGCTATGTCAGGAAGAGGAAGAGGAAGAAGATGGGCTAGGAATACGTCCAATGCTCGAGGTAATGGGAATGGGGAAGTTCCGAATTTTGCAGATATGATGAGGATGATGACTGAGACTATATCAACTGCGATGACAAATCAAACTGCAGCTATTTTGGTTGTCATTCAAAACCAGAATGGGAATCAGAATGCACCGTCGCCGCCGCCAGGTGGGAATGTGAATGGTGATAACCATCAAGGTGGTGTGGCCCAAACTGAATGGCTGAACTTATTAGAAAAGTTTATCAGGTTGAAACCTCCTGTTTTTGAAGGTTCACCTGACCCCCTTGTAGTTGACAAGTGGAAGGAAGATCTTGATAAGATTTTTGTAGCTATGAGGTGTACCCCGGTACAAATACTGTAGTTGCAGAATAACCTACAACTACACCCTCAATAGAATTAGTAAAAACTCAAGAAGTTCTTGATGATGAATAACAATTTTCTTATTAATGTTCTCAATTGATTACAAAGAAGTATCTAAATGGAACTAGAATAGTTACAACTTTCTCTATTCTCTTTCCTAAGATATTTTCTAACACTCACTAAAAGAACCTCCCGAATTTTACATTTGAACTCCTATTTATAGTAAAACTTATACAGCTGTATATGAATTGAGAAGTATCGCAATTCATACTCGCAAAATTACTTCATCCTCGCAAAACTTCGTATTTCTCCGTACTACTTCTATCATCGTATCATTTTATAACTCTTTTCTCCTTTATTTATTACGATACTCGTGAATTATTATCTTGCGATATTCAGTACCTACATATTGCCTCTTCTCATGTCAATTCTACGAAGAAGAAATGATCGTGAGAACATAACTGATGAGTGCCAAATATTGCATATTCATACACCTTTTCATTGGCACTTAACTCATCTTTCGCGCTTCAAAGTCATATATTATCCCAAATTCTGCATTCTTACCATCTTCAAGAATAAATATTTGAATTAATTAATTTTGTGTTTTTAAGTACTAAATAAATCTTGGAAGAATTGAGAAGACAAAAGAGAAGAAAGTTGGAAGCATTGCAACCCGCTCGCGCATCAGTGGCAACATGTTTACAAATTCATGGGATTAAACAACCCATGATCCAAAACCCATGATCCAAAACCCAAGACCCAAATCCATTTCCACCTCACCCCCATTGGATTCTTTCCAAAACATCCACCTTACCCCCATTGGATTCTTTCCAAAACATCCACCTCACCCCCATTGTATTCCATTCTATCCATCAATTAAGAAAACATGTTTTGTTTAATTGTTGAGTGGTTGCTACAGTAAATTTCGAATCCCAAGTGTGAGAGAATTTTTGTGTATAAATAGAGAGGGTTGTTGTGTTGAAAACTCATCCAAGAATAGCTTGTTCATGTTAGTTTATCAAATTTCAATTTTGTTGTAATGTTCTTCATGTTCTAATTTCATTTACTAGGGTTTAGATGAAGCCCTAATCTCATTGGTATGTATTCATATCTTGTATCTTGTTCTTGAAAGTTTAGAATTGTTTAAAGATATAATTTAATCCAAGTTTTTCAACATCTTGCTCTCACAATGTATGCCATGTATCCATTGTAGTTAGAATATCTCTATGTTGATTATGCTACAACTCATGCTTAACCAAATATTGATCTTTAGATTAGTTGTGCTTAATTAGACAATTAATGCTTTGGAGAAATACTTTAGTTGTGATTAAATTATCCATTGGAGAAACACCTTAGTTATACGGTAGACTTGAATCTACTATAAGGACAAGAATAATATTACAAGTTGAATGCATATCATAGGTTATTGGTGGATTTGAATACCCTAGTATCCATATTATCATTGTTTACATATCTTGTTATTTGCATCTTTTACTTTTATTATTTCAGTCACTTGAAAATCATATCGTCAGATCGACAAAATCAAACCCCTTTTGGTTACTCTCTGAATCAGGATTTAGAATCAACTTCTACACTCTCCAAGTCTCGTGGTTCGACCTGTGCTTGCCCCGTGTTGCTTGTCGACACTGTGCACTTGCAGTATACACAATAGTAGGTATCTTTCCGAGCCTACCAAGTTTTTGGCGCCGTTGCCGGGGACTCGGTAGTGGTGTAGTTCATTTTTCATCTCCTGTCACTATTCATTTTTCATCTCCTGGAACTGTTTACATATCACTGTAGCAGCGCAACTATTCACAGTCAATTTTACACTTTTTTTTTTTTTTTTTTTTTTTTTTTTGCTTTTGCTTTAAAACTTCGAAACCCTAACTACCTCTTTTGAGCTCAACAGGTGCCGGAGTAGCTGTTGTAAAGGCGAAGGAAAGGAAGCGAAAGAAGTTTTTATTTTAAATTAAAAAAAAAAAGTTTATTTTATTTATTTTTAGATTGTATTAGGATTCTTCTACTCTTGTAATTTTGTTTTTCTTTTGCACTTTATTTTGGACTTTGGACTTGGACATTCTATTTTTATTTTTAAACCCTACGGAAGGGTATTATTAAATATCAACTGTTTGCAGAGAAGGACGGTGATTACAATATCACCTCGGCCCCTCGGGTTCGTTCATGACATAGGAGTCGTGGCCCGAGTCGACAACAACGGTTCATCACCCGTCTGGAACGGGAGGTAAGTTTGTCGAAACACTCGCGAATCCCTTGTTAGCGAGTTACTGTATTCCTTCGTTTGCATATATGTTGAGGAATTGAATACGGCTGCTTTATTTTCCTAGTAAAGGGCAAGGACTGGCCATACAAGATAAGGGTTCGGATTTCATCACCGTTCTCTTCTTGCCCGCCTTAGGAAAACAATACCTAACGTGAACCTAAGCATTAAAATTTGAAATAAAACGAGACCTATAAGGTAACGAGCTTAGTAGGAGAGTCGTTCGAATAATATTGGTTACTCTCTAAGCATACTTCGAAGTTCATGACGGTTTCTGTAAATTGAATGCGTGACTGCGCCGCCTTGGAATGCGGTGAGGCCTTGGGTATCAAATCTCCTGCAGCTTCCCTCGCCTCTATTCAATTTACTTAAACTCGGATTGATTCCATAGGAGTTTGCTCAGATTGTAACGAATTCCATTTCGAATGATTAGAAGTTGGTCTAGAAAACAATCTAAGTGGAACCATCATGCTTTTTGTTTGCTAGAAATCGCAGAGGTTTTCTCGTGGTAGAGTCACCTTGTTTGCGATTGCATAGAACTTCCCTTCCGTTTATGATTTTTCTTCTTTTATTTTGTTTTTCTAATGTATGCCCGAGGTAATTAGAGAACGGGCTTGAAAAAAAAAAAAAACCAATAATGAAAAAAAAAAATTGGTCTGTTTTTTAGTTTTTAGTGTCCCAATATTTGCAACAAGCCTAGTGCTAGTTAGAGATCATGTCGATTCTGGTCTGCAGGTGGGGATGGAAACAAATCCATCAGAGAGCTTGCTTACGGGCATGCTTCACATTATGAAACTCCAACAGACCATGATGTCACTAGTTATAGGGATTATTATGAAAATTTTCACAGTCCTGAGCATCAATACATGAACCCTAGTAACTACTCACACATGTATCATCCACCACAGGGTGAAAATGAACATCTTTACAGTTCCCAACTCTCACAATCATCACTTTTGGACCAGTTAGAAGCTATAACTGCAGCTTTAGAAATGCAAATGCATGAATCTGTCGCATATAATTCTTCTAGGCAATCTGAAATCTATGCTTGTACCTTATGTGGAGGCTTAGGCCATCCTGCTGAGAATTGCTATATTTTGCATGATTTTAGGAAATCTAGAGAATATCATGAAAATCCAAAATATGAAATGCCAACAGATTACAAAGCTGATAGTCATTGGGACCATAATCAACCTTTCGAAGGTTGCGATCAGTATTTTATAGACCCTAATGACCCTGCACACATGTATCATCCACCACGAGTGGGAAGTTGAACAATTTTGTACTTCTCAATCTGTGGAGGAAAATCTCAGACTCATCGAACAAAATAATGCTAGGAGTGTATTGCATGATAAACCATATAGCATTAATTATGAATTTCCTACTGTTGAAGACTCTCATTCCATTGAACAACTTAATGCATTATTAAAAATGAATTTGATTCATTTAAAAAATGTAGGAAAGGAGGAATTTCAGGATGAAATATTTGTTTGTCCTAATGAAATAAAATGTGAAAATAGTATGCCTAGTCTTACTTGTGTAGCTGATATTGCATATGAACCTGTTTTAAATGAAGGTACTAGAAATACTACGATTTTAAATAAGGAAATGCATTTATGTGATGATGATGATGTTATGTTAGAAGAATATGTTTTTACTGAAAATATTGTCGAACCTTTGAGTTCTGCCTCGACCTTAATGAATGATGTTTCTTCTAGTGTTACATATACATGTGATGTTGATACTGATCTTGAGCCTGTGCAATTGTCCCGTGAACAAAAGCATGACACATTTCTTGTGTATGACTTAGAAAATATTGAATCTCCTGTCGACACCAATGATACTATACATGAAAATAACTTTGATGTGTCTGATTCTCTGTCTAAGTCACAGTGTGAAGTTTCTTGTGATATTCCTATGCATGAAACTGAAGTTCTAGGGGATGATTGTGAACTGGGGCTTATTGATTTGTTTTATGTGCATGAGCATGATGTTGTACTTGTGTCTGACATAGGTAGTGTTGAATCTCCTGTCAACACTAATGATCTTATGCATGAAAACATAATTGACGTGTCTGATTCTCTGCCTGGGTCACATTGTGATGTCTCTTTGGATTTGTCTATGCATGAGAATAAAACTTTGGATGAGCATGATACTTATTTGGGTCTTGATGGATTGTTCTATGAATGTGAGCATGCTGCGACACTAGAAAATGATTTAGGAGTTATAGATGCGCCTAATAATGATGTGCCTACCTCCCTGCCCATGTCACAAACTATTAATCTTGCACCCAACCTAGATTTGGTTTGTAAAGTTATTGTTAAACCTACTTTTCTAAGAGTACCTAATCTAGGATTGGAACTGTGTGCCTCTCAAGTCCTCTTGGACTATTTTGCAGTTAAATATAATACCTTTGATGAGCCACAATTAGAGTTCACTCATGTCTCTCCATCCATCCCTGACAAAATCCACTTTGAACTAGATCTTGTGCATGTTGCACCCCTGAAATTGTTAGATTTTGTACCCAAAAGTATATCTATTGAAAAATCTAGGTTTGGGGGTAACTCATTCACATATGCAGTCTCACTTGCATTGCTGTCCTGTTATAATTGTGTAAGGTTGTTGATGTTTCCGCACTACGTATTTTGGGTTGATCCTCAACTTTTTAGATTATTGGTACATGGTGAGTCATCATTGTATAATCTAGTAGGTAAAATTTTGAATCTTGTTGATATATTTGTGTGCTAACCAAACTTTTTTTCTTGCGCTCATATTTTTTGCTTTCAAAGAACTCATTCAATTATGGTTAGCACCACCCTTTTTGGCATCTGGTAATCTCTTTCCTTTGAATCTGTTTTGTTCTCATGTTTTGTTGTTTCTGTTCTTTTGAAACATTGAGGACAATGTTAGATTTAGGTTTGGGGGAGTATTTGCATATCGTCTTCTATGACCAGCTGTGGAGCGGGTCTTTTGTAGAGTGTTTTATATGACCAGCTGTGTAACGGGTCTTTTGTAGGATCATTTGTAGTCTTTTGCATTTTTTATGACCAGCTGTGTAGCGGGTCTTTTGTAGGATCTTTTGTAGTCTTTTGCATTTTTTGTTATCTGATGACCAGTTGTGGAGCGGGTCTTTTGTAGTGTGTTATCTGATGACCAGATGTGTAGCGGGTCACTAAAAAAAATGATGATCAGCTGTGTAGCGGGTCTTAAAAAAAAAATTTGGTTACAAATTTTCATGGTTCTACGAAATTCCGAAGTTCATCATCTACAGTTGAAGACCGAAGACGAAGACATTTCTATAGATGCTCTGAAATTGGAGAAGGTTTTGTGGGTACATCTTTGGTAGGCCCTCACGAGACTACAACTCGTCCACTAGGGACACCTAGGGGTTTAAAGGCTTAATGCATATGCTAAATGCATTCGAGAGACCAGCGACAGTGGTATAGTTAGGATTTCTTAAGTTCTGTTTCACTTGAGGACAAGTAAAATTCAGGTTTGGGGGTATTTGATGAGTGCCAAATATTGCATATTCATACACCTTTTCATTGGCACTTAACTCATCTTTCGCGCTTCAAAGTCATATATTATCCCAAATTCTGCATTCTAACCATCTTCAAGAATAAATATTTGTATTAATTAATTTTGTGTTTTTAAGTACTAAATAAAGCTTGGAAGAATTGAGAAGACAAAAGAGAAGAAAGTTGAAATCATTGCAACCCGCTCGCGCATCAGTGGCAACCTGTTTACAAATTCATGGGATTAAACAACCCATGATCCAAAACCCAAGACCCAAATCCATTTCCACCTCACCCCCATTGGATTCTTTCCAAAACATCCACCTCACCCCCATTGTATTCCATTCTATCCATCAATTAAGAAAACATGTTTTGTTTAATTATTGAGTGGTTTCTACAGTAAATTTCGAATCCCAAGTGTGAGAGAATTTTTGTGTATAAATAGAGAGGGTTGTTGTGTTGAAAACTCATCCAAGAATAGCTTGTTCATGTTAGTTTATCAAATTTCAATTTTGTTGTAATGTTCTTCATGTTCTAATTTCATTTACTAGGGTTTAGATGAAGCCCTAATCTCATTGGTATGTATTCATATCTTGTATCTTGTTCTTGAAAGTTTAGAATTGTTTAAAGATATAATTTAATCCAAGTTTTTCAACATCTTGCTCTCACAATGTATGCCATGTATCCATTGTAGTTAGAATATCTCTATGTTGATTATGCTACAACTCATGCTTAACCAAATATTCATCTTTAGATTAGTTGTGCTTAATTAGACAATTAATGCTTTGGAGAAATACTTTAGTTGTGATTAAATTATCCATTGGAGAAACACCTTAGTTATACGGTAGACTTGAATCTACTATAAGGACAAGAATAATATTACAAGTTGAATGCATATCATAGGTTATTGGTGGATTTGAATACCCTAGTATCCATATTATCATTGTTTACATATCTTGTTATTTGCATCTTTTACTTTTATTATTTCAGTCACTTGAAAATCATATCGTCGTATCGACAAAATCAAACCCCTTTTGGTTACTCTCTGAATCAGGATTTAGAATCAACTTCTACACTCTCCAAGTCTCTGTGGTTCGACCTGTGCTTGCCCTGTGTTGCTTGTCGACATTGTGCACTTGCAGTATACACAATAGTAGGTATCTTTCCGAGCCTACCAATAACCGTTACTTAGTCTTTTAAAATTTTGACACGTCTTTTGTAACCGTTCTTTTCTAGTTATTCCCTTATATAACTCCTTTATATTCTCTTCCTTTTCTTCTTCTTATATCCGCAATTCTATATTCTACTCATACTTTCTATTACTGTTTTCTCTGCAATTTTTTCTTCTACTTATATCTTCATGAGTTCTCCAAGGTAATTTCCTTCTATCTCCGCGCATTTCATTTGTTCTTTCTCTTTAATTTCTGTATAATTTGTTATCTGATTTTGGTTTATTTCAGCAAAATAACTCCTCATATGAAATCTCAACTAAAGAATCCAAGCCTTAATCCACGAAGAAGAAAATCTGAGAATCAAAAGGTAGTTAAAATACTTTGCCTTCTTTCCTAAACAATATATTGTTGCCTCAGTTTTTAATCTACATTTTGATTCGCAGGTTGGCGAAAAACCAAATCCTAGTAAGAGATCTCGAATAACTAAACCCACACCATTAATTCCGATTGATGATTTCCTTCCTGAAGTTGATAAGGAATTTTCCTCTCCTCCTCGTGAAAATGCTTCTTCACACACTCCTGCCTCTACTCCATTACCTACCTTTCAATCTCCCATTAGTGTCAATTTATCAACAATTCTTCAAGATCAACCCTCACAAAATATTTCTTCAACTTCTTCTCTTGAAAAACAGTCCTCGCAAAATATTTCTTCAACTTCTTCTTTCGAAAAACCTGTCTTGTCTCCATATCCTTTGAGTGCTATTTCTCCAGACAATTTGCAGCTTGCTCTTATTCCTTCAAATTCTTCTCCTCTTCCTCAGAAAATTCGAGATGGAATTTATTCAACTTTACGAATGTTATCTGAGGTTTTGACAAATGCTGCGAAGTCTACTAATGTTCGTTCGCAATATGAGTTTTGCGAAGTTCTGAATAATTTCGTCAATCCAGACATTTCTTCTTCACGTCAATCCTTAGAAAAAGAAATTGAATTGCTTCGTCAATCTTTGAAATCTTCTCAAGCAGAATGCGAGGATCTCCGTAAAGAAAACCATCATTTTCAGAATAATTCTCTCGACTGTGCAATACTTCGCAAAAGAAATGATGAATTGAAAGGTATGATTACTATCTTCATATTTTCCCTTTTATTTACTTATATTCTTCATATGTTTGAAACATCCATTAAAACCCATTCCCCTTTATAGAATCCATCCAGAAATGTAGAAGATTGGTACTTCACCATGAATCAGATGCAACAAAATATCGAACCAAGCATGAAAGCCTCTCAAACCAATTCTCCCATTTATCTAATCTTTACTCGTGTGCTCTTGACAACTCTAACGCTCTTTTTCAAGAGAATACTCAACTAATATATGATCGAAATTTTTTGAATGATGATATATCTCAACTTTTTTCTTCCTTAACTAAAGCTAATTTGAGAATAGAAACCTTATTAGAAGAGAACAAAACCTTATCAGAATAGAAATGTTCGTTTTTGAATACAATGATTGTTTCTTCGCAAGAATTAAAAACTCTTCAGAATAAATGTTGCGATCAAGAAAATCTTCTTTCTCTGTTGAAAGGTGAACTTGAGGAATTAAAGAAGTCTTCAGATGCTGAAAGAGATTCTTTTTTTATTTAGAAGAATTCCCTTATTAATAAGAACATAGTCTTGAGTGCTAAGAAGAATCAACTTGAAGAAGATTATTCGTCATTAAAAAGACTTAATGCTAAACTTGCGAAGGATAAGAATTTTCTCCTTTCTAAAGATCAAAAGCTTCAATCTCGACTTAAAGGATTAGTTGGTGATGGTTTTGATAATGCGATGAATCAGATGAAGAAATGTTGTCTATCTTTAACTCAATCTCTTACTTCGCAAAGAGAAGGTAGTCATTAAAATTTGACTGCCTCTGGTATATCTTTAAATTTCGTTATACTCGCAAATTTTATTCTTTGAACTTTGTTTTATTTGCAGAATCTGAGAACAACCTTCGTAATGCGAAAGCTGGATTAGAAGCCTCCTGTTCCGAACTTCGTAAGAAGAATGCTTTGCTTTCTACCCGCTTAATCAACTCTCGTGACCATGCTACTCGGAGATTCAATTATCTTGCTTATTCCAAAGATATCGAAGACACCAATCATCAAAAAGCTATACTTCGTGAAAGTCATCTGAAAGCTCAAGTCTTTACGAATAACATTCTCTTATCAATAGGCTTGCCTCCTGTGAAAATTACTCCTCTGAAGATATCTGATGATGAAGTTGCTCGTGAGCCTGATAGTGATTTCGATTATGAGAGTGATGATGAAGATATTGATGATGAGAAAGAATCTATTCCTCAAGGAGATGTTCCTGTTGCATATTCTTCCAAGGATAATATCTCGCAAAATTCGAAGGCTGCTAATGACCCTACTGATCTTAAAGATCCGGCACAGAGTGTTGATGAAGCATGATAATATTCCTTTTTCAATTTATCATTGACTCTCCTGTCTTTCTTTCTTTTGAATTCCTTCCCTTAGTTACTGTTGGTTTTCTTTTTGCGAACAATTCTATTTTTTGAGAAGTACATCTGATATTTTGCGAAGATGATTTATCCTTTCTTTCTGATATTTTGCGAAGATAATTTAACCTTTCTTTGATTAAATTTGCCCCATTTGATCATATGAAGAGAAATAATATATAACTCACAGATAAAGCTTAGTATATCCTTTTCCCCCTATTATTTCTCTTTAAATGATTAAACATTGTTTGAAGTATTAAAATATCTGCCTCAATTTATCTTAAGAAGTTTCAACTTGTTACGATTGTAAATAAGAAATCGTCCCTTTTAAGTATAAAAAGTAAAATATATGAAATATCCTTAATAAGTATACTACATATACAATACCTTTGTAGAAGTATTAGAAGTACCAAATCCATCAAATGAAGAGATATAAGAAGTATTAGAAGTATTCAATTCACCAAATGAATTATTAGAAGTACTCAATTCCCTTTTACGTATTAGAAGTACTCGATCCACCAAATGAAGAGATATAATAAGTATTAGAAGTACTCAATTCATCAAATGAAGAAATATAAGAAGTATTAGAAGTACTCAATTCACCAACTGAAGAAATATAAGAAGTATTCGATTTGTGAATAATTATGTAACATATGACGAAGTATAATGATTATTTAACCTTCACCAAATGAAATATCCATTAAAGAAGTATAATAAATATGAGATATTCTTGAAGAATTATAAGAAGTATTCAATCTTTTGGAGAAATATTCAATATATGGAGAAGTATAAGAAGTATGCAATTCTCGTAAACTTTTACGAATATGAACTTATCTGTATTTGATTGCTATCAAAATCGCATCTTTTGTTAAGTCTTCATTAAAATTCTTCAATGATGTTGTCTTCTTTGATAGGACTTCTTGTAAAAATTCTTCAATGATATTGACAGAGCTGTCTTCTCTTCAAAACTTCTTGATGTATATTCTTGTAAAATTTCTTCAATGATATTGACGAAGTTGTCTTCTTTTCAGATCTTCATAATGTATATTCTTGTATAATTTCTTCAATGATGTTGATGCAATAAATTTCATTAATTTCTGTGGTCTTATCATGCCTTCCTAAGTAAAGGTCTTATTTTTCCACCTCTTTTGTATTAATTATTTGCGATAATATGACAAGTCTGAACATTCTTGCGAACATACAACCTCATGACATTATCGTCTTGCGATGAAATCGCAGGACGTTCTTACACTTTCATGCAAAAACCCATTGATCTCATCTTAACTTCTTTGTATAGTATTTTAGCCTCTTCAGGAATTGTTGCGACAATATGACAGGCCTAAATATTCTTGCGAACATAAAGTCCCATGACATTTCCGTCTTGCGATGAAATCGCAGGACGTCTCTACACTTTCATGTAGTGACCCATTGATCTCATCTTAACTTCTTTATTATGTTCTGCGAGTTCTTTATTCTTTTCTTTTTTTCTTTCTTCTCTTTTTTTTTTTTTTTAGAAGGCTCGCAGAACTTCATTTGTTGCATAAATATGACAAGCCTTTATGTTTTCGCAAACAAGAATCCTCGTGACATTTGCGTCTTATAGCACTTATCAGCTCCCTAATGGAGGGTGCTGCCCTTTATCTTCCCCCCTGATTGCCCCTTCAAGGAAGCGTACATCGACCATACAAGGTTAGCTCTTCTCATCCGGTTCTGCCAACAACCAGCTTTTAATCGCAACCTCTTATCCTTTTTGCCTATAGGGCTTATAGTTACGAGGTTGCACCCTATGGGGTATCTTTGGGCCAAGTGCATCATTTGCCAAGACTTGTCAAAAATGGCAGATGTGGTTCAACCTCACCCGACACTCTTGACTCAACCGTGTACCTCGGCGCCTTGATCGTTTTCTGCACTTCTTGGGAAAAACAGTATGCCTTAGTCGCCCAACCTAAATCTTCTTACACCGCATTTTATATTGCGTAATGTCATTAGATTAGGTGAGAATCCAAGGTGTCTAACCCGGATAGGTACCCCATTATTGGGTTGTACCCCAAAATTTTTACCATGTACTAAGGGCCCTTGGTGGTGTTCTGGTTACCCTTAGCCACGTTATAGGTACCCCCTTAAATGACGTACTTTAGGACTTTGCCTCTTACGAATTATAGCTTCGCGAACTAGGGTGTGCGCCACAAAGGTTTGCTTGTATAAAATTTTCTGCGGCTCTCTTTCTTTTTTGGAGGCTGATCACAGATTGCGGTCTTTTATTCGCAAATTAATGAAAGTTTAATCGGAATATAAATTCTGAAATTCGTAACTTTTCCCAACTTCCTGCGAGCAAACAATATTCGTAAAAAATTTCATGAGTTTTATGGGTAATACCTTTTCAAATATAGTCTGTTCCAAGGTCTACCAAGCCTCAAACCCATGTCTCTCCCTTCTGGATCCATCAGCCGATAAGCTCCGCTTCCTACAACTTCTTTAATAACATATGGTCCATCCCATTTTGGTGCTAATTTTCCTCCATTTTCTTTTTGATATTTAGGTGTTTCTTGCATGACCAAATCACCTGGTTTATATTCACGTTCAATGACTCTCTTGTTGTATTCTCGAGCTAATCGTTCTTGATAAATCTTCATATGGTGCAACACCTTTTCTCTTTTTTTCTTCCAAATCATCCAATTCACTTAATATTACTCCCGCACTTAAATTTCTTTCCCAAGCTTCTTTCTTTGTTGTCGAATTACAACCTCTGTGGTAATCGCTTCTACTCCATATGTTAGACAATAAGGAGACATTCCAGTTGCTTCTCTTCTAGTTGTATTGTATGCCCTAACTCGCTAGGTACTTGCTCGCACCACCCTTTGAGATGTCCTTCTAATTTCTTTTTGATTGTATCTGCGATTGTTTTATTTGTTGCTTCTGCTTGTCCATTATCTTATGGATATAACGGGGTTGACTTCCCACATTTTATTCTAAAAGCACCGAGTAACATCTCTATATTCTCCCTCAAATTGTTTTCCATTATCGATACTAGTTGTGCTGGAACCCGTACCTGCAAATGAGGTTCTCAAATATAAACGTAAAAACATCTTTATCACGAATATGTTGTCTTGCTTTTACTTCATGAGCTTCAGAAATAATCTGTTGCAACTATCATGTATCGTCTTTGTACAGATCCAGGTATAAATGGTCCAACAATATCCAACCCCCATTTACCAAAAGGCCATCAGCTTGTTGAAGAAGTTAATGTGGCCCCTGGTGCATGAATTCTTTTACCATGTCGTTGGCATTCCTTGCATCTTCGTATTTAACAATTTTGCGTCTCGTATGCATATAAGGCCAGTAATATCCTTGTATCTTTGCTCTATATGCTAGAGATCTCCCCCACTATGATTGCCAGCTTCTCCTCCATGTAACATCTTCAATATCTTTTCTCCTTCTTCGCGAGTTAAGCACCTGAGAGATGGTCCATTGAAAGATTTTCTATATAAAATTCCTTCTCGCAACTCATAGTTTGTTGCACGACTCTTTAATTTATGTGCTTCTAGTCTGTTCCTGGATATTTCTCCTGTTGCGAGGTATGCATGAATTTCTTTTCTCCAATCTGCGATGTTGTTTGATAACTCTCTTTTTACTTCCATCGCAATAGCTTCCTCAATTTCTTTCTATTTGTCCACTGATGGGTGTTGAATTGTCTGTATTTGGATATTTCTTGTATATGGATTTGTCATCATGCTTGGAATAAATGCAAAAGCATCTGCGAGACGGTTATATTTTCTTGATATATGTCTCCATTTTAATTTTGGTATCTTCGCAGATAATTCTTCAACGAGTTTCTTGTATTTCTTCAAAGAAGATTCATTTGTGGTATATTCCCCTTTAATTTGACAAATCACTAATTGCGAATCACTTGTTATCCTTATACTTTCAAGCTTCTTTTCTATTGCGATCTTTAATGCATGCACTACAGCTTCGTACTCTGTTTCATTGTTCGTGGATGCAAATTCTAGTCTGAATTAGAATGATGTTCTTTCTCCTTCTAGTGAAATCAACACGACTCCAATTCCATTTCCCTCACTATTGGATGATCCATCCACTAGAATTTCCCATCTATCAGGCTCTGTTAACAAGTCTTTTGGATTTCCAAATTCTTCTTCAACATCCATCATTTCCTCTACTGCTTCATCTTCTTCCAAAGGAAATTCTGCCAAAAAATCTGCGACGATTTGTGATTTTTTCGATGACAACACTTCGTATTTTATCTTGTAATGGTTTACTTGTGCATTCCACCTTTCTATTCTTCCTGACCTTTTTGTGTTCTTCATGACTGATTCAATTGGGACTTTGGTTACCACTTTTATTACACGTGCTTGAAAGTATATGCGTAACTTGAATGATGCATAAACCAGGGCTAAGATTAACTTCTCCATTTTAGAATAATTCTTCTCTACTGCATTAAAGGTTTTACTAATGTAGTAAATGGGCCTTTCTACTCTCAAGCGTCAACGCTCGCAAATGTAACCGCACTTAGAGCATATGGAGTTGTTGCGAGGTATACCAATAATTCTTCGTTTTTTCTCTGGTTTCTGTAGTATAGATGTATTTGCGAGGTATTCTTTGATTCCTTGAAAAGCTTTTTCACATTCATCAGTCCATTTGAATTTTGCTCATGTAGTTGCAGAATAACCTACAACTACACCCTCAATAGAATTAGTAAAAACTCAAGAAGTTCTTGATGATGAATAACAATTTTCTTATTAATGTTCTCAATTGATCACAAAGAAGTATCTAAATGGAATTAGAATAGTTACAACTTTCTCTATTCTCTTTCCTAAAATATTTTCTAACACTCACTAAAAGAACCTCTCGAATTTTTACCTTTGAACTCCTATTTATAGTAAAATTTATACAGCTGTTCATGAGTTACGAAGTATCGCAACTCATGCTCGCAAAATTACTCCATCCTCGCAAAACTTCATATTTCTCCGCGTTTCTTCTATCATCGTAACATTTTATAATTCTTTTCTCCTTTATTTATTACGATACTCGTGACCTATTATCTTGCGATATTCAGTACTTACATCTTGCCTCTTCTCATGTCAATTCTTTGAAGAAGAAATGTCATGAGAATCCCTATTCTCGTAAATTTAGTGTAGTTATTACCACCCTTCAGATTCGCAACACGTCTTTTTACTTTCCCTCATCTTTCTGACACGTTTCTTCGTAACCGTTCTTTTCAACCGTTCACGCTTACTCGTATTAATGAATTTTTATCTTCATCAAACTCTCTTATAAATATTATCCTTTGTTTTTGCTTTTTATTCTCTTACTCATCTTCTTCACTGCTTCTTCCTCTGCAACATCTTCTATTTTTCCTATTTTCCCTCTTATATTCAATGGCACCAAAGAAGAAAACTATTGAACAACTTAATGCGGAACTTGCTGATAGAGACCTTATTCTTTCTGAGATTGAAGGTTATGATAATAAGTCTTCTCTCTGTGTGAATCTCTTTACCAACTATGTTTGGGATGATCAGAAAGTTTTAATCTCACGAGGTCAAATCCTCGCAGGTATTCCTCTTCCTCTTTATGATGTTAACTTTCCTTTATTCTACGAAATTATTTCCCACCCTAATTTTTCTTGTGCCATTTATTAATTGACTGGTGATTGCATTCTCCTCTTAGTTGAATTCGCAAATCGTGCTGCTTTTGGGAAATCTTTATATCCAACTGATCTTAGAAAACTTGGGTTTGAGAATATAGAAATTGTTGCTGCGAATTATACAGTTGAGGGTTTCTTCAAAAATTACACACTAATTCCTGCGAGAAAAGAAGATAATCGTTGGGGTGTTCGTCTTCATCGTAAAGCTAATATCGCAGCAGATGATCTTCTCATGCACGATATTGATTATGCTTCAGGAAATAATAAGACACCTCGTCGTTCTAATGATGAAGATTGGTATAAGTACCCTTTAATGTTATCAGGTTCTTATATTACTGGGATAGTAGAACTTCCTGCGAATCTTCGTAACCGCTATTATCAACCTTGGGTTTTTAGAAATGTATGTATTTCCACTTCCTTATCTTTTTGTTACCCTTCAATTTCAAATGAGGTAAGAAACACTCTTGTATTTTTATAAACAATATATTGTTGCCTCTGTTTCTTATCCTCATTTGAATTTACAGGTTCCACTTCTTCCTGAGATTGTCAAAAGTGAAAATAAAAGTTCCACTTCTTCTAAAAGGCTTACTGCGAGGCAACAAACTCTTCGTTATGCGAAGGTCACTCAAGCTTCTGACAGTCAAGATGATGCTCTTCGCAAAGGAAAAAGAAAACTTCAAGATATTGTTTACGATAGAAAGAAAAAGAAGATACTCTCAACCAAATCCCATTCCAATGTAATTTCTTATAATAAGGACATTGAGGAGGATCTTGGTGATGAAGATAATGAATTTCCTGCGAAGGACTTTAGTTCTAATTCTGATACCCTTTCTGACAAAGGAGATGATGATGATGTTAATGAAGGTGGGAATGAAGATTATAGTATCCCAGAAACTTTTGCCTCAAAGAATGGTTAGCATTTACGAAGCTTTCCTCCATTCTTCTCGTGGATTAGGAAATTCTCCTACAAATAATGCTCGCAAACTTATTGCGAAGGCTTGTAAAGTTCCTACTGTTATTGATAATAATTCCCTCAAAGGAATTTCAAGATTCGTCTCTCTGCTTCATTATATGCTTTAGGCAAGCATGGTAAGTTTCTTCTCTATTCCTTGTTTATTTCCTTATTTTATTGATTTCTAACCCTTTTTTTCTTGTTTAGGTTGGAAGAGTTAGTTGCGCAAATTGCTTCGATTGGGAAAGACGTCATTCTATTGCTGAGAAGAAAACTTTAAATCGTTGTAAGAAGTTAGAGGTTGAAAATTCAAGTCTCCGTCAGAAAATAGAAGATCTAAATATTGATAACGCAGAATTAATATCTCGTCACGAAGATAATTCACAATCTGCGAGCATCGCAATTGATAATTCTTCTCTTCTTGAGGAGAATAATCAATTAAAGCTTGAAATTTCTTCTCTTCGTAATGATAAGAAACAACTAGAAGGTAAATTCTTTGCGATGATAATTATTTTGGTTACTTTTCCTTCATAATTTGCTAACCAATTCCTTAATTTCTTTCCTTGCTGCAGAAAATCTTGCGAAGATGAATAATAATCTGAAACTCTCCTTGCTAATCGTAATAAGAAAATTTCTGACTTGAGATCTCAAATTCTAATTTCCCAAAGATAACCATAGTTTATATGTCAAGCGTTTTAGAGCTAAGATGACTCGCAAGATTTGCGAAGATAATGAAATTCCTCTCAAGAAGTACCATACGCTCCTTTCTCAAGAAATTCTCAAGATACTCCATATCTGAAATTTCTGAAAGTGAAGTTGAAGATGATAGTGAAATTGAAGAAGAAGATCATTTTGATGGGAACAGATCGCCTGAAGAATAACTTCATTCTTTTTTTTTTTGTATATCTGTTCTGTAACTTTTCAATACAACACTTTCTTCTTGATTATGCTTTTAATCAATCCAACAATTTATTTTTCAAAGCTTAATTTGAATTAATCTTTCTTTGATGTTTATTTCCCTTATTCGCATATCTTGATCATATGGAGAGAAATAATATATCTTAAAGACTTAGCTTAATATTCCCTTTCCCCTTATTATTTATCTTCAAATGATCAACTATCACTGGAAGTATTAGAATATCCTTCTGAATTTATCTTACGAATTTTCTTCTTATTGTGATTATGAATAAAAAATCCTCCCTTCGAAGTATAAGAAATATAAGCCTTTTGCTTTTTACGGAATGTTGCGAAGTAAATAATAAATCTCCCCTTGAAGTATAGAAAGTATGAAGTATACAAAATATGAAATACCCTTAAGAAGTATAAGAAGTATTAGTAGCATTCAATTTATGAAGAATTGCCCAATATATAAGGAAATATAAAAATTATTACTCATTGTATTAAGAAGTATAATAAGTACTTAACCTTCGCAAAATTAAATATCCGTTGAAGAAGCATATGATCAAGAAAAGAGTATTCAACTTTTTGGAGAAGTATTCAATATATAGAGAAGTATAAGAAGTATGTAATTCTCGTAAATTTTTACGAATATGAACTTATCTGTATTTGATTGTTATCAAAATCACATCTTTTGTTAAGTCTTCATTAAAATTCTTCAATGATGTTGTCTTTCTTGATAGGTCTTCTTATAAAAATTCTTCAATGATATTGACAAAGTTGTCTTCTTTTCAAAATTTCTTGATGTATATTCTTGTAAAATTTCTTCAATGATATTGACGAAGTTGTCTTCTTTTCAGATCTTCATAATGTATATTCTTGTATAATTTCTTCAAGGATATTGATGCAATAAATTTCATTAATTTCTGTGGTCTTATCATGCCTTCCTAAGTAAAGGTCTTATTTTGCCACCTCTTTTGTATTAATTATTTGCGATAATATGACAAGTCTGAACATTCTTGCGAACATACAACCTCGTGACATTATCGTCTTGCGATGAAATCGCAGGACGTTCTTACACTTTCATGCAAAAACCCATTGATCTCATCTTAACTTCTTTGTATAGTATTTTAGCCTCTTCAGGAATTGTTGCGACAATATGACAGGCCTAAATATTCTTGCGAACATAAAGCCCCATGACATTTCCGTCTTGCGATGAAATCGCAGGACGTCTCTACACTTTCATGTAATGACCCATTGATCTCATCTTAACTTTATTATGTTCTGCGAGTTCTTTATTCTTTTCTTTCTTTCTTTCTTTTCTCTTTTTTTTTTTTTTTTTAGAAGGCTCGCAGAACTTCATTTGTTGCACAAATATGACAAGCCTTTATGTTTTCGCAAACAAGAAGCCTCGTGACATTTGCGTCTTATAGCACTTATCAGCTCCCTAATGGAGGGTGCTTCCTTTTATCTTCCCCCTGATTTCCCCTTCAAGGAAGCGTACATCGACCATACAAGGTTAGCTCTTCCCATCCGGTTCTGCCAACAACCAGCTTTTGATCGCAACCTCTTATCCTTTTTGCCTATAGGGCTTATAGTTACGAGGTTGCACCCTATGGGGTATCTTTGGGCAAAGTGCATCATTTGCCAAGACTTGTCAAAAACGGCAGATGTGGTTCAACCTCACCCGGCACTCTTGACTCAACCGTGTACCTCGGCGCCTTGATCGTTTTCTGCACTTCTTGGGAAAGACAGTATGCCTTAGTCGCCCAGCCTAAATCTTCTTACACCGCATTTTATATTGCGTAATGTCGTTAGGTTAGGTGAGAATCCAAGGTGTCTAACCCGGATAGGTACCCCATTATTGGGTTGTACCCCAAAATTTTTACCATGTACTAAGGGCCCTTGGTGGTGTTCCGGTTACCCTTAGCCACGTTATAGGTACCCCCTTAAATGATGTACTTTAGGACTTTGCCTCTTACGAATTATATCTTCGCGAACTAGGGTGTACGCCACAAAGGTTTTCCTGTATAAAATTTTCTGCGGCTCTCTTTCTTTTTTGGAGGCTGATCACAGATTGCGGTCTTTTATTCGCAAATTAATGAAATTTTAATCGGAATATAAATTCTGAAAATTTGTAACTTTTTCCCAATTTCCTGCGAGCAAACAATATTCGTAAATTTTTATCATGAAATAAAAATTTTGTTTTGCCACATACCTCATTTTCACGAGCAAACATAATGATAACCTTCTTTTTTCCTCGCGAATCACAATCCCTTATTATCATCGTAAATTTCTTGTATGATTATCATCGTAACTTTATTCTCTTTTTCCTTAATCCTCTGCCATTAAATTTTCACTTCTTTTCACAACCTTTGCTCTTTTTCTTCAATTTTCCTTCTCAAAGCTTTTCCTTCGCAAACTTCTACTTCTGATCGTAACATTTCTTTCCCTCAGCCCAATCACCCTTGATAATTCCAATACCCTTCATATGAGGGAATTTTATGCACTGGTGTAGAGTGGAAGCTACGCCTAGAATTCCGTGAAGCCATGGTATTCCTATCAAAGCATTATATGGTGATTCAACATCAACAACACAAAACAGAATTTCGCCCGCATTCCACTTAATGGAATTCGCATGCTCACTTCTCCTTTGGGCTTGTTGGCAGTTCCATTAAAACCATAAATTCTATAAGTAGAAGGTATTAAATCTGCATCTTTTCCCCCATAGTTTTGTAAGCGAGAATAGAAGAGGATATTGACAAAGAACTTCCCGTATCAATCAAAATCCTATTAAGACCAATTAACTCTTCCTCCATATCATCTTCGTTCTCCTCCATATTCATGTAGATTGCCAGTCTTACCACCAATGGATTATCATGTACTTCACAACCTTCTGAATTTCAGTGGCTTCAAAAGAAATTTCACGTTTCGCCAATCTTCAAGTCGTGAAATCTTTGCGATGTTCATTACTTCCTTTCCTTCACCATCCCTCGCATATACCCTACTTAACACATTATCATGAAAATCCTCTATGGTTTTATATGAATGAACAATGGAATTACAGAAAACATTTCTTTCTTTTGACCCCACTTCTATATGTAGGATTTCTTCTCCCTTTTCTTTTGTTGTGTTCTCCCTGCGAGTTATGGCTGGAGCCTGTGATAATTGTTGCGACTGTGTCTGCTTAAGTAAAAATTGATTTAGTTTTCCTTGATCAATCATTCACAAAATTATCCTCTTGATATTATGGCAATTATTTGTAGAATGTCCATGAAAATGATGATATGAACAAAATTCATGACTTCTTGGACCCATTGGTGGTTCCTTTCCCATATTCCATGGAGTTGGTACATTCTCTACCAGGATAATTGCTTGCCATATCTTTTCTATACTTGTATTCAAAGGTGGCAATTTTATCTCTTCCCTTACCATTCTTTGACCTCCTTGACCGTTGTTATAATTTTGTCTCTGGTTTCCTTGTCCAAAATAATTTTGCCTTTGTCCACCATAATTTTCTTGTTGTTGATCTAATCTTGGAATTTGGTTATTTCCTATCCGATTATAGAAATTCTTCTCTCTATCATATTCTTCTTGATCTCTACTGCCCATTGCTACCATCTTTGGCTGGCTATCATTGATTTTCTTCTCTTCTGAAATTTGCGAAGAAGTTTGTGAGGATGTTTGCGAAGTACCTGCTACTACATTGATTATTTTGGGAAGTAAATTTGCTCCTCCATCTTGATTGTTAGTGTTTGTTACTGGATATGACTCCATATTGTTTTGCTTTTCTTCTAGTGTAATGTATTCTTCTTGCAATTCTCGTAATTCTGTCATCATTATGGAATTCTTTCTTCTGAAGATTTGAACATATAATTGTTCAGTTGCGAACATCGCATTTATGAAGGACAGAATCAAGTATCTCTCATCTACACGCCCTGCCATATCACTGCACATAGTCTTCCATCGTCTTACCAAATGCTTCAAACTTTCACCCACTCTTTGTTTTAAACCAAATACATTTTCAATACCAAGCCGTGAAGAGTGATTTGTGATATATGCTCCAAGAAAAACTGCTTGCAAATGATTAAATGACGTAATAGTGTTCTTAGGGAGTCCTTCGAACCACTTTAGAGCTTCCCCTGTTAAACTTGATGCGAAGTACTTGCATAACACATCATCATGATTCTCCCATTGTAACATGCATCTTACGTATGCTTTAATGTGCTGAATAGCACATGAAGTCCCATCAAAAATACTGGTAAGTGTGGGCAAGTTACATTTTGGTGGAATTCCTCCCAACTGTACTTCTCTAGCAAATGGAGTCCTCGCAGCTTCTTCTATTGCTTCATCTAATTGCCTCCTATCTCCTCCTCTTCTATTGTTTATCATCCCTCTCATTTCTGCTAATTCTCGAAAGATTCGTGCATTTGCCTCTAATTCTCATCCATTGGTCTTTTTAATGCAAACCTCTTCTTCTACGTTCTTGCACTTCCTCCCCTGCGATCCTTCGCATTCTATCATATTCTTCATTAATGTTTTCATTCGCATAATTCTGCAAATATCTTCTTTCTAAATTATCATAATTGTTCAGTTGTAAAGCCTCTTGGAATTCTTGTTCTTCCCTTTCTATTCTTCTCATTCTTCTCATGCGAATATCAGGAATTTCTTCTTCTTCATTTCTCCTTCTTCTGTGATTTATTTCTTCTTGATTTACTTGTACTCTGATTCGAGAATTTGGTTCATTCCTTTCCACTTCTGTTTGTTGATTTACAATTCTTCTCTTAATTCTTTCATATTCAACATTTTGTTTGTTACGAACTTCTTCATGTCTTCTTACTCCATTCTCGTGACTATTTTGATATATTGCTTGTTGTCTCTCAGTTTCTTCCATAAGTTGATGTTCTTCCTCTCGATTCTGATTGTTTTTTATGATTTGGTCTTGTTCGTAAATTCTCCATATTTTGTTCGCGGTTTGGTATTAAAATGAAACGATTTTCTTGATTTCTATCACCTTGATTCTGCGTTTGTTCTTGCATATCATTTTCATTATTGATTATCGGTGAATTTTGTCCTTCTCTTTCTATTCTAACATTTGATCTTGCAACACTTTGAGATTTCCTCCTTTGTAACATCTCATTTTCCATTCTCAATTCTTGATTTTGTCTTGTCAATTTGGCACGTTCTTCAGCTTCGATCATTCAATCTTTTTGGATTCCTTGTCTCAATGTTTCTAGCATCTCCCTTTCTCTTTCAATAATTGTTCCTCCCATCAACCTTCCATTTTCTCTGATTTGTGGTTCTCTATCTTCTTCTTCTGGTGTATTAGTTCTCCAAGTGTGTATACTTACTTGATCATGATCTTCTACTTGTTGAGCTTGATTTCTTCGATTACTCCTTCTTCTACTAGGTTCTCCTGTTATATTTGCTTCTCCTCCTGCTAATCTTACACTTCTCCTTACTTCAGTTAATGGTTATGATGTGTTTCTTCTTCTTGTCATTTTTCTGGTACAGGAATTCTTTCTCTCCCTGTTTCTAGCGCCAATTATGTAGTTGCAGAATAACCTACAACTACACCCTCAATAGAATTAGTATAAACTCAAGAAGTTCTTGATGATGAATAACAATTTTCTTATTAATGTTCTCAATTGATCACAAAGAAGTATCTAAATGGAATTAGAATAGTTACAACTTTCTCTATTCTCTTTCCTAATATATTTTCTAACACTCACTAAAAGAACCTCTCGAATTTTTACCTTTGAACTCCTATTTATAGTAAAATTTATACAGCTGTTCATGAGTTACGAAGTATCGCAACTCATGCTCGCAAAATTACTCCATCCTCGCAAAACTTCATATTTCTCCGCGTTTCTTCTATCATCGTAACATTTTATAATTCTTTTCTCCTTTATTTATTACGATACTCGTGACCTATTATCTTGCGATATTCAGTAATTACAGCTCCCTTCTTAAGTATGTTGAAAAAATGCTTGCACTTATCTGACATTCGCGAAATAAATCTTCCAAGTGAAGCCAAGAGTCCATTTAGCTTTTGTACTTCTTTTACTGTTGCAGGTGTTGGCATGTCACGAACTGCTTGGACCTTTTCTGGATCAACTTGTATTCCCTCCTTTGATACTATGTATCCCAAGAACTTTCCAGATGAAACCCCAATAATACATTTCTCAGGATTTAATTTGATGTTGAACTTTCTCATTTGCTCAAATATTTCCTTCAAATCTTGCACATGGTCTTTAGCTTCCTTTCTTTTTATCAACATATCATCTACATATACCTCCAAAGTTTTATGTATCCACTTCGCGAACACTTTTTCAACCATACGTTGATATGTAACACCCGCATTCCGCAATCCAAATGGCATCTTCACATAACAATACAAACCCCTTGGAGCAAAAAAGGCAGTATGTTCTTGATCTTCTTCTGCGAGTGATATTTGATTATACCCTTTATATCCATCAAGTGAAGTGACTCTATCATGACCTGCAGCTGATTCCACCATTTGTGGTATATCTGGTAATGGAAAACTGTCTTTGGGACATGCCTTGTTTAGATCAGTGAAATCTATGAAAATTCTTATTCCTTTATTCTTTTTCGGAACAATGACCATATTCGCAATCCATTCTGGATATTTTGCTTCCCTTATGATCCCTGCATCCAACATCTTTTATAATTCTTCTTCTATCTGTACATGATAATTTTGTGATATCTTCCTTATTCTTTGTTTGAATGGTCTTACATTTTTATCTATGTTCAATCTATGACACGCCACTGATGGATCAATTCCTGGTATCTCATTTACACTTCCTGCGAAGATATCTTTATATTCTCGCAAAAGATCAGTAGTCCCTTTTTCTTCTTCTTCATCCATCTTAGTTCCAATTCGTAAGAATAAAGGCTCCTCTTTACTTCCAATATTTATTTATTTAGTTGGTTCAGCTGCAACATAACTTGGACTTTGCTCCCCCATAGGTGTTGGCTCTTTAATTATTTTTGCTGGTTCCCCTTCTTTTTCTGGAATTTCATTTGGTATACCTCTCCCTTCCTTTGCTCTTATTGTATACACTCGGAATTCTTCTTCTTTTCTTGTTTCCTTCGCAAGTTTCCTACGAAGTTGTTTCTTTCTTGCTCTTCCTCCGCATTGTGTTACTTCAATTTGATAACAAAATTTTGCACTATCAAGATCTCCTTTAACTTCTTGTATTCCATTTGGTGTAGGAAATTTGGTTTTCTGATGTAATGTTGAAGCAACATCTTTGATCGCATGAATCCACGGCCTTCCTATCAGCATGTTATATGGAGATTCCATATCTATCACACACAAGATTACATGTGTTTCGATTTCTCCTAGTAATATTCGCAGCACGATTTCTCCTTTAGGTTTTGTTGTAGATTTTCCTAATCCATGAATAAGACACTTTGAATTTATGATTTCTTCATCTTTAATTCCCATCCCCTTAAGTGCATGATAGAATATAATATTAACATAACTCCCTGTATCAACCAAAATTCGATTTAATTTCCATTTTTCTTCAGCTTTCTTATCTTCTAGCATGATTGGCAATGTGATCACCAATGGTGAAGTGTGGTTCAAGTCTTCATTTGGAATTTCTGCTACTAAAAATGTGATTTTCTGCTTTTCCCATTCTTCTAAAATTATTATCTTTTCTTCCTCCATGATCTTTCTTCCTCTACAATCTCGTTTGTATATTTTTCCCTTCATATTACTATGAAATTCATCAATCATTGTCTCTGTGATCATATTACATTCTTCTTTTTTGCAATCTCCATCTACTGACTTCATTTGATCTTCAAATTTTCCACAATTCCCTCAAATTTAGGCTACCACAATTCTCAAGTCCCTGCTTCTAGCGCCAATTATGTAGTTGCAGAATAACCTACAACTACACCCTCAATAGAATTAGTAAAAACTCAAGAAGTTCTTGATGATGAATAATAATTTTCTTATTAATGTTCTCAATTGATTACAAAGAAGTATCTAAATGGAACTAGAATAATTACAACTTTCTCTATTCTCTTTCCTAAGATATTTTCTAACACTCACTAAAAGAACATCCCGATTTTACATTTGAACTCCTATTTATAGTAAAACTTATACAGCTGTATATGAATTGCGAAGTATCGCAATTCATATTCGCAAAATTACTTCATCCTCGCAAAACTTCGTATTTCTCCATACTACTTCTATCATCGTATCATTTTATAACTCTTTTCTCCTTTATTTATTACGATACTCGTGAATTATTATCTTGCGATATTCAGTACCTACAAAGACAACAACTGGTTGTTTTTCAATTATCTGGGGAAGCAAGAAAGTGGTGGAAAAATGCATCAGTGGGATTAGATTTAGATACTTTGACATATATTCAATTTTGTGAACGTTTTGATGTGAGGTACTTCCCAGCGACTGTTAGAAATAAGAAAATTAAGGAGTCCATTGAAGTAGCGCAACTTAGGGGTGAGTTGGTGGATGATTACCTTGATAAGTATATTAGATTATCCCGTTTTGCGTTATTTATGATACCAGATGAAGAACAATTAGCTAGAAAGTTTGAGCAGGGTCTTGGAGATCATATTCGTAACAAGGTGGTTAGTCATTGTTTTCCAACTTTCCAGCAAGTTGTTGAGAGTGCTAGAGCCACAAAATACGATTGGTTGATGCATAAGAAAACCAAGGAGGAGAGGCACAAGGCAACAAATAATGGTAAGCAAGGAAGAAACTACCAGCACCATGGATATAGAAGTAATTCAAGCACTTGGAAGAGACAAAGGACTGACAACTACAGGGATCAGTACAAGAAAATAGGGGATGTAAGACCATTTCCTTTCCATTGCTATAATTGTAAGGAAACTGGACACAAAAGGGCTGATTGTCCTAAACCGATTCAACCACAATTTAAGATGCAAGGTGATCACCAGGGAAAAGATCAGGATACCCGTAATCAACATCAAAACCAAGATAATAGGAAGAACAAGAACAATACTACCCCAAGGAAGATTCCACGCATTAGTGCCTCGTCAGAAACAAGTAGCCGATGCAGTTGTGGAAGGTATGTTTTTTATCCAAGGCAAGCGTGGAAAGGTTTTATTTGATTCGGGTGCAACTCATTCTTTCATTGCTACTACGTTCGTGTCTGAATTATCTGTTGAACCTGTGCTTTGCGAAACTTCCTTATCTGTAATGTCACCTTTAGGGAAAACAACTCTGATAGATCGAGTAGTTAAGGAATGTATTTTCCAGTTAGGAGGTCTAGATTTTCCTACTGATCTTTTTATATTAGATATGGTTGGTTACGATGTCATTTTAGGGATAAATTGGTTATCGGCGTATCATGCATTTTTGGATTTCCAGAACAAATCTGTAGTGTTGTCGATACCTGGTGAACAAAAGTTCTTTGTTCTCATGACTACAAATAGGGCCTCTCCTAAAGCCTATTTTTGTGGTTTACGGGAACAAGATCATACTGATGAGCGTGACAGCCTCGAATCAATACTAGTAGTGGCAGAATATGGGGATGTTTTTGAAGAAGTTTCATGGTTACTCCCACACAGAGAAATTGAGTTATGTATTGAATTATTGCCGGGTACCGCACCGATTGCCAGAGCGCCGTATCGTATGGCTTCTATTGAAATGTGAGAACTTAAGGAGCAAATTAAGCAACTAATGGACCAAGGTTTTATTCGTCGAAGTACATCTCCGTGGGGAGCGCCGGTACTATTTGTTAAGAAAAAGGATGGCTCACTTCGGTTATGCATAGATTACCGAGAGTTGAATAAAGCGACCATTAGAAATAAGTACCCTTTACCAAGAATCGATGATTTATTCGATCAGTTACATGGAGCTCGGTGGTTTAGCAAAATATATTTGAGGTCAGGTTACTATCAGTTGAGGGTTAGGGAGAGCGATATTTTCAAGACTTCCTTTCTCTCTAGATATGGGTCGTATGAGTTTCTGGTAATGCCCTCCGGTCTCACTAATGCACCTGCAGTATTTATGGATCTGATGAATAGGATTTTTAAAGACTTTCTAGATAAGTTTGTTATCGTATTTATTGATGACATACTAATATACTCTCAAACACAAGAAGACCATGCTACACATCTGAGTTTGGTATTACAGACCATCCGTGATCATCAGTTGTATGCTAAGTTTAAGAAGTGTGAATTTTGGAAGCAAGAGGTTCAATTTCTTGGGCATGTTGCATCAGGAGAAGGTGTAGCAGTGGACCCCCATAAGGTTATGGCAGTATTAGATTGGAAGCAACCGAATTCGGTCATGGAAGTGCATAGTTTTCTGGGTTTGGCGGGTTATTATCGTCGTTTTATTAAGGGGTTTCCAAGCCTTGCAGGCCCGATGACACGTCTGACCATGAAAGGCATACCTTTCGATTGGAACGAAGAATGTGAGAAAGCTTTCCATACTCTAAAGGCAAAACTAACTTCATTATCGGTTTTGACACTACCACAAGCTGACGGTTGGGGTTTAACAATTTTTACAGACGCCTCACATCGCGGTTTAGGGGATGTCCTTATGTAAAATGGGAAGGTGGTGGCTTATGCATCTCGACAGTTGTGGCGGCATGAGAAAAATTACCCTACTCATGATTTGGAGCTAGCAACAATCATTTTTGCCTTAAAGATTTAGATGCACTATATTTTAGGAGAAAATTTTGAAATATTTTCTGATCATAAGAGCCTTAAATATCTGTTCACCCAGAAAGAACTCAATATAAGACAAAGAAGGTGGATGGAGTTGATGAAGGACTACCAATTTGAATTATAGTATCACCCAGGCAAGGCAAATGTGGTAGCTGACGCATTTAGTAGAAAACCACGTGGATTAGTGGCTCTCTTGATGTCCCACGAGTGGAAGTTACTACAAGATATTGCACATACTGACTTTGTTTTGTGTTCGGAAAATAGTGGACCATCATTTGTAGGACGTATGTTAGTTCAACCGAATTTGATTGAGAGAATCATTGCTTATCAATCAAAAGATGCATGGTGTCAATAAAAACTCAAGGAGATTAACTCAGGTGAAACTACTAATGTGGCAGTTGGTTCGGATGGTGGCTTACGTTTCATGGGGAGGTTATGTGTACCTGAGGATAAACAGTTACAGCGTATCATCTTGGATGAAGCTCACCGCAATAGATATACTGTTCATCCGGGAGGTTCCAAAATGTATCGTGACTTGAAACGCAATTTTTGGTGGTCAGGAATGAAGCTCGCCATCGCTATTTATGTCTCGAAGTGTTTAACTTGTCAATATGTGAAGATCGAACACCAAAGACCATGTGGAATGCTGCAACCCCTACCAATTCCAACTTGTAAATGGGATGAAATATCTATGGATTTCATAGTTGGATTACCAAGATCGAAGACATGCCATGATTCAATATGGGTGATAGTAGATCACTTGACGAAATCCTCTCATTTCATTCCTATGAAGACTACATATACTAAAGAAAAGTTAGCACACTTGTACATTGAAAACATTGTCGCAATACATGGGGTACCGTCATCCATTGTGTCCGATAGAGATTCTCACTTCACATCGAAGTTTTGGAATAGTTTTCAAAAGGCTTTAGGTTCTGAACTTAGACTAAGTACTGCTTTTCACCCGCAAACGGATGGTCAGACCGAGAGAGTGAACCAAGTCCTAGAGGATATGTTGAGAGCATGTGTGCTGGATTTTAAAGGCAGCTGGGAGGATAATCTGAAACTCATCGAGTTTTCCTACAACAACAGTTACCACTCTAGTATAGGCATGGCACCTTTCGAAGCGTTATATGGTAGTGATAGGTGTAGAATACACCTAATTTACTATCTAAGAGTTTATGCTTTCTTTGCTATTTTTCTAGTAAATTATGTATTTTATGTGTGTTTTTGATCTATTAGGTACTCTGGAGTCACACAGACGAAAAGAAGGAGAAATCACCCAAATTGGACAAAAAGGGCAAAATCATCATTTCATAGGGCGAGCACTATCTGGAGCCCATCTATGGTTAAGGGGCTCTCATTTAGGGTACCCCTTATCACTCAGCAATGGATGTTACTATCACTGGATAGCCCTTATCCAAAGGAAGGTTGGCTGTAGCACCCAGTCAGTGGGTGGTTTTAATGATGGGTGTCTGAATCCATCTAACCCATATACCCACACCCGTGGGGCGTACCCATCCGGACCCGAACCCGGATCCATCCCCAACTATACCCTAACCCTAAGTTGAATATGTGTTTCTCTCCCAAATCATTTGGGGCTGAAATCAAAAACAGCGGCTGCACTTTCTGTTCCAAGAAATTGAGAAGAAGTAATTCTTGAGAGAGAAACAGAGCGCTGTGAATCCAAGAGGTCGAATGATTTGACGGAGGAATTTATACAGACAGAGTTGGTGGAAGCAATTCAGATGAAGATATGGAGCTCAGAGAGAAGAAATCGAAGTTCAAGAGCTGAAGTAGATCGATAAATCGAAGATAGGTTTTCGTGATTGTTGGTTTGTCGATGAATCAGAGATGGGTTTGTAACCTAATTGATTAATGGTGAAGTCTCAGTTGCAGAATCATAACAGAGATAATGATGAGGTTGCAGATGCTGCTCAAATAATTCAGGGAGGAAGAAATTGAGATGGGTCTGTTTAATTTGTTGGAGGAATTGAAGCAGATGCAGTTTGGGGTAGAAAATGGTGGTTGCAGTAGCAAGAGTTGGTGATGCCGACTGCAGAACAAAAACTACAATTGCTACCGATGTTCAGGGGAAGATGGGTGCATCTGTTAAAGATGTAATACAAGAATGAACGCCTGAATAGATGTATGTTAGGTTTCTGTTTAATTTGTTACAGGGAATGAAGAGAAGAATCAGCCTGAAATTAGCTTGCGGAATGCCCTGTAAACAGCCAGAACTCGGCCGATTCTCCCCTCCGACGAGTCAAATCGGTGCCGGCGACGACCGATCCAGAACGAGTTCAGTGAGCCGATCTGACCCAATTCAGATCACTCAGAAGCTGACTTTCCCCTCTTTGACCTAGTCAACTAACAGTTGACTAACAGTTTGACTTTTGACCGTTAGTCCTAACGGTGGACTGACAGAATATTCTTTGACCGGGACAGAATTTTCAGGTGGCCGACGGAAATAAATTCCGGCCAACTTCCGGCCCAAAACACAGTTTTCCGGCGAGCAAAAATACATAATTTTGTATGGACTTCTCTCATGTGTGTGAAGACTTAGAATTGGGAATTGGATGAAAACTTGGAAGTATTGGAGAATTGGACTAGAAATTGGAATATGGCTCAAATTGGGAAAGTGGTGTTCTTATGGAATGTGGATTCTTTTCCTACAAAGATATGGAGAGTATTGAAGCCTATAAATAAGAGAGTTCTCTACAACTTTTTACACACACATCTACTTTGGAGAAGGAGTTAAAGTGCAGAAGGATTGGAGGAAGGAGCAACCATCATCTTTTCAATAAGTTTTTCTTTCTTCCTTAATTATTATTATTATTGTGTGAACTCCAAATTATGAGTAGCTAATTTTCTTATTGATTGAGGATGAATTCCTGGTTCTTAATTTATGATTTGAGTTTTGTTTCAATTCTACTTTGAAGTTTTTCATATGATTATCGATTGTTTTTACTAATATGAGTGTCTATGTTTGATTGATAGGTCGTTTGTGTGGCCAACTAAATTTATTTGTTAATTAATCTAAAGCTAGTGAAAGTTAGGGGATAAGTAATCGTTTCTTGACTATTTACATAAGTAGAAAACACAAGACCTTGCAGAGGGATTCCGTGGAGCAATTGTGTGTAAAAACAACGTTAGCAAGTGGACCTTGATCTAAGAGTTTAACTACTAATATCAACCTAATAAATTCATGAATCTTAATGCGTTTAACTAAATTACATCTTGGGTGATCTACTACTAGGTGGTTTGGTGAATAGAATTCAATAGGCGAGAACTTCCGTATCCGGTGAAATAAGGGATTTTGGGGTTAGCACTGATCTAGCTGCTATACCTACGGTTGGTGATAATCTATGACTAATAACTAGTGGAAAAGAACATAACTTTAATCATTGTTTTGCAGCGAAGAAGGATTCCTTGATCTATTTTCTCTCATTGATTTCAACTTATACTTTTAATTACTTTGTTTAATTCTTTTGCTTTATAAATTTTACAACCAATACCCCCCTTTTGTGACAATTTTACAACTAATAATCTCTTGCTCCTCGTGGGATTGACCTTGACTACCCTATATTACTCTTTAATTAGGTAGTAAAGTATTAATTAATTTGTTGTGGTTACGACACGCATACAGGTAGACCTTGTCGTTCACCAGTATATTGGGCATAAGTTGGAGATAATAGTTTGTATGGACCTGAGATTGTTCAAGAAACCACAGAGAAGGTTACCTTAATTCGTGAACGACTTCGGACTGCCCAAAGTCGCCAAAAGAGTTATGCAGATCAGAAGAAAAGGCATGTGGAGTTTAATATTGGGGATCATGTCTTGCTGAAAGTTTCACCAATGAAGGGAGTAATGCGCTTTGGTAAAAAAGGGAAGTTGGGTCCAAGGTATGTTGGACCATTTCCAGTTATTGAACGTATTGGCAAAGTGGCTTACCGTCTAGCACTTCCATAGCATTTGTCATCAGTTCATAATGTCTTCCACATATGGATGTTGCGAAAACATTTGAGAGATGAAGAGCGCACTCATGTAATAGACTTCAAGGACCTTGAAGTTCAACATGATGGTACTCTTGCTGAAAAGCCACATCGAATCATTGATAGAAAGGTACATGAAATGAGAACTAAGGCTATACCCTTGGTGAAAGTGCAATGGAATCACCACAATGAAAATGAGGCTACTTGGGAGCGCGAAGTGGATGTGCGAGCTAAATACCCTTTCTTGTTCGACTCAGAGGTACGTTAAATTTAGAGGATGAAATCATTTTATTTACTGGGGGAGAATGTAATACCCCCTTACTCTATATTTAGGAGCTGCTAGTTAAATCCTTTATGTCATATAGGAGTGTAACTTTAGGCTAGAATTGTCAAATGGTTTTCCCCTTATCATTTCAGTAGGGTCTGATTATAAGTTGTCAACTAGAGAGTTAAGTAAGAAAACAAAACGTATAAACCAAAATTTCCTGCTGAAATCTTTAGGGTTTCGAAAACAAGAGAAGAGGAACAGTCGGGCGAATTTGATGAAGAAGTTTGGATTCATTTGCTTTTGATTTCATATCTTGTTGGTTTGATTCATTTCTTCTCTCCACTTAGGCAAGTTTACTCTTGCTTTATCAATTTGATTATGATTGTTTAAGCTTTTCATTTGCCATGGTTGTTCATAATCTTTCATTTGGAAAACCATAAATCTGTGTGTTCCTGAAACCCTATTTTTGGTTATAGCATAGTATTACTGCTAATTAATGATTCAACCGTTAGTTTCTGGCCAAACTTTGATATGTCCTAATTGTGTATGTCTGGAATTTTAGGTAAAAATTTGAGAATGATCCAACTAGGTTAAGACCCTGAATCGACCCACGAACTGATTGTCTTTCTGATGGGATTAAAATTCCGAATAAGTCTGTTTGAGCCCTTGTATTTTGCAATCTAACAGTTAGAACTTTATGAAATTTTGATATGTGTTGATGTATGACATTCTTCATACCTGTATAAATTTCATAAGGATCCGACTTAGATAAGTACTTCAGAAGCTCTTGTTTTGTTGACTGCACCTACAGATTTCTACCCTAGACTAGGCCTGTTGTAGGCGCCAGTTTGCAGAATCCGACCGTTAGGTTGATCTGAAATTTTTACCTACTGTAACATATGTTTGTATGAGTTCCCAGTAAGATTTTCACAATGAACAGGTAATCGTAACACGGGTTTTAACCAGGGTCAGTTCTGTGTACTTTTCAGTGCTCATTTTAGTTATGGAAGATTTGTTGTTGGGTTACGTACTTGTTTTTGTTCAGTATTTGTTGGTCGCCGAGATCAGGGTCACATCTATATGCAAGATAGTTTGTGAGTCACGGTGGGCATTGGATTATTTTTGTCTTGTTGCCGAAATCAAGGCTGCGTCTATTTATCGAATAGCATGCGAGTCACGGTGGGAAGTGGTGGTTATGTTTGTTTAGTTAACCTTTGCCGAAATCAGGGCCACAAGTGTGATGTAAATAACTTGTGAGTCACGGTGGGCGGTAGTCTTATGATGTGTGTGGTATCAAAGAAGTCATTTTAGTAACAGAATGTTTTGTATTTCTGAATTCTATTTATAATGATGTTTCGTGGTGGGTATGTTTAACCTTACATGAATTTCACAAGGCTTTTGCATTCAATAGTTAAATTGATGATTTAAGAATGAACTTGCTATTTTACAAGGCTCTGACCTTGTGTTGATTTCCACTTTCAGGTGACAGGGTGAATAAGTGATTCAGTCATGGGTTTCTCGAGCTAGGTGCTGCGGTTAATTGAGGAAGTAGGAATCCTTCCTCGCAGCAGTTTTTTTAGTATTTGTTTACCTTATTTATGTAATAAGGAGTGCACTGAGAGACACTGGTACTTTCTACCGAAATGATATATTATTTTTAGGAGTTTTGAGATACTACATTCTTTTCAAACTTTCTTTTGATTTTCGTTGGGATGTGTTGGACTTCAATGAACACGCCTCAATAAAAGCGACATTTATGTTTGTTTTATTTCCTTTTTTTTTTTTTGGTATGTACTTGTTGTGATCGCTGTGCGGGTGCATATCCATATAGTGAAACCTTGGGTTGGCAATAGTAGGGCCGGCCGGACTATTATTGTTAATTTGGGGGTTATCATAATATTTGGGGTACCCTCGCCTTTTCAGAAGTTAAGGAAAGAAAAGGAAAGGATGAAAAGGAAAAATAATAAAAACAATGGACTATTTTTTTTCTCATGGCACTTTCACAACTCTTGAAAATAGTCGTCGTTGGGGTTTTTTCGTCCTGCTAAACTTTTTCAATTCTGCTATTTTTTTTTCACTTATGCTAAATTTTTTCACTTCTGCCAAGTTTTTTCACTTCTGCTAAATTTTTTTCCACTTCTGCTAAAGATCAACCGTTCTTGCGAAGTTTCAGTCTCATATTAGTAGTCCTCTCCTGGCCAGGTTTTGATCTCGGAGCCAGTTTCTTTCTCGAAGTTTACGAATTCTTGTGTGTTTAGGGTATATTAGAATATTCCCATGGAATCTTGCCCGAAAACTTCTAAAGGATCTACCATTCTTGTGAAGTTTTAGTCTCATAGTAGTCCTCTCCTGGCCAGGTTTCGATCTCGAAGCCAGTTTCTTTCTCGAAGTTTACGAATCCCTGTGTGTTTAGGGTATATTAGAATATTCCCATGGAATCTTGCTCGAAAACTTCTAAAGATCCATCGTTCTTGTGAAGTTTCAGTCTCATATAGTAGTCCTCTCATGGTCAGGTTTAGATCTCGGAGCCAGTTTATTTCTCAAAGTTTACGAATTCGTGTGTGATTAGGGTATATTAGAATATTCCCATGGAATCTTGCCCGAAAACTGCTAAAGATCCATCGTTCTTGCGAAGTTTCAGTCTCATAGTAGTCCTCTGCTGGCCAGGTTTCGATCTCGGAGCCATTTTCTTTCTCGAAGTTTACGAATTCCTGTATGTTTAGGGTATATTAGAATATTACCATGGAATCTTCCCCGGAAACTACTAAAGATCCATCGTTCTTGTGAAGTTTCAGTCTCATAGTAGTCCTCTCCTGGCCAGGTTTCGATCTCGGAGCCAGTTTCTTTATCGAAGTTTAAGAATTCCTGTGTGTTTAGGGTATATTAGAATATTCCCATGGAATCTTGCCCGGGAACTTCTAAAGATCCATCGTTCTTGCGAAGTTTCAGTCTCATAGTAGTCCCCTCCTGGCCAGGTTTCGATCTTGGAGCCAAATTCTTTCTCGAAGTTTACAAATTCCTATGTGTTTAGGGTATATTAGAATATTCCCATGGAATCTTGCCCGGAAACTGCTAAAGATGCATCGTTCTTGCGAAGTTTCAGTCTCATTGTAGTCCTTTCCTTGCCAGGTTTCGATCTCGGAGCCAGTTTCTTTCTCTAAGTTTACAAATTTGTCTATGTTTAGGGTTTATTAGAATATTCCCATGGAATCTTGCCCGGAAACTGCTAAAGATCTATCGTTCTTGCGAAGTTTCAGTCTCATTGTAGTCCTCTCATGGCCAGGTTTCGATCTCGGAGCCAGTTTCTTTCTCGAAGTTTACGAATTCCTGTGTGTTTAGGGTATATTAGAATATTCCCATGGAATCTTTCCCGGAAACTGCTAAAGATCCATCGTTCTTGCGAAGTTTCAGTCTCATAGTAGTCCTCTCCTGGCCAGGTTTCTATTTTGGATCCAGTTTCCTTCTCAAAGTTTACGATTTCGTGTGTATTTAGGGTTTATTAGAATATTCCCATGGAATCTTGCCTGGAAACTGCTAAATATCCATTGTTCTTGCGAAGTTTCAGTCTCATAGTAGTCCCCTCCTGCTAAATTTAAAGTTAGAACCCATTTCAGACGTTTACGATTCATAGTTCGTGGTCAGGTTTGAAGCCGAAGCCACTGGAATTTAGAGTTTATGCCTATAATGGTTTTATTGTAATTGTTTGTAATCCGACGAACCAAATTTAAGGAAATCAAATCACAAGACAATCTAACGGTGGGAAGCCTTGTTTAGTTTACCAAATTTTGTGTTTTCTTCTCAATCCGTATGCTTTGTTTAAACCAATGGGAGTGTCCAAATTTTAATCTAACGGCCAAACAATATCATGCGGATTGTGTGTTTCCCACCCAAACAGACCGCCTAAATTTGGGTACATAATTCTAAATTTTGAAAAAAATTTGGGTTCCCACCCAAACAACCCCCTAATTAGAAGACTTTTGACCATATACCAAAAATTTCTTCTCATTTCTCTCATTTCTTTCTCTCTCTCTCTCTGTCTCGTTTTTTCTCCCTGTCTCTGAGAAGATTTTATCTGCAACTGTACCTCAAACCCTAACTTCATCTCAAATCCAAATCCAACTTCACCTCTAACCCTAACTTCATCTCAAACTCCGATCGATATCTCAAGAAATCCAACTTCACCTCAATCTCCGATACCAAACCCCAGCTTCAACTGCGCCGATTTACATCTTAACTCAAACTCAGGTGTAAATCTCACATATAAAGATGTATTTTTCATCTTCTATTAGTTTGATTTCTGATTTGGATTTGTTTTTCATTATCTTCATGATTTCCTGATTAGGGTTTGTTTTCGGAATCGAGTTAGGGTTTATATTCTGAACCGATTCATATGATTTCTTTCGTTTTGTTTGGTTATAGCAAATACCCTTTGTAAAAAGTTGTATAATCGTCAGTGACATTATGATTTATTCCAGAAAACATCTTAAAATTTTGTGGCTCGGACGAGTCAGAATCGATTCATGCTTGTTCTTTAATCTTGTTTACTGATTGTTGTGTTTTCTGACATGATTCTTGACATGCAATATGTGAGTTTTGAATTATAGTTAATATTCTTAACATGTAGTAGTTTCATTTTTAAATAAATTACCAAATTTCTGTTTTCTTCTTAACCCTGTTAACATGATGCTTGTTTTTGATACCATCAAGTGAATCTGTAATTGCCGCTGGTGGGAGTAGCGAACTCCTGTCTCATTCTCAACTGAGAATTGTGCAGGGCTTCGCTATTCTAACCAACTATTGTCAGTTGCTTGGTGGTAATTTTAAGTTTGATTTGTAACATGATAGTTTGTTGTTTTAAGTTTGATTCATATGTGGATTGCTTTAGGGTTAATATTCTTAACATGATAGTTTGATTTTTTTTAAGTTTGATTCATACGTGGAATGCTTTAGGGTTAATATTCTTAACGTGATAACTATCAACTGTAAGACCTGCTGGGGGTGGGGTGGGGGGTGGGTGGGTACCGAACTCCTGGTTCATTCTCAACTGAGAATTGCGTAGGGCTTCCGTATTCCAACCAACAAGTGTCGGTTGCTTGGTGGTTGCTTTCTATTTCTAAGTTGTAGACTGTTGTCAATATTGTTTGTAACATGATAGCTATTTTAGCTTGATGCAATATGTGGATTGATTTTGCTAAAATCTGATATCTTTTTGCAAGGTTTGATGAGAGCTAGATCACTCTCTATCTTATGAGCGAAAAAATTGCTTTATTTGTTCTTAAGCAATGGACTTACTCATAAGATAGTGAGTGCACCAGCTTATTTAGAAATGCTTCTAATTTGGTATTAGTACAATATTTTCTTGATGTTTGAATGCTATATGTGGTCAGATTTTGCTTGGTGGTTGCATGATTTTGTTTTGTTTAGTTTTGAAAATTGCTAGTGTAAGTATAATTATCGCATAGCTTCAGTGACTCACATGTGTTGTTTTGTCTTGTACAATGTTCGTGTTGTGGTGATTTCTTATCTGATGGGGTATGGTGGAATGTTTGTAGTTTTGACTTTTTGATTCTGTTTTTATAGTAGCTGCGTACGTGTGAAAGGAGGTGAAGACCAATTTGTCTGCAATGGTAAAAAAAAAGGTAAAGACTTATATATCTTATGGTTCAGTTTATGTATTTAGTGTAAATGATGTTCTTTCTCTCCTATTGATTAACTTACTTTACTTTATGTTACAAGTTATCGATGAAGCAAAGAGAAACAAGTCGGTCCCAACTCCCAAAAAGGTAGTAAACAAGCAAGCCAAAAGCGTTCGTTTGTCTCCTTTCAAGGTAGTAACAAATCTCGTATGATTCAGTTTCTTTTTACTTGTATCAATTATTTTATTTACCATCTCCTTTTGATTAACCTAATTTAGTTTATTCTGCAGATCATTTTAAAAGACAAGAGTAAAAAATATCATGCCAAAAAAACTCCTAATAATAAGAAGAAGAGTTCAGAGCATCCTGATAGCACAAAGAGTCTAAGACGATCATCCCCTAGGTTTAAGAACACTCTAGAGGAACCTCATAATGATGAAAAGACTACTCAGAACAGTTCCGAGGAACCACATGATGCTGAAAAGACTGCTCCAACACGATCATCGCCTCGGAAAACTAAAAGTGCAGTTGAACCAGATGCTGAAAAGATAACTTTAACACGATCATCACCTAGGAAAAGGAAAATTTCATCTGAACCAGAATAATCTCAACCATTACAGTCCACATCAGGAGCATCTCAAGCTGCACTATGTAGTGAAGTTTTTAACAAGCAGAAAAGTGCAAAGCGAAAATTGTACTCAGGGCCATGTCTGAATGTGCAAGTCAGGAATTTGAATGATACTTTCTCAGATCTTCATGACGAGGAAGAAGATGAAGATGATGAACAAGAAGACAAGGAAAATGGATAGGTGGAGAATGAAGATAAGGAAAATGAGAACGATGGCGAGGACCATGATGTGGGAAATGAAAATGAAACAGAAGATGAGGTATGACTATCTGTCCAAGATTTTCATTTGTATCTTTATGTTTGTTTTTCCACCCTTAACTCTTTTGCTTAATAACTGCAAAAACACTTGGGTTTTACAGGAAAAACCCAAAAGAAAGTACGTTCCACGTGGCCCAACAAGGATGAGTGCACTAGGGCTAACAGCTGATAAGAATTGCAAGGAATATGTTAGCTTTAACAATAAGGATAAGCCCATTGGTGATCCGTCAGTACAGCTTGTAATTGTGTTGGGAGTTTTAGTTAGGCGAAACATCCCATTAAGACACAAGGATTGGAGACTTGTCCCTAAAGAAGCCAACGATAACACATGGGCGATTGTCATGGTAATTTCTTAACTCTTCAAATTTTAAACTCTTTTACTTTTATATTTTATAAAGAAGATTTATACACTCTCTATAAATCTTTTAACTCTTTTGCTTTATTTGCAGCAAAGGTTTGTTATCGATGAGTTTTACAAAGACTACTATCTTGGGAAGATGAGATGTTATCTTAAAGAGGCTAGGTCAAGGAAAGTCGGTAAGATACTCGCCTTAGATGAGCTAGAGGAAGAAGAAAGAGAGAAGAGGCTGGCATCACTGAAACCAGAGAATGATACTGTCAATGAGTGGGAAGAGTTCGTAAAACATGTTTGCTCGGAGGAATTCAGAGTATGTGTTTATATCACAATAAATTAATTTTTTTGGCGTTAAGCCCTTGCACGTTCACTGTTCTTGGTAATGTCTTGTTATTTAACGAGGTTATGCGAGACTCGAGGCTAAAATGGTATGTTCTGTATTTTTATTCATATGTTCATTATAGGTTTACTGTATTCAAATTGTTCATATGTTAACTAGCTGGAATAACATATTGTTTACAACAAAAGGAACTTAAAACACAAGAAGAGATTGATAGAGTCGAACTTTGGAAAAAATGTCACAAACAAAAGGAAGGAAAGGAACCTAATCCTGGTGTTGTGGAGGCTTTGGTGAGAACTTAACTCATAGTTATCTTCTTTCTTTGTTTCTTACTTTGGTTTATATGTGTTTGAATGATGCAAAAATTTGACTAGTCGGGTTACATATACACTAATATAGGAAAAGATTGAAAGAGCAGAAGAAGATCATGGTGCTGATGTTGGATCATCTGTGACTAATGATCTTCTTTCCAAAGCTCTAGGTGACGAGAAACCAGGGAAACTAAGAGGATTTGAGTATGGAGCGACGAATACAAAGATGGATGTCAAGACCCATTATAAGAAGATCATCAAAGAGTGTCGGGATAGTATGAAGTAAGTGGACGAGAGACTGGCACAGTTAGAGGTGAGAACATACTCATTCATTTAGTTGTTTTTTTTTAGTTGATGAATTGAAACTTGCCTCTCATACTGCCAGTTTGGTGTGGGTATAGGAAAAGACGTCGATTTTGTCTGCCGTGGTGGCTCACACTTGCTGATCGTTGTCGTAGGCATCAAAAATAATTACACTTTCCGAAAATATATAATGAAGCAAGGGCAAGAAAGGATCGCTCCCACAGAAAGGACTAAGGTTGTCAAGTTGTTTCGGTTTCCTATAAGTAACAAGGGGGGTTTTCTGATTTTTATAAACTAAAATAAAATAAAAGCAAAAAAATAAAAAGTAAACACGCAAATCAATAAGGTGAAAATATTGGATAAAGGTTTCATCTTCAATTGTAAACAAGTTTTTGAATACAAGAACAGAATTCGTATTTAATCTTGCTATCATCAAAAGCCCTAGAATACCTTATTGCAAGAATACTCCGTAAATTTCCTAAGTTCATTAACACACACATTAGATATGCGTATGTGAATTCTACCTAAAGAATAACCTAACGCCATGCGCTAATTAAGTTCAATTCCTAGGAGCATTAAGTTTCAGAAATAGGCTAATCAATGCAATTGTCATATATTGCGCATGACAATTCGGACAATGGTCAAACTCTACATATGATTACAAGAGTGTATCACTACAAACTGTAATCATATCATGCTACTTGTATTTGGGTTATCGCTTGATGAAAAACCCTAAAATAGATATGGACAAGGATGCAAGTTCAATTAGTTGGCCACTTAACTAAACAAACATCTAAATCCTATCACAATACATCAATCATGTGATATTAAAAACAGTAGAGATATGAACGATAATCAAGAGAGAAAACTAATGCATTAATCAAGCACAAGTTATAGATATAGGACTACATCCTTAACCAATAATATAAGATTTAGCTACTCATAGCTATGGAGTTCATCAACATAAGAATAATGAATTAAAGAAGATGAAACAAAAGCAAACCCTAGTAGCGTAAACAAATGCGGCTCTTCCCCGTTCAAAGAATAATACGTGATAATCAAAGTTGTTGAAAAACTCTCTTTTGTAGATTTTCTCCAAGTTCTAAAATTAGGTCCAATCTCCAAAGTCCATCATTAAAAAGTCCACCAAGCCCATAAAACTATGTGTAGAAATAACCCATTAAAATTTTTGCCAAAAAGTAGTTGCCGAAAAACTGGTGCTACAACGGAAGTTGGCCGGAATCCGGCACCGGAAACATCTCAGGTGACCCAGTCAATTCAGTCAAAGTCACAGAGTCAATGCCGAGTAAGTCAGACTGAATCAATTACTAAATCAGATGAGCGAAGGATATTGCTATGATGCACAGGCCAAAGCTACCTTGCATGAGCCATAACCTTTTTGTTGCACCACAGTTATTCCCAACTAAGATAGCTATTCATTCTCACAGCTGCAGCTTCATCACCTGCACATGCATCTCACCAGCTTCTTGTCTAACTGGAATAATATTCTCTGCTCATTATCAATGCCAAATTTAGTTCATACAAACATCCTTGGAAGTTCATTGCCATTCTTCTCAGCTGTAAGACACCATTTCATTCACTGCCAACAACTACTACAATGCTCTGCTGTAATAAATCCATTAAACTCTGACCCAGACTTCAATCATCATCAGCTGCAACTATCAGATCATATCTTGTGTCAATATAAAGAGCAACACTATTGCCATTTCATCAAGCTTCCACTGTAATGTCCTAGCATACATCTAATACGCTTCAATGTGAGCTTGAGCTTCATTGCAGTGCATCAATCCATAGCAGCAAACCAACACCATTAGCAACAACTTCATTCACACTACTAGATCCATCTCCAACTGCAACTTCAGTCCATCTCAACTGCAGCTTAAAAAGACAACATAGCTTCTTCGTCCCTGCATCTTATATATTCATTCACAAATACAACTGCAACATCTTAATCACTCATTAATGATGACAACATCACCTTCATCACAACAACAATAGTACAATTCCAATACTGCTTTCTCTTGAAGCTTCATACCAACTTCCTCTTTGCAGAATGCACCAGAACTGCACCTGCAACTCAACCACCACCTGAACCTAAACAACATCACACTTCTACTGCAACACACAACCATTGCCTTCTAATATCAATTCTTGCAAATTTGATCCATCTATTACTCCTCTTACTCGTCATACCCAACTGTAACCTACAACTCCCATTGTGTTTAACTGCACCAGTACTACCTTCATAGCTACCAGCTACCACTAAGTCAATCCACCACTTGCAATGCCATAAATCACTTATAGACTTTCACCACTTTTCTCTGCCCCTTGTTGGTTTTGAAAACAGATCATAGCCGGTATAAAATACTCCTCGTACACAGTCCATATACCCATGTATATAGTAGATAACAAACATGGCGCAGCACCAGATCGTGACTGAAGTTAAAGTGAAAATTTAATCGTTCGGGCATTTATACGAACACTTGATATGCCTGACTTTGACAGTAAAGAATAGTTGCTTCTGATTTCTAAATATTTTCACATCTCTTTCCATGCAAGTAATTGCAATTTCATACACAACCCACATCTCTAATTCATTCAACAGATACAAATACAGTTATAAATACTCTTCATTCATCATCAAATATCAATGGCATCAGCTCAAGTTCTTAACTGATTTTCTCTGCACTGAATGTTCACATAACTCTCTATCCATCCAGTGAGAACCCAACTCATAATTTATCACAAACTCTTCAAACACCTCTTCATTTCAGCAATAGAATCAATGGCAGTAAGGCTTGTTTCTTCCCTGAACCCTAACTTGAGCTCCTTCTCCATCTGAAATAAAGACCACCACCTGCAATTTAACTTCACCATAGACTCAACCAGCTGAACTGTTATTTATGGGTAGAAATTGTTTCTGTCGATTTTGGTAAATTCGGTAGGTGAGTGAGAAACTGGTTTAAACCCTAAACAAATGTGCTGCACGTGAGCACTTTATAGATTCGAGAGATCAATCTGTACAAGTCCGACCTAAACCAATAAATGGCCGTTCCAGACTTGCTTCGGTCACAAAGTGGAGGAGAAGGGTTGATTTGGGGAGGATAGCGAAGAAAGGTGATGAGACCAGAGAGTTTTAATTTGGTAGTGTCTCGACTTGTATCAGAAAAAGTAGAAGCTTAGGAAACTTCCAAGAGATGGAAGCCTTTTGGGTGAGCTTGGAAAAGTTGCTTTCTGATAGTGTTGTATTTTTCTCCTGACCAAGACTTGTTGTCTGGTAGAAAATAGGTGAGGCCTATTTATACAAGTTGAGACCCTGGCCTCATTACGGAAGAAAATAAAAGGTAGTTAAATGGGAGGAGGTGGTAACCGGCATGTTTAAGAATGAAAACGTTTTTCACTTTTATTTCCCCATTTAATTGACCGCTTTTATTCCTTTTCATGCTTTCTTAATACGAGTGTAGTGTACGCTGCATGATGTGACCGCCAAACCAAAACCTTGAGAAATCATCCCCCAATTTGTGTTGATGTCTCGAGTGTTGGTTGCAACTTGAGTGCAAGTGGCGCGTGTGGCATGTGCCAATGGCATGTGCGAAATGCCTTGGTGGTAGGTTACACGTTGAGTGCAAGTGGCCATGCCAAAGCTTCTAGTGGCGCGTGTGGCAAGTGCCAATGGCATGTGCGGAATTCCTTGGTGGTAGGTTACACGTTGAGTGCAAGTGGCCATGCCAAAGCTGGTAGTGGCGCGTGTGGCATGTGCCAATGGCATGTGTGGAATGCCTTGGTGGTATGTTGCACGTTGAGTGCAAGTGGCCACGCCAAAGCTGCTAGTGGCGCGTGTGGCATGTGCCAATGGCATGCATGGAATGCCTTGGTGGTAGGTTGCATGTTGAGTGCAAGTGGCCATGCCAAAGCTGATAGTGGCGCGTGTGGCATTTGCGAAATGCCTTGATCGCAAGTTACACTTTGAGTATAAGTGGCAATGCCAAAGCTGCTAGGGGAGCGTGTGGCATGTGCGAAATGCCTTGGTCGCGGGTTTCACTTTGAGTGCAAGTGGCAATGCCAAAGATGTTAGGGGAGCGTGTGCCATGTGCCGATGGAATAGCGACTTGGTAAGGAAAGATGCTAGTGGTGTGTGTTGGCATGTGCCAATGGCACGCACGGCCATATTAGCCTAGGTTGCACGGTTTGCAAGCCTAGAGCGCGGGCGCTACTTTGGCATGTGCCAATGGCATAGCGGCTTGGAAAGTGGCTAGCGGTGCGTGTTGGCATGTGCCAATGGCACGCACGACCATATTAGCCTAGGTTGCACGGTTTGCAAGCCTAGGGCGCGGGCTCTACTTTGACATGTGCCAATGGCATAGCGTCTTGGAAAGTGGCTAGCGGTGCGTGTTGGCATGTGCCAATGGCACGCACGACCATATTAGTCTAGGTTGCACGGTTTGAAAGCCTAGGGTGCGGGCGCTACTTTGGCATGTGCCAATGGCATAGCGGCTTGGTAAGGAAAGTGGCTAGCATAGCTAGGGCCAAGGCAGAGTGTGTTTGGCATGGCGCGGCTAGCTTGGGCTAGGTGCAGCTGGCATGATTTTCCATTGGCACGGAGGTTCGGCTAGCATGGTTGGCATGCTTTGGCGCGTTTGGTGTAACTAGCATATCTAGGGCCAGGCAGAGTGCGTTTGGCATGGCGCGGCTATCTTTGGCTAGGTGTGGCTGGCATGATTTTCCATTGGCACGGAGGTGCGGCTAGCATGGTTTGCATGCTTTGGCGCGTTTGGTGTGACTAGCATAGCTAGGGCCAAGGCAGAGTATGTTTGGCATGACGCGACTAGCTTGGGCTAGGTGTGGCTGGAAAGATTTGCCATTGGAACATAGGTGCGGCTAGCATGGTTGGCATGCTTTGGCGCGTTTGGTGTGGCTGACATGATTTTCCATTGGCACAGGGATGCGGCTAGCATGGTTGGCATGCTTTGGCGCATTTGGTGTAACTAGCATAGCTAGGGCCAAGGCAGAGTGCGTTTGGCATGGCGCGGCTAGCTCGGGCTAGGTGTGGCTGGCATGATTTGCCATTGGCACGGAGGGGAATTAGGGTTTTGCTCGTTGAAACCCTAATTTGAAACAATACCCCCTATTAATTACTGACTACATGCATTAAATGTTCTAATAAATGTGTCACCGATGACATTAGGTTATTCAGGGTTTTACGATTTTACCCTTTGTATAAAAACCACCATCAACAACTGCATCACATGAACTCAACATACAATCGAACTCATCTGTTGCCAAATTCAGTAAACCCTAACTCAATTCAGAAACCCAAATTCACCATCTGAACTGCCATTTCTTCTCAATCTCAGTAAACCCCTGACAATCAACATTCCCTTCTATTTTAATTTCATGAATCTCCACTTTCACAGAGACCCATGAATTACTGCTCAACTCAGATCCAAAATCGAAACTACTAATCAAAAGACAACCTATCGCATAAAAGCATCTCCAAACAACTCAGAACCACTTCCTTGTTCTACCAAATCTTCGATTTACTCAAACCCATTAGTTAGTTCTCAGAAAAATAGATCTTCTATTTCTGGAAACAGCGTCCTAACCTCTTCCTTCAAATTCAGCTAAGACCCCATGGAAACCACCATTTCCTCCTCATATTCAAAAACATAACCTATTCTCAATTTCTCCCTGAATACCACTGGTGCCGCCATCTCTTCTCTCTCAATTTCTGGTGATGTAGGAAATACGGCTAATGATAAGAGAAATGATTTATTTGACTTTTAGGGTCTCTGTAGGAATAACAAATGGATATAGCAACCCTTGTGAGGTAGATAAGGGGTACCCAGATGCTGAATTGCTTGTCGGTTCCATAGAACTGACATGCCTATTCTCTTTCTTGCTCAACCGTAGCTATCTTCACTCTCTTGTGAATTGGTCTTTTTGCTCCCTTGCTCTCCAAATGAACGCTTTCTTCTTCTTTGAATTCTTTCACCAACAACAGCCATCTTTTACTTCTCAAGTCCACTTCTTCTCTTCAATGCCTCTTCATCACTAAAGCTATCATGCTTTTCAGACATAATTTGCATCACTAAAGCCGACATAATTTTCAGACAGAGATGAAGAAATAAAAGCAAATAATGATAAATAATCCTCCTCCAATACTTTTTCCCTTTTAAGCGACGTTTCTTCTTATTTTGTTCCAAATGACTCCAAAGTACCTAAACACTCAAAAGTAAACATAAGATACATAATTTACAAGAAAACTTAGAAAAAAAAGCATAAACAATAGATAAATATTAAGGTGTTTTAGACACCTATCAAATTCCCCCACACTTAGACTTTGTTAGTCCTCGAGAAAATCAAACAAAATAATTATAAAACATACATACAACTCCGTGTCGTTGAGGCTACAGTTACTCTTAGCATAAATAACAAGCCTTTGAACCACTAGGTGTCCCTAGTGGACGAGTTTTAGTCTCGTGAAGGTTTACAAGAGGTGTACCTACAAAACCTTTTTCTCCAAATTCTAACTACCTGTGAAAAATCTATGAATGAATACAAAATGATTACAGAAGGAGGTACCTTGATGCAAATTAAATTCATATATAAGTAAATAAAGTTCTACTTAGAAAATCGAATAAACCACAATACTTGGAATCTAACTAACCACAATCACAATGAAAAGATTAAGAAGATGAATATAGAGGTAGATGTTTGCGAATGTTGACAAATGATCGGTGTTTCACATATCTGTCTGAAGGTCACCACCAAGATGAACCTATGCATCCCATTGGATTGAGATACTGGTCTGAATTCTTATGTCAACACAACTAGCATATACAAGGGCACCAGCGGTCAACAATCTTAATTCTAGATCAACTCAACTGGCATATACAAGGGAACTAGGAGTCGATTTTGTTGAACAATAATAACATTTTTTATTTTCTTTTTTCTTTTTCATTTGACAACATGATTGGATCTTTTGGATCCAAGTGCATGCTTCTTGTCAATAGATTACATGGTAATTCCCGTGGATCCTGCATTCCACGCTTGTTTAGGCGACAGAGACAAGGAGAACACACACATATTGCAATCCAAGTGTCATTATATATATACACCAGTTGGTATAATTGGCCTGATCTCTTTTCTTTTTAGTAACTCAATTACTCTATTTCATCCTAGTTGTGATAACAACTCGATGTTAGTGACCCACCAAATCACTTAGAGAAACAAAAAGTTTGCAAAAATAAAAAACAGAAAGTGATATGGTGACATTCCGAGATATGGTAACAACTATCATTTTATTTGTAATTCTTGAGCTATGTCCATCCTTTTAGTTAATGGGTTCCTTAACTCCTACAATCAAGATGGTTCCATCCACTTATATTTGTAGTATCATCCTAAAGGCACAAGTTTCTAGATTTCGGAGTTCATAAAGCAATTTTTTTCTTGTTTTTCTACTTTTTTTCTAACTTAAGGCATCAAGCAAACTATACAAACATATAAATGCTCCAACACACTTAAACTTTACATTGTCCGCAATGTAAAATTTAGTCATTCAAAGTAAAGATCAAGGTGGGAAATTCCGCAAATAATATGCAAAAACAAAGATAAAATGCTTAAAATAAGTTGCCTCCCACTAAGCGCTTGGTTTAAAGTTGTCATCCCGACTTTCAGCTCCAATTACTCCTCCAAAGGGAGTGGATCCAAAAAATTGACTCCTTCCACAACTTCAGAAGTGAAGTTCTCATAATATGGTTTCAACAGGTTCCCATTTACTTTAAGCTCATTTCTTGTAGATAAACTACGAATTTCCATTACACCATGAGAAAACACATTAGTCACAATAAAAGGTCCAATCCAACGTGACCTTAATTTACCCAGAAATAATTGCAAGCGAGAATTAAACAAAATCACTTTTTGCCCAATGAAAAATTATTTCTTTGTAATCATACTATCATGAAATGCCTTCGTCTTTTCCTCGTGAGATTTCAAATGCATCATTGCGAACCTTTTCTAACTCTTGGAGTTGCAACTTCCTTAGCTTTCCAGCACCATCCAACTTCATATTGCATTGCTTAATATCCCAAAATGCATTATGCTCAATTTCCACGGGTAAGTGACAAGGTTTACCATACACAAGACTAAAGGGAGACATCCCAATAGGTGTCTTTTATGCGGTTCTATATGCCCACAAATCATCATTGAGTTGCGAAATCCAATCCTTCCTTGTTGGATTCACTGTCTTATCTAGAATAGATTTTACCTCTCGGTTGGAAACCTCGGATTGTCCATTTGTTTATGGATGGTAAGGTGTTGCAATCCTATGCGACACATTGTACTTCCTTAACAAGGTTTGTAAGAACCTGTTTTTGAATTGTGAACCTCCATCCCTAATTATAGCCTTTGGAATTCCAAATTTTGCAAATATATTTGCTTACACAAAATCTGAAACAACTTTAGAATCATTAGTTGGGGTGGCCTTAGCTTCCACCCATTTCGAAACATAATCAACAACAAGCAAGATATAATAACTCCCACTATAATTGACAAAACGGCCCATAAAATCAATTCCCCATACATAAAAAACCTCAACAAACTGAATAATAGTTTGTGGCATTTGATTTCGAGCACCTAGATTGCATGTTCTTTGGCACCTATCACAGGTGGTACAAAATGCATGTGCATCCTTAAACAAAGTTGGCCAAAAGAAACCATATTCTAGTACCTTGAGAGCGGTTCTCTTGCTCCCAAATTGTCCTCCACAAGCATAAGAATGGAAAAAAGACAAGATAGAGTTAAATTCAGATCCGGGAACGCACTTTCGTATTACTTGGTAACTACAATGTTTCCATAAGTATGAATCATCCCATATGTATTAGTTTCCTAACTTCTTAAGTTTGTCTCTCTCAGCACGAGACAAGTTCTTTGGGATTTGTTTAGAAACTAAGTAATTAACAATATCAACATACCATGGTTCCCCAAAGGCAATTGAGAATAATTTCTTTTCTCCACACGTTTCCCAAGCACCGCACCAACCGCATAGTCACTTGCATCACACATGAGCTCAAAAGGCTTTCTCCAATCCGTTGGTTTAATGATAAGGGATGAAATCAAAAGTTCTTTCAAACGATTGAATGCCGCCATACACTTTTCATCAAAGTTAAAAAAACACATCTTTTTGCATTAAGTTGCAAAGTGGAGATGCTATCTTGGAAAAGTCCTTGATGAATCTTCGATAAAAACCTGCATGACCAAGAAAATAACGTATCTCCCTCACCGTAGTGGGAGGGTTAAAGCACGAATAAGGTCTATCTTAGATTTATCAACTTTTAAGCCTTTAGAAGATATTTTATGGCCTAAAATTATGCCATGAGTTACCATGAAATGTCACTTCTCCCAATTCAGCAAAAGGTTTGTTTCAACACATCGTTCAAGGATTAATGAAAAATTGTTCAAGCAAAGGTCAAATGAATCACCAAAGACATTAAAGTCGTCCATGAACACTTCGATTATGTTTTCAACATATTCTGAAAATATACTTACCATACACCTTTGAAAGGTAGCTGGAGCATTTTACAAGCCAAAAGGCATCATTCTATAAGCAAAAGTACCGAAAGGACAAGTTAAAGTAGTTTTCTCTTGGTCCTCCAGTGCTATCACAATCTGATTGTAGCCTGAATAACCATCAAGGAAACAATAGTAAGAGTGTCCAGCTAAACGTTCAAGCATTTGATCAATAAATGGTAAAGCAAAGTGATATTTTTTAGTGGTGGCATTCAGTTTCCTGTAATCAATACAAACCCTCCAAACGGTTTGCACACGAGTTGGGACAAGTTCATTCATATCATTGTCCACTACCGTCACACCTGATTTCTTAGGTACAACTTGTATCGGGCTTACCCACTTGCTATCGTATATGGGGTAGATAACACCCACGTCCAAAAGCTTGAGTATATCCTTTTTCACAACTTCCATCATGGGAGGGTTCAAACGACGTTGTGCTTCCCTTGTAGGCTTTGCATCGTCTTCCAAATAGATCTTGTGCATACAAACGGCAGGGATGATACCCTTGATATCGGAGATTGTCCATCCTATGGAGTCTTGTACTTCCTTAGCACCCTTAGAAGTTTTTGCTCCTGTAATTCACTAAGCTCGTTAGAAGCAATCACATGTAAGTCTTCATTGTCACCCAAGTACAAGTACTTTAGGTGATCGGGAAGAGGTTTCATTTCTAACTTTGGAGATTTAACAATATAAGGTACAAGCTTTTCATCATTGCAAGGTAAAGAAGCATATGAAATATTCATAAGTGCAGATTTTTCTGGTAATGAGTCAAGAGAACCAATGGTTTCCTTAATCTCGTCAACATACTCCAAATCATCATGAATATGTGTAGTGAGCACGGTTTCCAAAGTATCAACGCCATTAAACTCAAACATTTGTTGGGATAATGTGTCCATCACATCAATAGAGAAACAAGAGTGGATATCACTAGGATATCTCATCATCTCGAAAATGTTGAAACGTATTATTTATCCATCAAACTCCATAGTTAGCGTTCCCTTGTCAACATCAATAATGGTTTTCGCCGTTTTCATGAAGGGACGCCCAAGTATCAATGGAAGATACGAGTCTGGTGAACCTTTATCCATCTCTAAGATACAAAAATATGTTGGAAATACTAGTTGATTAACCTGCACAAGAACATCCTCAACAATACCTATTGGGTAGACATTAGAGCGATCAACTAATTGCAACACAATTTCAGCCTTTTTAAGAGGACTAAGATCAAGTGAATTATACATAGTCGCAAGCATAACATTAACGAATGCACCTAAGTCTAACATTGCTTTGTTAAATGTAGTATTACCAATTGTGATGGGAATGTAAAAACTATCGGGATCCTTGCATTTCAGTGGGAGTTTGTGTTGTAATATTGCCGAAGCATTCTCCCCCACACTTAGAACTTATTTTCCTTTGAGCCTTTGTTTATTGGTACACAAGTCCTTCAACACCTTTGCATACTTTGGAACTTGCTTAATAGCATCAATGAGTGGTATGTTCACATGGATCTTCTTGAGAACGTCTAAAATCTCCTTTTCTAGTTCCGCCTTCTTGGAATTTGCAAATCTGCGTGGGAAAGGTAAAGAAGGAACATAAATAGAATCCGGATTTTTTGAGTTAGGAATAGGTACCTCAGAAGTTTGGGGAGAATCACCATTATTCTCCTCCAAAACAGGTTCCTTTAGTGTTTCCACCTTGCCCGAATCAGTAACCTCGGGTTGCACAAGTTATGTACCACTTCTCAACGTAATTGCATTGACACCCTCTTTTGGGTTAATAGGTTGAGAAGGGAATTTCCCACTATTTTGGCCCTTCAACTGGTTTAACTCTATAGCCATGTAGCCCATTTGTGTCTGCAACTCCTTGGTCACACTCTTGGTCTCTTGTTGGCTTTCTTTAAACATAGTAGAAATGACTTGCATCATTGTTTGAAGCCTTGAATCGATATCAGAACCTTGATTTTGCATTGATTGTTGTGGTTGCTGAAATTGTTGTTGTTGCGGCTAGAATCCACTCGAACGGTTGAAAGTAGGTTGTTGGACTGCACCTTGCTTGTTGGCATAGCTAAAATTTGGGTGATCTCTCCATCCCGGATTGTAAGTGTTTAAATATGGATCATACCGTCTTTGCAGATTTGGAAAGACCGCACTAGCTTGCTCCAACTCTTCATACCCTTGAGGCGAACTTGGTATCATCGCGGCTGCAACTTGTTGCATCATTGCTTTCATGTTACCCAGTTGTTGACGAAGTTCCTCGACCTCGCTCACTTCATTTACTCTCCTAAGAAGCACATCTGAACCACGACTCAAGAATTGTTGACTAAGTGAATGGTGTTTCCCATATCTATATATTGTTGACTAAGTAAATGGTGTTTCCCCCACACTTAAATAATTCTGTCCTTTTAGTTAATAGGTTCCTCAACTCCCGCAGCCAAGATGGTTCCATCCACTTATATTGGTAGTGTCATTCTAAAGGCACAAGTTTCTAGATTTCAGAGTTTATAAAGAATTATTTTTTTAACTAAAGGCATCAAACAAACTATACAAACATATAAATGCTCCGCCACACTTAAACTTTACATTGTCCTCAATGTAAAATCTAATCATTCAAAGAAAAGTTCAAGATCGGAAATTCATAACCTGATATATATACACAATAAGAAAATAAAATGCATAAAAAAAACTAATACTCCAACTTATAGCTTTTTCTGAACAATAGAGGATAAACACTAAACAAGCTATTTAGTTGGCATCTAATCCCAACTCAGCCAATATATACCTCATCGTCAAGAAAAAATTCCATCTATTTAGATAGGCTAGTGTTTATTCTAAATTGTTCAAAAATCTCTAAAAGTTGGAGTTTTGATATGCAAATATCCAAAATAAGAAAATAAAGATAAAAGACTTGAGAAATAAAAAGATAGAGATGGATACACAAAACTAGTGGCATTTAGCGCTTGGTTTAAAGTTGTCAGCCCGACTTGCAAGATGAATTCCCCATACACCAATAATCTGAAAAGTTGGGGATCCATCCATAACACATGTTTTGCAAACACTAGCTTCACACAAATATTAGTAATATAAAACAGTAATGAAGCTATTAACCGATAAAAGTTTCCCCCACACTAATTCTTGTCCACACTTGGAAGTGTATAAAGAATATAAAAGTCGGGTACTTCCACAGTTTCTTGTTCCAAAACCTGCATAGTATGAGAATCAAGTATCTCTAATGGCGGATATCGATAAATAAAATCATTCAACAATACTCTCGAAGAACTTACATTCAAACCAATAAGAGGTAAAGGAGAAGAAACAATAGGCAAAGGGTTAGACATCACAATCTCTTGTATTACGGAATCCTCTTCATCCTTGAAAAACTCAAGTGAATTATTCACCTCTTGTATATTGTGGTCCTCTATCAAACCTTGCAACCATTCTTCGTCCGTTTCTTCCTTAACTAAAGTCGTGACATCAACATCTTCATTACAATCCTTTGCAAGCTCAATTGGGTGTTCCACAATATTGGTCATAACAGTCCCACTCTCAACATACTCCTCTTCATAAGACTCAAACCTTATTGCAAAGTTCTGTAAAACACTAGTTTCATCATACTCATGTACCTTTTGAATAGGTGCTTGATCATTATAAAGATCAAGAGTTGAGTCAACTACACTAATGTCATCAAATATCTCCAAAGGTTGGTCCTTTTCAACACAATCATCTTCATTTTCAGACTTACCATAATAAGAATCTTCATCGGTTTCATAACCTTTATCCCGACGTCGTTTAAGTTCCATATGAATGGTCCTACTAATTTCTGCGACAAGATCTTCCAAGTCTCCATAATATTCCAACTTGTATAATTTCTCTGCAAGTTTCCTGACGTTCACACGCTTACCACCATTGACTAAAATAGGTTCTCTTTCCCATGACTCTTCCCTTTGAATGGGTGAATGATCATAACTACGATCTGGATTCGGGTAAGAAACAATGTTGCAAAAATTGGTTTGTGCGACGTTCTCTCTATCACAGTCAAGTTGGTCTAGTCTTTGTTGCATGTCTTGCAATCCACTCAAAATCTGCATATAACTCGAATGAAGCCAATTAGAAGTAGAATTATCCCACCTTGGTGCTTGACTTACATACCCACTACAAGGTTGTTGTTGGTATGCATGAAAAGCACCATAAGATTGACTAGGATATGCATCATAGACAATAAATTGATTTGATTGTATCTTTTAGATGGTGGGCAATTGTCATAGTGTTGAGGTTGTTGAAAACCGTATCAATTGCTCCAAAATGCTCATTCCATAGAATTTGGTACATGAAACAAGAGTTCTCAAAACTATTTTAAGAACCAGAAAAATAAAATAATAAAACTAAAAACAAAAATAAGAAACCAAAAACAAGTGACAACCGCTGCCTCCCCGGCAACGACGCCAAAATTTGATCGCTGTCGTAGGCGTCAAAAATAATTACACTTTCTTACTACTCAAAATATATAATGAAGCAAGGGAAAGAAAGGATCGTTCCCACAGAGAGGACTAAGGTTGTCAAGTTGTTTCGGTTTCCTATAAGTAACAAGGGGAGTTTTCTGATTTTTATAAACTAAAATAAAATAAAAGCAAAACAATAAAAAGTAAACACCCAAATCAATAAGGTGAAAATATTGGATAAAGGTTTCATCTTCAATTGTAAACAAGTTTTTGAATATAAGAATAGAATTCGTATTTAATATCGCTATCATCAAAAGCTCTAGAATACCTTATTGCAAGAATACTCCGTAAATTTCCTAAGTTCATCAACACACACATTAGAGTTGCGTATGTGAATTCTACCTAAAGAATAACCTAACGCCTTGCGCTAATTAAGTTCAATTCTTAGGAGCATTAAGTTTCAGAAATATGCTAATCAATGCATTTGTCATACATTGCGCATGACAATTCGGAGAATGGTCAAACTCTACATATGATTACAAGAGTGTATCACGACAAAATGTAATCATATCATGCTACTTTTATTTGGGTTATCGCTTGATGAAAAACCCTAAAATATCTATGGATAAGGATGCAAGTTCAATTAATTGGCCACTTAACTAAACAAACATCTAAATCCTATCATAATACATCAATCATGTGATATTAAAAACAGTAGAGATATGAACGATAATCAAGAGAGAAAACTAATGCATTAATCAAGCACAAGTTATAGATATAGGACTACATCCTTAACCAATAATATAAGATTTAGCTACTCATAGCTATGGAGTTCATCAACATAAGAATAATGAATTAAAGAAGATGAAACAAAAGAAAACCCTAGTAGCATAAAAAGAAGCGGCTCTTCCCCATTCCAAGAATAATACGTGATAACCAAAGTTGTTGAAAATCTTTCTCTTTTGTAGCTTTTTTCCAAGTTCTAAAATTATGTCGAATCTCCAAAGTCCATCACCAAAAAGTCCACCAAGCCCATAAAACTATGTGTAGAAATAACCCATTAAAATTCTTGCCAAAAAGTAGTCACCGGAAAACTGGTGCTACACTGGAAGTTTGCCGGAAACATCTCAGGTGACCCAGTCAACTCGGTCAAAGTCACTGAGTCAATGCAGAGTAAGTCAGACTGAATCAATTACTAAATCAGATGAGCCAAGGATATTTCTATTATACACATGCCAAAGCTACCTTGCATGAGCCATAACCTTTTTGTTGCACCACAGTTAATCCCAGCCAAGATGGATGTTCATTCTCATAGTTGCAGCTTCATCACCTGCACATGCATCTCACCAGCTTCTTGTCCAACTGGAATAGTCTTCTCAGCTCATTATCAATGCCAAATTTAGTTCATACAAACATCCTTGGCAGTTCATTTCCATTCTTCTCAGCTGTAAGACACCATTTTATTCACTGCCAACAACCACTATAATGCCCTGTTGTAATAACTCCATTATAATCTGAACCATATACCACCTGCAACATAACCATTTTCCCAAACCACTCCATCAATTTCAAACCTAAAACTCCATTAAACTCTGACCCAGACTTCTATCATCATCAGCTACAACTATCGTCTCATATCCTGTATCAATATCAAGAGCAACACTATTGCCATTTCATCAAGCTTCCACTGTAATGTCCTAGCATACATCTAATACTCTTCATTGTGAGCTTTAGCTTCATTGCAGTGCGTCAGTCCATAGCAGCAAACCAACACCATTAGCAGCAACTTCATTCACACTACCAGATCCATATCTAACTGCAACTTCAGTCCATCTCAACCGCAGCTTCAAAAGACAACATAGCTTCTTCGTCCATGCATCTCATACATTCATTCACAGATACAACTGCAATATCTTAATCACTCATTCATGATAACAACATCACCTTCATCACAACAACAACAACAGTACAGCTGCAATACGGCTTTCTCTTGCAGCTTCATACCAACTTCTTCTTTGCAGAATGCACCAGAATTGCACCTGCAACTCAACCACCACCTGAACCTAAACATCATCACACTTCTACTGCAACACACAACCTTTACCTTTATATCAATTCTTACAAATTCGAGCCATCTATTACTCCTCTTACTCGTCATACCCAACTGTAACCGACGGCTCCCATTGTGTTTATTGCACCAGTACTACCTTCATAGCTACCAGCTACCACTAAGTCAATCCACCACCTGCAATGCCATAAATCACTTAAGACTTTCACCACTTTTTTTTGCCCCTTGTTGGTGTTGAAAACATCTCCTAGCCGGTATGAAATAATCCTCATACACATTCCATAGACCCATGTCTATAGTAGTTAACAAACCTGGCGCATCACCAGAACGTGACTGAAGTTAAAGTGAAAATTTACTCGTTCAGGCATTTCTACGAACACTTTATATGCCTGACTTTGACATTAAAGAACAGTTGCACTTCTGATTTCTAAACATTTTCACATCTCTTTCCCTACAAGCAATTGCAATTTCATACACAACCCACATCTCTAATTCATTCAACAGATACAAAAACAGCTGTAAATCCTCTTCATTCATCATCAAATATCAATGGCATCAGCTCAAGTTCTTAACTGATTTTCTCTGCACTGAATCTTCTCATACCTCGTTATTCACTCGAATCAAGTGAGAATCTCATAATTCATCACGGACTCTTCAAACACCTCTTTAATTCAACAATAGAATCAATGGCAGTAAGGCTTGTTTCTTCCCTGAACTTCACTATCAGAATCATCTCATTTACTCCACAGAAACCCTAACCTGAGCTCCTTCTCCATCTGCAACAGAGACCACCACATGAATTTTAACTTCACCAGAGACTCAACCAGCTCAACTGCATCACAAGAACTCAACATACAATCGAACTCATCTTCTGCCAAATTCGGTAAACCCTAACTCAATTCAGAAACCCAAATTCACTCTATGAAATGCCATTTCTTCACAATCTCAGTAAACCCTTGACAATCAACATTCCCTTCTTTTAATTTCCTGAATCTCCACTTTCACCAGAGACCCATGAATTACTGCTCAACTCATATCCAAAATCCAAACTATAAATCAGAAGCATACCCATCGCATAAAAGCACCACCAGCATCTCCAAACAATTCAGAATCACTTCTTTGTTCTACCAAATCTTCGATTTACTCAAACCCATTAGTTAGTTCTCGGTAAAATAGATCTTCTATTTCTGGAAACATCATCCTAACCTCCTCCTTCAAATTTAGCTAAGACCCCATGGAAACCACCATTTCCTCCTCAGGTTCAGAAACATAACCTCTTCTCAATCTCTCCCTGAATACCACTGGTGCCGCCATCTCTTCTCTCTCAATTTCAGGTGATGTAGGAAATATGGATAATGATAAGAGAAATGATTTCCCTGACTTTTAGGGTCTCTGTAGGAATAAAAAATGGATATAGGCACCCTTGTGAGGTAGATAAGGGCTACCCAGATGCTGAATTGCTCGGTTCCATAGAACTGACATGCCTATTCTCTTTCTTGCTCAATCGTAGCTAGCTTCGCTATCCTGTGAATTGGTATTTTTTTCTCCTTTTCGCTCCAAATGAACGCTTTGTTCTTCTTTGAATTCTTTCACCAACAACAACCATCTTTTACTTCTCAAGTCCACTTCTTCTCTTAAATGCCTCTTCATCACTAAATTTGTCATGCTTTTCAGACAGAATTTGCGTCACTAAAGCCGACATACTTTTCAGACAGAGATGAAGAAATAAAATCAAATAATGAGAAATAATCCGCCTCCAACACTTTTGCCCTTTTAAGCGACGTTTCTTCTTCTTTTGTTCCAAATGACTCCAAAGTACCTAAACACTCAAAAGTAAACATAAGATACATAATTTATAACAAAACTTAGCAAAGAAAGCACAAATAATAGATAAATATTAAGGTGTTTTAGACACCTATCAAATTTCCCCATACTTAGACTTTGCTAGTCCTCGAGCAAATCAAACAAAATAATTATAAAACATATATACAACTTCGTGTCGTTGAGGCTACGGTTACTCTTAGCATAAATAACAAGCCTTTGAACCCCTAGGTGTCCCTAGTGGATGAGTTTTAGTCTCGTTAAGGTTTACAAGAGGTGTACCTACAAAACCATTTTCTCCAAATTCCAACTACCTGTGAAAAATCTATGAATGAATACAAAATGATTACAGGAGGAGGTACCTTGATGCAAATTTAATTCATATATAAGTAAATAAAGTTCTACTTAGAAACTCTAACAAACCACAATACTTGGAATCTAACTAACCACAATCACAATGAAAAGATAAAGAAGATGGATATAGAGGTAGATTTTTGCGAATGCTGACAAGTGGTCGGTGTTTCCCATATCTATCTGAAGGTCACCGCCAAGATGAACCTATGCATCCTATTGTATTGAGATACTAGTCTGAATTCTAGTGTCAACACAACTGGCATATAGAAGGGCACCAACGGTCAACAATCTTAATTCTAGATCAACTCAACTGGCATATACAAGGGAATTAGGTGTCGATTTTATTGAACAATAATAACTTTTTCTTTTTCACTTTTTTCTTTTTCATTTGACAACATGATTAGATCTTTTGGATTCAAGCGCATGCTTCTTGTCAGCTGATTACATGGTAATTCTCGTGGATCCTGCATTCCAAGCTTGTTTAGGCGACAGAGACAATGAGAACACACACATATTGATATCCAAGTGTCATACATATATATACCGGTGGGTATAATTGGTCTGGTCTCTTTTTTTTTTTTTTTAGTAACTCAATCACTCTATTTCATCCTAGAAGTAATAACAACTCGATGTTAGTGACCCACCAAATCACTTAGAGAAATAAAAAGTTTGCAAAAATATAAAACAGAAAGTGATATGGTGACATTCCGAGATATGGTAACAACTATCATTTTGTTTGTAATTCCTGAGCTATGTCCATCCTTTTAGTTAATGGGTTCCTCAACTCCTGCAATCAAGATGGTTCCATCCACTTATATTGGTAGTGTCATCCTAAAGGAACAAGTTTCTATATTTCGGAGTTCATAAAGCAATTTTTTTTCTTGTTTTTCTATTTTTTTTTGTAACTTAAGGCATCAATCAAACTATACAAACATTTAAATGCTCCCCCACAGTTAAACTTTACATTGTCCGCAATGTGAAATTTAGTCATTCAAAGTAAAGATCAAGGTGGGAAATTCCGCAAATGATATGCAAAAGCAAAGATAAAATGCTTAAAAATAAAAAGATAAAGATAAAGATACAAAACCGGTGGGTTTCCTCCCACTAAGCGCTTGGTTTAAAGTCGTCATCCCGACTTTTAGCTCCAATTACTCCTCCAGAGGGAGCGGATCCACAAAATTGACTCCTTCCACAACTTCAGAAGTGAAGTTCTCATAATATGGTTTCAAACTGTGCCCATTTACTTTAAGCTCATTTCCGGTAGCTAAACTACGAATTTCCACTGCACCATGAGAAAACACATTAGTCACAATAAAAGGTCCAATCCAATGTGACCTTAATTTACTCGGAAATAATTGCAAGCGATAATTAAACAAAAGCACTTTCTACCCAATGCAAACTTGTTTCTTTGTAATCATACTATCATGAAATGCCTTCGTCTTTTCCTTGTAAATCTGTGAGATTTCAAATGCATCATTGCGAATCTCTTCTAACTCTTGGAGTTGTAACTTCCTTTGCTCTCCAGCACCATCCAACTTCATATTGCATTGATTAATAGCCCAAAATGCCTTATGCTCAATTTCTATGGGTAAGTGACAAGGTTTACCATACACAAACCTAAAGGGACACATCCCAATAGGTGTCTTGTATGCGGTTATATATTCCCACAAAGCATCATCTAGTCGCGAACTCCAATTCTTCCTTGTTGGATTCATTGTCTTATCTAGAATGGATTTCACATCTCAGTTGGAAACCTCGGCTTATCCATTTGTTTGTGGATGGTAAGGTGTTGCAATCCTATGCGACACATTGTACTTCCTTAACAAGGTTTGCAAGAACCTGTTTTTGAAGTGTGAACCTCCATCCCTAATTATAGCCTTTGGAATTCCAAACGTTGCATACATATTTGCTTACACAAAATCTGAAAAAACTTTAGAATCATTAGTTGGGGTGGCCTTAGCTTCCACCCATTTCGAAACATAATCAACAGCAAGCAAGATATAATAATTCCCACTAGAATTGACAAAATGACCCATAAAATCAATTCCCCATACATAAAAAACCTCAACAAATTGAATAATAGTTTGTGGCATTTGATTTCGAGCACCTAGATTTCATGTTCTTTGGCACCTATCACAGGTGGTACAAAATACATGTGCATCCTTAAACAAAGTTGGCCAAAAGAAACCACATTCTAGTACCTTGAGAGCGGTTCTCTTGCTCCCAAAGTATCCTCCACAAGCATAAGAATGGAAAAAATACAAGATAGAGTTAAATTCATATTCAGGAACACACCTTCGTATTACTTGGTCACTACAATGTTTCCATAAGTATGGATTATCCCATATGTATTGGTTTCCTAACTTCTTAAGCTTGCCTCTCTCAGCATGAGACAAGTTTATTGGGATTTGTTTAGAAACTAAGTAATTAACAATATCAACATACCATGGTTCTCCAAAGGCAATTGAGAATAGTTTCTCATCCGGGAAACCTTCACGCAACAGGATAGTTTCCTTGTCCACAGCAAGACGGCTCAAGTGATCTGCAATGATGTTATCAATTTCTTTCTTGTCTTTGATCTCTATATCAAATTCTTGCAAGAGTAAAATCCATCGTATGAGCCTCGGTTTCACCTCTTTCTTTGTAAGCAAGTACCTAAGTGTTGCATGATCATAAAAGACAACAACTTTTGTACCAATTAGATAAGAGCGAAACTTTTTCAAAGAAAAAACAATAGCTAACAACTCTTTTTCAGTGGTTGTGTAGTTTTGTTGTTCCTCATTTAACGTTCTAGAAGCATAATAAATAGCATGAGGTATCTTCCCCACACGTTGCTCAAGCACCGCACCAACAGCATAGTCACTTGCATCACACATGAGCTCAAAAGGCTTGCTCCAATCAGTTGGTTTAATGATAGGGGATGAAATCAAAAGTTCTTTCAAACGATTGAATGCCGCCATACACTTTTCATCAAAGTTAAAAAACACATCTTTTTGTATTAAGTTTCAAAGTGGAGATGCTATCTTGGAAAAGTTCTTGATGAATCTTCGATAAAAACCTGCATGACCAAGAAAAGAGCGTATCTCCCTCATCGTAGTGGGAGGGGTTAAAGCACCAATAAGGTCTATCTTAGATTTATCAACTTTTAAGCCTTTAGAAGATATTTTATGGCCTTAAACTATGCCATGAGTTACCATGAAATGGCACTTCTCCCAATTCAGCACAAGGTTTGTTTCAACACATCATTCAAGGATTAATGACAAATTGTTCAAGCAAAGGTCAAATGAATCACCAAAGACACTAAAGTCGTCCATGAACACTTCGATTATGTTTTCAACATATTCTGAAAATATACTTACCATACACCTTTGAAAGGTAGCTGGAGCATTGCACAAGCCAAAAGGCATAATTCTATAAGCAAAAGTACCGAAAGGACAAGTGAAAGTAGTTTTCTCTTGTCCCTCTAGTGCTATAACAATCTGATTGTAATCTGAATAGCCATCAAGGAAACAATAGTAAGAGAATCCAGCTAAACGTTCAAGCATTTGATCAATAAATGGTAAAGAAAAGTGATATTTTCTAGTGGTGGCATTCATTTTCCTATAATCAATACAAACCCTTCAACCGGTTTGCACACGAGTTGGAACAAGTTCATTCTTATCATTTTCCACTACCGTCACACCTGATTTCTTAGGTACAACTTGTATCGGGCTTACCCACTTGATATCGGATATGACACCCACGTCCGAAATCTTGAGTATCTCCTTTTTCACAACTTCCATCATGGGAGGGTTCAAACGACGTTGGGCTTCCCTTGTAGGCTTTGCATCGTCTTCCAAACAGATCTTTTACATACAAATGGCAGGGCAGATACCCTTGATATCGGCGATTGTCCATCCTATGGCCGTCTTGTACTTCCTTATCACCCTTAGAAGTTTTTGCTCCTATAATTCACTAAGCTCGTTATAAACAATCATAGGTAAGTCTTCCTTGTCACCCAAGTACAAGTACTTTAGGTGATCTGGAAGAGGTTTCAATTCTAACTTTGGGGATTTAACAATAGAAGGTACAAGCTTATCATCATTGCAAGGTAAAGAAGCATATGAAATATTCTTAAGTGCAAAATTTTTCGGTAATGAGTCAAGAGAACCAATGGTTTCCTTAATCTCGTCACCATACTCCAAACCATCATCACTATGTGTAGGGAGCACTGTTTCCAAAGTATCAACGCCATTCAACTCAAACATTTGTTGCGCCAATGTGTCCATCATATCAATAGAGAAAAAAGAGTGGACATCACTAGAATATCTCATCGTCTCGAAAATGTTGAAACATATTATTTCTCTATCAAACTCCATAGTCAGTTTTCCCTTGTCAACATCAATAATGGTTTTCGCCGTTTTCATGAAGGGACGCCCAAGTAGCAATGGAAGAGACGAGTCCGGTGAACCTTCATCCATCTCTAAGACACAAAAATCAGCTGGAAATACTAGTTGATTAACCTGCACAAGAACATCCTTAACAATACCCATTGGGTAGATATTAGAGCGATCGGATAATTGCAACACAATTCCAGCCTTTTTAAGAGGACCAAGATCAAGTGAATTATACATACCTAAGTCTAACATTGCTTTGTTAAATATAGTATTAACCAATTGTGACGGGAATGTCAAAGCTACCGAGATCCTTGCATTTCAGTGGGAGTTTGTGTTGTAAGATTTCCGAAGCATTCTCCCCCACACTTAGCACTTCATTTCCTTTGAGCCTTTGTTTATTGGTACACAAGTCCTTCAACACCTTTGCATACTTTGGTAGCACCAATAAGTGGTATGTTCACATGGATCTTCTTGAGAACGTCTAAAATCTCCTTTTCTAGTTCCCCCTTGTTGGAATTTGCAAATCTGCATGGGAAAGGTAAAGGAGGAACATAATTAGAAACCGTAGTGTTAGAGTTAGGATAGGTGACGAGGTGTCGAATCTCGCAAAAATAATATTTCTCTACTTTTACACTAGCGAGTAGTATAATGTAAGCAGGATCGTCCCAAGGGAGGAATGAAGTCTAAGTTGTTATGCAAATACTCTTAGCAAAGATAATTGTGTTGTAGAAAATATGAAAATTGTAAAATGTAACCAAAGATGAGATGTAATTGATTAAAGGTTCATTCTAGACCACGAAATACAAATCAAATTGATATATAGACAAGTTCGTTGCATTATCATGTTACTAACAACCCTAGAATAATTAGTACGCTCAACTATTCCGTTACTATCTCCTAGCTCACCGGATACGGAAGCGCTCGACTCACTGTTCCTACTTGCCAAGTTTCCTAGAGGTACGCTTACTAGGTGTGACTTAAACAAATGCTCTAAGTTCTGTGAGATAAGGTTGCTCCTAGTGATGAACTCAAAAGCATGAATCACCTACTAGTGTTGATTTCTACATATGGATACTTAACAAAGTCCCATCATCAGTACCCACATATTTCTACTTGTGTTTATCTTCTCTAGACAATTACGGGTCGAAGAAAATCTAAACTAGCAAATAGATTAAGAATTAATGATTCAATTTCGAACTTAAACCCTTAACAAATAATCCATAGACAATATTAGAATAGTAGAAAATCAATCAATAACATAAATGAATGCAAGAGAACAAGTTATTTCATATCAATTGAAGATTCATATTTCGGGCTTCGAAATCGCCCTTAATCAAAGAGAGTTTTAGCTACTCATAATATTGGAGCTCATCATCAAATATATTAAATGAAATAATGAAGATGAAAATAAAAGAATAGCAAACCCTAGTTCCAGCTCTCTGCAAAACTCCAAGTAGAATAGAAAATACGTGATATACAAAAAGTGTAGAAGTTTCCCTTTTTGTAGCCTTTTTTCTCCTTAAACTAGGTCATATCCCCAAAAGTCCAAGCCCAATATATCCACCAAGCCCACACAAGAGAAACCCATGTATAAAATGTGCCCAAAAAGTATCAACGGAAAACTGTGTTTTTCGCCGGAATTATGCCGGAATCCGGCACCGGAACACACCTTAGATGACCGGTAAATTCCACCCTGGTTACCGGTCAACGAGTCAACTCGGTCGAGTCAAATGAGTCAACGAAGAGTCAACCCGAGTCTAATCAACGATGTCATGAGTCATAAACGAGTCAGAGTCTAACTAGCTGACTGGGCTGAATTGCATGGGCTCAAACCATCTTGTACGGCCACACATTATGTCTTCTGGGCTAGCCATGTTGGTTGTACTTCATCAATTCAACTCCAGCCATGATGGCTGGAGTCTGTAACCTTCCCTGCTATGCCACCTAAAGCACACCAGCTTCTCTTCATTTCCTTCCATACACAGCACCAGATCAGTTTCCTTGCAATTTGTACAACAACATCAACTTCATACTTGCTTAGCTCATATAAAATTCAGTTCGACTCGACCACCAGAACCACATTTCAGCTGCACCTGTCATGAACCATTCATACGCATTCCTCAAGCATCACTGGTTCACGCTAGCACCACCATTTGAGTTCAACAGTGCCACCAGAAACCACTCCACTGCACTCTCTACAGATCCTTCTTGCAGTCAAAACTGCTTCAAACCACACATCAATCCATTAGCTCAGCTACTCCATCGCTGCAACTTCGGTGCCATCAGTTCACCAAAACCCTGCCAAGCTCAAGCAGCTTCCCCAGATACATCTCTCATTTGCTCCTTGCACCGATTCTGTAATTCAGCAGAGTAGCTCGCCCAAAGACCAAGCAATCAAACCATAACATTCATCCCCGTAATCCATAACAGAATCGCCACCACCTCGCAACTGATTGTACTCGCTTTAAGCACTCTCTGCTGCCATTCACTGCAAGCCAATTCCAGCTGCTCAGTTTTAGCTCCATTCACTGCACAGCTTCTTGGTTACAGCTGCACCTCTTGTCCTGAACCCATACCAACACCGCTCTTAACAGCCTATGTAGCTCCATACCTTTCCTGCCAAAGACAAGATCCCCGCAATGCTACCTGCAACTCTTGAACCATCTGCTCTTAGTACCACCACAACAAAGAACTCCACACTCCACTCCATTCACCGCAAATCACCAACTCCCATTTCAAACACAGCTTCTGAACTGCAGCAACACAGTCACTCGGTTCGAGAAAACACCTCCCACAATCTCAGATTTGAACCAAACCCTAAACTGAGTCTCCATCTCTTGATTTCTTTGGCACAAGTTCACAGGACAAACCCATATCATCACATATCCTCCTCTATATAAGTCTCCATCAGCAACCTTGTATCTAAATTCACTAGTTGCAATTCAACCATCACCTCAGATTCAAACCATACTGCATCAACTCCAGTTGCTCATTTTATATGGCAAAGCACCAACACCCTGAAGCTACAATTCCCAGTTCCTCAAATTACTGCTCAAAGCCACCAGGTTACATCTCAATCACCCATTTAATCAACCTGTAATAACCCATCTTCACTGATTTCTCCCCAAGCCAAAGTCACAGATTGCAAAACACTCCTGCACTTTCAGTATCACCTCTTAGCTCAACATCTTAACGGAAATCACCCAAGCAAGCTCAGCAACACAGCTGCAACTTTAACCAGCTGCAATCACTTTTCGCTTGAGTTCAAATTCTCTCCATGGCAACAATCATCTCAAACTTGACAGAAAACCCATCACTCCTCATCAGACAACACATCACTGAGTTTCTACTTTTGATTTCCCTCCATCTATTTTGGAGCAACAACAACAGTCCCTTCTCAATTTCAGGGCAATATAATAACGATGATTGACAGAGAGAAAGAGAACTCTTGATTTAGGGTTGTGTAGGATAGTGGATATTTCCACCCATGTGAGGTAGATAAGGGCCAACCTAAAATAATTTGGCCTGTCAGTTATGGGAAACTGATAGTTCATTTTTTATCACCTCTTGTTCGCATACCTTAGCCCACTCCAAATATATCGTACGTGAATAGACTTTTGCGCTCCTTTTCGCTCCAAATGAACGCTTTTACTCTTTTTCGAATCTTTCCACCAGCAGCAGCTCGTCTCTTACTTCTCATATTCACTTCTTCTCTTCAATTTCTATTCATCACTAAAGCGGTCGTGCTTTTCAGACATAAATCGCATCACTAAAGCCGACATGCTTTTCAGACAGAAATAAAGAAACAAAAGCAAACATTGAGAAATGATCCTTCTCCAACATTAGTTGCACATGAGGTGAGATTTTTGCGCCGTTTCTTCTTCTTTTATTCCAAGTGACTCCAAAGTTCCTAAATATTAAAAAGCAAACATAAGATACATAATTTACAAGAAATCTAAGCAAAGAAAGCATAACCAATAGATAAATATATAGGTGTTTTAGACACCTATCAAATTCCCCCACACTTAGACTTTGCTAGTCCTCGAGCAAATCAAACAAAATAATTCTAAAAGATACATACAACTCCGTCTCGTCGAGGCTACGGTTACTCTAAGCATGAATAACAGGCCTTTGAACCCCTAGGTATCCCTAGTGGAAGATTTTTAGTCTCGTGAAGGTTTACAAGAGGTCTGCCTACAAAACCTATATTTCCAACTCCGTCTATTTGTGACAAATCAATGAGTGAATCCAAAATGACTACAGGAGGAGATACCTTGCGCAAATTCAGTTCATATATAAGTACATAAAGTTTTTCTTAGAAAGTCGAACAAACCACAATACTCGGAATCTGACTAACCACAATCACAATGAAAAGATAAAGAAGATGGATATAGATGTAGATGTGGCGAATATTCACAAGTGATCGATGTATCCCATATCTGTCTGAAGGTCACCGCCAAGATGAACCTATCATATTGGATTGAGCTACTGGTCAAATCTAGTGTTAACACACTGGCATATACAAGGGAACCAGTGGTCAACAAACTTATTTCTACATCAACTCACTGGCATATACAAGGGAACCAGGAGTGACTTTATTCAACACAATAATAATATTTTTCTTCTTTTTTTTTTCTTTTTTTTTTCATTTTTTTTTCCAGACGGCATGATTAAATCTTTTGGATTTAAGCACATGCTTCTTGTCAGCAAGCACGTGATAGTTGCCTTAGATCCTGCATTCCACGCTTGTTTAGGCGACGGAGACAGGGACTACGTTTCACACATACTGCTATTCCCAAGTGTCATTTTTATTCCGTTTGGTCTAATTGGTCGGTCTCTTTTTTTTTTTTTTTTTTTAGCAACTCAATCACTCTATTTCATCCTAGCAGTAATAACAACTCGATTTTTAGTGACCCACCAAAACACTTAGAAAACAATAGATAAATATGGAAAAATAAAAATAGAATGTGATATGGTGATATTCCGAGATATGGTAACAACTAACATATAATTTATAATTTCTGAGCCATGTTCGTCTTTGTTAATTAATAGGTTCCTTAACTCCTGCAATCACAATGGTTCCATTCACTAATAGTGTCATCCTAAAGGCATAAATTTCTAGATTTCGGAGTTCAAAAAGCCAATTTTTTTCTTTGTTTTTCTATTTTTCTGATTTTTTTTTCTGATTTTCTTTTTAAAAGGCATAAAACAAACTATACAAACATATAAATGCTCCCCCACACTTAAACTTTACATTGTCCTCAATGTAAAATTTAGTCATTCAAAGTAAAGTTCAAGGTGGGAAATCACAAATGATATGCAAAAACAAAGAAAATAAAGATAAAATGCTGAAAAATAAAAAGATAAAGGATAAAGATACAAAACCGGTGGGTTGCCTCCCACTTAGCACTTGGTTTAACGTCGTCAGCCCGACGTTCAGCTCCAATTACTCCTCCAGAGGGAGTGGATCACTCAATGTGATCATATCTTGATTCTCCGCCACAAACTGCTCGTAGTATGGTTTCAAGCGATGGCCGTTAACCTTGGAAATCAGCCCTGTTTTGGGGCTAGTAATCTCAACTGCACCATGCGCAAACACATTAGTAACAACAAATGGTCCAACCCATCTGGACCTAAGTTTACCCGGAAACAATTTAAGACGAGTATGGAATAAAAGTACTTTCTGCCCTACTTCAAAACTCTTTCGGGAAATCATCTTATCATGGAAAGCTTTGGTCTTTTCTTTATAAATGCGTGAACTTTCATATGCATCATTTCGTATCTCTTCTAACTCATTGAGTTGAAGTTTCCTATGTTCACCAGCTGCATCTAATTTCATATTACATACCTTGATATCCCAATAAGCTTTGTGTTCAAGTTCGACGGGAAGATGGCAAGGTTTGCCATAGACAAGCCTAAAAGGAGACATACCAATTGGTGTCTTATAAGCTGTCCTATACGCCCACAAAGCGTCATTGAGTCTATAACTCCAATCCTTCCTTGTAACGTTCGTCTTCTCTAAGATGGTCTTAATCTCCCGGTTGGAAATTTCAGCTTGTCCACTCGTTTGTGGATGATATGGTGTGCCAACTTTATGAGAAATATTGTACTTCTTTAGAAGAGCGTGAAAGGATCTCTTGAAGTGCGAGCCTCCATCACTAATCACCACTCGAGGTGTACCAAACCTAGAAAAGATATGTTCCTTCACAAACTCACAAACAACATGAGAATCATTGGTGGGAGTGGATTTAGCTTCCACCCACTTAGAAACATAATCTACAGCAAGAAGTATAAAAAATTTCCCATTGGAATTCACAAAAGGCCCCATAAAGTCTATACCCCAAACATCAAAAATCTCAACAACGAGAATTGGTGTTTGCGGCATTTGGTTTTTAGCACCAAGGTTGCCTGTCCTTTGACACCTATCACAAGGTTTGCAAAACATATATGCATCCTTAAACAATGTAGGCCAATAAATACCACTTTCGAGAACCTTGTGGGCTGTCCTCTTGGCTCCGAAATGGCCACCACAAGCATATGAGTGACAAAAATTCAGAATTGATTGGAACTCGGATTCAAGTACGCACCTGCGGATCATTTGATCGGAGCAATGCTTCCACAAATAAGGTTCATCCCATATATATTGCTTGGAAATATTCTTGAGCTTGTGTTTTTGGAATGTAGACATGGAACTAGGTACTTGACCCGTCACCAAGAAGTTAACAATATCAGCGTACCATGGAGTTGTGCCACCAACCGCAAAGAGTTGCTCATCCGGGAAGCTATCATGCAAAGGAATCGCTTCTTCGGACATAACCAATCTGCTTAGATGATCCGCTACGGTATTCTCGCTGCCCTTCTTGTCCTTGATTTGCATGTTGAACTCTTGAAGAAGAAGTATCCACCTTATGAGCCTTGGCTTAGCATCCTTCTTTGTTAGCAAGTATCGAAGTGCAGCATGGTCGGAGAAAACAACCACCTTTGTACCCACTAAATAGGATCGAAACTTCTCAAGTGCAAACACTATAGCCAAAAGCTCCTTTTCGGTTGTGGAGTAGTTGATTTGTGCTCCGTTGAGAGTTCGAGAAGCATAATAAATGGCATATGGAACTTTACCATCTCGATGTCCCAACACAGCTCCAACGGCATAATAACTTGCGTCGCACATCAACTCGAAAGGCTTGCTCCAATCGGGTGGTTTGATAATTGGTGCGGTAGTTAACAACTCTTTCAAGGTGTCAAAAGCTTCCTTGCATTCCTTGTCACAATCAAAGGCCACATCTTTTTGCAAAAGTCTACACAGGGGCATTGCAATCTTGGAGAAATCCTTGATGAATCTCCTATAAAATCCTGCATGACCAAGAAAGGAGCGAACCTCCCTCACATTTGTGGGGTATTGTAAGTTCTGAATCAAATCTATCTTAGCCTTGTCAACCTATAACCCCTTAGAGGATACAACATGGCCTAGCACAATCCCATGAGTGACCATAAAGTGACATTTTTCCCAATTAACCACAAGATTAGTTTCTACGCATCTTTTAAGAATAAGTGCAAGGTTATCTAAGCATTTGTCAAAAGAATCACCATACATGATAAAATCATCCATAAACACTTCTATGATGCTTTCCACATAATCTTAGAATATGCTTACCATACATCGTTGAAAAGTGGCTGGAGCATTGCACAAGCCAAATGGCATACGTCTATACGCAAAAGTGCCAAAAGGACAAGTAAACGTCGTCTTTTCTTGATCTTCCGGAGATATTACAAACTGGTTATAACCTGAAAAACCATCAAGGAAGCAATAGTAAGCACGTCTAGCCAACCTTTCAAGCATTTGATCAATGAATGGTAGAGGGAAATGATCCTTTCGGGTGGTAGAGTTGAGCTTTCGGTAATCAATGCAAACTCTCCAACCGGTCTGGATTCTAGTTGGAACCAAGTCGTTATCTTCATTTTTCACCACCGTGATGCCGTACTTCTTTGGAACGACTTGAATTGGGCTCACCCATTTTCTATCGGATATGGGATAGATAATCCCAGCATCTAACAACTTCAGGATTTCTTTCTTGACTACTTCCATCATTAGAGGGTTCAAGCGACGTTGAGCTTATCTTGTTGGTTTTGCCCCCTCCTCAAGAAGTATTCGGTGCATACATGTGGAAGGACTGATTCCTTTGATATCGGCAATGGTCCATCCAATGGCAGACTTGTGCTCTCTTAGCACTCGAATAAGCTTCTCCTCTTGCACCTCAGTGAGGTTGTTGGCAATGATCACTGGTAACTCTTCATTGTCACCTAAATAAACGTATTTAATGTGATCCGGAAGGGGTTTCAACTCAAGAGTAGGTGCCTGCACAATCGAGGGTAAAAGTTTCTCATTAGTAAGAGGCAAAGAAACATAAGACGCATTATACTTTGGTGGAACTTCTTGTAATGAGTTAAGAGATAAAACAGCCTCTTTAAGCTCATCACAAATAGACAATTCACTTTCAATGTCTTTGTATTTCCCATAACCTAAACCTTCGACTATGGTGTTTTCTAAAGCATCCTCACTATTCAATTCAAACATCTTTTGGGCTAGAGTATCAATAATATCAATAGAAAAACATGAATTCACGTCACTAGGATATCTCATAGCCTCAAAGATATTGAAACTTATGATCTCATCATCAAAATCCATAGTCAAAGCTCCTTTGAAAACATCTATCTTGGTTCTTGCGGTTCTCATGAATGGTCTACGCAACAGCAAGGGGGTAGTCGATGGCGAATCCTCATCCATCATGTCAAGAACATAGAAATCATCCGGAAATATGAGTTGATTAACCTGCACCAAAACATCTTCAATAACCCCTTTCGGGTAAGAATTAGACATATCAGCAAGTTGTATAACAATACCGGTATCTTTAAGAGGTCCAAGTTTCAATGATTCATAAATGGAGGCAGGCATAACATTAATGGATGCTCCTAAATCTAGCATAGCACGCTCAAACCTGACTTTACCAATAGTACATGGTATAGTGAAACTACCGGGATCTTTCAACTTAGGTGGGAGTTTCTTTTGAAGATATGCCGAAGCATTTTCCCCCACTCATCACCTCATTACCGGTCAATTTGTGCTTGTTAGTGCACAATTCCTTCAAGAACTTCGCCCAGTGCGGAACTTGCCTTATCGCCTCGATGAGTGGAATGTTCACTTCAATCTTCTTAAAGATTTCCAAAAGCTCTTGGTACAACGTCTCCTTGTTCGACTTTGCAAATCTACTAGGAAAAGGAGGAGTAGTAACATGAGTAGAAACACGAGTTTTAGAGTTAGAATTTGTTACCGGGTCAGCCTTTTTAGGGGCTGTTTCACCCTCTTCTCTCCAACTCAGGTTCATTGGACACAAGTGATGTTTCCAGTTTCTATACTTGCTTCCCACTGCGTAGCTCAATAGCATTGGCATTCTCCTTGTGATTTACTATTTGAGAAGGAAGTTTTCCCTCTGCTTGTGCTTCCAATTTTCTCACTGCAGTATCTAATTGACCCATTTGAGTTCGGATGTCTTTCATATCCATCTCTGACTTTTGCTTATCTTGCACCATTGTGTTGAGGATGAGATTCAACTTGTCATCTATACTCGTGCCTTGAGTCTCTTGATGTGGCTTTTGCAAGAAATGGTACCCACCTTGTTGATTAAAAGTAGGATTTGGAGCTGCAGCTTTCTTGTTGGCGTAGCTGAAATTTGGATGATCTCTCCAACCCGGATTGTATGTGCTAGAGTATGGATCATATCTCAGCCTTTGCTGATTTTGATACATGACATTTGCTTGCTCTACATATTCCGTATATGATGATGATGGTATGACAGCCACAGCTATTTGATCCATCATCCTCTCCATGTTGCCCATCCTTTGTTCCAAGTTTGAAGAATTTCCAACTTCATTCACCTTCCTTACCGCTGATTCATCTCTAGTGAAGAATTGTTGTGTATTTGCAGCCATGTTCTCCAACAAACTTGTAGCTTCCGCAATGGTCTTGTTGGTAAGTGCACCACCACTTGCGGCATCAATCAAATGTTGCTCAGTAGAAAGCAACCCTTCATAGAAATATTGAATCACAAGTTGATCGCTGATTTGGTGGTGTGGGCAGCTAGATAAAAGCCTCTTGTACCGCTCCCAATACTCATGAAGAGTCTCTCCCGATATTTTCCTAATACCAAAAATCTCTTTGCGAATCACAGATGCTTTTGATGCTGGAAAATACTTCTCGAGGAACAATTTCTTCATCCCATTCCATGTGGTTATGCTTCCAGCGGGTAAGCAAAAGAACCACTCTCCTGCGAGAATCTAAAAGGGAAAAAGGAAATGTCGTCATCATAGCCATATCCGCATCTGCAGTTGCTTGCTTCATACTAGTTACAACATGATGAAATTGTTGTAAGTGACGATTAGGATCTTCTCCCGATAAACCTCTGAATTTGGGCAGCAAGTTAATCAATTGCGGCTTCAACTCAATGTTTCCATTCAGCTGAATACATAAAGGCTGCTGATCTAGGTTTGGAGAAGTGAGCTCCTTGAGTGTTCTTGGAGCAGGCGGTCGAGCTCCCATTGTGTTGTCTTCCTCTTGGTCCGAGTCCGAGAATTCACTTGGTTTAGAACTAGGAGGAAGTGCAGTGTTGATTGCTCGAATGAAATCTTTTAGCAAGGTGCCCGAACGAAGACGTATACCAATAGGACTTGGTCTGCCTTCTCCGCGCATTCACCAAAGAAATCTCACCTGAAAATCAGATTCTTAAGATTGAATAAGTAAACTAAAATTGTAACCAAAAGCAAAAATAAAAACTAAGAATAAATAATAACAACTAAACTCGCCAGTGCATCCCCGGCAACGGCGCCAATTTTGACGAGGTGTCGAATCTCGCAAAAATAATATTTCTCTACTTTTACACTAGTGAGTAGTATAATGTAAGAATGATCGTCCCAAGGGAGGAATGAAGTCTAAGTTGTTATGCAAATACTCTTAGCAAAGATAATTGTGTTGTAGAAAATATGAAAATTGTAAAATGTAACCAAAGATGAGATGTAATTGATTAAAGGTTCATTCTAGACCACGAAATACAAATCAAATTGATATATAGCCAAGTTCGTTGCATTATCATGTTACTAACAACCCTAGAATAATTAGTACGCTCAACTATTCCGTTACTATCTCCTAGCTCACCGGATACGGAAGCGCTCGACTACCGGTTCCTACTTGCCAAGTTTCCTAGAGGTACGCTTACTAGGTGTGACTTAAACAAATGCTCTAAGTTACGAGATAAGGTTGCTCCTAGTGATGAACTCAAAAGCATGAATCACCTACTAGTGTTGATTTCTACATATGGATACTTAACAAAGTCCCATCATCAGTACCCACATATTGCTACTTGTGTTTATCTTCTCTAGACAATTACGGGTCGAAGAAAATCTAAACTAGCAAATAGATTAAGAATTAATGATTCAATTTCGAACTTAAACCCTTAACAAATAATCCATAGACAATATTAGAATAGTAGAAAATCAATCAATAACATAAATGAATGCAAGAGAACAAGTTATTTCATATCAATTGAAGATTCATATTTCGGGCTTCGAAATCGCCCTTAATCAAAGAGAGTTTTAGCTACTCATAACATTGGAGCTCATCATCAAATATATTAAATGAAATAATGAAGATGAAAATAAAAGAATAGCAAACCCTAGTTCCAGCTCTCTGCAAAACTCCAAGTAGAATAGAAAATACGTGATATACAAAAAGTGTAGAAGTTTCCCTTTTTGTAGCCTTTTTTCTCCTCAAACTAGGTCATATCCCCAAAAGTCCAAGCCCAATATATCCACCAATCCCACACAAGAGAAACCCATGTATAAAATGTGCCCAAAAAGTATCAACGGAAAACTGTGTTTTTCGCCGGAATTATGCCGGAATCCGGCACGGAACACACCTCAGATGACCGATAAATTCCACCCTGTTTACCGGTCAACGAGTCAACTCGGTCGAGTCAACTGAGTCAACGAAGAGTCAATCCGAGTCTAATCAATGATGTCATGAGTCAGAAACGAGTCAGAGTCTAACTAGCTGACTGGGCTGAATTGCATGGGCTCAAACCATCTTGTACGGCCACACATTATGTCTTCTGGGCTAGCCATGTTGGATGTACTTCATCAATTCAACTCCAGCCATGATGGCTGGAGTCTGTAACCTTCCCTGCTATGCCCTTCTATGCCCTGCTATGCCACCTAAAGCACACCAGCTTCTCTTCATTTCCTTCCATACACAGGACCAGATCAGTTTCCTTGCAATTTGTACAACAGCATCAGCTCCATACTTGCTTAGCTCATATAAAATTCAGTTCGACTCGACCACCAGAACCACATTTCAGCTGCACCTGTCATGAACCATTCATCCGCATTCCAGCAGAATCACTGGTTCACGCTAGCACCACCATTTGAGTTCAACAGTGCCACCAGAAACCACTCCACTGCACTCTCTACAGCTCCTTCTTGCAGTCAAAACTGCTTCAAACCACACATCAATCCATTAGCTCAGCTACTCCATCGCTGCAACTTCAGTGCCATCAGTTCACCAAAACCCTGCCAAGCTCAAGCAGCTTCCCCAGCTACATCTCTCATTTGCTCCTTGCACTGCTTCTGCAATTCAGCAGTAGCTCTGCCCAGCACCAAGCAATCAAACCATAACATTCATCCCCTGTAATCCACAACAGAATTGCCACCACCTGCAACTGATTGTACTCAGTTTAAGCACTCTCTGCTGCCATTCACTGCAAGCCAATTCCAGCTGCTCAGTTTTAGCTCCATTCACTGCACAGCTTCTTGGTTATAGCTGCACCTCTTGTCCTGAACCCATACCAACACCGCTCTTAACATCCTCTGCAGCTCCATACCTTGCCTGCCAGCACAGCATCCCTGCAATGCTACCTGCAACTCTTGAACCATCTGCTCTTAGTACCACCACAACAGCAACTCCACAACTCCACTCCATTCACTGCAAATCACAAACTCCCATTTCAAACACAGCTTCTGAACTGCAGCAACACAGTCACTCAGTTCAGAGCAAACACCTCCCACAATCTCAGATTTGAACCAAACCCTAAACTGAGTCTCCATCTCTTGATTTCTTTGGCACAAGTTCACAGGACAAACCCATCTCATCACAGATCCTCCTCCATATAACTCTCCATCAGCAACCTTGTAGCTAAATTCACTAGTTGCAATTCAATCATCACCTCATATTCAAACCATACTGCATCAACTCCAGTTGCTCATTTTATATGGCAAAGCACCAACACCCTGAAGCTACAATTACCAGTTCCTCAAATTACTGCTCAAAGCCACCAGGTTACATCTCAATCACCCATTTAATCAACCTGTAATCACCCATATTCAATGATTTCTCCCCAAGCCAAAGTCACAGATTGCAAAACACTCCTGCACTTTCAGTATCACCTCTTAGCTCAACATCTTAACGGAAATCACCCAAGCAAGCTCAGCAACACAGCTGAAACTTCAACCAGCTGCAATCACTTTTCGCTTGAGTTCAAATTCTCTCCATGGCAACAATCATCTCAAACTTGACAGAAAACCCATCACTCCTCATCAGACAACACATCACTGAGTTTCTACTTTTGATTTCCCTCCATCTATTTTGGAGCAACAACAACAGTCCCTTCTCAATTTCAGGGCAATATAATAACGATGATTGACAGAGAGAAAGAGAACTCTTGATTTAGGGTTGTGTAGGATAGTGGATATTTCCACCCTTGTGAGGTAGATAAGGGCCAACCTCAAATAATTTGGCCTGTCAGTTATGGGAAACTGACAGTTCATTTTTCATCACCTCTTGTTCGCATACCTTAGCCCACTCCAAATATATCGTACGTGAATAGACTTTTGCGCTCCTTTTCGCTCCAAATGAACGCTTTTGCTCTTTTTCGAATCTTTCCACCAGCAGCAGCTCGTCTCTTACTTCTCATATTCACTTCTTCTCTTCAATTTCTATTCATCACTAAAGCGGTCGTGCTTTTCAGACATAAATCGCATCACTAAAGCCGACATGCTTTTCAGACAGAAATAAAGAAACAAAAGCAAACATTGAGAAATGATCCTTCTCTAACATCAGTTGCACATGAGGTGAGATTTTTGCGCCGTTTCTTCTTCTTTTATTCCAAGTGACTCCAAAGTTCCTAAATATTAAAAAGCAAACATAAGATACATAATTTACAAGAAATCTAAGCAAAGAAAGCATAACCAATAGATAAATATATAGGTGTTTTAGACACCTATCAATAGGTACCTCAGAATTTTGGGGAGAATCATCATTTTTCTCCTCCAAAACAGGTTCCTTTGGTGTTTCCACCTTGCCCGAATCAGTAAACTCGGGTTGCACAAGTTGTGTACCACTTCTCAACGTAATTGTATTGACACCCTGTTTTGGGTTAATAGGTTGAGAAGAGAGTTTCCCACTATTTTGTGCCTTCAACTGGTTTAACTCAATAGCCATGGAGCCCATTTGTGTCTGCAACTCCTTGATCGCACTCTTGGTCTCTTGTTGGCTTTCTTTAAACATAGTAGAAATGCCTTGCATCATTGTTTGAATCCTTGAATCGATATCGGAACTTTGATTTTGCATTGATTGTTGTGGTTGCTGAAATTGTTGTTATTGCGGCTGAAATCCACTCGAACGGTTGAAAGTATGTTGTTGGACTGCACCTTGCTTGTTGGCATAGCTAAAATTTGGGTGATCTCTCTATCCCATATTGTTAGTGTTGGAATAAGGATCATACCGTCTTTGCCGATTTGGAAAGACCGCACTAGCTTTCTCCAACTCTTCATACCCTTGAGGAAAACTTGGTATCACCGCGGCTGCAACTTGTTGCATCATTTCTGTCATGTTACCCAGTTGTTGACGAAATTCCCCGACCTTGCTCACTTCATTTTTTATCCTAAGAAGCACATCCGAACCACGACTCAAGAATTATTGACTAAGTGAATGGTGTTTCCCATATCTATATATTGTTGACTAAGTAAATGGTGTTTCCCCCACACTTAAATAATTATGCCTTTTTAGTTAATGGGTTCCTCAACTCCCGCAGCCAAGATGGTTCCATCCACTTATATTGGTAGTGTCATCCTAAAGGCACAAGTTTCTAGATTTCAGAGTTTATAAAGCAATTTTTTTTTTACTAAAGGCATCAAACAAACTATACAAACTTATAAAATACTCCCCCACACTTAAAATTTACATTGTCCTCAATGCAAAATCTAGTCATTCAAAGTAAAGTTCAAGATGGGAAATTCATAACATGATATATATACACAATAAGAAAAAAAATGCATAAAATAAACTGATACTCCAACTTATAGTTATTTCTGAAAAATAGAGGATAAACACTAAACAAGCTATTTAGTTGTCATCTAATCCCAACTCATCCAATATATACCTCATCATCAAGAAAAAATTCCATTTACTTAGAAAGGCTAGTGTTTATTCTAAATTGTTCAAAAATCTCTAAAAGTTGGAGTTTTGATATGCAAATATCCAAAATAAGAAAATAAAGATAAAAGACTTGACAAATAAAAAGATAGAGATAGATACACAAAACCAGTGGGTTGCCTCACATTTAGCTCTTGGTTTAAAGTCGTCAGCCCGACTTGCAAGACGAATTCCCCATACACCAATAATCTGAAAAGTTGGGGATCCACCCATAGCACCTGTTTTGAAAACACTAGCTTCACACAAACATTAGTAAAATAAAACAGAAATGAAGCTATTAACCGATAAAAGTTTCCCCCACACTTATTCTTGTCCACACTTAGAAGTGTATAAAGAATATAAAAGTCGGGTACTTCCACGGTTTCTTGTTCCAAAACCTGCATAGTATGAGAATCAAGTATCTCTAATGGCGGATATCAAGAAATAAAATCATTCAACAATACTCTCAAAGAACATACATTCAAACCAATAAGAGGTAAAGGAGAATAAACAATAGGCAAAGGGTTAGACATCACAATCTCTTGTATTACGGAATCCTCTTCATCCTTGAAAAACTCAAGTGAATTATTCACCTCTTGTATATCTTGGTCCTCTATCAAACCTTGCAACCATTCTTCGTCCGTTTCTGCCTTAACTAAAGTCGTGACATCAACATCTTCATTATAATCCTTTGAAAGCTCAATTGGGTCTTCCACAATATTGGTCATAACGGTCCCACTCTCAACATACTCCTCTTCATAAGACCCAAACCTTGTTGCAAAGTTCTGTAAAACACTAGTTTCATCATACTCATGTACCTTTTGAATAGGTGCTTGATCATTATAAGTTGAGTCAACTACACTAATGTCATCAAATATCTCCAAAGGTTGGTCCTTTTCAACACAATCATCTTCATTTTCAGACTTACCATAATAAGAATCTTCATCGGTTTCATAACCTTTATCCCGACGTCGTTTAGGTCCCATATGAATGGTCTTACTAATTTCTGCGATAAGCTCTTCCAAGTCTCCATCATCTTCCAACTTGTATAATTTCTCTGCTAGTTTCCTGACGTTCACACGCTTACCACCATTGACTACAATAGGTTCTATTTCCCATGACTCTTCCCTTTGAATGGGTGAATGATCATAACTACGATCTGGAGTCGGGTAAGAAAAAGTGTTGCAAAAATTGGTTTGTTCAACGTTCTCTCTATTACGGTCAAGTTGGTCTAGTCTTTGTTGCATGTCTTGCAATCCATTTAAAATCTGCATATAACTCGAATGAAGCCAATTAGAAGTAGAATTATCCCACCTTGGTGCTTGACTTACATACCCACTACAAGGTTGTTGTTGGTATGTATGAAAATCACCATAAGATTTACTAGGATATGCATCATAGCCAATAAATTTATTTTGATGGTATCCCATAGATGGTGGGAAATTGTCATAGTGTTGAGGTTGTTGAAAACCGTATCCATTGCACCAAAATTCTCCTTCCATAGATATTGGTACCTGAAACAAGAGTTCTCAAAACTATGTTAAGAACCAGAAAAATAAAAAAATAAAACTAAAAACAAAAATAAGAAACCAAAAACAAGTGACAACCGCTGCCTCCCCGGCAACGACGCCAAAATTTGATCGCTGTCGTAGGCGTCAAAAATAATTACACTTTCTTACTACTCAAAATATATAATGAAGCAAGGGAAAGAAAGGATCGTTCCCACAAAGAGGACTAAGGTTGTCAAGTTATATAGGTTTCCTATAAGTAACAAGGGGGGTTTTCTGATTTTTATGAACTAAAATAAAATAAAAACAATAAAAGTAAAAACGCAAATCAATAAGGTAAAAATATTGGATAAAGGTTTTATCTTCAATTATAAACAAGTTTTTGAATATAAGAATAGAATTCGTATTTAATCTCGCTATCATCAAAAGCCCTAGAATACCTTATTGCAAGAATATTCCGTAAATTTCCTAAGTTCATCAACACACACATTAGAGATGCGTATGTGAATTCTACCTAAAGAATAACCTAACGCCTTGCGCTAATTAGGTTCAATTCCTTAGATCATTAAGTTTCAGAAATAGGCTAATCAATGCAATTGTCATACATTGCGCATGAAAATTCGGACATTCGTCAAACTCTACATATGATTACAAGAGTGTATCACTATAAACTGTAATCATATCATGCTACTTGTATTTGGGTTATTGCTTGATGAAAAACCCTAAAATATCTATGGACAAGGATGCAAGTTCAATTAATTGGCCACTTAACTAAACAAACATCTAAATCCTATCATAATACATCAATCATGTGATATTAAAAATAGTAGAGATATGAACGATAATCAAGAGAGAAAACTAATGCATTAATCAAGCACAAGTTATAGATATAGGACTACATCCTTAACCAATAATATAAGATTTAGTTACTCATAGCTATGGAGTTCATCAACATAAGAACAATTAATTAAGGAAGATGAAACAAAAGCAAATCCTAGTAATGTAAACAAAAGCGGCTCTTCCCCGTTCCAAGAATAATACGTGATAACCAAAGTTGTTGAAAAACTTTCTCTTTTGTAGCTTTTCTCCAAGTGTTAAAATTAGGTCCAATCTCCAAAGTCCATCACCAAAAAGTCCTCCAAGCCCATAAAAATATGTGTAGAAATAACCCATTAAAATTCTTGCCAAAAAGTAGTCACCGAAAAACTGTTACTACGCCGGAAGGTGGCCGGAATCCGGCACCAGAAACATCTCATGTGACCCAGTCAACTCAGGCAAAGTCACCGAGTCAATTCCAAGTAAGTCAGACTGAATCAATTACTAAATCAAATGAGCCAAGGATATTTATATTATGCACATGCCAAAGCTACCTTGCAAGAGCCATAACCTTTTTGTTGCACCACAGTTAATCCCAGCCAAGATGGTTGTTCATTCTCACAGATGCAACTTCATCACCTGCACATGCATCTCACCAGCTTCTTGTCGAACTGGATTAGTCTTCTCTGCTCATTATCAATGCCAAATTCAGTTCATACAAACATCCTTGGTAGTTCATTGCCATTCTTCTCAACTGTAAAACACCATTTCATTCACTGCCAACAACCACTGCAATGCCCTGCTGTAATAACTCCATTAAACTCTTTACCATATACCACCTACAACACAACCATTTTCCGAAACTGCTCCACCAATTTCAAACCTAAAACTCCATTAAACTCTGACCCAGACTTCCATCATCATCAGCTGCAACTATCGACTCATATCCTGTATCAACATCAAGAGCAACAATATTGCCATTTCATCAAGCTTCTAATGTAATGTCCTAGCATATATCTAATAAACTTTATTGTGAGCTTCAGCTTTATTGCAGTGCATCAGTCCATAGCAGCAAACCAACACCATTAGCAGTAACTTCATTCACACTACCAGATCCATCTCCAACTGCAGCTTTAAAAGACAACTACAACATCTTAATCACGCATTCATGATAACTACATCAACTTCATCACGGCAGCAACAATACAGCTGCAATACTGCTTTCTCTTGCAGCTTCATACCAACTTCTTCTTTGCAGAATGCACCATAACTGCACCTGCAACTCAACCACCACCTGAACCTAAACAGCATCACACTTCTACTGCAACACACAACCATTGCTTTCTAATATCAATTCTTGCAAATTCGAGCCATCTATTACTCCTCTTACTCGTCATACCCAACTGTAACCGACAACTCCCATTGTGTTTAACTGCACTAGTACTACCTTCATAGCTACCAGCTACCACTAAGTCAATCCACCATCTGCAATGCCATAAATCACTTACAGACTTTCACCACATTTCTCTGTCCCTTGTTGGTGTTGAAAACAGCTCTTAGCCGGTAAGAAATATTCCTCGTACACAGTCCAAAGACCCATGGCTATAGTATATAACAAACCTGGCGCAACACCATATCGTGACTGAAGTTAAATTGAAAATTACTCGTTCAGGCATTTCTACGAACACTTGATATGCCTGACTTTGACAGTAAAGAACAGTTGCACTTCTGATTTCTAAACATTTTCACATCTCTTTCCCTGCAAGCAATTGCAATTTCATATACAACCCACATCTCTAATTCATTCAACAGATACAAAAATAGCTGTAAATTCTCTTCATTCATCATCAAATATCAATGGCACCAGCTCAAGTTCTTAAATGTTTTCTCTGCACTGAATTTTCTCATAACTCGCTATCCATCCAGTGATAACCCAACTCATAATTCATCACGGACTCTTCAAACACCTATTCATTTCAGCAATAGAATCAATGGCAATAAGGCTTGTTTCTTACCTGAACTTCACTATCAGAATCATCTCATTTACTCTGTAGGTACTGAATATCGCAAGATAATAATTCACGAGTATCGTAATAAATAAAGGAGAAAAGAATTATAAAATGATACGATGATAGAAGAAGCGCGGAGAAATAATAAGTTTTGCGAGGATGGAGTAATTTTGCGAGTATGAGTTGCTATACTTTGCAACTCATGTACAGATGTATAAGTTTTACTATAAATAGGAGTTCAAAGGTAAAATTCGAGAGGTTCTTTTGGTGAGTGTTAGAAAATATCTTAGGAAAGAGAATAGAGAAAGTTGTAACTATTCTAGTTCCATTTAGATACTTCTTTATAATCAATTGAGAACATTAATAAGAAAATTGTTATTCATCATCAAGAACTTCTTGAGTTTTTACTAATTCTATTGAGGGTGTAGTTGTAGGTTATTCTGCAACTACATAATTGGCGCTAGAAACAGGGACTTGAGAATTGTAGTAGCCTAAATTTGAGGGAATTGTGGAAAATTTGAAGATCAAATGAAGTCAGTAGATGAAGATTGCAAAAAAGAAGAATGTAATATGATCATAGAGACAATGATTGATGAATTTCATAGTAATATGAAGGGAAAAATATACAAGCGAGATTGTAGAGGAAGAAAGATCATGGAGGAAGAAAAGATAACAATTTTAGAAGAATGGGAAAAGCGAAAAATCACATTTTCGATGTGAGAAATTCCAAATGAAGACTTGAACCACACTTCACCATTGGTGATCACATTTCCAATCATGCTAGAAGATAAGAAAGTCAAGAAAAATGGAAATTAAACCGAATTTTGGTTGATACGGGAGTTCTGTTAATATTATATTCTATCATGCACTTAAGGGGATGGGAATTAAAGATGAAGAAATCATAAATTCAAAGTGTCTTATTCATGGATTAGGAAAATCTACAACAAAATCTAAAGGAGAAATCGTCTGCGAATATTACTAGGAGAAATCGAAACACATGTAATCTTGTGTGTGATAGATATGGAATCTCCATATAACATGCTGATAGGAAGGCCGTGGATTCATGCGATCAAAGTCAATTGCTTCAACATTACATCAAAAATCAAATTTCCTACACCAAATGGAATACAAGAAGTTAAAGGAGATCTTGATAGTGCAAAATTTTGTTATCAAATTGAAATAACACAATGCGGAGGAAGAGCAAGAAAGAAACAACTTCGTAGGAAACTTGCGAAGGAAACAAGAAAAGAAGAAGAATTCGAGTGTATACAATAAGAGCAAAGGAAGGGAGAGGTATACCAAATGAAATTCCCGAGAAAAGAAGGGGAACCAAGAAAAATAATTAAAGAGCCAACACCTATGGGGGAGCAAAGTCCAAGTTATGTTGCAAATTGAACCAACTAAAGAAATAAATATTGGAAGTAAAGAGGAGCCTTTATTCTTACGAATTGGAACTAAGATGGATGAAGAAGAAGAAAAAAGGACTACTGATCTTTTGAGAGAATATAAAGATATCTTCGCGGAAGTGTAGATGAGATACCAGGAATTGATCCATCAGTAGCGTGTCATAGATTGAACATAGATAAAAATGTAAGACCATTCAAACAAAGAATAAGGAAGATATCACAAAATTATCATGTACGGATAGAAGAAGAATTACAAAAGATGTTGGATGCAGGGATCATAAGGGAAGCAAAATATCCAGAATGGATTGCGAATATGGTCATTGTTCCAAAAAAGAATAAAGGAATAAGAATTTGCATAGATTTCACTGATCTAAACAAGGCATGTCCCAAAGACAGTTTTCCATTACCAGATATACCACAAATGGTGGAATCAATTGCAGTCATGATAAAGTCACTTCACTTGATGGATATAAAGGGTATAATCAAATATCACTCATGAAAGAAGATCAAGAACATACTACCTTTTTTGCTCCAAGGGGTTTGTATTGTTATGTGAAGATGCCATTTGGATTGCGGAATGCGGGTGCTACATATCAACGTATGGTTGAAAAAGTGTTCGCGAAGTGGATACATAAAACTTTGGAGGTATATGTAGATGATATGTTGATAAAAAGCAAGGAATCTAAAGACCATGTACAAGATTTGAAGGAAATATTTGAGCAAATGAGAAAGTTCAACATCAAATTAAATCCTGAGAAATGTATTATTGGGGTTTCATCTGGAAAGTTCTTGGGATACATAGTATCAAAGGAGGGAATACAAGTTGATCCAGAAAAGGTCCAATCAGTTCGTGACATGCCAACACCTGCAACAGTAAAAGAAGTACAAAAGATAAATGGACTCTTGGCTTCACTTGGAAGATTTATTTCGCGAATGTCAGATAAGTGCAAGCATTTTTTCAACATACTTAAGAAGGGAGCAAAATTCAAATGGACTGATGAATGTGAAAAATCTTTTCAAGGAATCAAAGAATACCTCGCAAATACATCTATACTACAGAAACCAGAGAAAAACGAAGAATTATTGGTATACCTCGCAACAACTCCATATGCTCTAAGTGCGGTTACATTCTCCGAGAAGACGCAGGAGTAGAAAGGCCCATTTACTACATTAGTAAAACCTTTAATGCAGCAGAGAAGAATTATTCTAAAATGGAGAAGTTAATCTTAGCCCTGGTTTATGCATCATTCAAGTTACGCATATACTTTCAAGCACATGTAATAAAAGTGGTAACCAAAGTCCCAATTGAATCAGTCATGAAGAACACAAAAAGGTCAGGAAGAATAGAAAGGTGGAATGCACAAGTAAACCATTACAAGATAAAATACGAAGTGTTGTCATCGAAAAAATCACAAATCGTCGCAGATTTTTTGGCAGAATTTCCTTTGGAAGAAGATGAAGCAGTAGAGGAAATGATGGATGTTGAAGAAGAATTTGGAAATCCAAAAGACTTGTTAACAGAGCCTGATAGATGGGAAATTCTAGTGGATGGATCATCCAATAGTGAGGGAAATGTAATTGGAGTCGTGTTGATTTCACTAGAAGGAGAAAGAACATCATTCTAATTCAGACTATAATTTGCATCCACGAACAAAGAAACAGATCTGAAGGTTGTAGTGCATGCATTAAAGATCGCAATAGAAAAGAAGCTTGAAAGTATAATGATAACAAGTGATTAGCAATTAGTGATTTGTCAAATTAAAGGGGAATATACCACAAATGAATCTTCTTTGAAGAAATACAAGAAACTCGTTGAAGAATTATCTGCGAAGATACCAAAATTAAAATGGAGACATATATCAAGAAAATATAACCGTCTCGCAGATGCTTTTGCATTTATTCCTTGCATGATGACAAATCCAAATACAAGAAATATCCAAATACAGACAATTCAACACCCATCAGTGGACAAAGAGAAAGAAATTGAGGAAGCTATTGCGATGGAAGTAAAAAGAGAGTTATCAAACAACATCGCAGATTGGAGAAAAGAAATTCATGCATACCTCGCAATAGGAGAAATATCCAGGAACAGACTAGAAGCACATAAATTAAAGAGTCGTGCAACAAACTATGAGTTGCGAGAAGGAATTTTATATAGAAAATCTTTCAATGGACCATCTCTTAGGTGCTTAACTCGCGAAGAAGGAGAAAAGATATTGAAGATGTTACATGGAGGAGAAGCTGGCAATCATAGTGGGGGAAGATCTCTAGCATATAGAGCAAAGATACAAGGATATTACTGGCCTTATATGCATACGAGGCAAAATTGTTCGTATTTAAGATGCAAGGAATGCCAACGACATGGTAAAAGAATTCATGCACCAGGGGCCACATTAACTTCTTCAACAAGTGCTGGCCTTTTGGTAAATGGGGGTTGGATATTGTTGGACCATTTATACCGGATCTGGACAAAGACGATACTTGATAGTTGCAACAGATTATTTCACGAAGCTCGCGAAGTAAAAGCGATCAACAAATTCGTGATAAAGATGTTTTTACGTTTATATTTGAGAACCTCATTTGCAGGTGCGGGGTTCCAGCACAACTAGTATCGATAATGGAAAACAATTTGAGGGGAAGAATATAGAGATGTTACTCGGTGCTTTTAGAATAAAATGTGGGAAGTCAACCCGTTATATCCACAAGCTAATGGACAAGCAGAAGCAACAAATAAAACAATCGCAGATACAATCAAAAAGAAATTAGAAGGACATCTCAAAGGGTGGTGCGAGCAAGTACCTAGCGCAGTTTGGGCATACAATACAACTAGAAGAGAAGCAACTGGAATATCTCCTTATTGTCTAACATATGGAGTAGAAGCAGTACTACCCACAGAGGTTGTAATTCCGACAACAAATAAAGAAGCTTGGGAAAGAAATTTAAGTGCGGGAGTAATATTAAGTGAATTGGATGATTTGGAAGAAAAAAGAGAAAAGGTGTTGCACCATATGAAGATTTATCAAGAACGATTAGCTCGAGAATACAACAAGAGAGTCATTGAACGTGAATATAAACCAGGTGATTTGGTCATGCGAGAAACACCTAAATATCAAAAAGAAAATGGAGGAAAATTAGCACCAAAATGGGATGGACCATATGTTATTAAAGAAGTTGTAGGAAGCGGAGCTTATCGGCTGATGGATCCGAGACGGGAGAGACATGGGTTTGAGGCTTGGTAGACCTTGGAACAGACTATATTTGAAAAGGTATTACCCATAAAACTCATGAAATTTTTTACGAATATTGTTTGCTCGCAGGAAATTGGGAAAAGTTACGAATTTCAGAGTTTATATTCCTATTAAACTTTCATTAATTTGCGAATAAAAGACCGCAATCTGTGATCAGCCTCCAAAAAAGAAAGAGAGCCGCAGAAAATTTTATACATGCAAACCTTTAAGGCGTACACCCTAGTTCGCGAAGCTATAATTCGTAAGAGGCAAAGTCCTAAAGTACGTCATTTAAGGGGGTACCTATAACGTGGCTAAGGGTAACCGGAACACCACCAAGGGCCCTTAGTACATGGTAAAAAATTTGGGGTACAACCCAATAATGGGGTACCTATCCGGGTTAGAAACCTTGGATTCTCACCTAATCTAACGACATTACGCAATATAAAATGCGGTGTAAGAAGATTTAGGTTGGGCGACTAAGGCATACTGTCTTTCCCAAGAAGTGCAGAAAACGATCAAGGCGCCGAGGTACACGGTTGAGTCAAGAGTGCCGGGTGAGGTTGAACCACATCTGCCATTTTTGACAAGTCTTGGCAAATGATGCACTTGGCCCAAAGATACCCCATAGGGTGCAACCTCGTAACTATAAGCCCTATAGGAAAAAAGGATAAGAGGTTGCGATCAAAAGCTGGTTGTTGGCAGAACCGGATGGGAAGAGCTAACCTTGTATGGTCGATGTACGCTTCCTTGAAGGGGAAATCAGGGGAAGATAAAGGCAGCACCCTCCATTAGGGAGCTGATAAGTGCTATAAGACGCAAATGTCACGAGGCTTCTTGTTTGCGAAAACATAAAGGCTTGTCATATTTGTGCAACAAATGAAGTTCTGCGAGCCTTCTAAAAAAAAAAAAAAGAAAGAAAGAAAGAAAGAAAAGAATAAAGAACTCGCAGAACATAATAAAGAAGTTAAGATGAGATCAATGGGTTACTACATGAAAGTGTAGAGACATCCTGCGATTTCATCGCAAGACGGCAATGTCATGGGGCTTTATGTTCGGAAGAATATTTAGGCCTGTCATATTGTCGCAACAATTCCTGAAGAGGATAAAATACTATACAAAGAAGTTAAGATGAGATCAATGGGTTTTTGCATGAAAGTGTAAGAACGTCCTGCGATTTCATCGCAAGACGATAATGTCACGAGGTTGTATGTTCGCAAGAATGTTCAGACTTGTCATATTATCGCAAATAATTAATACAAAAGAGGTGGAAAAATAAGACCTTTACTTAGGAAGGCATGATAAGACCACAGAAATTAATGAAATTTATTGCATCAACATCATTGAAGAAATTATACAAGAATATACATTATGAAGATCTGAAAAGAAGACAACTTCGTCAATATCATTGAAGAAATTTTACAAGAATATACATCAAGAAGTTTTGAAGAGAAGACAGCTCTGTCAATATCATTGAAGAATTTTTTACAAGAAGTCCTATCAAAGAAGACAACATCATTGAAGAATTTTAATGAAGACTTAACAAAAGATGCGATTTTGATAGCAATCAAATACAGATAAGTTCATATTCGTAAAAATTTACGAGAATTGCATACTTCTTATACTTCTCCATATATTGAATATTTCTCCAAAAGATTGAATACTTCTTATAATTCTTCAAGAATATCTCATATTTATTATACTTCTTTAATGGATATTTCATTTGGTGAAGGTTAAATAATTATTATACTTCGTCATATGTTACATAATTATTCACAAATCGAATACTTCTTATATTTCTTCAGTTGGTGAATTGAGTACTTCTAATACTTCTTATATTTCTTCATTTGATGAATTGAGTACTTCTAATACTTCTTATATCTCTTCATTTGGTGGATCGAATACTTCTAATACGTAAAAGGCAATTGAGTACTTCTAATAATTCATTTGGTGAATTGAATACTTCTAATACTTCTTATATCTCTTCATTTGATGGATTTGGTACTTCTAATACTTCTACAAAGGTATTGTATATGTAGTATATTTATTAAGGATATTTCATATATTTTACTTTTTATACTTAAAAGGGACGATTTCTTATCTACAATCGCAACAAGTTGAAACTTCCTAAGATAAATTGAGGCAGATATTTTAATACTTCAAACAATGTTTAATCATTTAAAGAGAAATAATAGGGGGAAAGGATATACTAAGCTTTATCTGTGAGTTATATATTATTTCTCTTCATATGATCAAATGGGGCAAATTTAATCAAAGAAAGGTTAAATTATCTTCGCAAAATATCAGAAAGAAAGGATAAATCATCTTCGCAAAATATCAGATGTACTTCTCAAAAAAAAGAGAGAATTGTTCGCAAAAAGAAAACCAACAGTAACTAAGGGAAGTAATTCAAAAGAAAGAAAGACAGGAGAGTCAATAATAAATTGAAAAAGGAGTATTATCATGCTTCATCAACACTCTGTGCCGGATATTTAAGATCAGTAGGGTCATTAGCAGCCTTCGACTTTTGCGAAATATCATCCTTGGAAGAATATGCAACAGGAACATCTCCTTGAGGAATAGATTCTTTCTCATCATCAATATCTTCATCATCACTCTCATAATCGAAATCACTATCAGGCTCACGAGCAACTTCATCGTCAGATATCTTTAGAGGAGTAATTTTCACAGGAGGCAAGCCTCTTGATAAAAGAATGTTATTCGTAAAGACTTGAGCTTTCAGATGACTTTCACGAAGTATAGCTTTTTGATGATTGGTGTCTTCGATATCTTTGGAATAAGCAAGATAATTGAATCTCCGAGTAGCACGGTCACGAGAGTTGATTAAGCGGGTAGAAAGCAAAGCATTCTTCTTACGAAGCTCGGAACAAGAGGCTTCTAATCCAGCTTTCGCATTACGAAGGTTGTTCTCAGATTCTGCAAATAAAACAAAGTTCAAAGAATAAAATTTGCGAGTATAACGAAATTTAAAGATATACCAGAGGCAGTCAAATTTTAATGACTACCTTCTCTTTGCGAAGTAAGATATTGAGTTAAAGATAGACAACAGTTATTCATCTGATTCATCGCATTATCAAAACCATCAACAACTAATCCTTTAAGTCGAGATTGAAGCTTTTGATCTTTAGAAAGGAGAAAATTCTTATCCTTCGCAAGTTTGGCATTAAGACTTTTTAATGACGAATAATCTTCTTCAAGTTGATTCTTCTTAGCACTCAAGACTATGTTCTTATTAATAAGGGAATTCTTCTCAATAACAAAAGAATTTCTTTCAGCATCCGAAGACTTCTTTAATTCCTCAAGTTCACCTTTCAACAGAGAAAGAAGATTTTCTTGATCACAACATTTATTCTGAAGAGTTTTAATTCTTGCGAAGAAACAATCATTGTATTCAAAAACGAACATTTCTCTTCTGATAAGGTTTTGTTCTCTTCTAATAAGGTTTCTATTCTCAAATTAGCTTTAGTTAAGAAAGAAAAAAGTTGAGATATATCATCATTCAAAAAATTTCGATCATATATTAATTGAGTATTCTCTTGAAAAAGAGCGTCAGAGTTGTCAAGAGCACACGAGTAAAGATTAGATAAATGGGAGAATTGGTTTGAGAGGCTTTCATGCTTGGTTCGATATTCTGTTGCATCTGATTCATGGTGAAGTACCAATCTTCTACATTTCTGGATGGATTCTATAAAGGGGAATGGGTTTTAATGGATGTTTCAAACATATGAAGAATATAAGTAAATAAAGGGAAAATATGAAGATAGTAATCATACCTTTCAATTCATCATTTCTTTTGCGAAGTATCGCACAGTCGAGAGAATTATTCTGAAAATGATGATTTTCTTTACGGAGATCCTCGCATTCTGCTTGAGAAAATTTCAAAGATTGACGAAGCAATTCAATTTCTTTTTCTAAGGATTGACGTGAAGAAGAAATATCTGGATTGACGAAATTATTCAGAACTTCGCAAAACTCATATTGCGAACGAACATTAGTAGACTTCGCAGCATTTGTCAAAACCTCAGATAACATTCGGAAAGTTGAATAAATTCCATCTCGAATTTCCTGAGGAAGAGGAGAAGAATTTGAAGGAATAAGAGCAAGCTGCAAATTGTCTGGAGAAATAGCACTCAAAGGATTTGGAGACAAGACAGGTTTTTCGAAAGAAGAAGTTGAAGAAATATTTTGCGAGGACTGTTTTTCAGGAAAAGAAGTTGAAGAAATATTTTGTGAGGGTTGATCTTGAAGAAGTGTTGATAAATTGACACTAATGGGAGATTGAAAGGTAGGTAGTGGAGTAGAGGCAGGAGTGTGTGAAGAAGCATTTTCACGAGGAGGAGAGGAAAATTCCTTATCAACTTCAGGAAGGAAATCATCAATCGGAATTAATGGTGTGGGTTTAGTTATTCGAGATCTCTTACTAGGATTTGGTTTTTCGCCAACCTGCGAATCAAAATGTAGATTAAAAACTGAGGCAACAATATATTGTTCGGGAAAGAAGGAAAAGTATTTTAACTACCTTTTGATTCTCGATTTTCTTCTTCGTGGATTAAGGCTTGGATTCTTTAGTTGAGATTTCATCTGAGGAGTTATTTTGCTGAAATAAACCAAAATCAGATAACAAATTATACAGGAATTAAAGAGAAAGAACAAATGAAATGCGCGGAGATAGAAGGAAATTACATTGGAGAACTCATGAAGATATAAGCAGAAGAAAAAATTGTAGAGAAAACAGTAATAGAAAGTATGAGTAGAAGATAGAATTGCGGAAATAAGAAGAAGAAAAGGAAGAGAATATAAAGAAGTTATATAAGGGAATAACTAGAAAAGAACGGTTACAAAAGACGTGTCAAAATTTTAAAAGACTAAGTAACGGTTATGTTCTCACGATCATTTCTTCTTCGTAGAATTGACATGAGAAGAGGCAAGATGTAGGTACTGAATATCGCAAGATAATAATTCACGAGTATCGTAATAAATAAAGGAGAAAAGAATTATAAAATGATACGATGATAGAAGAAGCGCGGAGAAATAAGAATTTTTGCGAGGATGGAGTAATTTTGCGAGTATGAGTTGCGATACTTCGCAACTCATGTACAGCTGTATAAGTTTTACTATAAATAGAAGTTCAAAGGTAAAATTCAAGAGGTTCTTTTGGTGAGTGTTAGAAAATATCTTAGGAAAGAGAATAGATAAAGTTGTAACTATTCTAGTTCCATTTAGATACTTCTTTGTAATCAATTGAGAACATTAATAAGAAAATTGTTATTCATCATCAAGAACTTCTTGAGTTTTTACTAATTCTATTGAGGGTGTAGTTGTAGGTTATTCTGCAACTACATACTCCACAGAAACCCTAACCTGAGTTCTTTATCCATCTGCAACAGTGACCACCACCTGCAGTTTAACTTCACCAGAGACTCAACCAGCTCAACTGCATCACATGAACTCAACATACAATCGAACTCATCTGCTTCCAAATTCAGTAAACACTAACTCAATTTAGAAACCCAAATTCACCATCTGAACTGCCCTTTCTTCACAATCTCAGTAAACCCTTGACAATCAACATTCCATTCTATTTTAATTTCCTAAATCTCCACTTTCACCAAAGACCCCATGAATTACTGCTCAACTCAGATCCAAAATCTAGACTACAAATCAGAAGCATACCCAAATAACTCAGAATCACTTCTTTGTTCTACCAAATCTTCGATTTACTCAAACCCATTAGTTAGTTCTCAGCAAAACATATCTTCTATTTCTGGAAACAACATCCTAACCTCCTCCTTCAAATTCAGCTAAGACCCCATGGAAACCACCATTTCCTCCTCAGATTCAGAAACTTAACCTCTTCTCAATCTCTCCCTGAATACCACTACTGGTGCCGCCATCTCTTCTCTCTCAATTTTAGGTGATGCAGGAAATACGGCTAATGATAAGATAAATGATTTCTCTGACTTTTAGGGTCTTTGTAGGAATAACAAATGGATATATCCACCCTTGTGAGGTAGAGAAGGGGTACCCAGATGATGAATTGCTTGTCGGTTTCATAGAACTGACATGCCTATTCTATTTCTTGCTCAACCGTAGCTAGCTTCGCTCATCTGTGAATTGGTCTTTTTGCTCCTTTTCGCTCCAAATGAACGCTTACTTCTTCTTTGAATTCTTTCACCAACAACAACCATATTTTACTTCTCAAGTCCACTTCTTCTCTTCAATGTCTCTTCATCACTAAAGTTGTCATGCTTTTCAGACAGAATTTGCATCACTAAAGCCGACATACTTTTCAGACAGAGATGAAGAAATAAAAGCAAATAATGAGAAATAATCCTCCTCCAACACTTTTGCCCTTTTAAGCGATGTTTCTTCTTATTTTGTTCCAAATGACTCTAAAGTACCTAAACACTCAAAAGTAAACATAAGATACATAATTTATAAGAAAGCTTAGCAAATAAAGCATAAACAATAGATAAATATTAAGGTGTTTTAGACACCTATCACTTGCATAACGCCAGTCCAAAGATCAGTGTGTTTATATGTTTGTACGCTTGCACATCGCCATTTCAAATTTTTTTATTTGCATTATGCCAATTTCTTATATATGTTGATATTGTATTTATCATGTAGTCTAGAAATTCTAGAAATGTTATTGCTAGCACTAGCATGACTGTTTCCCACCATGAAAATGACAGTCCAATCAGCAGACCAAGGGCGGAGGAAGCACTAGGGAATGGTAAAGCTTAAAGGTTACTCAGTTGGTACAATGAGAACGAGGTTGTTGCTGATGCAGTTATTGCTGAAACAGATCCAAAGATGGAGTGCCATGGATTGCCAATAGGTTTTCCAGCATAAAAAGTAACTGTGATTACGTCTCATGTTGATGATGCCATTCTCTACAAGCAATCCGGTGAGTTGAAGCGCATAATAGACGATGTTGGAACTTATACCACATGGGCCAAGGATCTGATATTTCCTGCCATCTGACTTGTTATTCGGTTTGGGAAGTGCTTGTTGAAAAAAAAATGGTTCTTTTTTTGTTGCTCTTATCAGTCAATCTGTTGCTCTTTTCAGTGAAACAATGTGTGTGTTTTTTTTATGTGGAAACAATGTTTCAGGAATCATTCAAGGGTGTGAATGATCTTGCAGGTTTAAGTTCTTCATATTTGAATGAATGGTGGTGGTACATTTTTATTGAATTGAAAACCAATTTATATATATTTGTTTTATAAAATGTAAATGAATCACAACACCTAAAAGAGGTTGTAATTGGATATACATATACTGGAAAAAAGGTTATTACTACACAGAGCATAGGTTGTCAATAAATTAATTACAATCAAAATAGGAGTTGTGACACTGGAGTTATACTACACAAACAAGGATTGTGATACATTTTTCTGCTACACAATTTATTGGTTGTGAAACAATTGATTATAACCAAACTAGGAGTTGTGTAAATAAAGTTATACTACACAAACAAGGATTGTGAAACAATTTATTATGACCAAATCAGGGGTTGTGACAATGAAGTTATACTACATAAACAATGGTTGTGACACATACTTCTGCTATATAATAATGGATTAGTGAAATTAAAATTATACTACACAAAACATTGTTGTGATACATGTTTATGATACACAGGCTTTTGTTGTGAAATAAATAATTACACTTGATATAATAATTGTAAAAAGAGGTTATACTACACTAACAAAGGTTGTGATACTTATTTCTGCTACAAAGGCTTTTGTTGTGAAATAAATAATTACAACTAATATTATAATTATGAAAATAGGTTATACTACACTAGCAAAGGTTGTGATGCGAGTTTCTGCTACACGTACCTTTGGTTGTGAAACAAGAGTTGAGTATGTCATACAACTAAAATAAGGGTTGGGAGAAGAGTGTATACACAACTATTAGTGGAGTTGCATTATAAAATTCTAAGACATATAACTCAGTTGTGAAACTAATAATGACAACTACTTGAAGAGTTGTGTGAGACATTGCCCAGTAATTTGGATTCACTTTCACAACTGAAAAAAGTGTGGTATACAATGAAATGACAACCTTGTTTATGACTAGTATTGACGAGTTACAAAGAATTGAAGACCCCCACCCCCCTGTGCAACCCATCAATATCCGTCGTCATATATTGTATGACAACTGTTTTTTGGTGTAGTTGATCGATGTTTTACCCGTAGTGTTACCAAAACCGGCCGAATAGAGAGGAGTACCAGAAACCTGTTTACCAACATCAATAGCAAAATTTAGAAGATTGGGAGTAATAATTGAGTAAGACATTTGGGAAAAAAAAAATTGATCATCATCAAACTCTTTTCAAAGTATGAAAATCTGGTTGTTCTCCATACCCCAGAAGAGAACTTTAAAAGGCCTCCTCATCGTAACTCCAATCTTCATCTTCATCACCAAGTTCACTATGACTGCCGCTTGTTGATGCAGGGGAAGTATCACCACTACTGGATGAAGTCTCTTCATCATCACTATCTTCTTCATCACTTCCGTCTTTGGAAACCTGAGAAAGATCTTCATCTGATTCGCTGGTGGCTTCTCTAAGAGCGGCTCTAGGATCCACCCTCACAAGGGTTTGCTTTTCATCTCTGGGTTCCCCTTCCTGTATGTTTTTGGCAAATATCTTGGGATTGGCTCTCTTAAAATCAAATTGCCTTCGCAGCTTCCAATCAAGATACTTCTGCATCTTCCTTTTTTCCTCTACAACATCATAATCTTCATCACTTGTGTTTATCTTCTCCAACGAATACTCATATGATGCATCAGAACCCGCATTGAAATCACTTTCAGTTGAACTACTACTTGGGGTTCTTCTGACGTTTCAGTGCTCTCTCTGCCTCCTTACTATCAGTCCTCTCATAATACTTGGGTACCCATGTAGCAAATAGTGATTCTGTTTCCTCTTCTTCTCGCTTTCTCTTCTCCTCAACCTATATTCGTATCTGATCTTCCTCATTTACTCGTCTGTTTATCTCACCTTGAACTTCATCTCTCAATCGCTGCAATTCATCCATTGGAAGCGAAAAAGCTTGAGTTTTGGCTAATTGGTATTGATCAGAAGGTGCATCAACGATCGGAACGGGGTTGCTAGAATTTGCCATTTTTAGAGCTACTTTATCTAATTTATCATTCTCCTGGTAAATTTGTTAATGGTAATGCTAATCCCACACAAAAATATCATTTTAAAGGAAAAAAAGCTTTCATTAACTGCCATTTATGACCTTTGGTTATCAGTCATGTCGCTTGGTTACTCACGCCTCTTCAAAGCCTTGCGTATTCCATCCAACTCCCTCATCATAATTACCCTATAAATCCTTATTTTCAACACCTAACCTCTTTACTACCCATAATTTCCCATGGAACTACCTTCAAGTGGTGCATTGGTAGGTCGTCTAACTTATACAAAGTATCTTGGGGTCTAATTAAAGTTTTGTGTCTTATGCAGACTAGAAGAATGCAGCACCAGTCGAGAGGCACCATTGTGGCCTGGGGCATGTTTACCAGATGGGTTATTAGTTCCAAAACAAACTATAAGCCATCTTTTGAACCATATCAAACCACTCAAATCCACCAATTACAACCGAAATTTCCCCCTTATTCCCACCCTTTCTATCCTTTCTACTTCTTCCCTACTTCCATTATTACATTTGGAAGTTTGTTCTACCATATCTATGTCCATCAAACAAAAAACAAACCCATTAATTTTCCACCTACCACATACTATATTAAACTCTACCACTCCCTTATACCCCAGAAAAACCTACAATGTATTATTGGGTTTGTACTAATTTGGATTTATTACCATCAAACTCATGTGAATATCTAAAATCAGTTGGTTTATGAAAAGCATGGATACGAAAGTGACATCCCTTATGATAAACCTCTACCCCAACACAGTCTTTGCAATACATCAACAACTACCTTACAATAAATTTCTCCTGAAACCTTACCAGATAATAGTCAACAATCTTCTCATTCCTTTTTTAAGGTTCAAACACATAATAAAATAAACACATCTTAAATTCGCTCAACTTGAAGTTACCACGGCGCAGGAGAGAGGAGAGAGAGGGTCTAATTTTTACGCGGCTACAATGGAGATTGGATCATCATCGAATCAGATCAGAGAAAGGGTTATGGGGTCAGATCAAAGTTTATGGATGAGTTTGCAGGAACTGAAATCGAATGCTGCTGCTTTTAAGAAGTGGGTCGAGGTAGTAAGGGGTGGGAGTAGAGTTGGTGGGATTTCTTCATCTTCGAGTCTGGATCAGGAAAATGGTAATGCTTGGCAAATGGTTGCAAACAAAAAATTAAAGAGTAAAACGCAGGCTGTTAATCAATTTTCGATTGATTGCAAATATAAATCTATCATTGTTAAAAAGGTTTCTAATGATTTATAGCTTGAGGAGAAAACTAGAAATACTAAGGATGTGATTCAAGTTCAAGTGTAGAGAAGCTTGTTTGGATGAAGAATATTATGCGAAAGGAACCGAAAAAGAACTATTATCGGCAATGGTATTGGACATTTCATAGAAATGATGAGCACATTTTGTTCTTGAAAAAGCAGAGGTCTAACAACCTCACCCAATATTTTGATTAGCAATCTATATGGACAACTCTGAGTTATTTTCTAGAGAATCAACTAGATTCAATCAAATAGAAAATACTCAAGGAGTTATTATCTCAATCTCTCAATTTGATTTACTCAAGCAAATGTGATTCGCGAGTCTAATCAAAGAGAGATAACTTGGATGGTACCAAAGACCAATATCCAAGTGTCAATCAATTTAAATCAACAACCAATAAGGTCGGATATTCTAATTGATTGAACAACGCACAACCTGTATTATTTCAATTATATAACAAAATATAATGCGGAAAAGAAATAACACAGACACCAGAATTTTGTTAACGAGGAAACTGCAAATGAAAAAAACCCCGGTACCTATTCCAAATTAAACATACACTGTATTAAGCTGCTACAAACACTAGCCTACTCTAAATTAACTTCGGTCTGGACTGTAGTTGAACCCCAATCAATCTCACACTGATCCAAGGTAGAGTTATGCTCCTACGCCTCTGATCCCAGCAAGATACTGCGCACTTGATTCCCTTAGATAATCTCACCCACAACCAAGAGTTGCTACGACCCAAAGTCGAAGACTTTAGCAAAGAAATCTATCTCACACAAAAAAGTCTACAAGATAGATAAATTCGTCTCCCACGAATAAACCTATGAGTTTTGTTCCATCTTTTGATAAATCAAGGTGAACAGGAACCAATCAATAAAACCAGACTTATATTCCCAAAGAACAGCTCAGTTTTATCAATCACCTCATAATAGTCTTAATCGACGCAGGGAAAAAAAATATTGTGGAATTACAAACGATGAGACAAAGATGTTTGTGATTTCTTTTATATATTGCTTATTAGAGATAGAAATCTCAATCCAATTATTATAATTGTACTCGTATGATAGACACATCAAGATCAGATCACACAACTACAAGAAAAGTAGTATCGGTGTGGCTTCACAATCCCAATGAAGTATTTAAGTCGTTAACCTGGTTTTAGAAGAAGAAAACCAAAGGTTAAAGGAGAATAGACTCTAGCTTAGCAAACTAGTATCACACAGAATGTGTGGGGATTAGGTTTCCCAGCTGCTCGAGTTCTCCCTTATATAGTCTTTCAAACCAGGGTTTGCAATCAATGTTAGCTTAGTAACAAAGCATTCTATATTCATCGTTAGATGAAAACCTGATTAGATACAAGCTAAAATCTCTCAACCATTAAATCGAAAACTTAGCTTGCCATACACACATGTACTTGACAATTTTGGGTTTGTGTAACCGTACCCAAACGTGTACAATAGTTGGTTCAATATTAGTCAACCAAATGGTTAGCCAAATGATAACTTTCATATCAACCATATTCTTCTTCACCATAACTAGTCCAAATGACTCAAATGAACTAGTTAGAGAGTTGTTCAATTGCTATGAGATTTTATATACTATACAAGACATAATTGAAGAAAAAATAATATGATTCACTCGAATCGATTCATGAACTATAAATCCACGGTTTGCAATAGCATTCCTTAGATAATTTAAATAAGTTCACGAATATCGTTTTTAGACATAACCACTCAAGGTCGCGGACTGGGTTCATGGACTTAAGTAACCGGTTGAAGTTCACAAACTCCAGCAGAAATTCTCGGGTTCGAGAACTTCCGTCAGTTCGCAGACTAAAACCGATCTACAACTCCAGCAGAAATTCTCGGGTTCGAGAACTACGCACGTTCGCGGACTGGGTTGACTGCTCAAGTTCTGGTTTTCACTTGATCAACAAAGTTCGCAAACTTTGGTTCAAGTTCTAAGGACATATACATATATGTGTACCACAAAAATATTTATATCCCCTAGTGGTTATATTGTCTAAACTCTCATTTCAATCATTGAAACATTCTCAGAGGACGTCATATAGTTGTTATTCACAAACTAGTTTTCGTCAGAGTAATTTCCAATGTGATTGAAACATAACATGACTTTCGTCACTAGGCAAAGATGAACTTGGCTAAAGTGAAAGCTTTACCAACACACATTTCGAGAAATAGATAAGTGAGATATACTCTGACGAAAACTAGTTTGTGAATAACAACTATATGATGTCCTTTGAGAATGTTTTAATGATTGAAATGAGAGTTTAGACAATATAACCATTGGGGGGTATAAACATTGTTGTGGTAACACATATATGTATAAGTCCTTAGCACTTGAACCGCAGTTTGTGAACTTTTTTGATCAAGTGAAAACCGGAACTTGAGCAGTCAACCCAGTCCGCGAACGCAGTCCGCGAACGTTTCTGGAAATTTGTTTATTTTTCAGATGCGCGAGGTATGGTAGCTCTACTTGCTCGCTGGTGTATTCCAACTCACTTTTTATATGCATATGGGGAGAGTTTACCATTACTTTAGAAGATGTAGTTTCTTTGTTGCATCTTCCAATCACGGGTAACCTTCCTGAAGGTCTTTCTTCATCAGAGGAAATTGCAATCTCTAACATCTTGACAACCACAATGGAGGAGATTAATAAGGCATCTGGCAGCAAATGTTGTTATGATCATTGGTTAATATATTGGTGTCCAAGAGATACTCCTCTGGAGTGTCCTGTTGACGGTACGTTATCTATTGCTGCTTTCTTGTGTTTATGGTTGTCCAGAGATATTTTTGAAGATGCTGGAAATTTGTTGAAGCCGCTCGTGATTCCCTTTGCAATTAAGATGGCTTAGGGTGAGCAACTCCCAATAAGTAGTTTGTTCCTGGGTTATTTGTACTCTAACTTGGACTCCTTGGTTATAGACTCCAGCATCTCGAATGGTTTTATGAAGATTGAATGCTATGCCAATACAATATTTCTTCAAGCTTTGATGTGGGAGCGTTTCAAGAATTATGCACCCATTCCACGTACCATTTTGCAAGGATTGAACGCTGATGCTCGCCATGTTTTTTCTGAGAAGGCCAATACTAGGATCATGCGCTGGTCCACAAAGCAACCTCGACTCAAGACTCGCTTCGTTGATGTCTTAGACCGTGAATCTGAATTCAAATTCCGCCCATGGGTGTCAGTTACCCCTTACATATATGAGTTGACAACTTTTAATGCTGAAGAGAGTATGACTTTGAAATCTGGTGCTGATTTGGACGACGACGAGAGGTCTTTTATGTTAAGTTGTACTCCTGGACATCTGATATCCATAATACATGGCGAATTCTTGGTGGAAGAATACAATATTGATAGGGCGTCTTAGCAAATAGGTATGGATCAGTGTGTTCCGACTTTTCGAAGAAGGAAACCCTCAGTTGAACAGCTCATGACCCGTCTGGACCACACACATGTGGAAGGAAGTGAATTATGGTTCCCCAGTTCTGAGAGAATCACATATGTAACTCCAGGTTACATAAACTTTTGGGATCAGAAACTTAGGCATTTACTTGATTTCGTGAGAGTTGATTAACCTTTAGCGAAGGGGCCTCCTTCTGCTGAGATGATTGCTACTCGACCAAGATTGAAGCATTTCCCTGGTGGTGATAAATGGAAAACATCTCCAGGATGTTCACAAGTAAGTATTCTTTACGAAGTCTTCATAAGATTATGATAATTGTATTTTGATTATTGCATCAAAAAAAATTACAGGACGGTCGTAACATAAGACCTCAAATCGATGTAGACCTCTCAGAAACTGAAGCGACTATTCATGGTGGAGAAGGCAGGAATAAGAATTATAAGATGTTACCTAACACCATAAAGTCCCCAGTGATTTATTTGGTGAGTCGTGGATATCCTTTTACCGTGACTTCTTCTCATCCGTGTAATTATGATTGTAAAACTAATGTTTGTTACTTTGTTACATAATTTTACTCCATCGAGTATTGGCAGTCTTCAGTTCTCTGCTGCTGGGCAAACAACTTCTGATTTGAGTGATGGAGAAGAGGCTTTAAGTATTTCTTCATATAACAAATTATGATGCTTTGTAGATAAAATGATAATTGTTGAGAATATATCCAGGAGGATGTTTTCATGGAAGTGGATATCACCGATGATGTTCATTTGTAGGATGGAGATAAAGGAAACTCCCAAAGCTCGAAACCTAATGAAAATAATGGTGTTGTTGATGCTGATACGAACAATTCTGATTTTTTGAACGCTTCATAGGTCACTGAAGTAAGTATTTCCCTTGCATTTTATACATAGAAGCATAAACTTGTTGATTTATGAGTAAATGAATGAGACTGCATGTGAATATATGAAAAGCTTTGCCGAAATACGTCACCACAAAATTCAGAACATATCCTTTTAGCAAAATGCCATAAAATCTTCGTCCTCTGTCAGATTTTCGCGATCCACATATGTATCCTTATGCCCAGGAAATTTCTAAGATTTATTGAAGTAGGTTTTTAAGTTTTGAGCATGTTTAGGGGTCTAAATCGACGAAACAGTAAACATGTAGGAGACTTTCAGGAAATTTTCAGCTGTCATGTAGTCGGATGTTTTGACCACATCTTTTTGCTCGTTCATCCAATTGCTATGAAATTTTAATATGTTGTAGCTAACATCCATACAAATAGAATGGCATATAAATCAACCATTGATTCTTCACCAATTTCTCCCAGTTTATCGTTTTGTACAGGGAAGTGTAAAATCTTCTCAGTCGAGCTTATCGTAAAATATGTTTTTGTGAATTTCACATTGTTGGCTGATGTCTAGCATGTAAAATGAAGAAATTTGATGATGTTAGACCACTTTCATGATGTAGTTCATGATTTCTTTTGGTTTTACGCTTGCATGATCCTAATCTCATGTAATCTTCGTATTAGGTGCAAAATACTGAAGTTGAGAATGAAGGAGCCAATAATGATGAAACGAGCAACCCTGTGGTTATTGATAAAGAGGAAACCATCTCTGCACTTCAAGTCCATGAGAGTGTTGTTGTTGAAGAAATTAAGGATACCGAGAATTTGATTGTTGTTTCTTCATTGGTGAAAGGAACTGAGCCGCGGGTAGAAGAGACTGAAGAAACTATTGTTGTAGAAATTGCTCCAATAATTGAAAATCGTATAGTGGTGCATGAATACCCAAGTGTAGGAGTTTCTTTTGATCCCCCGTTTGATGCATCACTCCCATACCATGTGCTAGTTGGTGGATTCAACGTCCCCGTTGGATATTCAAACTTGTATGATAGAATATGGAGGAAGTTCGATCACATCGTGCTTGCCATAGACTCTAGACGTGCTTATATTTTAACGATGCAAGTGAGTGCTATCTTGCGTGTTATAAATGATATATGCACCAGGGCTAGAAATATTGTTACTCAAGATGTACTCTTTGATTGGGAATTCAACTTGTAGAATTTTGAGAGACTCGGCTTCAATGTGAAATGGCTCTGTAAGATGATGAATACTATTAAGGACTCATGTGAGAATAACATACCCTTTCCCAATGACGATGTAATGGAGAAGAAATACAAGATTTCCAGGCTGACCGAAGAGCTGAACATGGAGAAGGAATCTTTACAAGTCTTGAAGGATGCAGGGGAGCAAAAATCTTTCTTTGCTAATTTTATTTGATTTCCTCTCATAATCTCTTGAACTTCTGAACTTTTGAGAGATGTGAGGTTTTATTTTGGTTTTGATTGGTTTTGGATAAGTAGATGATTGAGGATTTTTTTTGGGTTTGATAGAGATTTTATTTAAGTAAACTGAATTTTGATAAATTGCCGAATTTAAATTACCGAATGCAAGTATTGCAAACATTTTGGAGGAATTGAAATACAATAAAAGAAAATTCTAAATGCCAAAAATTTGAGGTCTTCATGCTTTGAACATCCAATACCTCGGATATTCAAAACCTTAAATGTCAAAGGCCTTGAGCTAATTCGTATCACGGCCACAGTCTTCTTGATGTCCATGTTGATTAGTTTGTAGTATCCACCAGCAACAGACTTAGAGATCATAAAAGGTCCTTCCCGGTGAGAGTTCTTTGTAGAATGAATGTTACGCTTGGTTGCTTTGAAAACTAAATCTCCTTCCTGGAATTTGTTAGATTTGATCATCCATGCTCTGAATATTTTCTGGTGGTTTAGAATTCTTCGTGCAGTGGGATTCCATGTCTGTAGTATGTATGGACACTCATGCAAATAAGAGTATTTGAGATACTATTTGTCATACTTAGCCATGTCTTCAGCAATAAATTTTCTGATAGGATGCTCAATTTGAAGAAGTTCCGAGCTTAACCATTTGGTGAAATATTGTTGAGGCGAGGTTATCCACTCATAGCATTTTGCAATAGTTAAGTTGTTGGTGGAGTAAATCCCTCGGACCAAATAAGCATATTTGAAAATAGATGATATGGACACATGAGGAGGAATAAGATCCTTGCATGAGTACGAAACCTTTTGATGAAAGCATTTGCATCTTCTTCAGGCTTTTGTGTTAGCTCTGTCAGGGCTTTGACCTCATTCAAATACTCGAATGGTGAAATATCTTCTTTCTCTTTTTCCGAATCAGAGGTTTCTTCAACAGAGAAATGTGCAATCGAAGGTGTTGATGTTACCTTTCCAGGATGAATCCATGTACGTCCAAGAATCATATCATATCCTGGATCTTCTCGGATTATGTAAAATTTTGTTTCTGTCCAGGATGAGTTTATGTTCACCTTGAGAGTAATGTGGTCATAAGCGTCTCTAGGTGTTCCTTCATAATCTGTGATTGTTACTGGAGCATGAATGGCTTATTATCGTGTGATACCAGCAGCTCTGAGAGTTTTCATAAGGATAACATTGACAGCGGTGCCGACATCAATCAATGCTTGTTTGAACTCATTTCCTTTGAGATGGACTATGGTGAGAAGTCCCTAGTCATAAATTTATTCGTCTGTTGTTGAGGGTGGCTCAAGAAATGCTTCTTGAATCAAGAAACGCTTCCCTAACACGATGTGATTCAGTGTAGCAAACATGTCTCCCCTTAGAGCCTTTGATAAGTATAAAAATTTGCAGACATGCTCGATTAAGGATTGAACTGCTTCTTTGATAGGTGGTTCAGAAAGGGTGAAGGTTCTGACTGGGAGAGGATATATATGCACTCCTTCAGTCCCCAAGTTGAGTTCTCTTGATTCGATCTCTTCTTTAAATATGCGCTTCAAAATTTTGCAATTACTTGTGGGATGGTTGACGAACCTATGAAAGGGATAGTAACGAGGATTTTCCATGGCCTCTTTAGTTGGCTCTTTCTTGACATATGGCAGTTTGATCGCGCCGTCTTGAACCCAAGCATCTAGAAGTTCAATAACTTTCTCAATGGAGCAGGGGAAATCAGGTGCCTCTGGATCAGCTTCTGTGTGTTGAGCAAGAACTTGCGTATTATCCTTCCTTTGTGTCTTTGAAGGAGTTGAGGAAATATGTTTATGTTGTGGTTCAGCCTTTCGTTTGCTCCCTTCCACAACAACATTTGTGGAAGGTTGGAGGTTGTATTGTTTGTTGTTTAAACGTCTGTTACCTCGAGTCTCTCGTGGATTTTCGGCTTTTATAGTCTTATCTCTCTCCAATAAAGCAGGTGCAGTAGTTGTTGATCTCTTGGTCGCTTCATGAAATTCCGAGAAAGTCTGAAACCTGAGATATTCCAATAAATCTCTGTAGACTGGAATCATTCCATTGATGCACAAGTCCACAAGTTGTTGCTCTGTGACGTTCGGATCATGGCAATCCAAGGCTTGAACTCTGAACCTTTTCACATAATCGTTAGGATGTTCGTTGCTCTTTTGAAACATCCTTCTGAGATCAAAGAGGGTGATTTGCTCTGAAAGGAATAAATACTTTATGTATAAAGCATTAACCATTTCTCCCCAACTTTTGATACTTCCTAGTGTGATGTTGCCTTTCAGAGATTTTGGAAATTCCTTTAGACGGAGAGTATGGTTATGCTCATATTTACCCAATGCTTCCAGAAATCGAGAAACATGTTCTCGAGTATTGCACGTTCCATCATAAAGGGTGAATGTTGGAGAGGTGTAACCTTTTGGTAGAGGAATCCTTTGCGTAGCAACAGGGTATGGAGGTTGGTGATGGTGGACAAAAGGCATTTTATCTTTTCCACGATCCTTCAAAAGGCGTTCCAGGTCTTCACGAGTGATGAAGCTGGATGTCTCTTTCGCTGGTGGATTGTCTGCAGCCTTGGGAACTTCCTCATCATCTACTACATGGATCAGAGTGACCTCAGGATCAGCGTTTGAAGACGTTTCTTTAGCTTTTCCTTTATCTTGAGTTTTCTCTGACATCTTGTCTGTAAGATTCTTGAGATAATTGCATAGTTCCTTCTGAGTGGCATCCATGTCAATCTAATTCTTGGTAAGATTTTCTTGCACCTTCATGAGATCACCTATAGTAGGTGGATTTTCTCTGATTTTTTTAGGAGACCGGAAGAAAAGCGGATTGTTGATGGCTCCGGTGCCGTCACTTTTAAGGGTGATCACGGGAATGCCAGTGCTTAGAAGCGTACCGGTGGAAGGTTGCGCCGGAGGACTGGTAGTAGATGGTTATGCTGTAGGAGTGGTTTTAGTAGTACCACTGGAGCTTGCGACGTTAGGGTCGGGTGTTGGACCCGGATTGGTAACTGAACCAGACCTAAGACCAACCATCTTTGCGAGAATTTAGATTCAAACCGAGAGAATGATCTCCCACTATGGTCGCCAATCTGTAGATGTGGCAAAATGAGTTGATGGTTTTTACGGAATTGAGGAGACGACCGTGCGGAGGAAACTCCTTGAACCGAGCGAACTGTTAAACCTCACACAGATGCACTACAAGAACGGAGTGCTTTGAATTTGAGACATCAATCTGTAGTACTCCGGCCTAAACCAAGACAATGGCCGTTCCAAAGTAAATTCGGTCACAAGAGAGGATGGGTCGATCTGTAGGAGGGAAGCTGAGAAATATGTAAGATCAATGGTAATCGAATATCGTAGGTGTGTTTTGTATTCAGAAATAAGATAAGTTCTGAATGATTGAATTTGCTCTGTTGAGAATAATTGCTCAGATGTTGAGTTGTTAATCTCTTGTTGTCTGTTTGACCTGAGATTGTCATGTTTTCAATCATGATTCAGAGACTTATTTATATTCCCAGAATTGTAAACACCGTGATCCCATGAAGTGTGACAGTTGATGGAATCAAAGAGTGGAGAAGTGGAAATCGTGTTAAAACCAGTTGCTCAACGTGCGGAGACTTGGTTGATTTTCCATCCACTATTTTGTTAACTCCTCCAACTGATTGCACGACTTGCTCACATTCTCATCGTGTGTATGAACACACGTTTCATAGACTGCCAGAACAAAACCCTAGTTAATATCCCCCATATGACACGATTGATGTCTCGTGATTGTGGAGTCTGCAAGGCAGACGTGTATTTAGTTAGTCAATTGCTGACTTCATGACTTCATGGGACGATGAGTCCTTGTATTTTTGAGTCGAACATGATTTGAAAATTAACTGAGAATCACGAATTCAGACAGAGGTATATAATGTATGAATAAACATAGTTAACGCGAGAAAATATTTCTCATTCGATGATTTGTTGAATATTGATAGTTGAACCAATATTCCTTGGTTTGAGCACATATTGCTCATCTGAGCAAATGTTGCTCGTTTGATGAATTATTGGTAACATGACCAAAAAAAGTATTAAATCAGAATACTGGCAATTGAACCGAGTATAATTAATAAAATATTGATCATGAGATCAACGTAAAATTATTAGCGTTTGAATCTGGAATTACGAACCTTGGACTCAAAACCCTAATTTGATCAATTGATGATCAGTTGATAATTTATTGAAAATAAACCACCGAGTGAAGGAGGGATCGGCTACACGGGATAATGGATCGACCATGTAGCACCCAGATGCTCAAGTGAGCAAAAAATATACCAAAGTCTCTTGAAGACTAGTTGGTGAAAGGATAATTAAATGCTGGTTTAATCATTTATTAAAATAATGCTCGTCTGAACCTTAGGTGATAAAACCTAATTAATTATAAAGAGATGAGGGACTTACCAAGTGGTCATGAAACTGGCCCTGGGTGGTCACCGGATCGAATAACGATCGTTCCATGAAGTTCCATATTGTTTGGAAGAGTTATAACCTAATGTGAACAAATTAGGTCAAATGATGAAAAATATACGGGACCGGCCTATTGCAAACCAAAGATCCAACCTTGGTCATCAAGGTAGCATGCTCTCATTACCAAAGTGTTTGTGTCTCAGTCCTGAGAATTTTGATATTTTCCGATGTGCGTTTGAGCAATCATTTGGGAAAATATGAAGAAATCAAGGATTTTTGCTGAAACTGAGGAAACTTCATGAGATGAAGGAAAAATAATAATAAAATGAAGGAATCATGAAGTGTGGGCCGGCTATGGCCAGGGCATGGCCGGACGGCCAATGATCCCGGTACGTAGCACTTCCCAATTTTATTATATTTTCTCATGATTTTATGGAAATATCATAAAATCAAGGAGTTTTATGAAACTAAGGAATTTTGTTGAAATCAAGGAGTTTCCTTGAGGTGAAGGAATTTCCATGAGATGAAGGAAACAAAAATATTAATAATAATAAAATAAGGGCGTGTGGGACCGGCTTGGGCATGGTCGGTCGGCTAGGGGCCGGTCCCGTGAGCTGTCCCTAATTTTATGTATTATTTTCATGATTTGAAGGAATTTTCATAATTTGAAGGAAACATCATGAAATCAAGGAATTTCATGGGATTAAGGAAACATAAAAATAATAATAATAAAATAAAGGGTGTGTGGAACCGGCTAGGGCATGACCGGCCGGCTAGGGTCCGATCTCACGAGTTTCCCTAATTTTATATTATTTCTTGACTTGAAGGAAATATCATGAGATTAAGGAGTTTTCATGAGATTAGGGAAATAATAATAAAATAATGAGGAATCATGAGGTGTGGGACCGGCCACGACTAGGGCATATCCGGTCGGCTAATAGACACGGTCCCACGACACCTTTCCTAATTATATATTATTTCCTTGATGCAAAGGAAACACCATGAAACTGAGGAGTTTCCTTAAAACAAAGGATATTTGTTCAAATGAAGGGATTTTCATGAGATCAAGGAAAATAATAAAAATATGATAAAATATAGAATTGGGCATGGGACTGGCCACGGCGTGACTGGCCGGACGGTGGGTCCAATCCCTTATCGCCTTGACTAATATTTTGTTATTTATCATTTTCTTCCTATTTTGCATAGGTTAATCGTTCCTTCGTGTTTTGGAATGCTCGTTCGTGCATTCAGATGCTCGTTAGTGCATTATTGCTAAGTACACTTGCACCATTTTGGTCGGGGCTTAATCGATAGCGGCTCATACGCCCGTGTATTGAATACTTATTACTAACCCATGGAATTCTGCTGGGAAGAACCATGAATTGAATAATGAATTATTATGGAAAACATAGAATGTTTTCCAGGGATTCAGTTAATGAATCTAATGATTTAGGAATTATTAATTGATGGCTCTATACTAGTACAATCGTCTAGGAGCATTAATTATTCATGAATTGAGTGATCATGAGCTTGTTGAAGCGTCATATTTCTTTTATGTAGTCATGGAAAACATTGTTACATCCGAAGACGTTATTGCTCTATACTAGCAGGCAATCTGTCTAGGAGCCGTCCAATCTTTCGATTTTATATAGAAGTAATTACTGAAATTTCTCAATATTCATGAGATATGTTGTTGCCTCAGCTGAGAGACTACATATCTACATATACTCTGAGAGACAATAGTCTCAGTTAGATATTCTTGTGACATGAGCTTTCATGCTTTCGATAAGAGACATGAGCCTCGATACTCATCTAATTGTTAGATCAGGAGGACATACAATTATGGGTTTACGATTTTAGACCTTGTCAAAAATCCACCATCTACAATTGCACATAAGGATCTCGCCAATTTATGCTACTGTCAATTAGAGTTTCTGGTTCTTGTGCCTGACTATCTATATCCATAGCATCTAGGTCGGTATAATTGTTATCCAACATATCTCCATGCATCTCGCCCCACTAGCTTGTTCGAGAACCTGGATAGAATGGTTATCGAAGATGCTAGGTATCTCTTGAAAGTCAACCACGACGAATCGAGTGAGGTTTGTGTCTACAGCAAAGGACAGATAAGCCGAACTCACTGGAATATCAGATCGATCAATTGATGAATTTGTGAATATGTTCAATAAGTCTTGAATATTGAGACATGATGGGGAAAACTCTATTTTTCAGTCAAATAAAATGGGCAACGGTATAACCGGCAAAACTTATTTGGAAGATTTCGAGGAAAAAGACATAACTCATTGTCTGGGCAAAGCTATTTGGGAAATTCCTTATTGTCTACAAAAGTGTGGAACCTTCCCGGTCAGAAAGTTTCCCTTCGAGGGTAGTACATCATATTTTGTTCATGATATAACAATGATTAATTACTGACTTTGACGGTCTCCATTTTACATGTTAAATTTTATTTCCTTAGATCACTTGGTCATGGTCACTATTGTTTTTGACATCAATTTTTATTTTTATCGGCAAAGAAGAGATAAATTGATCAAAAAAAGGGTATAAAAGGATTATACCACCCTAGTTACACGAAAGAAAAAAGGAAAAGAAAGCAAAGAAAAAGATGGTAACAGACTACCAATCTTAATGAGAAAAATAGATATTAATCCACTGTTTCATTACTTCAGCTGAGTTCACATCTTCAAATTCTTTAATAGCCAAAGACTAAGAGAATAAGCAGTAAATTTCTTTGTTGATAATAGCTCTAGCATTGCAACTTTTGTTAGAGAAAGCTCTGGCATTCCCTTCCTTCCAAATGCACCACATAATGGCTGCAAGAATGAGAATCCAAACTGCAGTTGAAGCATTGTCACTTTGACATCAACATTGATATGGTAGCAAATGCTCAAACTCTCAAATGTTATCATGATAACAAGATTGGTAGTTCCCTGACAGGTTGCCAAAATGATGACACGCTCTTCGCGCTAAATATGGATACTGCAAGATGCTAAATAACGGTAAGCAGGTATGCAGTGTTACAAAAATGCCTTCCTACAGAATTGTCGTACATGAGTAGATGTAGACATTGGATCAGCCATTCGATGAAGAATTTCGATAATTTCATTGCCATTATTTTAGTATTAATAATTAATATTGAATATGTGGATATGTAAAAGTTTTTATGCTACTTTACAAAGGTGCTTGACATATTAAGTGAAAACATATGTTAATTATGAAATTAAATCATACCCCAAACCATCAAAACTTATTCAATTAATGGGGGCAAATGTCATTATCCCCGGTAATGACAATGGTATATTCACACAACAATGGAACAAACGGCTGAAGTGGTTATAGATAACAATATTAGAGTAACAAAAATGATGGCATTGCCAAAGCTACATGTACTATACTGTAATGTTTATGATTAGCACAATTTCCGGAGAAAAAATAGAATACAACCTCTTAAGAAATAATTTTATTTTATAGAAAAACCGGTCAGACTACGTTGAAAAAATATTATCTGTAATGGGGAAATCAATTGTCTTTAGATTCATACTTGAAGAAAGAAGGTTTATATGTCTCAGTCTAAAATCACATGACATATTCATTATGATAATGCTTTGAAGAAAGCATATCTATCTTACAAAAACAAATGGTTTTTTAGCCATCTGACGGCTCTGGATATGATATTGTGAGCAATTGACAGTTCTCAATGCTCTCAAAATGTAAGGAAGTGAAGGAGATAGATCTCGACTAGGAATGCTTCCTCCTCCTACGCCCTCATCCAATATCTGGGAGAGTCTTACATCCACCACCTGTTTTATTCTGTCATCTAATGAAAATCTAACATTCAATGTGTCTAATTAATCCCTTGAGGAAAGCAAAATACAAAACACCCAGAAGAATGAAGTCTCGTCCGTATTAACTTCTTAGCAATCAATAGGATTTATGTAGAATATTTGAACCTCATAAACTCACCCACAGACGTTTATTCTCATAATGTCCCCAACTCATAAACTCCACACATCTAGAAATTTGTTTAACAGATCGAGGAAGAACAGGTATGACTCATTCGCATTATTTCAAAATCAGGGTTTTTAGTTCTCTATCCTAATATTGGGTTTTTAGTTTTCGCTATCAAAATGTAAGCCCAAGATTTTTGATTCGCATTTTTTATTGCCTACGGATGTTACATGTACACTGCCTTATGTAATCCAATTTCATGTTATTCCACCAAATTTGAAATTCGCTTGCTCGACTCCAGGTGATTTCCACTATCTCATAGGTACTTATGTGTCTCTGAGTTCACGATAGTGTAATCTTTCATTTCTGTTATAATTCGTAAAATTCTGCTGAAATTGATTAACTTTACAAATGAGTTGGTTTCGAGGAATGTTTCATTTACTTTGGTTTTTTTGGAAGAAAACTCATCACCGGATGTTTCATTATGACCGGCATGGGAATCCAAATTGTCTCTGAAGTCTCATCACAAGCAATGAATCATAATAACTCGACAGGTTTAAGGGAGGCTAAGATGGATCAAACGTGACATTGAAATCAAAAGTTTATCAACTAGCATTTAAAGGTAATTCGTGATTAGGTTTATTTCTTTCTGTTGTCAAGGTGTTGTTATCCAATTAATTTTTTGCACTCTATTGTTGTCATAGTTCCAGTTGTTGACATGCTAAATTTTACTCATTTATAATCATAGGTTGGTGTTTCCTACCCATATTTTATAGGTATGAAAAATGAACTTACACATAGTGTTTAACTACTTCAAATAGAAACAAAAAAACCATTAAATACTTGTAATTCAATGAGACATGGAGAATCTGGTATCAATCATCATATTAACTTAAGATTTATTAACTATCTTACCACTTGATTTATAAGCAGGGTATTTGTTAGAGTATAGCTCGGTTGAACCCACCAAGCGTTGGTATGTCAAGTTTGGTTGTCATATTTTAGTGAATGAAAACTCAATTAAAGAGTCGTTGATTATGTACTAGAGACAACTTCGTATAGGTTAGGCTAGAAAGATTAGGATTATGAGACATACAAGTATTACTCGAAGACTTGAAGAATGTGAAGAAGTAACAAGCTACATCGACGACATCATCCTTCCTCTTGAGGTTAGTAATATTGTGACTTAAACTGTTTCATTCCTAACATATCTTTCAAGTCGTGTTATATTGAAAACATAAGTGCGAAGCTGTGAATAATTATACTTTAGTAGACATAGTGTAAAGGAATTATAATACGAAGTATAACGCTTATCTTTTGAACTTCGTATATAAGACATCGGCATAATCGTATGAATGCTATTGTCATTATGTGTATGGATATGGGTGAATATTTTGTCCTAGGAAACAATGTTTACATTCGTTTAAAGGAAATACATTCATGAACTTATTTTATGAATCGAAAGGGAAATCGCTAGGCTTATTGGTATTGTTATTCATTGCATATCTTTAGATTTCCAATATGTGTGAGTTAGTAAAACCGATCATAACTTGTTATGTATCTTCGTAAAACTAGTCACAGTGCCTGACTTATCTATTGGTATGACTTTTATTAGTGCAACCGATCCTAATTAATCACCTAAGATGGTATGATCAATATTTTTAATTGGTGTGACCGATCAAAAATGAGTGTGTAATCGATCCTTGTAATTGGTGTAACCGTTCCTGGTAATTGTTGTAACCGATCCTGGTAACTGGTGTGACCGATCACAAGTAATACCATGAGAATATGGTAACCGATCCTGGTAACTGATGTAACTAGTCCTAGTAACCATATTAAGGTAGAACCGATCCTTGTGTTTGGTCAAAATGTAAACCCATGATTAGTGTTTGATATTTGATCAATCACATAGTTCTTGGAAATCAGATGAACCAGTTCTAAACTTGTTTGGAAGTGTGCTATAATCGGTTCCAAGATTGTAAATATGAAAAAGGATTTACAAAGAAATAAGATGTCGACATACTTTGAACATGTTCAGTAACTCTTATCTTTTATTGTTCAAAGATATTCCTTAATAACTCAAGGAGATCCCGGACAGAAATAAGTTGAGAATCTTTTAATTAAGGTTGTTAATTTTATATGCTTTTAATTACCAGCAATTAAAATGCATATCTCTGGAAAATAAAAATTGGTAATGTGCACTTACTAATTGGAGATTTTCTAGTAGGATTTTGGTTAAATTTGGACAGAGCATTTCCAGGAATTATGAAAACCGATTTTGGAAATATTGCATATCTTAAGAATATTTCGATTTTGGAAATTCCTTGGTGTCCAAACTTCCTTGGTCTATAAATACCCAAGTTTGCATTTCGAGCAAACTATTCCAAGATCCAGCAAAACTACCTTGTTATGTTGTTACTCTTGTGATAATCCATTTTTAACAGACTTCGTTCTATGTGTGATTGATCACAAGAGATTCAAGTTGTGGTGTGCATGTGTTTATTAAAGATTTAAGAAGATTTCAAGACATATAAGATTTCTTATTAGTTTTATAATCTTTGGTGTGCACAAAACTTGATCGGCTGGGATCCAACTATAATATGTTTATCTTGATAGACTTGATTGATTAGTTTCTTAGATCTACATCGGTATCTAATATATTGGTAGATCCCATTATTGATTGCAAAATCTAAACTTTGCTACTTTGGTAGTTGTTGGGTAGATAGATCTAAACCCGACAAAGGATTTTATTTGATTAAATAGAAAAGACTTTGTCTAACTCATATCACTGAGATTGAATAGAGTTGTTACTGAATAGATTTGTTGTACCTTTACTGTTTGGAATACGAACCAAAGGATTTGTTCCAGTACGTGCACTTATTGAATGTCGGTAACTCAGGGATACTGAAGAAACTAGGTGGTCTATTGGCTTAGTTGCTTGGTCTCAACTATACGAAGTTGGTGTCATTTTATATAGCGGCTTAATTTTGAGAGTATTCAATTCTAGACTAGGTCCCAGGGTTTTTATGCATTTGTGGTTTCCTCGTTAACAAAATCTTGTTGTATCATTTACTTTTGTTTTCCGCAATTATAATTGTTGTTATTATAATTTTAAGTAAATTACACAAACGTTAACTCCGTAGTACTTGATAGTGATCCTATAGAGTTTGGTTAAGTCCGAACCTATTATCAAGTAATCAGACTTTGATTGTTGTATTGTCTCGATCTTGTATCCGACGATCACACAAAGTGTGTATACCGATTTTTTATATTGTCTCAACTCAGTCCATAAACAATCACTTTCGGTAAGAGGACTTATAGGTGGAAAAGGTTAAAATTGTGGTATATTTGGGTACCCTCGTATTTTCAATTGGTACCAGAGCAGGAAAATACGAAAAGATCTAACAATCTATGTTTGGTACGATCTAACCTATAAGAAATGAATCTTATGAGTTATTCAGTTAACATACCACCAAGATTTGATGAGAAAAATTACTCATTTTGTAAATCTGCTATGAGAACTTTTCTTCAATCCCGAGACTTTAATACTTGGCTATTAATCGAAGATGGATACCAACGTCCGAAAGAAGTATATTATGAAAACGAATTTAAACGCTTAGCGTTTTACACTTATGAAGAAAAATCTTTTACAAAGCAGAACTCTGATGGATTAAATGCCATAATACATGCAGTAAGTCATGATCTTCTACATCATGTTCTGTTATATGAAACTTCTAAGGAAGCACAGGATATTCTTGAGACTGTATTTGAAGAAAATGATTCTGAAAGAGAATCACAGCTTCTATCTCTTTCTTATGAATGGGAATACCTTAAAATGGATGATAACGATACCTTCGAGGAGTTTAATTCTAAACTTTCTAAGATTATCAATGCCTCTTTATATCTTGGAAGGGATATACCTAAAAAGGAAATAGTATACAAAATTCTCAGATAGTTACCATCCAGATACAAGTCTAAGAAACATGTAATAATAGAATCCAGTGATCTTTCTATACTTTCTCGAATCTCTCTTATAGGAAAGTTAAATATCTTTGACAAAGAAACTCTGCTGAAGAACCGAAATATTGGTTATGATGTCTCAGCTAATTCAAGTCAATCTTCGAAAGAAGTTTGTTTAAATAAGTCTGAGAAATGTTGTCAAGAGGATGAAATACTTGTTGAAAATGAGCTTTACTCAACAATTGTACTCCCAACACAACGGATTAAGGATGCTTTATTGAAAGATAATTCCAATCCTGATATGTTATCTTTTTATCATAAAAAGGGTAATGAAGAAATCCAATGTTTCAATGCCGTAAAACCGGACATATGGCAAAGCAGTGTTCCAAAAGAAAAGCTCATAAGTGCTACAAGGCATACATCTCTATTCTAAATAATATTTCAGAGGATTTTTTTTTTATTTTCTAAGTCCAATGGTTTATTAAGCAAAAAAACGCTAGAATTCAACAAAAATATCAACTGTTGACATTGGGATTTGAACCCACGCCCTTTCGGACCAGCGTCTTAAGCTGGCGCCTTAGACATTCCGGAGGACAAACCCTATGAAGGAATACCTAGCTATAATGGAACTTCTTGCCAAATCCAACAGTGATATACATTGTGAGTCTAATCAACTCCTAAAGGACTGTTTAGAAAAACTTGAGTGGGGAATCAAGGAAAATCAAAGTTTAAGTCTAGAACTTGAAAAACTTTAGAAAACCCTGTCAGATAAAACTCAAGTGGTAAAATTTGAGCAAGAAAAATTGGTTGACAAACCAAAAGAGTCAGAGGGTAAATATTTTGGTAATACGTTAAATTCTTTATGTGAAGAAGATAATCACACTACAGTGTTCCATGAATATATCCAACAAAACAAGTTCATCAAAGCTCTTCGCAAGGGAATAAAGATTTTGAAGGCCGATGAGTTTATAAGATCTCAAAAAGGAACTGTAGACTCTTGCATTAACAAGAGAAAGAAAGAAAAAAAAATAAACACAACCTATTGTGTTTATAAATCATCCTAAGGACGTATTTATTGGCTATGGTGAGTTTAATCCTCACCTCAACACACACTGATTGTGTTGAAAGATGAGACCTCACTTGTTGCGCAAAATTCTCAATGTGGAAATTGAATAAACATCCCTCCTTCTAATGGACTTTATAAATATCCTTGTCCATCAATAATTATGTCCCTACTTTTTTTAAAGGAAATATTTATGATCATCGATACCAAATCTGCCCTCCCTGTATAATAATTATACTAAAAGTTCTCAACCAAATTAAATTCAATCGTCTCTTTTCTAATATACTATTTCCCTTCCAACGACGGCCAACACCATCTTCTTCTTCGTCCCCACCTCCAACTCCTACCACCATCAACACCACCACCGCCGCCACCTCCTAAATAAAATATTTAGATCGATTTTCACCTTGATTCAACTGCAAAACTTAAATCTAGTTATCAATCAACGAGAAACTGATCTCCAAAACCTAATATCGAGCATCAAAAATGATTTGTCTTGAAAAAAACTAAAATCGATGATATTGGTGTTAGTTCTTAAAGATTGTTTGCATCGATTAACAGATCTAGTTACTACCATCGATCCTCTGCCACCAAAAAGAGGGGTTTTTGTTTGTGAGATATTGGTGAGACTCACGATGTAATTCAACAATTTGTAGTTGTTTTTAAAAAAAAAATCGATTGATTTTTAGGTTTTAATAGAAATTATGTTTTAATAGATTTCAAATATCTTCGACAGATTCAAAAAAGGTTCATGTTTTCTCTATTACCCCTTGATGTTCCTGATTTTGGTTCACAAATGTCATATGTAGAAATAGATCTAGTGGCCAATTTGGTGTTACATAATCTGCAAACAAACAAGAAAGCATCTTTAAAGGTAATTTGTATTTTATATTGTTTATATTAATTTCATGATGTTTGTAAAGGTTGTTGGTTTTAATTTATATAATCTTGTTGTTGTGCTGGTGGTGTTAGTAGTGGTTGCGGCATTGATGTTGGTGGTGGATGTTGCGGCATTGATGTTGGTGCCCGTTGCTGATGGATGAGTAGATGTATATTGGTGGTGGAGGTGTTGAAGTAGCATGGAAGTGCCAAGACATATGAATGCTCATAGGTGTAGTTGGTGGTTGCATATTGTAGACTTATGTAGGATTCATAACATGTGAGCAAAATTAGCCCTCCTATGTAGTTAAGTACATTAATATTAGTCCATTTGGGGTCTAATAGTCTTTAGGAAGTTCATGGTGGGAACTGTGAAAAATGGATTGAGTTCCATATATATTTTAGTTTCCTTGCGTGATTTTTTTATTCTATGCATTATTTAACATGCAGTGTGTTTGTACATATACGGAGTGTATTATAAGCTTTTAGGTAATTTATGTCACATTGTCACAATGATTGATGCTTAATTGGTTTTGCTTAATTTTTTCTGGTACTCATTTTTGCATTATCCTTTATGAATTTGTGATTTTTAATAGCGAGGTTGGAGCGGGATAATATATGATGGCAACTGATATTGAGTTAAATTTGAACTATTGCTGGGATCCCTTCTTACTTTATGAATGTAGACACATTTGAAACAAAGATCAAGCATTACAATTTGTTCATGTATATCTCTGGACTTCTGTTTTCATGGGATCAACTACCGTTGTTGATCCCATTTATTGGATCAACTCCTGTTGTTTACCCAATTTTTTATGGGATCAACTATTGTTGTTAATCAACTCCTACTATTGACAACATTTCCTTGGATTAACATAATTATACTTGTAGTTTAAATCATGCTTGTAGTTTAAATCATGTAATTTTATTCCAATGTTGAACTTGTGGTGTAATGGTAGCATGACTGACTCCATGTCACATGATGCGTGTTCGACTCACGCCAAGTTTACTCTATTTACATGGATCAACTTTCATTGTTGATCCCCTAAATTGGATCAACTACCATTGTTGATCCATTTTTTTTTGATCAACTACCATTGTTGATCCCCTATATTGGATCAACTTCTATTGTTGATCCCTTTTTTTTTGGATCAACTACCGTTGTTGATCCCCTAAATTGGATCAACTTCTACTGTTGGTTATATTTTTATTTGGATCAACTACTATTGTTGATATAAAAATATCTGAACCAGTGGTGGCAGCGGTGGTGGTGGCGGCGGCGGACTGTTGGTGGTGTAATGGTGGTGGTGAAGGAGTGGCGGTGGAATATTAGTTGTGGTGGCGGTTGGTAGGTGGTGGTTGTTGAACGGTGGTGGTGGAATGGTAGTTGAATATTGGTGGTGGTGGTGAAGTTATAGAGGAAGAAATTTGTTCCATTTTGAAATAAAAAAAAAACATTATATGGGTGAGGGTATTAAGGTAATCTAATTTTAAATGGATAAGGTTATTTAAAAGTAGGGACATATTTATAGTTGTATAAGGATATATTTATTAGGTATCAAAAGTAAGGACATATAAATAATGTACCCATTCTCAATGTGGGGAGGCATAAATCTGGGCAGTATGTACATATCTATTCCATAGTAAGATATTCTTAATGGATATCTTTTACTTTTGGGAAAAATATATTCGGTTCCCATAAATCAAATTATATCATCCCTTGATTTTCTCCGATTCTTATATGTTCCTCTTGTCTGAAAAAATACTGGCCTGCGTCAATGGAGAAATCAGTAAAAGAAGGGTCATCTCTTGATGAGCATCGGTTATGACCGAAACTCGTGATGTCTCTCAATGCAATCTCATAGATTCTATAAGGAAACCGATTCTTACCATTAGAAGTTGCATTAAACCCCATGAGCAAATGATAAAGGATTCAAAATAAGTACTTGTTGATCTTCATTCTCAATTGTTTGAGATCAACAAACTTTCTACTCGAAAGGGAAATGCTCAGAAGAATTTGAATCCAGTATTTGAAAGCGATCTTTACAAGACTTGCGATTAGAAACAAAATAGACATCAGTTTTTTTTTTTTGATAAATCCAAAATGTATTAATGAATAACGAGAGAGTACAACAAGACACAAAAAAAAATGGGGCCGAAACCCCTCAATTACACACTACTTGAATCTGAAATAATCCACATTAGGAAATTCCAAACTTTTGATAAAAAAAGGTCTCTCATCATAAGATAATCCCTGACCATCACTTAGAAAGCAACCGCGTTTAGCCATTGCATCAGCCGAGAAATTTTCTTCACGGAACGTGTGAACAAAACGAATCGTATCATACTTCTGTCTAATCAATTTCCATTTATGTCTTGCAAACCAAGGCAGATTAGAAGTTTTAAGCGCCAAAATAACACTTCTTGAGTCTGACCGAACTAGGATCTTTCTTATATCTGTAGCCCAGACCCATTCTAAGCCCACTAAAACCGCATATAGTTCTGCCAGGAAATTGTTTGTCACGCCCAAGCCTAAACTTAATCCTCCAACAAAATTATTGTCATGATCTCGAGCTACTACACCTGCCCCAGCCACTCCTGGGTTTCCTTTTGCCGCGCCGTCACAACACAGCAGTAGTTCACCTCTCTCCGGAGGGAACCAACTGCATTTAATAGGATGTACCATCTTTACCTGTCTGTGGGCTACACAGAAGCAGTTTAGAATCAGGAGGTATTCAGTTGTGTTGTTCATATAGCTGTTTATCCGAATAGCATAATCTTGAATCAAATGAAAGACTCTTTGTTTGAAGAAGTGGAAGCTAACTGTCGCATTGTCAAAACAAGCCATATTTCTTGTATTCCATAGCTCCGAACGAATAACCAGGTTTGCAAGCAGCCATAAGTATTTCACAATTCTACTTCTTCCCTTCGCAGTCTTATAAGAAGATACCAAGTCATAAAGAGGTGTGAGAATGAACAAACCTGACATCCAACTCCAAGCTTGACCTGCAATAGCACAACTCCAGAGAATGTGTTCCAGAGTCTCTTCCTCTTTTTTGCAGAGATAACATCTATTTGGCAACTCCCTTTTGAATCTGGTTTTTAGTTTATCTTGCGTTGCACAAGCATACCTCACAATCTTCCAGTTCCGAGCCCCCATCTTTTGGTGAATGGCACGCCTCCATAGTAGCCCATAAACTTCCGCAGTAGCATACTTCCTTCGCAGAATCTGTTTTGCAGAAGAGACTGAAAAAATGCCTTTCATGTCAGGCATCCATACCCTGCAGTCAGGACCTCCATTGAGTATAGTCAGATTGCTTGCAGTAACTCTCTCCCTTATCAGGTTCTGACCATGCTCCCCCTGAAGTTGCCACGAGTTATTATTTAGAATATCACTCACCCTGACTGAACCATCAAGGTTGTTATCGCCTAGGATCTCTGCAATACTTTCATTTTCATACCAGATGTCAAAATAAAGAGAAGTATCTCTTCCATCCCCTAGAATGGACTTTGTATTCTTTTCCATCTCCCCGTGCACCAGCGTAATACCTGGGAGAATGGAAGACTTTACCCCATAACTCTTTATACGTCCCAGACGAGAAGTATACTTAGCCCATAAGAACTTTTCCCAATTTTTCTTGGTAGAACGATTGTTCCACCAAAGCTTCATGAGCAAGGCCTTATTTGTAACTGCCAAAGAAGTAATACCCAGTCCCCCTTCTTTCAGAGGACAGCACACCTTCGGAAAACCCACCACGCATTTTCTTGTAATCTCTGCATCCCCCGACCACAGAAAGTTACGAATCACTCTCTCTGCTTGCTGAATGAACTTCTTCGGCCATTTATACAAATCCATGTTGTGTACAGAATAGCTAGCAATGACTAAGTTTATTAAAACAATTCTATCTTGGAAAGAAAGAAGTTTACCTTTCCACACAGTCAGCTGATTCTTTATCTTATCCATCACATTGCTCATATGTTTAAACCCAACCGCACCCGTCATCATTTGGACTCCTAGATACCTGTCTGGGAAGTTTGCCAAATCCATACCAAGAATAGCTGTAATAGTTCTGCTGTGACTGAGGGAGCCACCACCAAAGTAAACCTTACTTTTTTGACGACTCACCGTTTGGCCCGAAGCCATTTGATATTTAGACAGAAGCTTCAGCAGATTATGGACACTCTTCAAATTACCCTTGCAAAAGATCATAATGTCATCCGCAAAGAAAAGGTGAGTCGGCGGGCTAACATTTTTCTTCTTAGAAAGCATGGGAGTCATGTTCTTTTCGAGGAAGAGCTTTGACAGATTTCTGCTGAGCACATCTTCAATCAAGACAAAGATTAAAGGCGAAAGCGGATCACCCTGCCTAAGCCCCCTATTGATTTTGAAAAATCCTTCCGGGTTGCCATTCAGAAGAACAGAGATTCTAGATGACTCTAGAATTTTTAGAATCCAAGAGCACCAATTTTGAGAGAAACCATATCTACGAAAAACTTCTAAGACAAAAGACCAACTCACCGTGTCAAAAGCCTGAGAAATGTCAAGCTTAAGACCCAAATTTCCCTCTTTTCGCTTAATCTTAAGTTCGTTAACCATCTCTGAAGCTATCGTAATTTTTTCATGGATGTTTCTACTTCTCATGAAGGCTACTTGCTCTTCCGATATAAGATTATCTAGGACAGAACTTAGTCTAGTGGCTAAAATCTTAGTAAAAAATTTAAAAAAAAAATTACTAAGGCCAATAGGCCTAAAGTTCTGAAGATTGTTCGCTCCTCTCACTTTTGGAAGTAAAATCAACAGGCTAGAGTTAGTACCTTGAGGAATAATGTTCTCCCACCAGCAGTATGTGATAGCATTGTGGAGATCTTGCTGTAGCAGATCCCAGCAAAAGGTATAGAAATATCCCGAGAAACCGTCCGGACCAGGGGCGCTATCCGGATCCAGGTCAAAAGCAGCCTTCTTAATTTCTTCCATAGAAGGAATAGCATCCATATGGTCACTCTATTCAGGCTAAATAGTGTTGCGATTGTACTAAAAAAGTTCCTCCTCAATGGGTTTCTCCATCCCATTAAACTTAGAACCAAAGAAGGACACAACATGGTCTCTAATTTGAGAAGCCTCCGATAAAACTTCTCCATTGTCCTTCCGCAGCGTAGAGATCATGTTTCCACCCCTGCGCATGTTAATATTAGAGTGAAAAAAAGTCGTGTTGCTTGCACCCTCCTTTAGCCATTTGTTTCTAGCTTTCTGCTTCAACATAGTTTCCTGCTGAGTACAAATCTGGTGCAGAACTGCCGAAGAGTCTTTTACCTGATTCATCTTTTGAATGTTATTTGGCTCCTCATCAGAAATTCTAAGAGCGACTTCCATAGTCATCTTAGCCTGATTTATCTTAAAATACACATTACCAAAAACCCTACGGTTCCACTCCTTCATAGCCACCTTCAATATTTTTAGCTTGAAAGAAAAAATAAAAGCCGGAGAACCCACCACTGGGTCATTCCAGCTCTTCGTAACCATGTTCATGAAATCTGGGTGGGAGAATCACATCTTTTGCACTCTAAAAGGAGCTCTTTTCGGAGCTGAGTTGGTCACACAGTACCCATTAAGCGGCGAATGGTCTGAAACTTCCCTAGGAAGGGCTTTGCACCTCCAGTTCACAAACTTGTTAAGCCACGCCTCATTTATTATAGCTCTGTCTAACTTGCAAAGGATCCTACGCACTCCAGACTGGCCATTAGCCTAAGTGAATTTAGAACCCAGGTAATCTGCTTCAAGAAGGTTGTTAGTGTCCATCCAATCACTAAACTCTTCAATGACTGAGGATCTTGGTTCCCTCCCCCCTTTCTTCTCAGCATTACGCAACATGCAGTTGAAGTCACCTATGACTAACCAAGGAGTATAATTATCTCTCGAAGCAAGTTGATTCCACAACCTTCTTCTATGGACTTGAAAGCAGCTCGCGTGAACAAAGGACACCAAAACCCCCTCCGTCTCCACAGTAATAGCCTGCCTACTAATGTTCACCACCGTTGGTTTAGTCACTTCATTCTTCCAAAAGATCCAGATGTTAGCCTTAGAGAAACCGTCCGAGTTATGTATAAAATCTTTCTTGTAACCATCCACAAATAAATTCCTCATAAATCTATCCGAACCATAAACCTTCGGTTCGGCAATACCAAAGATATCTGGCTTATTTTCAATTAGAAGTTCTTTCAATTTGCACCTTGCAGCATGGCGTGCAATACCATTTATGTTCCAGAATAGAACACGCATTAAAAACTATTTTTGGAGGAGTTTTCAACTGACTGAGAAGACACCTCAGTATTGGTTCTCGGCGAATTACCTTTTTCAACTCTTCTACGTAAGATAGTGTTATCTGCACTCACGTCAGTATCCGAATACGTTGTTGCTTGATTTTCTACCGCTTTTCCTACCACCTTGTGAAAATTAGAAAGACGATGTCGATTAGCTTCTTGTTCCGCCCTGAATTTTGCATCCGCTGCGCTCTCAATCCCTTCAGGAATATAGTTGAGAGCCCAAAATGGGTTATTGATAAACTTGCCTGCCATAAATCTGTCACATATCGGTGTTATAGCTGCTATTATGGTTGGAATCCTATTTTCCTTAGTTGGAGCAGTTCCTCCCACTGGATTAGCATTTGAAGATATTGAATCCATCTTTAGTTTGTCTTGCGCCAGACGAGCTACGAGGGATTCAAGATCAGCACTTGCTTTGGAGGTATGACTATGCATCTGCGCAATATGTACTTCCAACTGTTTAGCGTGCACCAGTTTTGAATTAAATGTTGTCGCCAAAACTTCTGCATTTTCGGATTTTTCAGCTTGTTGAGTCACCACAGTTTTTCCTTTTTTTGTTCCCCCTCTTCCTCCTCTACGCAATGTTCCATTCACCTACATTTTGATCCACTATCTGAATTACCTCCGTTTGTGGTTTTCCATTTGTAGTATATACAGGCTTAGCAGTATTAACTTTTGTTTTTTTCCTACATTCCTGTTCAGAATGACCAATTAATTTACAATTGGGATAGTATTTTGGCATTTTGAGTATCTCCACAGGCTGCCAGAAATCTCTATTACCCACTGTTATATTGATCTCATCAGTAGCTAACTCAGCAAAATCAATGTCTACCAAGACAGAAGCAAAGTGACCATACTCATGTGCTAATGTTCGCTTATCCACAACTATTGGTGTTCCTAAAGAATTAGCTATGGAAAGTATAGATTTTTCTGTCCAGAATTCAAGAGCAAGAGCAGGAAAAGATACCCATACCGAAGCGTGAGAAGTTCTCTGTTTCTCTGCATCAAATCCCGGAAACCAAACAATTAGGTTCATCTTTTGTTGTCCAAAAAACCAGGCTTATGCATTCAGCAGTTTGTTTTTTGCTTCTTCCGACTGTATTTTGATTGTGAAGAATCCTCTACTCATCGGAATAAATTGGAATTCTCCCTTCCCCAGCTGCCATTGATTTTCCAAATCTTTCTTCACGTCTTCGAATTTGATTCCTTTGAGATCTAATCTTACAATTAGGCTGTGTTTCCAGATATCATAGCCATCCAAGTAGAAAGTATCAGGTAGTACAATTGCTGGTTTTCCATTTTTGACTGACGGTTTTGGTAAAGAGTTTAGGTCGATTGTTGTAGTAGGAAGATGCTTTTTCCCTTGTACTTGTTCAGCATAGGTTGGGTTTCTCAGTAGAGAAACTTCCACCATCCTGAATCACCTACTGTCTTCGAATTTGATTCCTTTGAGATCTAATCTTCCAATTAGGCTGTGTTTCCAGATATCACATCCCTCCAAGTAGAAAGTATCAGGTAGTACAATTGCTGGTTTTCCATTTTTGACTGACGGTTTTGGTAAAGAGTTTAGGTCGATTGTTGTAGTAGGAAGCTGCTTTTTCCCTTGTACTTGTTCAGCATAGGTTAGGTTTCTCAGTAGAGAAACTTCCACCATCTTGAATCACCTACTGTCTTCGAATTTGATTCCTTTGAGATCTAATCTTCTAATTAGGCTGTGTTTCCACATGTAGGTACTGAATATCGCAAGATAATAGTTCACGAGTATTGTAATAAATAAAGGAGAAAAGAATTATAAAATGATACGATGATAGAAGTAGCGCGGAGAAGTATGAAGTTTTACGAGGATAGAATAATGTTGCGAGTATGAGTTGCGATACTTCGCAACTCATATACAGCTGTATAAGTTTTACTATAAATAGGAGTTCAAATGTAAAATTCGGGAGGTTCTTTTAGTGAGTGTTAGAAAATATCTTAGGAAAAAGAATAGAGAAAGTTGTAACTATTCTTGTTCCATTTAGATACTTCTTTGTAATCAATTGAGAGCATTAATAATAAAATTGTTATTCATCATCAAGAACTTCTTGAGTTTTTACTAATTCTACTGAGGGTGTAGTTGTAGGTTATTCTGCAACTACATAATTGGCGCTAGAAACAGGGATTTGAAGAATTCATGTACCAGAAAAATGACAAGAAGAAGAAACACATCAGAACCATTAACTGAAGTAAGAAGAAGTGTAAGACTAGCAGGAGGAGAAGCAAATATAACAGGAGAACCTAGTAGGAGAAGGAGTAATCGAAGAAATCAAGCTCAACAAATAGGAGATCATGATCAAGTGAGTATACACACTTGGAGAACTAATACACCAGAAGAAGAAGATAGAGAACCACAAATCAGAGAAAATGGGAGGTTGATGGGAGGAACAATTCTTGAAAGAGAAAGGGAGATGTTAGAAACATTGAGACAAGGAATCCAAAAAGAACGAATGATCGAAGCTGAAGAACGCGCCAAATTAACAAGACAAAATCAAGAATTGAGGATGGAAAATGAGATGTTACAAAGGAGGAAATCTCAAAGTGTTGCAAGATCAAATGTTAGAACAGAAAGAGAAGGACAAAATTCACCGATAATCAATAATGAAAATAATATGCAAGAACAAGCGCAGAATCAAAGTGAAAGAAATCAAGAGAATCGTTTCATTTTAATAACAAACCATGAACAAAGCATGGAGAATTTACGAACAAGACCAAATCCTAGAGAAAAAAATCAGAATCGAGAGGAAGAACAGCAACTTATGGAAGAAACTGAGAGACAACAAGCAATACATCAAAACAATCACGAGAATGGAGTAAGAAGACATGAAGAAGTTCGTAACAAACAAAATGTTGAGTATGAAAGAATTAAGAGAAGAATTGTAAATCAACAAATAGAAGTGGAAAGGAATGAACCAAATTCTCGAATCAGAGTACAAGTAAATCAAGAAGAAATAAGTCACAGAAGAAGGAGAAATGAAGAAGAAGAAATTCCCGATATTCGCATGAGAAGAATAGAAAGGGAAGAACAAGAATTCCAAGATGCTCTACAATTGAACAATTATGATAATTTAGAAAGAAGATATTTGCAAAATTATGCAAATGAAAACATTAATGAAGAATATGACAGAATGCGAAGGATCGCAAGGGAGGAAGCGCAAGAACGTAGAAGAAGAGAAGCTGCATTAAAAAGACCAATGGATGAGAATTCTGAGGCAAATGCACGAATCTTTCGAGAATTAGCAGAAATGAGAGGGATGATAAACAATAGAAGAGGAGGAGATAGAAGGCAATTAGATGAAGCAATAGAAGAAGCTGCGAGGACTCCATTTGCTAGAGAAGTACAATTGGGAGGAATTCCACCAAAATGCAATTTGCCCACACTTACCAGTATCTTTGATGGGACTTCATGTGCTATTCAGCACATTAAAGCATACATAAGATGCATGTTACAATGGGAGAATCATGATGTTGTGTTATGCAAGTACTTCGCATCAAGTTTAACAGGGGAAGCTTTAAAATGGTTCGAAGGACTCCCTAAGAATACTATTACGTCATTCAGTCATTTGCAAGCAATTTTCCTTGGAGCATATATCACAAATCACTCTTCACGGCTTGGTATTGAAGATGTATTTGGTTTAAAACAAAGAGTAGGTGAAAGTTTCAAGAATTTGGTAAGACGATGGAAGACTATGTGCAGTGATATGGCAGGGCGTGTGGATGAGAGATACTTGATTCTATCCTTCATAAATGCGATGTTCGCAACTGAACAATTGTATGTTCAAATCTTCAGAAGAAAGAATTCCATAATGATGACATAGTTACGAGAATTGCAAGAAGAATACATTACATTAGAAGAAAAGAAAAAACAAGATGGAGTCATATCCAAAGAGCAAACACTAGCAATCAAGAGGGAGGAGCAAATTTACTTCCCAAAATAATCAATGTAGTAGCAGGTACTTCGCAAACATCCTCACAAACTTCTTCGCAAATTTCGGAGAGAAGAAAATCAATGAGAGCCAGCCAAAGATGGTAGCAATGGGCAGTAGAGATCAAGAAGAGTATGATAGAGAGAAGAATTTCTATAATCGAATAGGAAATAACCAAATTCCAAGACTAGATCAACAACAAGAAAATTATGGGGGACAAAGGCAAAATTATTTGGACAAGGAAACCAGAGACAAAATTATAACAATGGTCAAGGAGGTCAAAGAATGGTAAGGGAAGAGATAAAGTTTCCACCTTTGAATACAAGTGTGGAAAATATATGGCAAGCAATTATCCTGGTAGAGAATATACCAACTCCATGGAACATGGGAAAGGAACCACCAATGGGTCCAAGAAGTCATGAATTTTGTTCATATCATCATTTTCATGGACATTCTACAAATAATTGCCATAATATCAAGAGGATAATCTTGCGAATGATTGATCAAGGAAAACTAAATCAATTTTTACTTAAGCATTACGCACCCGCAACAATTATCACAGGCTCCAGCCATAACTCGCAGGGAGAACACAACAAAAGAAAAGGGAGAAGAAATCCTACATATAGAAGTGGGGTCAAAATCAAGGAATGTTTTCTGTAATTCCATTGTTCATTCATATAAAACCATAGAGAATTTTCATGATAATGTGTTAAGCAGGGTATATGCGAGGGATGGTGAAGGAAAGGAAGTAATGAACATCGCAAAAATTTCCCGACTTGAAGAATGGCAGAAACGTGAAATTTCTTTTGAAGCCACTGAAATTCCAGAAGGTTGTGAAGCACATGATAATCCATTGGTAGTAATATTAGCAATCTACATGAATATGGAGGAAAACGAAGATGATATGGAGGAAGAATCAATTGGTCTTAATAGGATTTTGATTGATACAGGAAGTTCTGTCAATATCCTCTTCTATTCTGCTTACAAAACTATGGGGGGAAAATATGCAGATTTAATACCTTCTACTTACAGAATTTATGGTTTTAATGGAACTGCCAACAAGCCAAAAGGAGAAGTAAGTATGCGAATTCCATTAAGTGGAATGCGAACTGAAATTCTGTTCTGCGTTGTTGATGTCGAATCACCATATAATGCTTTGATAGGAAGACCATGGCTTCATGGAATTCTAGGCATAGCTTCCACTCTACATCAGTGCATAAAGTTTCCTCATATGAAGGGTATTGGAATTATCAAGGGTAATTGGGCTGAGGGAAAGAAATGTTACGATACAGAAGTAGAAGTTTGCGAAGGAAAAACTGCTGAGAAGGAAAATTGGAGAAAAAGATCAAAGGCTGTGAAAAGAAGTGAAAATTTAATGGAAGAGGATTAAGGAAAAAGAGAATAAAGTTACGATGATAATCATACAAATTTTTTTACGATGATAGTAAGGGATTGCGATTTGCGGAGAAAAAAGAAGGAAAATAATAAAACAAGAAGGTAATCAGTATGTTTGCGCGTGGAAATAAGGTATGTTGTAAAACAGAATTTTTATTTCGTGATAAATTTTACGAATATTGTTTGCTCGCAGGAAATTGGGAAAAGTTATGAATTTCAGAATTTATATTCCGATTAAAATTTCATTAATTTGCGAATAAAAGACTGCAATCTGTGATCAGCCTCCAAAAAAGAAAGAGAGCCGCAGAAAATTTTATACAGGCAAACCTTTGTGGCGTACATCCTAGTTCGCGAAGCTATATTTCGTAAGAGGCAAAGTCCTAAAGTACGTCATTTAAGGGGGTACCTATAACGTGGCTAAGGGTAACCGGAACACCACCAAGGGCCCTTAGTACATGATAAAATTTTTGGGGTACAACCCAATAATGGGGTACCTATCCGGGTTAGACACCTTGGATTCTCACCTAATCTAGCGACATTACGCAATATAAAATGCGGTGTAAGAATATTTAGGTTGGGAGACTAAGGCATACTGTATTTCCCAAGAAGTGCAGAAAACGATCAAGGCGCCGAGGTACACGGTTGAGTCAAGAGTGCCGGGTGAGGTTGAACCACATCTGCCATTTTTGACAAGTCTTGGCAAATGATGCACTTGGCCCAAAGATACCCCATAGGGTGCAACCTCGTAACTATAAGCCCTATAGGCAAAAATGATAAGAGGTTGCGATCAAAAGCTGGTTGTTGGCAGAACCGGATGGGAAGAGCTAACCTTGTATGGTCGATGTACGCTTCCTTGAAGGGGCAATCAGGGGGAAGATAAAGGGCAGCACCCTCCATTAGGGAGCTGATACGTGCTATAAGACGCAAATGTCACGAGGCTTCTTATTTGCGAAAACATAAAGGCTTGTCATATTTGTGCAACAAATGAAGTTCTGCGAGCCTTCTAAAAAAAAAAAAGAGAAGAAAGAAAGAAAAGAATAAAGAACTCGCAGAACATAATAAAGAAGTTAAGATGAGATCAATGGGTCACTACATGAAAGTGTAGAGACGTCCTGCGATTTCATCTCAAGACGGCAATGTCATGGGGCTTTATGTTCACAAGAATATTTAGGCCTGTCATATTGTCGCAACAATTCCTGAAGAGGCTAAAATACTATTCAAAGAAGTTAAGATGAGATCAATGGGTTTTTGCATGAAAGTGTAAGAACGTCTTGTGATTTCATCGCAAGACGATAATGTCACGAGGTTGTATGTTCGCAAGAATGTTCAGACTTGTCATATTATCGCAAATACAAAAATTTATTACAAAATAGGTGGCAAAATAAGACCTTTACTTAGGAAGGCATGATAAGACCACAGAAATTAATGAAATTCATTGCATCAACATCATTGAAGAATTTATACAAGAATATACATTATGAAGATCTGAAAAGAAGACAACTTTGTCAATATCATTGAAGAAATTTTACAAGAATATATATCAAGAAATTTTGAAGAGATGATAGCTCTGTCAATATCATTGAAGAATTTTTACAAGAAATCCTATCAAAGAAGACAACATCATTGAAGAATTTTAATAAAGACTTAACAAAAGATGCGATTTTGATAGCAATCAAATACAGATAAGTTCATACTCGTAAAATGTTACGAGAATTAAATACTTCTTATACTTCTCCATATATTGAATATTTTTCTACAAATTCAATACTATTTATACTTCTTCAAGAGTATATCATATTTATTATACTTCTTCAACGGATATTTAATTCTGCAAAGGTTAAGTACTTATTATACTTCTTCATGCAATTCTTATACTTCTTCATATATTGGGCAATTCTTCATGAATTGGATACTGCTAATACTTCTTCAAAGATATTTTATACTTCTTATACTTCTTAAGGATATTTCATATTTCGTATACTTCATACTTCTTATACTTCAAGGGGAGATTTATTATTTACCTCGCAACATTCTTCAAAAGGCAAAAAACTCATATTTCTTATACTTCAAAGGGAGGACTTTTTATTCTTAATCACAATCAGACAAAACTTCGTAAGATAAATTGAGAAGGATATTCTAATACTTCCAGCAAGAGTTGATCATCTGAAGAGCAATAATAAGGGGAAAAGGAATACTAAGCTAAGTCTTTAAGATATATTATTTCTCTCCACATGATCAAGATTATGCAAATAAGGGAAACAAATATCAAAGAAAGATTAATTCAAATTAAGCTTTGAAAAAGAAATTGTTGGATTAATTCAAAGTGCAATCAAGAAGAAAGTGTTATATTGAAAAGAAACAGAACAGACATACAAAAAAGAGTGAAGTTATTTTTCAGGTGATTTATCCCCGTCAAAATGATCTTCTTCTTCAACTTCACTATCATTTTCAACTTCACTTTCAGAGATTTCCAGATATGGAGTATCTTCAGGAATTTCTTCAGAAAGGAGCGTATGGTACTTCTTAAGAGGAATTTCATTATCTTCGCAAATCTTGCGAGTCATTTTAGCTCGAAAACGCTTGACATATAAACTATGGTTATGCTGGGAAATTAGAAGCTGAGATCTCAAGTCAGAAATTTTCTTATTACGATTAGCAAGAAGAGTTTCCAGATCGTTATTCATCTTCGCATAATTTTCTGCAGCAAGGAGAGAAATTAAAGAATTGGTTAGCAAATTATGAAGGAAAAGTAACCAAAATAATTATCATCGCAAACAATTTACCTTCTAGTTGCTTCTTATCATTACGAAGAGAAGAGTTTTCAAGCTTTAATTGATTATTCTCCTCAAGAAGAGAAGAATTATCAATTGCGATGCTCGCAGATTGTGAATTATCTTCGTGACAAGATATTAATTTTGCGTTATCAATATTTAAATCTTCTACTTTCTGACGGAGACTTGAATTTTCAACCTCTAACTTCTTACAACGATTCAAAGTTTTCTTCTCAGCAATAGAATGACGTCTTTCCCAGTCAGAAGCATCTGCACAACTAACTCTTCCAACCTAAACAAGAAAAAAGGGGTTAGAAATCAACAAAATAAAGGAAATAAATAAGGAATAGAGAAGAAACTTACCATGCTACCTAAAGCATATAATGAAGCAGGAGAGATGAATCTTGAAATTCCTTTGAGGGAGTTATTATCAATTACAGTAGGAACTTTACAAGCCTTCGCAATAAGTTTGCGAGCATTCGCTGTAGGAGAATTTCCTAATCCACGAGAAGAATGGAGGAAAGCCTCAGAGATACTAACCATTGCTGAGGCAAAAGTTTCTTGGATACTATAATCTTCATTTCCACCTTCATCAACATCATTATCATCATCTCCTTTGTCAGAAAGGGTATCGGAATTAGAACTAAAGTCCTTCTCAGGAAATTTATCATCTTCATCACCAAGATCTTCCTCAATGTTCTCATTAGAAAAAATTACATTGGAATGAGATTTGGTTGAGAGTATCTTCTTTTTCCTCCTCTCGTAAACAATATCTTGAAGTTTTCTTTTTCCTTTGCGAAGAGCATCATCTTGACTACCAGAAGCTTGTGAGACCTTCGCAGAACGAAGAGTTTGTTGCCTCATGATAAAAGCCTTTTAGAAGAAGTAGAACTCTTATTTTCACTCGCAGCAATCTCAGGAAGAAGTGGAACCTGTAAATTCAAATAAGGATAAGAAACAGAGGAAACAATATATTGTTTAGAAAAATACAAGAGTGTTTCTTACCTCATTTGAAATTAAAAGGGTAACAAAAAGATAAGGAGATGGAAGTACATACATTTCTAAAAACCCAAGGTTGATAATAGCGGTTACGAAGGTTCGCAGGAAGCTCTACTATCCCAGTAATATAAGACCCTGATAACATTAAAGGGTACTTATACCAATCTTCATCATTAGAACGACGAGGTGTCTTATTATTTCCTGAAGCATAATCAATATCGTGCATGAGAAGATCATCTGCTACGATATTAGCTTTACGATGAAGACGAACACCCAAACAATTATCTTCTTTCCTCGCAGGAATTAGTGTGTAATTCTTGAAGAAACCCTCAACTGTATAATTCGCAGAAACAATTTCTATATTTTCAAATCCAGGTTTCCTAAGATCTACTGAATACAAAGATTTCCCAAAAGCGGCACGATTTGCGAATTCAACTAAGAGGCGAATACAATCACCGGTCAATTGGTAAATAGCACAAGAAAAATTGGGGTGGGAAATAATTTCGTAGAATAAAGGAAAGTTAACATCATAAAGAGGAAGAGGAAGACCTGCGAGGATTTGACCTCGTGAGATTAAAATTTTCTGATCATCCCAAACATAGTTGGTAAAGAGCTTCACACAGAGAGAAGACTTATTATCATAACCTTCAATCTCAGAGAGAATAAGGTCTCTATTAGCAAGTTCCGCATTAATTTGTTCAATAGTTTTATTCTTTGGTGCCATTGAATATAAGAGGGAAAATAGAAAGGAAAAAAGATAAAAGAGATTGCAGAGACAGAAGTGGTGAAGAAGATGAATAAGGGAATAAAAAGCAGAAATAAAGGATAATATTTATAAGAGAGTTTGATGAAGATAAAAATTCATTAATACGAGTAAGCGTGAACGGTTGAAAAGAACGGTTACGAAGAAACGTGTCAAAATGATAAGGGAAAAGTAAAAAGACGTGTTGCGAACTTGATGGGTGGTAATAACTACACTAAATTTACGAGAATAGGGATTCTCATGACATTTCTTCTTCGTAGAATTGACATGAGAAGAGGCAAGATGTAGGTACTGAATATCGCAAGATAATAGTTCACGAGTATTGTAATAAATAAAGGAGAAAAGAATTATAAAATGATACGATGATAGAAGTAGCGCGGAGAAGTATGAAGTTTTACGAGGATAGAATAATGTTGCGAGTATGAGTTGCGATACTTCGCAACTCATATACAACTGTATAAGTTTTACTATAAATAGGAGTTCAAATGTAAAATTCGGGAGGTTCTTTTAGTGAGTGTTAGATAATATCTTAGGAAAAAGAATAGAGAAAGTTGTAACTATTCTTGTTCCATTTAGATACTTCTTTGTAATCAATTGAGAGCATTAATAAGAAAATTGTTATTCATCGTCAAGAACTTCTTGAGTTTTTACTAATTCTACTGAGGGTGTAGTTGTAGGTTATTCTGCAACTACACCAGATATCACATCCCTCCAAGTAGAAAGTATCAGGTAGTACAATTGCTGGTTTTCCATTTTTGACTGACGGTTTTGGTAAAGAGTTTAGGTCGATTGTTGTAGTAGGAAGCTGCTTTTTCCCTTGTACTTGTTCAGCATAGGTTGGGTTTCTCAGTAGAGAAACTTCCACCATCCTGAATCACCTACTGATGATCCAAGTTTGCAGATCGATAGTTGTTCCGCCGAAAAATAATTTTTAGATCGAAAATTTTGAAAAAGTTGTTTGATCGCCCGAAATATCGCCCTTTTTAGGAGAGAGAAAATTTAGACATCAGTATTTGATTTCTTTCAATTATTGTGTAAGGTCTATTGATGAATAAAACTATTATTTATGAATAAAATTATTATTTTATAATTTTTCTTGTGATAGTTTTTCGATTACATAGTTTGTGCTTGAATGATTTATATTATTTCTATGTGTTTATGGGATGTTTGATTTCGGTTTTTCTTAACCTTAATATTCGATCTCATATGATGTGTGAACCCTTATGGTTTGTTTGGCTTTTTGATTTAGCGGGATTAAGTTCTAGCCCATGTTGGTAGGATTTATCAAAGGATCATAAGGTGTTCCGATTGAAACTCATATGTGAAAAAGTCATAATATGTTGAATCATTGTGTTTAACATAAAAGCATATGTGTTTCGCGGTTTTCAACTTTTGCTATTGGCACACATTAGTTAAAACTGTTTCAACCTTTCTCTGGTAACAATTGCTTTTGTTGTTGTTCTTTTGTTCTTGCGAGAGGATGACAATATAATGGGGGAAAGTTATAACTTGAACTTGCGCTTAATGATATATATTTCTGGGTATAAGAGGATGAGGAATTTGAGGTAACGAATTTTCTAGTCAATCGTTCTCCTGTTTAAGAAAAGCTTGAGTTTATTGCATATATTTTGCTTTTGATTAAAAAAATTCAGTACAATTGATGTTTATTCCATTATGTGTGTATTGATGTATGTGTGTGTGTGATTCAATTGTTTCCGGTTAAGAAAAACTGGTTTGATATCTTTCTTTATTGTTTGGTATCAATTGTTTTAAACTTAACGAAATTTCGGTGCAATTGCGGTGCTTTAATGTCTATGTTTGTTTCAATTGCTTCTGGTTAAGAGAAATAATTGTGCAAGTCAATTTATTTGGTTTGTATGTATTTTTTATGGCTTAAAAAAATACAGGATCATTTGTTTAGTCCAATTCGATTCGAGAAACTAAGTTAATTCTGATCTTAGTTAGACTTATCAAAGTAAAGGATTCGGTTATTTAAGTCTAATCGAATGCCTTGACAAGAAATATTAGTTAACTAACCTAGTATTTGTCTTGTCCAAAGTGTAAGGCCTAAGTTAATATCTGAATAATTAGATCCTGGTGAGAAAAATAAAGTTAATTCTGATCTTTATTTTGGTCTTATCGAAATAAGCGATTGTATTTGTGCAATCGGTTTAGCAAGGGAACTAAGTTTCTTAGTCAATTTGTTAAACTATTAGGGAAAATTGCTTCGGGAAATTGTTTCCTTGATAACGTATTAAAACCAAATTACTTGTAGTTTCGATTTTGATATTGGTTGTCTAAAATGGTATGTGAAACCTTCGTGCTTAACTCTTATAGGTTGTAAAATTCTTTTAAATTTGTAAGATCCTTTCGGTTTTTGGTATTTGCTCAGACCTTTGTCATTTTGTGACAAAAAAGGGGAGAAATATATGGAGTAAACAAGTGATTTGTAATCACTAAGGAAAGGACAATTGTGCTTAAATGTTATATCTAACGAAAGAGTAAAGCATTGACTAAGGGGAGAAACATATCATATGTTGATTGTAGTTATTTGTACTACAAATGGGAAATAACAAAGATGTGTGGATTGAATATCTACCTATCTTACCTTTAGGGGGAGTATTATCTTTGTTATTTAAATGTCAACAACGGCATTTATGGATTGAATATATGCAGGTTATTGTGTTGTTGAAACTTGGAATCAAGTGTATGTATAATGAATTTTTGTAATTTGTTTATCCATATGATTGAAAGAGTTTTGTCACTAAAATTGACAAAGCAGGAGATTGTTAGAGCATAGCTCGGTTAAACCTAACAAGCGTTGGCATGTCAAGTTTGGTTGTCATATTTTAGTGAATCAAAACTCAATTAAAGAGTCTCTTGATAATGTACTAGAGACAACTTCGTAAAGGTTAGGCTATAAAGATTAGGATAATGAGACATACGAGTATTACTCGAAGACTCGAAGAATGTGAAGAAGTAACAAGCTACATCGACGACATCATCCTTCCTCTTGAGGTTAGTAATATTGTGACTTGAACTGTTTTATTCCTGACGTATTTTTCAAGTCGTGATATATTGAAAACATAACTGCGAAGCTGTGAATGATTATACTCTAGTAGACATAGTGTTAAGGAATTAGAATACGAAGTATAACGCTTATTTTTGGAACATTGTATATAATTCATTGACATAATCGAATGAATGCTATTGTCATTATGTGTATGGGTATGGGTAAAGATTTCGTCCTAGGAAACAATGTTTACATTCGTTTAAAGGAAATACATTCATGAACTTATTTTATGAATCGAAAGGGAAACCGCTAGGCTTATTGGTATTGTTATTCATTGCAAATCTTTGGATTACCAATATGTTTGAGTTAATACAACAACAAAGTGTGTTTACTTGATACAAAGGTACAGACTTAACCAAACTCAATAGGATTCACGTATCAAGTAAATAGGAATTAACGTTTGTTCAATTTACTTTAATTATAATAAAACAATTATAATGAGGAAATATAAAGTAAATGACACAACAATATTTTGTTAACGAGGAAACCGTAAATGCAGAAAAACACATGGACCTAGTCTAGAATTGAATACTCTCAGGATTAAGTCGTTATAAAAAATAATACCAACTTCATATAGTTGAGACCAAGCAACTAAACATATAGTTTACCTAGTTCCTTATGTATCTCCATTCCTCCAACCTGTAAACAAGTCACGTACTTGGACCAATTCCTTTGGATCGTATTCCAAACAGTAAAGGAACAACAAATCTGTTTGGTATCAACTCTATTCAACCAAGTGATATGAGTTGCGTAAAGGTTCCTTTGTTTATCTTAACATAAACTCCTTTGTGTTAGAGCATTGCTCGGTCGAACTCGCATGCGTTGTTATCTCAAGCATGTTTGTTAATGTTAGTGATCAAAACTATAAAGTCTTAATTTCTAGTCTACTATAGCTAAGGTCTCGGACTAGGATAAAAAGTGTAGTTGAGCTTAAGAAGTTCATGGAAATCATCATTCAAGACGAAGGACTACTCAAGGAACCAGTGGATCTTCATCGACTAAAAGGTATGTGGAGACTTGAACTTATCCATCACTCAAAAGTCTATCTACTCTATCTCCTATCTTGAGACAAAAGTCGTATTACTATATAGACTAAGAATATACACATGTGATATTTCGAGCTGAGTATATCTCACTTATCTATTTATTGAAATGTGTGTTGGTAAAGCTTTCGCTTTAGCCAATTTCATCTTTGCTTAGTAACGAAAGTCATGTTATGTTTCAATCACTTTGGAAATTGCTCTGACGAAAACTAGTTTGTGAATAACAACTATATGACGTCCTCTAAGAATGTTTCAATAATTTAAATGAGAGTTTAGACAATATAACCACTGGGGGATATTAACATTGTTGTGGTAACACATATATGTATAAGTCCTTATTGAACCAAAGTTTGCGAACTTTGTTGATCAAGTGAAAACCGGAACTTGAGCAGTCAACCCAGTCCGCGAACGTGCATAGTTCTCGAACCCGAGAATTTTTGCTGGAGTTGTAGATCGGTTTCAGTCCGCGAACTCAGTCCGAAAACTGACGGAAGTTATCGAACCCGAGAATTTCTGCTGGAGTTTGTGAACTCCAACCGGTTAACTTGAGTCCGCGAACTTGAGTGGTTATGTCTAAAAACGATGTTCATGAACTTATCTAAATTATCTAAGGAATGTTATTGCAAACCGTGGCTTTATAGTTGATGAATTGATTCGAGCGAATCACATCGTTTTTGCTTCAACTGTGTCTTGTATAGTACATAAGATCTCATAGCAATTGAACAACTCTCTAACTAGTTCATTTGAGTCATTTGGACTAGTTATGGTGAAGAATAATATGGTTGGTATGAAAGTTATCATTTGGCTAACCATTTGATTGACTAATATTGAACCAACTATTGTACATGTTTGGGTACGGTTACACATACCCAAAATCGTCAAGTACATGTGTGTATGGCAAGCTCAGTTTTCGATCTAACAGTTGAGAGTTATTAGCTTGTATCTAATCAGGTTTTCATCTAATGGTGAATATTGAATGCTTTGTTACTAAGCTAACATTGATTGCAAACCCTAATTTGAAAGACTATATAAGGGAGAACTCTAGCAGCTAGGAAACCTAATCCCCACACATTTTGTGTGATACTAGTTTGCTAAGATAGAGTCGATTCTCCTTTAACCTTTGGTTTTCTTCTTCTAAAACCAGGTTAACGACTTAAAGACTTCGTTGGGATTGTGAAGCCAGACCGATACTACTTTTCTTGTAGTTGTGTGATCTGATCTTACTGTTTCTATCGTACAAGTACAATTGTAACAATTGGATTGAGATTTCTATCTCCGATAGGCAAGATATAAAAGTAATCACAAACATCTTCGTCTCATCGTTTGTGATTCCATAATATCATTTTCCGCTGCGTCCATTAAGACTATTGTGAGGTGATTGATAAAACTGAGTTGTTCTTCGGGAATATAAGTGATCGATGTCGTACGCGTCAAAAATAATTTACACTTTCTTACTACTCAAAATATAAATATAGCAAGGGCAAGAAAGGATCGATCCCACAGAGAGTACTAGGTTGTCTCGTTGTTTCAGTTTCCTATATAAAACATCGATTATTTTCTGATTTTTATATACTAAGATAAAATAAAAGCAAAACAATAAAAAGTAAAGCACACAAATCAAGGTAGTGAGAATATTGGTTAAGGATTCATCTTCATTCACAAATATGTTTTCTTCACAATAAGTAGAATTGATATTTAATCTCAACTTTTATCAAAAGCCCTAGAATATGTTGATCGCAAGAATATCCCGCTAATCTCCTTTTGTCATCAACAAACACATTAAAAGATGCGAGTATGAGTTCTATCTAAAAGAAAAACCAAACGTGTAAAAGCACTAATCAAGTTTAATTCCCTAGATGCATTAAGTTCTATGAAATCAGGCCAATCAAAGCAATTGAACGTGGAAAACGCACTAATTCAATTTAACAAAGGTTATAATTCACATATGGTCATAAGAATATATCACTACAAACTATAATCATATTTATGGTACTTGCAATCAGGAATCTATCACTTTTACGTATAACAAACCCTAATCTAGCAATAGAGATGAAAACAAACTCAACCAATTCGCGACTCGATCAAACAAGCATTCAAATCATATAACAATATTAATTGTGAATCATAATCGATAAAATATGGAGACAAAACTAATTTATCATATCAAAAACCATATTATGTGAAATCCAATTATTCCATAACCAATAATAAAACTCTAGCTCATGTTCATGGGGTTCATAACAAGAAAAAAGAGAAACTCTATCATGTTTCTAAACCCTAGAACAAAAGTATAAGAAGATATATGATTCTAAAGATAATAAGATCCATCCAAAAGTTGTAGGAGTTTTCCTTTTATAGCTCTCCTTGTTCCAAAAATTAGGTCTAGTCTTCAAAGGTCCAGTATTTAGAAGTCCACCAAGCCCACAATAGAGAGAAACCCGTGAAGAAATTCTGTCTCAAAAACGCTTCGCTGGAAAACTGGGTTATTGGCCGGAATCCGGTCACCGGTCGCCGAAAATTGTCGTCGCCGACCACCTGAAAACGCAGCTCCGTCGATGGAATATTCTGTCACAATTTTGTTAGTAGTTAACCGTTGACCTAACGGTCATCGTTAGTCAACCGAGTCAAGGGGTGAGTCACTGAGTCAGCTAGCTAACTCGGCTGACTAGTTCTGACCAAGCCAATTGCACAAGCCAGAATAGTTCGCGGCCAAGATGGCCATGCCTTCTTTCAATTCCATCCATGATGGCTATGCTTCACTAATTTTTCCAGCCATGTAACTTCTCTGCAACCAACACCTGAATCATAGCCCAGATGGCCCTGCTTTCCATTTTGCACAGCCCAGATGGTTGTATCCTGCAGTTCCATTCCTCCTAACTCTTGAAAATCACACAAACCACCTACCCTGCACCATCAATTCCACCAGAACAAGACTCAGTTCATAAACCTCCATTTCTGCTTTGCCTATCTCTCAACAGCACCACCAATTAACAAAGATAACTCCTCCTTTGTTGTTGCATCATTCTGCGGAAAATTCCACCAACAAAACTCTTCCAAGCTCCCAACATAGACACCACCAAGACCCATAGCAGCAACATACTCTCAGTTTAATTCCCAGAACAGTATCGACTCATCAACTCTATCCTGTTAATTCACAACAGCATCACTTCAGCTCTGTTGCCATCTACAATGCTGTAATCCAAGCTTTCCTGCGATTCTCCCAACCAACACAAAGACAAGGCCAACTGTCACCACCATTGAATTTCACACAGAATCAAACCACCAGTTCAACATTGCTTCTCTAGTTCAAATCACCACCAACTGCAACATGGATGTAACTCCCTTTCAGTTCATGCCACACTTCCATACCAACCCCATTTCCAATAACATTCATTGCACACCATCTGCATAAGCATCCCATGACTACCTCACTGAACTTATCTCGAACTCTCATAGCCTCAGTTTCAGTGCATACTCCACCTGCAAATCAACCATCATGCCTGCAAATGCCATTTCCCTATAACAAGCCCTTCTTAGCAAAGCAGAATCTTCTTCCCTGTCAAAGCACACCACCACTTCTATTTCCACCTGCTCAACTTCAGTTCCTGCAATCCTAAGACATACATCTAGTGACCCAGTTCATACCGATTCATCTGTTGCACTCATCTCCATTTCATTCATCTCAGACAAACATAACCAGAATCACTCTCTGTAATCCAGCACCACAGTGCCAAATCAATCCCCTTAGCTTCACCATTTCAACCCATTCTATCTCCATCTCTGCCCTGTAACTCAATTTCAGTCACAACCTATTCAACCAAACCACCTCCTTCCCTGTAATTTCACAAACCCTCAAATCTCAACCATGACAATTTCAACCAGATTCACTCAAACCCTTGCTCTTCTAGATTCAACAGCACAAACCCATCTTCTCAGTCAATCCCAAATACGAATTCAAGTCCATGAAATTCTTCATCAAAATCGAACCATACTGACCCATTCACTCATTATTCCAGAACCGAAATCAAAACCCCAAATTCCTTCATCATTTCAGATTCAGAAGCAGACCCCAACTCTGATTTCTTCAAATCAGTTCAACACATAACAATCTCGACTTTGCTTCATTCTTCATTTCCTTGAATCTTCATCTCGATCTGGTCTAAAACAATAACAGCAGCATCCTTAAATTCCTCCATCATTTCTCAATTTCTTTGTTCTTGATTTCGCCCCTCAGTAATGGCTGCGCCTCCATTTTTCTTCTTTATTTCTTCCAAAATCAAATGATTGAGAGGAAAATATCTCTCTCAATTTCTGGTTTAGGTTAAGGTAGGGTGTAGATTTAGATACCCCCCTTCTGACCACTTATTTCAACCCAGATGGGTGCCTTGAGTAGCTCTTATGTGCTTTTAGCACTTTTCTTTATCCACAAACCTGACTACCCCTTAACCACTGCTGATCAGTTTTTAACACTTCTCCAATTAGAGTTCCCATTTAACTTTGACTAAGCTCCGGATAGCGTCCTCCCCTAAAATGACAGATTTTCCCTTTTCCTCAAATTTGGATGATTCCTTCTTCTTTTCCTCCGTGCGACTCCAGAGTACCTAATAACTCAAAAGAGAACATAAGACACATAATTCGCACAAAAAATAGCAAAGAAAGCATAAATACTAGATATAAAATTAGGTGTTTATCATACCTATCAAATTCCCCCACACTTAGACTTTGCTAGTCCTCGAGCAAATCAAACAAAAACAAAACTAAAACAAATACATACAACTCCGTGATGTCGAGGCTACGGTCACTTTTAGCATAAATAACAAGCCTTTAAACCCCTAAGTGTCCCTAGTGGACGAGTTATAGTCTCGTGAAGGTTTACTAGAGATATACCTACAAAACCTATATTTCCAACTCCGTCTATTTGTGACAAATCAATGAATGAATCCAAAATGACTACAGGAGGAGATACCTTGTAAATTCAATTCATATATTAGTAAATAAACTCTAATTAGATAGTCGAACAAGCCACAATACTCGGAAACTAACAAACCACAATCACAATGAAAAGATTAAGAAGATGGATATAGATGTAGATGTTGGCGAATATTCACAAGTGATCGATGTTTCCCATATCTGTCTGAAGGTCACTGCCAAGATGAACCTATTCCTATTGGATTGAGCTACTTGGTTTGAATGCTACATCAACTCACTGGCATATACAAGGGAACCAGAAGTGACTTTATTCAACCATTATTAAACTTTCTTTTCTTTTTCTTTTTTCACTTTTTTTTTCTTTCACTTTTTTTTTTAAACAACATGATTGGATCAAACTGGATCCAAGCACATGATTCTTGTCAGCAGATTACACGATAGTTCCCTTGGATCCTGCATTCCACGCTTGTTTAGGCGACGGAGACAGGGAGAACACACACATATTGCTTTATCCAAGTGTCTTTTATTCCGTCTGGTCTAATTGGTCGGTCTTTTTTTCTTTTCTTTTTTCATTCTTTTTTCCATTTTTTTCTAGTAACTCAATCACTCTATTTCATCCTAGCAGTAATAACACGTCGATGTTTAGTGACCCACCAAAGCACTTAGAGAACAGTAGATAAATATGGAAAAATTAAAAAAAATAGAATGCGATATGGTGATATTCCGAGATATGGTAACAACTATCATGTTAACTGTAATTTCAGCTATGTTCGTCCCTTTTAGTTAATTGGTTCCTCAACTCCTGCATTCAAAATGGTTCCATCCACTAATGGTGTCATCCTAAAGGCACAAGTTTCTAGATTTCGGAGTTCAAAAAGCACAAATTTTTTCTTGGTTTTTCTATTTTTCTGATTTTTTTTTTCTTTCTAAAGGCATAAAACAAACTAAAACTTATACAAACATATAAATGCTCCCCCACACTTAAACTTCACATTGTCCTCAATGTGTAAAACCGAAAGTTCTGAATTCTGACGTAACAGCAAATAAAACGCAAAAACTGTGCAAATTGGTAAGGAATTTGTAAAAAATCCATTTCACAAAATTTGCTCACCTACGTGTTTTCTACATAGTGTAACAATTTCATAGTGTTCTGATAAACGGTCTGACAGTTATGGTCTCTGGACTGAACTACGTGCAGTCTGAAATTTTCTGACGAAAAGGTATTCATCATAATGATCTTCTAAGATAGATTATGAACTTAATGAAATTAAACATGGGGATTCAAATATGATATGAAAACAATAAAAAAAATAATATACAAAAAAGCAAAAGGATAAAGATAAGAGATACAAAACCGGTGGGTTGCCTCCCACTAAGCGCTTGTTTTAAAGTCGACGGCCCGACTTAGCTTCTTGAAAGATTCATTCCCCGTATATTAGCAATCTGAAAATTTGGGGATCCATCCATAGTACCTGTTTTGCAAACACTAGCTTCACACAAATATTAGTAATATAAAATAGAAACGAAGCTATTAACCGATAAAAGCTTCCCTCACACTTATTCTTGTCCACACTTGGAAGTGCATAAAGAATATAGGAGTCGGGTACTTCCACGGTTTCTTGTTCACAAACCTGCATAGTATGAGAATCAAGTTTCTCTAATGGAGGAAATCGAGAAACAAAGTCAGTCAACAATGTTTTCGAAGCACATACATTCAAACCAATAAGAGGTAAAGGAGAAGAAACAATATACAAAGGGTTAGACAAACCTATCACAATTTCTTTTAGCACGACATCCTCTTCATCCTTGAAAAACTCAAGTGAACTATTCACCTCTTGTATATCATGGTCCTCTATCAAACTTTGCAACCATTCTTCATCTGTTTCTGCCTTAACCGGAGTCTCGGCATCAACATCTTCATTACAATCATTCACAAGTTCAATTGGGTCTTCCACAATATTGGTTATATCGGTCACATTCTCAACATACTCCTCTTCATTAGACTCAAACCATGTTGCAAAATTCTGAAAAACATTAGTTTCATCATCCTCATGTACCTTTTGAATAGGTGCTCGATCATTATAAATATCAAGAGTTGAGTCAACTACACTAACGTCATCAAATATCTCTAAAGGTTGGTCCTTTTCAACACAATCATCATCGTCTTCATCTTCAGACTCACCATAATCAGAATCGTCGTCGGTTTCCCAACCTTTTTCACGACGTCGTTTCAGTTCCATATGAATGGTCCTACTAATTTCATCGACAAGCTCTTCCGAGTATCCATCGTCTTCCAACTTGTATAATTTCTGCGTAAGTTTCCTGACGTTCACACGCTTACCACCATTAGCTACAATATGTTCTCTTTCCCATGACTCTTCCCTTTGAATGGGTGAATGATCATAACTACGATCCGGAGTCGGGTAAGAAGGCATATTCCATAAATTGGTTTGTGCGACGTTCTCTCTATTACGGTCAAGTTGGTCTAGCCTTTGTTGCATATCTTGCAATCCATGCATAATCTGCATACAACTCGAATAAAGCCAATTAGAAGTATAATTATCCCACCTAGGTGCTTGACTTACATACCCACTACAAGGTTGTTGTTGGTATGTATGAAAATCACCATAAGGTTCTCTAGGATATGCATCATAGCCAATAAATTGGTTTTGATTGCATTCCATAGATTGTGGGTAATTGTCATAGTGTTGAGGAGGGTGAAAGCCGTATCCATTATTCCAATATGCTCCTTCCATAGAATTGGTACCTGAAATAAGATTCTCAAACTATGTCAAAACCAGAAAATAAGAAAAACTAAAAACAAAACAAAACAAAAACAAAAATAAGAAACCAAAAACAAGTGACAACCGTTGCCTCCCCGGCAACGGCGCCAAAATTTGATCGTTGTCGTATGCGTCAAAAATAATTTACACTTTCTTACTACTCAAAATATAAATATAGCAAGGGCAAGAAAGGATCGATCCCACAAAGAGGACTAGGTTGTCTCATTGTTTCGGTTTCCTATATAAAACACCGGGTATTTTTCTGATTTTTATATACTAAGATAAAATAAAAGCAAAACAATAAAAATTAAAGCACACAAATCAAGGTAGTGAGAATATTCGTTAAGGATTCATCTTCATTCACAAATATGTTTTCTTCACAATAAGTAGAATTGATATTTAATCTCAACTTTTATCAAAAGCCCTAGAATATCTTGATCGCAAGAATATCCCGCTAATCTCCTTTTGTCACCAACAAACACATTAAAAGATGCGAGTATGAGTTATATCTAAAAGAACAACCAAACGTGTAAAAGCACTAATCAAGTTTAATTCCCTAGATGCATTAAGTTCTATGAAATCAGGCCAATCAAAGAAATTGAACGTGGAAAACGCACTAATTCAATTTAACAAAGGTTATAATTCACATATGATCATAAGAATATATCACTACAAACTATAATCATATTTATGCTACTTGCAATCAGGAATCTATCACTTTTACGTATAACAAACCCTAATCTAGCAATAGAGATGAAAACAAACTCAACCGATTCGCGACTCGATCAAACAAGCATTCAAATCATATAACAATATTAATTGTGAATCATAATCGATAAAATATGGAGACAAAACTAATTTATCATATCAAAAACCATATTATGTGAAATCCAATTATTCCATAACCAATAATAAAACTCTATCTCATGTTCATGGAGTTCATAACAAGAAAAAAGAGAAACCCTATCATGTTTCTAAACCCTAGAACAAAAGTAGAAGAAGATATATGATTCTAAAGATAATAAGATCCATCCAAAAGTTGTAGGAGTTTTCCTTTTATAGATCTCCTTGTTCCAAAAATTAGGTCTAGTCTTCAAAGGTCCAGTATTTAGAAGTCCACCAAGCCCACAATAGCGAGAAACCCGTGAAGAAATTCTGTCTCAAAAATGCTTCGACGGAAAACTAGGTTTTTGGCCGGAATCCGGCCACCGATCGCCGGAAATAGTCGCCGCCGACCACCTGAAAACGCGCCTCCGTCGAAAGAATATTCTGTCACGATTTTGTTAGTAGTTAACCGTTGACCTAACGGTCATCGTTAGTCAACCGAGTCAAGGGGTGAGTCACTGAGTCAGAACCGAGTCAGCTAGCTAACTCGGCTGACTAGTTCTGACCAAGCCAATTGCACAAGACAGAATAGTTCGCGGCCAAGATGTCCATGCCTTCCTTCAATTCCAGCCATGATGTCTATGCTTCACTAATTTGTCCAGCCATGTAACTTCTCTGCAACCAACACCTGAATCATAGCCCAGATGGCCCTGCTTACCATTGTGCACGGCCCAGATGGCTGTATCCTGCAGTTCCATTCCTCCTAACTCTTACAGATCACACAAACCACCTACCCTGCACCATCAATTCCACCAGAACAAGACTCAGTTCATAAACCTCAATTTCTGCTTTGCCTATCTCTCAACAGCACCACCAACTAACAGCATAAATCCTCCTTTGTTGTTGCATCATTCTGCGACAAATTCCACCAACAAAACTCTTCCAAGCTCCCAGCATAGACACCACCAAGACCCATAGCAACAACATACTCTCAGTTTAATTCCCAGAATAATATCGACTCATCAACTTTATCTTGTTAATTCACAACAGCATCACTTCAGCGCTGTTGCCATCTACAATGTTGTAATCCAAGCTTTCCTGCGATTCTCCCAACCAACACCACCATTGAATTTCATACAGAATCAAACCACCAGTTCAACATTGCTTCTCTAGTTCAAATCACCACCAACTGCAACATGGTTGTAACTCCCTTTCAGTTCATGCCACACTTCCATACCAACACCAGTTCCAATAACATTCATTGCACACCATCTGCATAAGCATCCCATGACTACCTCACTGAACTTATCTCCAACTCTCATAGCCTCAGTTTCAGTGCATACTCCACCTGCAAATCAACCATCATGCCTGCAAATGCCATTTCCCTATAACAAGCCCTTCTTATCAAAGCATCATCTTCTTCCCTGTGAAAGCACACCACCACTTCCATTTCCACCTGCTCAACTTCAGTTCCTGCAATCCTAAGACATACATCTAGTGACCCAGTTCATACTGATTCATCTGTTGCACTCATCTTCATTTCATTCATCTCAGACAAACATAACCAGAATCACTCTCTGTAATCCAGCACCACAGTGCCAAATCAATCCCCTTAGCTTCACCATTTCAACCCATTCTATCTCCAGCTCTGCCCTGTAACTCAATTTCAGTCACAACCTATTCAACCAAACTACCTCCTTCCCTGTAATTTCACAAACCCTCAAATCTCTACCATGACAATTTCAACCAGATTCACTCAAACCCTTGCTCTTCTAGATTCAACAGCACAAACCCATCTTCTCATTCAATCCCAAATACGACTTCAAGTCCATGAAATTCTTCATCAAAATCGAACCATACTGACCCATTCACTCATTATTCCAGAACCGAAATCAAAACCCCCAATTCCTTCATCATTTCAGATTCAGAAGCAGACCCCAACTCTGATTTCTTCAAATCAGTTCAACACATAACAAACTCGACTTTGCTTCATTCTTCATTTCCTTGAATCTTCATCTCGATCTAGTCTAAAACAATAACAACAACATCCTTAAATTCCTCCATCATTCTTTGTTCTTGATTTCGCCCCTCAGTAATGGTTGCGCCTCCATTTTTATTCTTTATTTCTTCCAAAAACAAATGATTGAGAGGAAAATATCTCTCTCAATTTCTGGTTAAGGTAGGGGATAGATTTAGATACCCCCTTCTGACCACTTATTTCAACCCAGATGGGTGCCTTCAGTAGCTCTTTGGTGCTTTTAGCACTTTTCTTTATCCACAAACCTGACTACCCCATAACCACTGCTGATCAGTTTTTAACACTTCTCCAATTAGAGTTCCCCTTTAACTTTGACTAAGCTCCGGATTGCGTCCTCCACTAAAATGACAGATTTTCCCTTTTGCTCAAATTTGGATGATTCCTTCTTCTTTTCCTCCGTGCGACTCCAGAGTACCTAATAACTCAAAAGCGAACATAAGACACATAATTCGCATGAAAATAGCAAAAAAAGCATAAATACTATATATAAAATTAGGTGTTTATCATACCTATCAATAAGTCTGGTTTTATTGATTGGTTCTTGTTCACCTTGATTTATCCAAAGACAGAACAAAACTCATAGGTTTATTTGTGGGAGACGGATTTATCTATCTTGTAGACTTTTCTATGTGAGACAGATTTGTTTGCTAAAGTCTTCGACTTTGGGTCATAGCAACTCTTGGTTGTGGGTGAGATCAGCTAAGGGAATCAAGTGTGCATTATCCCGTTGGGATCAGAGGCGTAGGAGAATAATTGTACCTTGGATCAGTGTGAGATTGATTGGGGTTCAACTACAGTCCAAACCGAAGTTAATTTGGAGTAGGCTAGTGTATATAGCGGATTAATACAGTGTATGTTTAATCTGGACTAGGTCCCGGGGTTTTTCTGCATTTGCGGTTTCCTCGTTAACAAAATTCTAGTGTCTGTGTTATTTCTTTTCCGCATTATATTTTGTTATATAATTGAAATAATACAGGTTGTGCGTTGTTCAATCAATTAGAATATCCGACCTTATTGGTTGTTGATTTAAATTGATTGACACTTGGATAGTGGTCTTTGGTACCATCCAAGTTATCTCTCTTTGATTAGACTCGTGAATCACATTTGCTTGAGTAAATCAAAATGAGATATTGAGATAATAAATCCTTGAGTATTTTCTATTGATTGAGTCTAGTTGATTCTCTAGAAAAACAACTCGGAGTTGTCCATACAAATTGCTGATCAAAATATTGGGTGAGGTTGTTAGACCCCCGCTTTTTCAGTTGGTATCAGAGCAGGCAAACACGTTCAAGACCTTACAAGTCTGTGTTTGTAGTGATCTGACTTTATGGATGACAAAGTCTCTTATAACGCTTCACCAGGATTAAAAAATAATGATAGAAATTGCAGAAATTATGATCTTATTGCAGAAATTGCAATCCTAAAGGATTTGAAACCTAATTTAAGTTCCTTAATGGATATGGGTAACTATAATAGTTCCTCTCTAAGGAACCGTCATATATCAGATGATAAACAACGTATAAAGGTTGTGAAAACTGATGTGACTCAGAACTGTTCTACCAAGCTTAAAGGTGTTAGTCTATATTTGTTTTGTGATTCCTCTAATCACTTTCAACTTAAGTGTGTGTCTTTTCAAAAGAGTTTAAAAGTTGTAAGTGATATTTATAAGAAAACTAAACAACTTCTTGCGTCTCTAAAAAGACATACAAAACTATTAGAAAACACCAAAAAGGACAGCACTAATAGTATGGGAGCATTTGCTTTAAAATCAACGTCACCTTTTCAATGGTTCCTTGACAGTGGATGAAGCAGACATATGACAGGTGATCTTACTTGGTTTGTTTCCGCAGAAGACTATGAAGGAGGACCAGTAACATTTGGATATGGAAGATGTTGTTACATAAGTAAGAAGGGAACGATCAAATTATCAAATTACCTAGCGTACCCGAAATTCATGACGTAGTCTACGTAAAAGGTATGACTGCAAATCTTCTTTCTATTAGTCAAATTTTTGACAAGGGCCATCGAGTTGTCTTCAATGCAGATAGATGTGACATTGTAGACAAAACTGGGAAAGTAATTTTTCAAGGAAATCATGGTAAAAACAACTGTTATCTTCTCGATACTCAGTTTAGCAATTGTTGCAATTTGACTAGGTGGAATCTACACATCTTTGGCATGAACATTTTGGTCACATCAATTATCGCCTTCTAACTAAGATCATTAACAAAGAACTTGTTAGAGGTGTTCCAAAAATAAATGCAAAGATTGAAGGTGTATGTGGTGCCTGTCAAAAGGGTAAACAAAAAAAAAAGTTCACCATAAATCATCTCAAGATATTCTCACCAAAACTCCACTTGATTTAATTCATATGGATCTCTTCGGACCAATTCAACAGCCCACTGTTGCTGGCAAGAAGTATGCTTTGGTTATGGTAGATGATTGCACTAGGTTCAATTGGGTTGCATTTCTATCTCATAAGAATGAAACCCTTGGAGAATTCAAGATTATTGTGAGTAGAATCCAGAACGAACAAGGCCGTAAACTAAATAAAATTAGGAGCGATCGTGGAACTGAATTCAAGGACACTAAAGTGTTTGAATTTTGTGACAAACTGGGGATAACTCAACAATATTCTCCACCTATTACTCTTCAAGCTAATGGAGTTGCCGAAAGAAAGAACAGGAATATTCAAGAGATGGCCATGGTAATGCTCCATAACAAAAATCTACCTTTAAGATTTTGGGGAGAAGCTGTTTTTACAGCATGTTACTTGATTAACCGTGTTTACTTACGGTCTAAAACTCTCAACACTCCTTATGAGTTATGGTATGGTAGAAAACCCAACTTACACTATCTTAGAGTGTTTGGAAGTAAGTGCTACATACTAAAAGATCGAGATCAAAGAGGGAAATTTGATACCAAAAGTGATGAAGGTATTTTCCTGGGCTATGCTTCTGACAGTCGTGGGTTCCGAGTATTTAATCTCAGAACACAAGTCATGATGGAATCTGATAATGTTATTATTGATGATATTAGTGATTTCCATCATGATAATTCTCCTACTGAGTTGCCTCCAACTGAGACAATTGAGAAAGTCAAGGAAAAATCGGAATCAATTGAAGTCATTCCAACTGTTACTGATCCTGATATTTCTAGTGACGAGGAGAAGGACACTGAGCAGGCCACCCTTGACGAACCAAAATGTGTTCCCCCTCCACGACACCTCTGGGTTCAAAGGAATCATGATCCTAATAGTATTATTGGAGGAAGATATTTTACAGCTAGAACAAGAGGACAACTTCAAAATATTTGCAATTTTGGTTGTTATCTATCTCTTGTAGAACCAAGAAATATTGATGAAGCTCTTAATGATCCTGCTTGGGTAAATGCTATGCATGAAGAGTTAAATAAATTTCAAAGGAAAGACGTATGGGAACTCGTACCTTGTCCCTCCAATGTTAATATTGTTGGTACCAAATGGATATTTAAGAACAAGTCTGATGAATTTGGAATAATTTTTAGAAACAAAGCCAGGCTTGTCACTCAAGGATACTCACAAATTGAAGATATCTAGTTTGATGAAACCTTTGCACATGTGGCATGCCTTGAGTCCATTAGGCTCTTATTAGCTCATTCTTGTTTTTTCAAAGTTAAACTTTTCCAGATGGATGTAAAATCTGCGTTCCTGAACGAGATTTTAAAAGAAGAAGTCTATGTTGCTCAACCAAAAGGGTTTGAAAATCGTGACTTTCCAGATCATGTTCTCAAACTCAGAAAGGCTTTATATGGGTTAAAACAAGCACCTAGAGCCTGGTTTGAAAAACTTACCACTTCTCTTATTTGGAAAGGTTTCTCAAGAGGTGGAGCTGATAAGACCTTATTTACCAAATGGAGTGGGAAAAACGTTGTCATTGCTCAAGAATATGTAGATGATATTATCTATGGATCAACATCTGAGAAGCTAGTAAAGGACTTTCAAGTTTCACTAGCTAGAGAATTTGAAATGAGCAATGTTGGTGAATTGAAATTATTTTTAGGATTACAAATTCAACAACATAAGGATGTAATTTACTTATCCCAGGAAAAGTATGTAAGAGATCTTGTAACACGATTCGTCTTGAATAAGTCTTCTCCAAAATTGACACCTGTGCCTACTACTGGTAAATTACAAAGAGATGAGAAAGGAGTAAAAGTAGATCAAAAGATGTATCGATCTATTATTGGAAGCCTTTTATATCTAACAGCTACTAGACCTGATATTTATTTTAGTGTTAGTTGTTGTGCTAGGTTTCAGGATGATCCAAAGGAATCTCATCTTGCAGCTGCAAAAAGGATCATATGTTATGTCAATCACACTGTCGGGTATGGTCTATCCTACACTTTTGATACTAACACTGACCTTTCCGCCTATTCTGATGCTGATTGGGCAGGATGTGTAGAAGACATAAAAAGTACATCAGGGGGTTTCTACTATGTAGGACTGAATCTTGTTGCTTGGCACAGTATGAAATAAAATTCACAATCCCTGTATACATGCGAAGTAGAGTATGTTGCTTCTGGGTCATGTTGTACACAATTCTTATGGATGAAACAAATGTTGGTAGACTATGGAGTTGATACTGGAATAATGAAGATATTTTATGATAACTCTAGTGCGATTCGAATCACTGAGAATCATGTTAAGCACTCAAGAAAAAAGAACATTGACATAAGGTACCATTTTATTCGAGATCTTTATGAGAGTGGTATCATAAACATGGAATTTGTGCCTTCCGAACAATAGTTGGCTGGCATTCTCACCAAACCATTAGACACTGCCACTTTTCATCACTTAAGGAAGTCTATGGTGTTGTTTTGGTTCATTAGCTACTTTAGTAACTCTTGCCCCTGTGCTTATCTCGATCTTTTGGGCAACTGAGTTGGAACTCCAGGAGGTGTATACCTTGTTTGTAGTTGATTCATCTATTCTTTTCTGTTAGTGTGAATAAATCCTTCTTTTCTTTTTGAAATTAAGCTCGCTCTTGTTGTTCCTTAGGGAATGACATATTATGGGGGAGAGTTCTTTTGAACTTGTGCTTAATTGCCAAATCTTTGTGGGGAGTGTAGCTGTGGAAGATTAGTGGGGTTATCTTGCGTCTTTATAAACTCCTTGATGAATGTATTTAGCTTCGGCTTTATGATTGCATCTAAAAAGATAATACACATTTACATTTGGTCATGAAATGTCTCTTACGAAAATTTCATTAGGATCCCATTCTTGTACCTTTGCCAATTTTATTGACAAAAAGGGGGAGAATTAATATGTAGTTCACACTACAAATACATATGGTTTTCGAATCATTATGTAAGGGGGAGTGGTTTCCATGTAAGATGGAGTATTGACTAAGGGGGAGTGAAGTATCACCATAGTATTGTTGTTGAAGTTGGACTTTGACGATGTGTAATAATACTATGACACTGTATAACAATGATTGAGAACCGATGCTTTTCTCATTGTTATAGCTACGGATTTTCAACAACGATGATGCTAAACTTACAACCTTTGGGATCATTAGACTACTTGGAAGTGACGAAAATTTCGAGTAGTGTTGAAGATTAGACATGTGGAATAGGAGCTACAAAGTTTATTTATATATTGTTTTTGTATTCCATATGTATTAATAATTTTTCCACTAAAATTGACAAAGGGGGAGATTGTTAGAGCATTTCTCGGTCGAACTCGCATGCGTTGGTATCTCAAGCATGTTTGTCAATGTTAGTAATCAAAAATATAAAGTCTTGATTTCTAGTCTACTATAGCTAAGGTCTCGGACTAGGATATAAAGTGTAGTTGAGCTCAAGAACTCCATGGCAATCATCATACAAGGCGAAGGACTACTCAAGGAACCAATGGATCTTCATCGACTAAAAGGTATGTGGAGACTTGAACTTATCTATCACTCAAAAGTCTATCTACTCTATCTCCTATCTTGAGACAAAAGTCGTATTACTATATAGACTAAGAATACACACATGTGACATTTTGAGCTGAGTATATCTCGCTTATCTATTTCTCAAAATGTGTGTTAGTAAAGCTTTCGCTTTATCCAAGTTCATCTTTGCCTAGTGACGAAAGTCATGTTATGTTTCAATCACTTTGGAAATTTCTCTGACGAAAACTATTTTGTGAATAACAAATATATGACGTCCTCTGAGAATGTTTCAATGATTGAAATGAGAGTTTAGATAATATAACCACTGGGGGATATAAACATTGTTATGGTAACACATATATGTATAAGTCCTTAGCACTTGAACCGAAGTTTGCGAACTTTGTTGATCAAGTGAAAACCGGAACTTGAGCAGTCAACCTAGTCCGCGAACTCGGTCCTCGAACGTGCGTAGTTCTCGAACCCGAGAATTTTTGTTGGAGTTGTAGCTCGGTTTTAGTCTGCCAACTCAGTCCACGAACTGGCGGAAGTTATCGAACCCGAGAATTTCTACTGGAGTTTGTGAACTCCAACCGGTTAACTTGAGTCCGCGAACTTGAGTGGTTATGTCTAAAAACGATATTCGTGAACCTATCTAAATTATCTAAGAAATGCTAATTCAAACCGTGGATTTATAGTTCATGAATTGATTCGAGTGAATCACATCGTTTTTTCTTCAATTATGTCTTGTGTAGTACATAAGATCTCATAGCAATTGAACAACTCTCTAACTAGTTCATTTGAGTCATTTGGACTAGTTATGGTGAAGAAGAATATGGTTGATATGAAAGTTATCATTTGGCTAACCATTTGGTTGACTAATATTGAACCAACTATTGTACACGTTTGGGTACGGTTACACAAACCCAAAATTCTCAAGTACATGTGTGTATGGCAAGCTAACTTTTCGATCTAACGGTTTAGAGTTATTATCTTGTATCTAATTAGGTATTCATCTAACGGTGAATATTGAATGCTTTGTTATTAAGCTAACATTGATTGCAAACCCTAATTTGAAAGACTATATAAGGGAGAACTCTAGCAACTGGGAAACCTAATCCCCACACATTCTGTGATACTAGTTTGCTAAGCAAGAGTCGATTCTCCTTTAACCTTTTATTTTCTTCTTCTAAAATCAGGTTAACAACTTAAAGACTTCATTGGGATTGTGAAGCCAGACCGATACTACTTTTCTCTTAGTCGTGTGATCTGATCTTGTTGTTTGTATCGTACGAGTACAATTGTAATACTTATCTTGAGATTTCTATCTCCGATAGGCAAGATATAAAAGTAATCACAAATATCTTCGTCTCATCGTTTGTGATTCCACAATATCTTTTTTCGCTTCGTCGATTAAGACTATTGTGAGGTGATAAAACTAAGCTATTCTTTGGGAATATAAGTCTGGTTTTATTGATTGGTTCCTGTTCACCTTGATTTATCAAAAGACGGAACAAAACTCATAGGTTTATTCGTGGGAAACGGATTTATTTATCTGGTAGACTTTTTTGTGTGAGACAGATTTGTTTGCTAAAGTCTTCGACTTTGGGTCGTAGCAACTCTTGGTTGTGAGTGAGATCAGCTAAGGGAATCAAGTGCGCGGTATCCTGCTGGGATCAGAGGCGTAGGAGCATAATTGTACCTTGTATCAGTATGAGATTGATTGGGGTTCAACTACAGTTCAGACCGAAGTTAATTTGGAGTAGGCTACTGTCTGTAGCGGGTTAATACAGTGTACGTTTAATCAGGACTAGGTCCCGGGGTTTTCCTACATTTGAGGTTTCCTCGTTATCAAAATTCTGGCATCTGTGTTATTTTTTTCCGCATTATATTTTGTTATATAATTAGAATAATACAGGTTGTGCATTGTTCAATCAATTAGAATATCCGACCTTATTGGTTGTTGATTTAAATTGATTGATACTTGAATATTGGTCTTTGGTACCATCCAAGTTATCTCTCTTTGACTAGACTCACGAATCACATTTACTTGAGTAAATCAAATTTAAAGATTAAGATAATAACTCTTTGAGTATTTTCTATTGATTGAGTCTAGTTGATTCTCTAGAAAAACAACTCGGAGTTGTCCATACAGATAGCTAATTGAAATATTCGGTGAGGTTGTTAGACCCCCGCTTTTTCACTTTGCTAGGTTCCAAAATCTATCTTATGTTCAATCACCCAAAGGTAATCGTTAATATTAAGCCAACCACACTCTTCAACCAAGTGATATGTGTTGATGCCGATCTTCCTCAATTAATCAATCCAATCTACCACAAGGATAAACCGATTATTAATTGATCCTCTTTTTCCCAAACAAGTATTGTGCACACCAAAGATTAAACACATCAATTGTACCAAAACACATCAATTGTACACACATCCATACATACATACATAATGGAATAAACACATCAATTGTACCAACTATTTCGTTTAAGCAAAAGCAATATATATATCAAATAAAAATAGGCTTTTCTTAAAACAGGAAAACAATTAACTAACAATATTGTTACCTCAATTTCGCATCCAACTTCTCCAAATATGATAGCATCGCTTTCTTCTTCCAGGAGAATTGATATCGAAATACCATTATGTTGTCATTCTCATGCCAAAAACAAAAGAATAACAACAACCGACCTTTACCAGAGAAAGGTTGAAAATCGGTTTTAACAATTGCAAGCAAAAGTTGAAAACCGTCGAAACACATATGCTTTTATGCTAAACCAAAACCGATTCAACATATTGTGACTTTTTTACATATTGTTTCTACAGGAACCCCTCATGATCCTTTGATAAAGCCTACCAACATGGGCTAGAACTTAATCCTGCTAAATCAAAAAGTCACCCAAACCATAAGGGTTTACAACATATTAATGAGATCAAATATCAAGGTACAAAACCGAAATCAAACATACATAGCAAATAAAATAAAGCATTGAAGTACCGCTATGTAAATCAAAAACTATCACAAGAAAAATTATAAATCAAATAACTTTATTCATAATAGTTTTATTCAATATACTTATACAATCAATGAAAGAGATGACAAATTGATGTCTATTATTCTAGATTAAGATTTACACCATATAACTTAATCACTCGAGCTGTTTTTGTTGTTTACTGAGAATTCTTCAGTATTTTGATTCTTGAGTCTCCTCTATTCTTTCAGATAATTGAGTCTTTGTTTTAGCAGATTCTATTCCATAATTGACTTTAAGAGATTTGACTCAAGTAGTTTTTCATTCGCTACAGCAGATTCCAACAGCTCCCGAGCGACTTCAAAGTCTCTCATTAACATAAACATAAGCTCGAAAGAAATATGATTCTTTTTATGTTCATCAGAGAAGTAGCACTTAAACTCAACCGAAAATATTTCAAGTTTTCGAAGCTGAGATACAATATCAATAGTATTTCCACCCATCTTTGACCGTGAACAGGACACAGAGAAATCAGTTCAAAAGATGGCTTATAAAAGGATTCAAACTTGGTTTCCAAGAATGAGATACCTAAATACGGTATATTTATTTGTGAAAATACACATAATTTCGGAAACAACATTAGAATTTCAAAAATTGTCTTAAGAGTTCTGACCGAAGTAATTTTTGCATATTACTCATAGATAATCTAAGAAAATAAATATACTTCAGAATAGGATTAGACTATCTTTATTTTCTTTTGCTCTTTTTAAGAACTTTCTCTCTTTTTATTTGAAAATAGCACTTCCTGGGGAAATTCCGAATTCCAACATCAATTGTTGGTGTGAGCTAGTGAAAGCTCTTGGTTCATGGAATCATGATGTTTCTTAATAACTTTCTTTTTCAAATTCTCCAAAAATAAACTTCTTTCACAGAGTCACAACTGAGATGATCTGGTTTACCAGTGATCAGTTCTATAAGTCAGAATATTAGCGTGACTTGAAGTTTTGTGATCTTTGAAATAATCAGAACTCTTGTGTAGATCAACAACAGAACAGCGGGATTTGAAATCCTTTGTTTTTGTATACATGAGTTGATCTTTTTCTCTGTTAGAGGGATATCATTGTCAAACAATATTGATATGATACAAGTCAAAGAATTATCCCTTAAAGCACATTCATCTTGATTCTTATAGATGGCTAGGCTATTAGAGTCAAGAGCTTGTATACTAGTTAAGATATTCTGGGGATTAGAATCACATATCTAACTAATATATCTCTTTTGTCTTGAACATATTCAAGTCCTTTAGATTCAGTATCTTTATGAATCAAGAATTCTCTGATGACCTTTTCAGCAGATGGATAAAATACATTATCCTTTAGATTATACTTTTTAGCAAGCTTTCTGAAAAATTTAATCTCATCACTGTCATCTGAATATGACTTGTTTGTCAGAACAATTTGTTTTCTTATTAACTCATCATGTTAATATTTTCTGAGTTGTGTTCAACTAGTGAACTAACAGTACAAGGCTGTTTATCAGAGTTTGAAAATAAATATCCATTATGAAGTATATCATCTTCTTGCTCTATTTTAACTGAATCATGTAAGAGATTCATTTCTTATAGGATGGATCACACCAAACACAGATTGTTAGATCTTTTCATGTTTTCATGCTCTGATACCAATTGAAAAGGCGAGGGTACCCCAAATATACCTCAAGCTATAAATTTTACTTCCTATCAGTCTTTTCCACGAAAGTGATTGTCTATGGACTGAGTCAAGACAATACAACAAATCGGTTCACATTTTGTGTGATTGTATATGGATACGAGATCGAGACAATACAACAACAAAGTGTGTTTACTTGATACAAAGGTTCAGACTTAACCAAACTCAATAGGATTCACGTATCAAGTAAATAGGAATTAACGTTTGTACAATTTATTTTAATTATAATAAAACAATTATAATGCAGAAATATAAAGTAAATGACACAGTAAGATTTTGTTAACGAGAAAACAACAAATACAAAAAAACCCCGGGACCTAGTCCAGAATTGAATACTCTCAGGATTAAGCCGCTATACAAAATAATACCAACTTCGTATAGTTGAGACCAAGCAACTAAACCTATAGTTCACCTAGTTCCTTCTGTATTCCCACGCCTCCAACCTGTGAACAAGTCACGTACTTGGACCAATTTCTTTGGATCGTATTCCAAACATTAAAGGAACAATAAATCTGTTTGGTATCAACTCTTTTCAACCAAGTGATATGAGTTGCGCAAAGGTTCCCTTGTTTATCTTAACATAAACTCCTTTGCGAGGTTCCAAGATCTATCTTTTGTTCAATCACCTAAAGGTAATCGTTAATATTAAGCTAACAACATTCTTCAACCAAGTGATATGTGTTGATGCCGATCTTCCTCAATTAATTAATCTAATCAACCACAAGGATAAACCGATTATTAATTGGATCCTCTTTTTCCCAAACAAGTATTGTGCACACCAAAGATTATAAAAACCAAGTCAGAAATCTTCAATATCTTTTTTGTCTTCAAATCTTCTTAAATCTTCATTAAACACCTGCACACAACTACTTGAATCTCTTGTGATCAATCACACACAGAACGGAGTCTGTTAACAATGGATTATCGCAAGATCGTCTTTAGATCTAACAACAGTCTAAAGATCCATGTCGAAACCTTGAACTAGTTTGAGTGAATCTTATATCAGAAGAGAAGATTCTCAAGCATAAAAAAACTAGATGCAATCAAAGTTCAACCACCGTTAGTCAATCAAATCAATATGAAAACTAAAGAAAAAACGCAATATCTAGTTTCCCACCAACTGGTCGCACTAGAGCTTCTCAATCCCAATGAAAACTTTAAATTGAGCGGTCGTAAGAGATTTCACCTAATTAGATTACTTTCCTATCCGATAGGTGGCTTCACCAGTAACAAAGACAAAAGAGGAAGTCTATGTTACGTAGGATTAGTTTGCTAGAAATGCAAACTCAAAGTATTTATAGACAAGGAAATTTGGACACCAAGGAATTTCCAAAACCAAAAATATTCTCAAGATATTTTCCATATTTACCCACATTCGGTTTTCATAATTCCTGTGAATGCACTGTCCAAAAATAATGATTGAATTCTCCTTCGAAAATCTTTAATTAGCAAATGCACACTACTAATTCTTATTTTCCATATATAATTAAAATCCCTTAATTAAAAAGATTCTTAACTTACTAGGTATCACCGGGGCCTACGGCCCCAGCTCAACCTATGATTAGTTTCATTCAGTGTGTATATTATTGTATTCAAAACATGGTTTTTCGGTTAGTATGTTCCGCCGAAATACTATAAAATAACACTAATATGCTATTTCATGCGGTATGCGAAAGCAATTTTCGTTCTCGCAACCTATATTTGGTTTAATAAATATAGATGTCTATATCATTTGATGTTCTCATAGGCTAAATATTCATATTAGAGTCAGAACAATTGAAATGAAATGCATCCAGATGGAAACTTGAGATGCTGGTTCAAAAGTGACAATATTGCCGATGTTACTGAAATTCCATACTCCCTCACTTCAAGCACTTTTGGATACCCATCTTCTGAATGATAAAAATCTAAGCCAACGGTCAAGGAAAATTATTAGAAGTTCACATTGCTAGTCTAACATCGAGGATATCAAGGACGATTAAATTAACGAAATGTGCATCGATGTGGAAACATATGACATTTCTTTGCAGTAATGATAGGTGTCTTTTTTTTGTACGGTTGCTCACCAAAGTGACTTAAAAATGCTTATGAAAGGAAATATCGACACGTCACAAAAAAATTCTATAGAAAGAAAAAAGTATCACAAGTTACCAAGCTGCAGGCGCTGACCAATGGAAATGGTTGTGCATCTCTCCAGGTACTAAAAATGGGAATTTATGTTTGTAACAGTGGTATATAGTATACGTTCAATTGACCTAAGAGGTTCCTTACCAACAGTTTCCCTCTTCAGCTTCAAAATGAAAACATCCATGTTTATCATCCACTGGAACCTCAAAATCAAATTCAGCATTTCAATCTACATACAAATGAAAATAACTTATTACATCATTGGCATAACTGTAGGAGTCTAGACTGCAACACTGGAAGAAGAATAAAATATTTAATAGTAATGCAAATGATATGAGTGAACGGTTTATCATTTTCTTCTAGAAGTCTAAACTAAATAGCATTCAGCTATTAAGAAGCATTAAGATAAAAAATGATCAGGAAATTGTATAATATCTTTTGAAACTCTCAATGGAAAAACAAAATCCAACAATATACCTAGTGAAAATCAGAGATGTTGATTCAGAGTATGCAATGCTCCAGATGTTAATAAAGATTCGATACCACCAAAAAAATTCAGATACATAATCATACACTGAAAAAAATAAAAGTGGATATGAAGTTACATGGAGGATGCAAATATCAATGCAAGATCAGTAAGTCTTCAAGACAGAAGTTCAATCATAGTTTATTTTTTCTCTATTCACTCCAACTACAATCATACATTGCCTGGGAAAATCACCGATATTAATTAGATCACTTAATTCCTAATATGGAAAACATGGGATTTACGTAGATTAGTATCATACTTTCACCAATCATTTCCCCACTAATAAAAACATTATTCAAAGATATGTGAAGAGAAATTCTAATATCATGCCATAGGAGAAGGGTACTCACCACATAGACAGGGGCAACAAAAAGATAGTTCTTCACTTTGGGAAGTTAAGCCATGTTCACTTCCAATAAACTTTCTCATAAATTTCCACCAATATTCCAGTAATTCCACTACAAATTCCACATATATAGTAAATTAATTAATGCGAACATTTAAATAAAACAGAAAGAGAGTTGCAAGAAAATGTTCTCAACACCCTTGTTAATCTTGTATCTTGTAAAATTTACTTGTGTAATACTTATTGTCTTTATTCCATTTGGATCCGTTCATTTCTGCTTTAGTGACTCGATCTCTCTCAAAAAAGGCTACACTCGATGTCCTTATAACTCTGGCTCTAGGAACTAAAATACCTAGTAGCATTCCTCTGTTGAGATAAGATAAGATGTACTTTTGTGTGCTATACTTCATTCGCTTTGCCATTTCTAATTCAACCATTCCTACATAGGTATGATGAATTTCTTGAAATAGAGGTTCCAAATTTACATAATTTTTGGGAGACAATTAAGTGTAGCATATCGCTCTTTTGAAAGCAACGGAAAAATTCCTCGCGTTGCCATCCTATATAAGAGGATATAGGTTGGCTATATCATTGGTGGTGATTGTGCTTTGTATTTGGAGGAAACAAATTAACTCAGTTAAAAAGTTGTATAATGTACATTCGTGCAGAGGTTACCGTCTGAGAATTTTATCAAACTGGAACTCGTAGGCAAGACTTAATCATGTCTTTATATGTATTCATCATGTCCCGAATACCTAGTTGAATATCTTTGGAAGTATTTCACCTTGTGAGGATAAAAGTTTATTACTCCTCCAAACAAAAACGGAAACATGAAGCGGTGATAAACTCAGGTAGTTTTGTGCAAATCATCCAAATAGGTTTACGTGTAAACTGGCAGTGTACGGTTAAGCTCACTTCCCTTCTGTTTCTTCATCAATATATCACTACTGGCAGGCACCGACCTCAAAATCACATTGCCTTGCATATCTATGCCAGATTTATTGCATCTAATAGACGGGCATTTACATTTAGAACAATTTTTACTTGGATGCGATTACAGAAACCTTTGTATGGTTATCAAAAAATCTTTCACTACCACTTTCTAAAAATATATGGTGCTTCTAAAACTATACCTTTCCGAAAAATATATTAAGTTAGTAACAACCTTCTATGTAATCTACACAATTAATATATGAGTAAAATTGAATGGAGATACGTAACTAATAAAATTAATTGTGTAAAAGTAGTTCATTAACACAAACAGATAAATAAGCTTAAAGAGCTAAAGTTATACACAGATTTGTGTGTGAATGTGAAGACAAATAATCAATTGCACAGCTAATAACTCACATAACTGAATTTCCTTCCATCCCTTGGTATTATGATCTTGGGTAAGAGATATATTATTTTGCAATGCATGGTTCCACTCTAATTGGAGCCACAAATCATGACCAACATGATATATGACACTTTTCAAAGAGTAATGCTAGGATTACCGGGAGAATGTACACTTGTCAATTTTTGAAAAGTTGTTCTAAACTTATACAGATGAATGTGACATTGCTCAACCTTTTTAGATTTTTGTTTATTATTCATTTGTTTGGTCGGCCGATCAGTATCTTCTCATGCAATTTTAGTCTGTTGATAATAGTCAGGAGCATATTTAGTTAGTCAGGTCATAGCAGAACGGTCCCAATATTTAGTTGATCGTGTCATATTAAAGTGTGTAAGTTAGTCTGGTTACAATAGCGTGTTTAATTAGTTGGATCATAGTTGACAGATGGGACCAGGACCAACGGCCCCCGTCGTGGAGAAAATTTAAAGATAGAAGTAGTGCCAACATTAAAATTAGTGTGTTAGTTGGTCTTGCCTATAATAGTCGGGAGCATATTTAGTTAGTCGGGTCATAGCAGAACGGTCCCAATATTTACTTGGTCGTGTCATATTATAGTGTGTTAGTTAGTCGGGTCGCAGTAGTGTGTTTAAATAATTGGATCATAGTAACCGATACCTACGGCCCCGGCGCTGGAGAAAATTTAAAGGCAGATATAGTTTCCACATATTTAGTTGGTCGTATCATACTATAGTGTGTTAGTTAGTCAGGTCATAGTAATGTGTTTAATTAGTTGGAACATAGTAGACGGACAGGGCCGAGGCCTACGACCCCGGCCGTGGAGAAAATTTAAAGATATAAGCAGTGCCAACATTAAAATTAGTGTATTAGTCGGTCCTAGGGAGCATATTTAGTTAGTGGCGTCATAGCATAACGGTCCCAATATTTAGTTGGTCGTGTCATATTATAGTGTGTTAGTTATTCGGGTCACAGTAGCATGTTTAAGTAGTTATATCATAGTATCCGAATATGGCCGGGACCTACGGCCACAGCCGTGGATAAAATTTAAAGGGATATAGTGCCCACATATTTAGTTGGTCGTATCATATTATAGTGTGTTTGTTAGTTGGGTAACAGTAGCGTGTTTAATTAGTTGGATCATAATAACCGGACATGACCTCCTACGGACATAGTTAAACGGGTACCTCAAGATCAGTCGTTACCTTAAGAGGTTTTGATGAGAAGACGCACAATTATTTATTATTTATATAGGCATTCGAGATCATTTAATACTTTAAGAAATTAATTGTTGTACGTAATCAAAAAATAGATATGGATTGATAAAGGAATCTATTCACCATTAGGAATGTGTTTATATCAAAACTTAGAAGCTGTACGTTAGCATCGATATTTTTTTTTGCTTAGCTAATTTTTCAACTAATACAAACGTGTTGTTTACCAGAATCAATTTATTATGTCAATCAAATTTACATGATACAAATTTTGTTTTTTTGATTTATTATGTCAATCAAACGCCCTCGGGTAGACCATCAAATTTTGTGCTATTCAGGAACTCACTTTGAAATCGGCAATCATGGATTTCATGAGGTGCTTTTAGCTCAATTACATCTTCGCTGTAATATTTGTGCCCTCACTTTGAACAATCTGCATTTCTAAAAAAAAAGGGGCATGTTAAGAGTGTTAAACAATGCCTCAAAAAACTCCTGCACCAAATAAAACATGAATGGTTGCTCCTATATATTTTCGGTTCTACCTGCAACACAGCCCAAAAAATTTCAGATACTTATCTTTACAAAAATTCATTGAAAATTTAAACAATGAACTTTCTAACACATCCAATTTAGAGGTATTTGTTGAAGGCTAAAATATTTAACGAAGCACAATTATTAAATCGCTTAAAAGACCTTTAGAAATTCACACAGGCAGCTGATGGTATATCACTTGCACTCTTAGTATTGAAATCAGTGCCTGGTTTGGTGATCATTTGTATTTTACCATGCAAAATGGGAAATAGGTGAATCAACGAATATGTGCTAAGTCGAACAGAATAACATGTAAATTGGGAAGTGGGTGAATTAACGAATCTGTGCTAAGTCGAACTGAACATAACAAAAAATAGTTTAAATCCTTACCCTTGCAGCCATCCAATGTTATGTTCTAGTTGAACTTGCACTCTACCAACTCCAAAATCAGCAGCCTCAATAGCTTGATACACAAAAATGGAATAAATATTGTCATTCAGGTCTCCTTCACCTCCTCCTCATCCATTAGAAGATTATAGCATCATTCAATCACACTGGATTACATTGTTTTGATATAAATAATTCATTCCCTTGGAAACAACCATCGAGACTTTGAGCAAAGTTTAAAGACACCTTTATGATGCAAGAAACCATACACACTTTTAGCAAACATAAACTCTGCACAAAAATGAAACAGTAAAATTTAATTAACTGAAAGAAGAAAATAACGCTTAATTTCTCATGTCAGCACATAATTATGCTATAGATTCCAAGGAGTTTCATGTTTTTCAGTATGCAAGTTTTTGAGTATTTTGCTATAGATGGCTAGTAGACTGCCTACGGTAATGACTAATGAATATTTTTTTCTCTTATTAAGTTGGCGTCTTCAAGGTTCATCAAATTTACGCATATATTTTTTTCTCTTATCAAGGTTCATCAAATTTACGCATCCTCCTCTAACCTTGAGCTGCAATCAACAACCAATACAAAACCAATGAACAACTACCAAAAACGAAAAGAATCCAAAAATTGATAGCGGCCACTTAATCAACTACTGTCTAAGCAAAGCACAGTTATATGTAAACTGGTACATAAACATACCCATTTGCGATGCAAATAAGAACATTCATTATTTATCAAGATCACATGTTCTGTGTTTTCTTTGGTTTCGTGTTTTCTTTGGTGTGCGAGACAATAGTTCGTCAACTTGAGAAGGTATAATAGAAAGGAATGGAAAACAGAATAGACATTCCAAGAAAAAAATAAAATTTTGCTCATGAGTTACATCTTCTAGACACCTCCCTCTTTTGTTATCTGAAATTCTTCTAGATATACATTTCCGGATCAGGCTAAGTTGACAAATTTGTATACAATTTGCAAAGAAACAAAGAGAATAAATGGTGAAATACCTTAAAATAATTTTATTTCCAGTGGAGCAACACACAATGACCTAACATTGAAAAACAAAGAAAGATACACAAATCCATAATTAGGGGTTATTAACACAAAACCAATAGATTGGCAGAACGAAACAGGATGGGGTTTAAAAGTATAAGTGTTACAGCAACGTGCTACTCTGAACTCATTTGCTACAAAGAATCTAATTATAATCCTAAAACGTCATCTTATTCTTATTTTTCTGATCCTACTGGTTCAAAATTGCTGGGAATCGAACCCACACCCTCGTGGCGGAATGCCACGCGCTCTACCAACTGAGCTAAGACAGCAAATGATGGTATGAGGAGTTATGAATTATGGGAGACACATAAGGGCATATTATTAAATGGATTTCTCAGGGAAGATATATAATCTCCTGACCATGTATACGCTAGCATGAACTATAGCCTTCACAGGGTATGATTAGTTCACATGGGAAGGCGTGGTAGGAAAATCAAAATGAGTAAGTATTCTGTTAGATTTCAGGTTAACAACATTATGGAATTAACAGCTGCATACTAATCCTTCCTAAGCTCAAAGTACTTTAATCTAGATTCATGATGATATGGGCACATATTTACATGCTATGCCGGCAGGGAATGTCTGTAGTCTTCTAAACCTATAAAACGCAAAAGAGTAATACAAAAATCTAAGCCAACGATTCAGTCCAATATAAGCACACACAGACTAATAAAAACTTAAATTTGACCATCCAAAAATCCTAGAGCAATTTAAAAGAATGACAAAGAGTGACCTTTTTTTTTTTTTTTTTTTGTAAACTATAAAAGAGTTGCATTTCAGCACGGTTCAATTCTTGTTTCCAAAGCCTATTCGATCTAGAACCATTTAACAAAGTAATGCCAGAAATTCCAAAGTGAATGGAAATATCTCTAGCATTAGTTTAGGAAAAGTGGTAGGCCTTCATTTTCTAGCAAGTGATGAACGTGTACAAACTATTTTACTATGAACAAATTAAGAAATTCACCCCAAAACGAAAAAAGAAAAAAGAAAAAAAGTCATTGTAAGTGAGAATTGATTGTTTCTGTAACCTAATACTTTAAATGTCAGAATATCTAACCTTGTAGAGAAGCGATTTGAACTTCCAAAGAATGTTTTTAGGAACCACTGTGTGAGTTTCATTTCCCTACAATAAAAAACAACCCCGTCAGTTAAATTCTAGCATGTTATACAAAAAATGCATAAGGACTTTTCGTAATGTTATTGTATATGATAAAACAGACAGACTACAATTAAAACTATGGTTGATGTGACCATTATTTAAAATTTGTATTGTACATCATCCCAAACAAATGGGAGTTTCATGCACATCCAAATGTCCCAAAGCCCATAAGCCATCATCATATTGCAGCCATGCACTTCATTAATCCGACAACGATCGTCTTAGTAACATTTGGATTGGAATTAGCTCATGATCTCAGACATTAGTCCGCAGGCAAATTGTTGCCTCTTTTTTCTTAAATTATTCCTTACTGGAATTTTCCTTCTCCTTTTTAACATATGAAAGTGCCAACATAAAACCAACTAACACGCATTTACATCGAAGCTCAATACAGGTGAAAAGAAATAGTAGATAAGCTTTACTTGTGCTAACCCAAGTCGGGGAAAATAAATCACTGTATGCAATCACCTGCCAAGAAAATTAAAAAAACCACATCAAATATCCGGTAGAAGGAAAGCGCAAATGAATATCTTGACTGCATTGGAGAAACGCCGAATTAACGTCCCAATGGATTGAACTTCAGATAACTAAGTCTGCAACCTCTTTCCAACTCCAGCGTTTTTTTCATTGTTGTTTTTCCAATTTTTTTCATCAAGTGCACACATACTATAATCAACTATATAGGCCAGGAAGTAGAAACAGGCTAAGATATCATTCCTCGAAAAAATAAAAAAAATAAAAAACCATGTCACTTCTTAGTATGATATGATAATTAGACATTAAACCCTGGTTAGTGACTTAGAAAAGTTCAAGATGGATCCCCCAAAATACATTAACTCTACAGAATTTACGAAAGGTTAGACAAATATAAACTCTACATGTAGTGGGACGAAGTCAAGATTAATCCCCCAAAATGTATTACCTTTGCATAATATATAAAAGGAAAACAAAACATAAATTAAGTCTACATGTACGGAACTAAGTCTATATAATAATATTATATAGTAATGTGAAATCACTCCAAATATATGTTAAATAGATTGGGTAACATCCAACTTCTATACGGGCATTGTGCCGTGAAATTTAGACATGCAAGACCAAGCCAACAAAGTTGAGTTATCTCCTATGCATTTCACCGGCAAAACAATAACATTGATGTCTAAATTTAAATTCCAATAAGAACTAATCGATTGAGATAAAATCTGAAGTGCGAAGAGATATAGGTAATGTACCACGTATACGCCACTTACCTTTTTTTTTCTGAATGCTAGTCATCTCCATTGCACCAAATCACCTAAGAGCCGGGAACCTCAATCTGGGTTCTCAATTACTGCATGAAGTACGGTTTAAATGCATTAACATATTGAATCTTTTAGGATGCACTTGGAAGACACGTGGCATTTAACAAATCACCTCAATCTCACCACAACTTGTAAAAAATAAATGAAACCGATAATTAGTGTAAATTACCTCTGTTTGATACTAATAATCAATTTTTCCTTGGACGCAAGATAAACTGGAGGCGCAAATGATGGAATATTGATAGCTGTTACAGGGCAGAACCTGATAAGATTTTTGAGGTACCTCTTGGAAAACTTACACCTAATTACTATTCAATCAACGGTTTCTTTCTAGACAATGTAAATATACTTTCTAGACATTCCTGTAGATCAATTGTTAGTTTACTGTAAACATTTGTGATATCAATACAATTATATTATCCTCACTGTATTCCCCCATAGTTTATTTGACTGACGGACCAAAAGCATTAATCCCTCAAGCTATGATTAATTATTAAATAAAACGCAGAAAAAGATCAAAACTTACAATTACAAAAATAATATAAAAAAATACGAAGAACAATACCTCCTATAATGTAGCAGCAAGAGTAATGGTTTTCTTTACTGTCCTCAAATAATGACCTGATTCTTTCTTTACTACCCCTGAGAGTTTACCCTAGATTAGAAAATAAAATAGAGAATTAGGTTAAGGGGTTTCTTCACTGACTTATTTTATCTTGCTGCCAATTTTTTCATCACCAGGTTTTTTGTTTATACGAATTCGAATTCGAGGGCTTCGATTAAGATGGGATAAAGATCACTCCGCGAAGCAACATTAATCTACAAAACAATTAATCGGATTATGGTGCAATTGAATCAAAGATAAGGAGAATAGGATAGAAAGGAGCCTTCTTGATACATAATTAAGGTTATCACGCAATTAAGAAATTTGAAACCCTTAACGCATCTCTGACAATGAAAATTGATTGGTCATATTTGACCTAAAATATTGATCAATCAATCCAGAGATGAAACCCATACTTCATGCCAAAAATTGATCAATTATATATACAAAAAACTGAATGTAAAACTCGAATTAAGAAGCATAAAAATATTACCTGGATAAAACCCTAGGATTTCACGAATAGATTTACCTGGAAAATCTTACGAAGAAACTAATTGGTTTTACCTGTAACCTATATTATCACGATTGTCATCATAAAACCGTAGAGATTTAATTTTACTTCCTGCAAGAAGAAAACAGCAAGAACAAAAGATTTTCTTGGTTGCTTAAGGGTTTACGGTATTGAAAGAGAGTCGAGGAGAACTATGTGTGCACTTGATTATTAGGGTGAGACATTACAAGTATTGCGAAGACTTGAAGAAGTGCGGAGCTACAACGACAACATCATCCTTCCACTTGAGGTTAGTGATATTTGACTTGAACTGTTTCATTCCCTAACGTATTTTTCAAGTCGTCCATATTGAAAACATAAAGCTACGAAGCATGAACACTCTAGATAGACATAGTATTAAGGAATACAATACGGAGTTTCTTGTTTAATCATTAAACTTTGTATATAAGACATCAACATAATTGTAATACTTGTAATGTTGTTATTATAATTGATCAATCACATAGTTCTTGGAAATCATATGAACCAGTTCTAAACTTGTTTGGAAGTGTGCTATAATCAGTTCCAAGATTGTAAATATGAAAAAGGATTTTCAAAGAAATAAGATGTCGACATACTTTGAACATGTTCAGTAAATCTTATATTTTATTATTCAAAGATATTCCTCAATAACTCAAGGAGAACCCGGACCGAAATAAGTTGAGAATCTTTTAATTAAGGTTGTTAATTTTATATGCTTTTAATTACCAGCAATTAAAATGCGTATCTCTGGAAAATAAAAATTGGTAATGTGCACTTACTAACTAGAAATTTTATATTAGGATTTCGGTTAAATTTGGAGAGAGCATTTCCAGGAATTAGGAAAACGGATTTTGGAAATATTGCATATCTTAAGAATATTTCGGTTTTGGAAATTCCTTGGTGTCCAAACTTCAATGGTCTATAAATACCCAAGTTTTCATTTCGAGCAAACTATCCTAAGAGCCAACAAAACTACCTTGTTGTGTTGTTACTGGTGGAACCGTCTATTCGGAGATGAAAGTACCCTAATTAGGCGAAATCTCTTACGACCGCTCGTTTAAAGACTTCTGTGGGATCAAGAAGCTCTACAAGTACCGTTGGTGGGAAACTAGATAATTGCAGTATTATTAGTTTTTGATTTGATTTGATTGACTAACGGTTGTTGAACTTTGATTGCACCTAGTTTGTTTATTCTTGAAAATCTACTTTTCTAATAAAGATTCACTCAAACTAGATCGAAGTGTCGACGGGATCTTTAGAACTGTTTGTAGATCTAAATGCATCTTGTGATAATCCATTGTTAACAGACTCCGTTCTGTGTGTGATTGATCACAAGAGATTCAAGTTGTGGTGTGCATGTGTTTATTGAATATTTAAGAATATTTGAAGACATAGAAGATTTCTTATTGGTTTTATAATCTTTGGTGTGCACAAAGCTTGATCGGCTGGGATCCAACTATAATCAGTTTATCTTGATAGACTTGATTGATTAGTTGCGTAGATCGGCATCAGTATTTAGTATTTTGGTAGATCCTATTATTGATTGCAAAATCTAAACTCTGCTACTTTGGTAGTTGTTGGATAGATAGATCTAAACCCGACAAAGGAGTTTATTGGATTAAACATAAGAGCCTTTGTCTAACTAATATCACTGAGATTGAATAGAGTTGTTACCGAACATATTTGTTGTTCCTTTACGGTTTGGAATATGAACCAAAAGAATTATTCCAATGCGTGCACTTATTGAATGTCGGAGGCTCAGGGATACTGAAGAAACTAGGTGAACTATAGGTTTAGTTGCTTGGTCTCAACTATACGAAGTTGGTGTGATTTTGTATAGCGGATTAATTTTGAGAGTATTCAATTCTAGACTAGGTCCCGGGGTTTTTCTGCATTTGCGGTTTCCTCATTAACAAAATCTTATTGTTTCATTTACTTTTGTTTTCCACAATTATAATTGTTGTTATTATAATTTAAAGTAAATTACACAAATGTTAACTCCGTATTACTTGATAGTGATCTTATAGGGTTTGGTTAAGTCCGAACCTATTATCAAGTAATCACACTTTGATTTTTTTATTGTCTCGATCTTGTATCCATAGACAATCATACAAAGTGTGAATACCGATTCGTTGTATTGTCTCAACTCATTCAATTGACAATCACTTTCGGTAAGAGGACTTATAGGTGGAAAAGTTTAAGATTATGGTATATTTGATTACCCTCGTATTTTCAGTATTCTATAAGTCTAAACCATGGCACTGAAATCGATGGACGTTGGTTATGGTTTTTGGTCGATTAGTGAACATATTCTCATAGTTATATTTTTGGATGGGGAAAAATGTGTCGCCGGTTTTTCGGGAAAGTCGAGAGTCGAGCGAGTTGTCGAGACTCCTCAGCCGGGCAAGATGTTAATCCTCACACATATGCACCGCTGCAAAGGGGGTGCTTAGATTCGGGAAATCAATCTGTATGACTCCGTCCTAAACCAAGACAATGGCCATTCTAGAATCAATTCATTCACAAAAAGGAAGATGGGTTGATCTGTAGGAGGGAAGCTGAGAATTGTGTGGGATCAGTGATGATCGAGGATTGTGGGTGTGTTTAAGGTTTCTGCAGGATTGGTGAACTATTGAGTTCGAATAAGCTCTGTGTGATTGGTGAATTCTTGAGAGTAGTTACTCTAGAAATTCTGCAAGGATGATTATTGATGTTGTCATTCGTTGTCCTCAATCGTGAATTCAGAGACTTATTTATAATGTTAGAGTAGTAACACCACTGACCCCTGTATGTGTGACGGTTTCTTGAGTGAAAGAGTGGGAAAGTGGGAGATCATGGTAAAATCAGTTCCACGTTATTTAGAGAATTGACTGATCGTGCACCCACTACTTTTCTAACTCCTTCAACCGTTGACACGACTTACGCACATTTCTCGTCGTGGGATGAATCCACATGCCGTAGACCGCCAGATCAAAACCCTAAGTGATATCCCCCCATTTGTGACGTGATTGATATTTCACGAATCGTGGAGTCTGCGGGGCAGACGTGTTTTGGTTAGTTAATTGTTGACTGATTAGACATTGAGTCTAAGTTTGGTGAATCAAGCATGAATGGTGAATGCTCAGCGATTCATGGGTTGAACATGTAGTTCTCTGGAGAGATGTTAGTATGACAAGTTACTGACTAGTTGAGTGGTTGTGCAAGTATTGCCGCAAATTATAAGAATTCAATGAGCAACTGAGCAAGTATTGTTCAATTCACCGAATTATGGGATTTTGATGGGAACTGAGCAGGTATTGCTCGATTCTCCAAATTTAAGGATTTGATGGGCAACTGAGCAAGTATTGCTCAATTCACCAAATACTGGAGAATTGTCGAATATTGGCTAATATTCAGGCGATTGAGCAAGTATTGCTCGATTCAGCGAATTATTTACTGGTGATGTGACCCAATAAAATATTAATTAAAATATTGGTAGATTACCGAATATTGTTTAATTAATTTTAGATGTTGATTGATGAATCAACATAAATTTATTGGTGTTCTAAATTGCTCAGAATGATGGTTTCACAGAGCGTTCATTCGAAACCCTAATTTTGGACAATCCTCCATCAATTGGAGAATTGCCGAAAATTGATTATGAGTGATGGAAGGGCCGAACACATGGGATGAGGAATGTCCATGTGATTCCCAGCGCTCGAGTGAGCATGTACCAGGGTTCTCAGTTTGAGAGTTGGTGAAAAGTAATAATTAAACGGGGAGTTCACCATTTACTTAAAATATTGCTGGGTTCAGCATTAGGTGTAAAACCTAGTTATGAGAGATGGGACCGACCAAGAGAGCATGGGACCATCTCCTGGTGGTTACGTGACCAAGTGTTGGTCATTTGGAGGATTCTCCAGTTGATTGGAGAGATCTCAGGCCCAGTATGAGCGATTGAGAAAATTAGGTCATAATTGCAAAAACGTGTGGGACTGGATTCGTGCAAGCCCTAGGGGTGACCTGGTCGGACATGGAGGCATGCACGTGTTTCCATGATGTTCGTGTCTCCATACTGATAGTTTCAGTATTTTCTGATGCGCGTTTGAGCGATGTTGTGAATTTTCAAAAGAGTTTCATCTTGACTGAGAATTCTCGACTTTTTGGTGGAATGAGCATGTATGCTCAATTCGTCAATATTTTAATAATTCAAAATTTCCGTGATGAGTTAGCAGGCCGCGTGACCATGTTGCCTTTTGGTTTTTCGTGATTCGAGCAATATTTGAGAAAATATGGAGAAGTCACAAATTTTGTTCAAACCCAGGAGTTTCAAGAGTTGAGGGAAATAATAATAATGAGAAATTATGGATTGCAAGGTGTGGGACCGACCACGGCTAGGGAATGGCCGGACGGCCAAGTTTCCCGGTCCCGCACACCTTTCCCTATTTTATTATTATTTTCGTGAATCCTTGAAGTTATGGAGAGTTCTTGAAGATATGGAGAATCCAGGAAGATATGGAGAATCCATGAAGTTTTGGAATAATAATTATAAAATGCTAAGGATTGTGAGGTGTGGGACCGGCCACAGCTTGGGCATGGCCGGCCGGCTAGGTTTCCCGGTCCCGCACTCCTCTCCTTATTTTATAATTACTTGGTGAATCCTCCAAGTTATGGAGAACTCTCGAGTTTTTGCACAAATTGGGAAATTTTTGCCAAGATGGAGAACTCTCCATGGGTTTATGAAAATCGTGAGAAAATAAAGAAAGTAACGGGGAAGCATGGGACCGGCCACGGCTAGGGCAGTTTTTGCACAAATTGGGAAATTTTTGCCAAGATGGAGAACTCTCCATGGGCTTATGAAAATCGTGAGAAAATAAAGAAAATAATGGGGAAGCATGGGACCGGCCATGGCTAGGGCACGGCCGGCCGGCCGGTAGGCCCGGCCGATGGGCGCTTCCCATTATTTTATTAATTATTATTTTCTCTCTCCTATTTTGTGGATAACTCTCCATTGTTTCATGTTTTGGATGCTCGTTCGCGCATCCGGGTGCTCAGTCATGCATCATTGTCGAGTACACTTGCACCATTTTTGTGGGGCTTACTCAGTGATGGTCCAGATGCCCAATTATTGAGTATTTATTATCAATTCATGACAGTGGAGAATAATTCATGAAACTGAGTAATAAAGTGAATAGATGTTTCATTATTAATTCGTAGGATCAGATGCGGATTCGACTACGAATTCAGAATAATAAAACGAGCATTACCATCCCATGGGATCGTGGATTCGACCATATAATCGGAGTAATTAAGATTTATCCATCACCATTTCATGAGACCAGTAGATTCGATCATGAAATCGGAGTAATGAGATAATATAGTTGTTTCATTGCTATTCTATGAGATCAAACCGTGGATTCGATCATAGAATCAGAACAATTGTTATTGCCATTCCATGGGATCAGGCCGTGGATTCGACCATAGAATATGAGCAATAATAGATTATTCTGGGAATTCAGTGGTGAATGTCACGGCAGAATTAATCTATGTGCATAGTCAGGAGACGACAAATCCTGAGGGTGCTCTCAGACATTACGGAGAACACCCGAGTCTATACACATCGCTCTACTGTCCTGAAGGCATTGTTGCTATCAATCTGACAGAAAACCGCCCAATCGTTCTTCTATGTAGAGGGGGGTCGCTCTCATGCAGTCAGGGATAGTGAGTATCACCGACAGCCTGAAGGAGCTATGTTCTCAATCTTCGGAGAACCTCCCATCTGCATAGAGGTCACAATAAAATGTCAGGGATCGAACGCTCGGTTGGTAGAGGCTTATCGAAAACATATTCATCATGGCTTCGTAAAATATGAATCGTCACATGCCTGAAGTCGTATCAGGAACATGTAGTATCATGATTTTACGGTTTTTCCCTTTGTTGAAAATACACCATCTACAACATTATATTACATGTACTTGATTCGCCAAGTTATTTGCACGTATCCTAACATTGTTGTACCGTTCCAACATTTGTACACATGTCGTGGGTATACTAAAAACCATCACTAACGTCCAGAAAATTCAGTGTCCAGTCGGCTAGTCCCATCGAATGCGTGAGCTCACTAATGAGAAACTTAGGTGTAGGTTCTTCTATATCACTATCATATACGTCTCTGGGCTTATCATATTTTCACATTCCACACATACCCTCACTATACAATGAATTTTTGTGTTCGAGGTATAAAACTGAAAATTGCTATGTGGGGTTTTTCTGCAAATCATGTTCGGGAATGATCCAATTAGTGCAGCCTCCAACCATTGTTGGTGGTGATTGCTTTGTGCTCTACTTATGTAGAGAACTTTCAAGGTAACTCTCCTTCTCTTTTAGATTTTTTTCAGAGATTTTGTGGTGTAAGTGTTTATGCAAACCATGTGCATGAGTATAGGTTGGATCCTAATGGAACAAGTATAATTTTATACACGTTGATGAAATACTAAAGATGGTGGCTTGGCGAGTTTGATTCATGTTTCAAACAATTCGTCTATGTCATCTCTCATCTTGGATCACTAATTATTCCTCATTCGTATCTGTGAACTAACTTGCTGATGGATTGAATTCACTTTGTTGATAGTACCTTCTCTTTGTTGGTAAGTATTCCACATCTCTGATATTCATTATATTAATTGGATCTGGCTAACAGTCTTACGTGATACTGTAGATGCATGCATGCATATATATTCTTAAAGTTTTTACTTATTCCACCACTTTTGTATTGCAGATACTGAGTGGTCAGGTGGCCTCATGATTTTTGAGACGAATCTTATATTGAACTGTAATCGTTTTTTCCTATTTTGTAACAAGAAAGTTTCTGTCTTACGGATTCAAAGTTATCTTTTGCAGTCTTGACAGACTAAGTGGCTACTTAATTGCATTTTTATTTTACAGTCTTGAGAGTTAGCTATTGTAACTCATGCATGATCATCATCGCATGGTTCAAGTATAATTAAAAAAAATACCATCACTACTCTTACGCACCTCTGGCCAGCAGTTCTTTCAACATAAGAAACTATCATGTGATTCATACATGGATAAATCATCAAGTCATATAACACTTACACTATTTCGGGGGCCAATATTGTCGTGTGTTAGATAGACAATATTACCTTATTGAATCTATTATAAGGCTAAGATAGTTGTCCTCTTGGTGATTTCAGATAAATAAGGTTGTTGACATGTTGGCGATAGCTGAATGTGTTACTGAGCACTTTGGCGATATTTCTACAACTAGTCATCCAGAAATAAAAATTGAACTTATTAATCTTATTCCCAGAATAGTCTCTCATGAAGATAATGAATCACTTCTCAGGATCCCTGAGAGCAGTGAGATAAAACATTTTCTGTTTTAAATATATGGAAACAAGGCCCCTGGGCCCAATGGATTTCCACCCAACTTTTTCCAGCACAATTAGGAAATAATCTTATACAAACGGTGCAAAACCTTTTTAGTATGGGTTATCTTGTAAAAGAGATGAACTCAACTTTGGTATCCCTGATTCCTAAAGTTCAAAATCCAACTTCTCCGGTGGACTTATGAGTTTTCAAGAAGAGGATGATTGGTTATTAAATGACCAATCTTAGATAACTACTCCAACGTCTAACAAGGCATCAAACCAATACAGAACTCGAGGAAAAAGCAAGGATAAATACATCATAGCTAATCATAGTTACACCCCACACAAGTTACTACAATAAAAGAGATAAAGGAGCTAGGTGAATCTGGTGGAACATGACATTTCCCCTCCCATTTAGAGATCCTTGTCCTCAAGGATAAATTCTGGAAACTGAGCTTGAATGTGAGTAGAATCTACCCAAGTTGTATCAGTTGAATCTGAATTGTTCCATTGCAATAAGACTTGGAGAATGTGAGAAGTACCTCTGACAGAAGTTCTAGTGTCCATGACTGCAACAGGTTCAATTACAAATTGGAAAACATGGTCCACCAATGGAAGTTGAGGAGATAGAATAGCTTGTACCCCAATTTTATTTTTAAGCTGTGACACATGGAAGACTGGGTGTATCCGTGATTCCACGGGAAGTTTGAGTTTATAAGCAACATCTCCAATTTTTTGTATGACTTCAAAGGGACCAAAGTACTTGGCAGATAACTTAAGGTTCTTCCTCATAGCAACTGAAGTTTGCATGTAAGGCTGCAGCTTTAGGAAAACTAAGTCACCCACCTCAAAGATTCTGTCAGGCCTCTTTTTATCTGCAAAAAACTTCATTCTGCTTTGGGCCTTTGAGAGTTATTCTTCCAACGATTGCAGCATAATGTCTCTTTCCTGCAAGTAATTCTCCACAGTGGCAACAGAAGTAGAAGAAGGAATTGGAAAAACCAAGTGAGGTGGAGCATACCCATACAATGATTGAAAGGGTGACATCTTGAGGCTAGAGTGGTAATTGGTGTTAAACCACCATTCAGCCAATGCTAACCACTGTACCCACTGTTTAGGATAAGAATTTGTCATACATCTCAAGTATTATCAACACAAGCATTTGTTCTTTCAATTTTCCCATCAGTTTGAGGGTGGTAGGCAGAACTGAGTTTTAGGGTGGTGCCCAAGGTTTTGAATAATGCCTGCCAGAATTTGCTAATGAAGATTTTGTCCCTGTCACTCACAATTGAACTAGGAAGTCCATGAAGTTTAAATACCTGAGAAAGAAACTCCTTAGCAACTGTGACTGCAGTGAATGGGTGGCCAAGAGAAATTAAGTGGCTATACTTGGTCAGTCTATCCACAACCACTAAGATGACATTCTTTATAAAAGACATGGGAAGTCTTTCTATGAAATCTAAGGAGATATGTTGCCAAGCAGTATCAGGTATTGGAAGTGGTTGGAGGAGACCACCTGGTAGTGTGTTTTCCCCTTTGTTACATTTTCACGCATCACAACTGGTTACTAGTGCAATAATGCTAGACTTCATTTTAGGCCAAAAGAATGAGGTTCTAGCCTTGTGATAAGTACCATTAATGCCAGAATGGACCCCTACTGCAGAAGCATGCAAGGAATGTAACATAGAAGATCTTAGTATGGTACCTGAGCCAACATAGAGTCTCCCCTTGAACCTTATGATGCCTTGAGTATAAGAATAATTACCCTGAGTTGGATGCACAGTGAGTTGTGTAATGAGTTGTTATGCCATAGGATCTGACTCATAGCTGGAGAGAATGTCTTGCACCTATTTAAGTTGAGATAAGGATAATGCTGAGCAAGAAGCATTAGGAAGTTTGGATAATGCATCAGCAGCTTTGTTATCTAATCCCTTTTTGTACTTAATGACATAGTCAAAACCCATCAGTTTGACTAGCCATTTTTGCTGCAGTGAAGTAGACGATTTCTGGTCCATTAAATTCTTTAAACTTTGGTGATCTGTATGAATGATAAATTGTTGACTGCTCAAATAGTGCTTCCACTTTTGCACATCCATGACAATGGCTAAAAATTCCATTTCATAAGTGGAGACAGCCAATGCCTTGGGACCCAATGGTTTGCTGAGAAAGGAAATGGGTTTATTATGTTGCATCAGGGCAGCACCAATCCCTCTTGAACATGCATCAGTTTCTAAGGTAAATGGCTATGAGAAATATGGCAGGGCTAACACTGGTGTTGTAGTCATGGCAAGCTGTAGATGGTGGATTTTTGACAAAGGCTAAAATCGTAAACCAATAATTATACAAACCTCTGATCCAACAGTCATACGTGAGTATTGAGACATGGGTCTCTCATAGAATTCTCTGATTGAGAATACTTTCTCTCAGAGTACATGTAGATATGTAGTCTCACAGCTGGACAATGGCATATCTCATGAATACTGAACACTTCAGTAATTATTTCTATATAGTATCACGGGATGGACGACTCCTAGACAGCTTGCTCTTCTAGTATAGAGTGATAACATCTTCAGGATACAAACAACGAGTTTACCCTGACTATATAAAGGATATGAAGCTTCAGCAAGCTCATATCAGAATAATTAATGCTCCTAGATAGCTTGCTCTGCTAGTGTAAAGTCATAAATTAATTATTCCTAAATTCTTGGATTCATCCGCAGAATTTTTGAAAATATTCAAATATTTTCGCAAGATATTCCAATACGCAAACATGGTTCTTCCCAGCAGAAATCCATGGGTTAGTAATAAATATTCGACACACGGGCATTAAAGCTACCTCTGAGTAAGCCCTATTTCAAAGGGTCCAAGTGTATTCAACGATGATGCATTAACAATCACCGCACGAACGAGTATTTTCAAAATACGACGAAACGATGAACCTATGCAAAATAGGATGAAAAAATAACAAATAATTAAAAATTGGCCAAGGTGCTGGGAGCATAGACCCACTGACCGGCCAACCGTACCGTGGTCAATCCCACACCAGTTTCATATTTTTATCATATTTTGTTGTTTTCCTTGAGTTCATGAAAAACCTTTCACTTGAACAAATATCCTTTGTTTTGAGGAAACTCCTCAATTTCATGGTGCTTCCTTCGCGCGAAGGAAATAATATAAAATTAGGAAAAACATGATGGGGGCGTGACCATTGGCCAACCGGCCATGCCTTGGTCCCAGCCATCCCCATACCTCATGGTTCTTTATTATTTTATTATTATTTCCCTAATTTCATGAAAACTCCTTAATCTCATGATATTTCCTTGGTCTCATGAAAAATAATAAAATTAGGGAAACCCGTGTGCAAGGGCCATGGCCGGTCGGCCAAACCCTAGGTGGCTCACACGTCCCACTTTTTATTAGCATATTTTTCATGTTTTCATAATCCCATGAAATTCCTTGATTTCATGATATTTCCTTCAAATTATGAAAATTCCTTCAAATCATGAAATAATACATAAAATTAGGGAAAACGCACAGGACCGGGACCTGGCCGGCCAACCATGCTCCAAGACGGTCCCACACGCCCACACGTCTCTTATTTTATTTATTATTATTTTTTATGTTTCCTTCATCTCATGGAAACTCCTTGATTTCAATAAAACTCTTTAATTTTGGCAAAACTCCTTCGTTCTATCATATTTTCCTAAAACCATGAAAAATATTACAAAATTATGAAAAATGTGTGGGATGGCTCCCTTGGCCGGATGGCCATGACCGGTCCCACACTACATAATTCTTTCACTTTTTCATTATTTTCCTTCATCCGATGAAGTTTTGACGGTTTTATCAAAAAACCCTAATTTTGTCATATTTTCTCAAATGGTCGCTCAAACGTGCACCAGAAAATATCAAAATTCTCAGGACTGAGACACGGACGTCTCAATGCCGAAATCATGTTACCTTGACCGACCAGGGTTGGCTTTTTGGCTCGCAATGAGCCAGTCCCAGGTGTTTTCACAATTTGACCTAATTTGCGCAATTGCACGTATTGGGTCCAAAACTCTCCAAATAATTTCAGAATTTGACGGAGCGATCATCATTTGATCACGTGAACACCCAGGGCCAATTTCATGACCCCTTGGTTGGTCCCTCACCTTTTCATAATTAATTAGGTTTTATCACCTAATACTGAACCCATCAGTAATTCAATAAATGATTAAACCGGCATTTAATCATTCTTTCATCAACTCACCAACTCTTCAAGGAGGTTTTAGTTTTTGGTCACGCGAGCATATGAGAATTTCATGGTAGATCCACGGTCCCATGAAGCCGGTTCTCCTTCATTCCATGGTTAATTTTCAAATAAACCATCAATTGGTCATCAATTGATCAAATTAGGGTTTCTGAATCCAAGGATCATGATTCCAGATTCAAACACTAATAATTTTGCAATGATCTCATGATCAGTATTCTTATTAATTATGCTCGGTTCATACCAGCACTTTAATTAATGTTTTATTTTGGGCATGCTGCCAATAATTCATCAGATGAGTAACACTTGCTCAGATGAGCAATATTTACTCAAATCAACGAATATTGGATCTATCAATATTAAACAAATTATCGAGCAACACTTGATCACCTCAATGTGAGGATCCTATCACTGTCTCAGCAGACGCACTTAATTCATAAGTTGCAGAACATTTTACAAAATCATGTTTAACTCAGCAAATAGGTGGACTCATCGTCCCACGAAGTCATGAAATCAACAACTGACTAAATTAACCACGAGACATCAATCGTGACATTTTGAGGGATATCAACTAGGGTTTTGGTCTGGCGGTCTATGGAATGTGTGTTCAAACACACGATGGAATGTGAGCAAGTTGTGCAATCAGTTGAAGGAGTTAACAAATTAGTGGGTGGAAAATCAACCAACTCTCCGCACGATGAGTGCAACTGGTTTCAAACACTATTTCCATCTCTCCACTCTTTCACTCCATCAACTGTCACACTTCATGGGATCATGGTGTCTACAATTCCAGCAATATAAATAAGTCTCTTAATCATGATTGAAACAACAACGGCATCAACGAAATCAACGACGATTTCACGCCTCACTCATCAATTGAGCAATTACTCTCAACTGGGTAATTTTAATCATTCAGAGCTTATCTTATTCAGAATTCACAACACACCTATAATCTTTGATTACCATTGATTCCACACATTTCTTAGCTTCCCTCCTACAGATCAACCCATCATCTCTTGTGACCGAATTTACTCTGGAACGACCATTGTCTTGGTTTAGACCGGAGTACTACAGATTGATCTATCGAACTAAAAGCACCCCCTTCACAGTGGTGCATCTGTGTGAGGTTGAACGTTTCGCTCGGTTCAAGGAATCTCCTCCGCACGGTCGTCTCCTCAATTCTGCAAAAACCAACAAATCGTTTTTTCCCATCTACACATGCTTGATAGAAGAAAAAGCTTGAGTAGCAGCATCAGTCCAAGAAAAAGAGTCCTTCTTAAGCATATCGGTGAGTGGCTTACAAATGTTACTATACCCCTTAATAAAAAATTTGTAGTACCCTGTAATCCCCAAGAACCCTCTAAGTTGCTTCAGTGTTTGATGTTGTGGCCAATTCACCATTGCTGCAACTTTATCAGGGTCAGCCGCAACACCATTAGCAGTAATAATATGCCCAAGATATTCTAACTATGGTTGAGAAAATGCACATTTTGACAGCTTGGCAAAGAGAGAGTGCTTCCTCAACAAGGATAATGTCAGTTGTAGATGCTCTAAATGTGCTTCTATGGATGGATTGTAAACCAAGATGTCATCAAAGAATACAAGCACAATCTTGCGAAGATATGGTTGAAACACCTCATTCATGAGGGCTTGAAATGTGGCAGGGGCATTAGTAAGCCCAAATGGCATGACCATGAATTCATAGTGGCCATGATGAGTGCGAAAAACAGTCTTGTGAATGTCAGGTGCAAAAACTCTTATTTGGTAGTAGCCCGAATGAAGATCTATCTTGGAAAACACCACAGAACCATTCAACTCATCTAATAATTCTTCTATCAAAGGTATGGGAAACTTGTCTTTGACTATGATGTCATTGAGTTTACGGTAATCAACACAGAAACGCCAAGTACCATCTTTATTTTTGACTAGGAGAATAGGGGAAGCAAATGGACTATGGTTGTGTTGGATCACACCAGTGGAGAGCATTTCATAAACTAAGGTATCTACTACATATTTATGTATATAAGGGCACTTATATGGCCTTTGAGATGTAGGGTCAGACTCAGCTTTGAGTGGAATTTTATGGTCAAGTGACATGGAGGGTGGAAGGCCAGTGGGTTCTGCGAAAATATCTGTAAAAGTTTCCAAGAGTGCAGAGACTGCAGGTGGTGGTGGTAGTACAAGGGTGGTAGAGATAGAGAAAAATTGGACAATGAGAGTTGGGGTATTGCTCTTAAGAAACTTCTTTAAGGAAGAACCACTAATTAAACTCATAGAGGGTTTAGAAGTGTTACCCTGAAGTGTAATTAGACTGCCTTGATGAAGGAAGGAAATGCTCAGTTGACTGAAATTAAAAGTGACATCACCAAGTTGGCGCAGCCAATCAACTCCTAAGACAATATCACATCCACCTAGAGGAAGGGCTCTTAAATTGGCAGATAACTAATAGCCTTGCATCTCCCAATTGAGGTTGTTGCAAATACCTTGGCTGATTGTGATATCCCCATTTAACAAGCATTTGTCCAGTTGGAGATACATGAAGACCCAATTTAATGGTTAAGACAGCATCAATGAAGCTATGTGTACTCCATGTATCAATAAGTACAACCACAGTGTGCTTGTTAAGTTTGCCATAAATTCTGATAGTATCAGGAGCAATATTCCTAGTTAAGGAATTTAAAGAAATTTCCATGGTAGAATCAGAACTTGAAGGTGAGGAATTAATATGTTCTTCAGTGGACAATGAACCCTGCTCTTCTGTCTGTTCATCAGCTATGAGCATAAATAGTTGTTGAGTATTGCATCTGTGACATTTCCTATAAAACTCATCATAATTATAACAAAGCCCATTATCCTTCCTAACCTGCATTTGGGCATGAGTTAATCTTTTAACAAAGGGAATGGATTGTGAGGTGATGTCTTGGTAGGGGTAGTAGGGTAAGTCACAATGGGAGTTGTGGATGAAGTGATGGGTTTAGAGAATGTAGAGGATGGAGAGAAAAAAGGTTTGATGGCAGATGGTGGGTGGGAAACAGAAAGTGGTGTGGGTGCAAAGGTTTTAGAGAATGACCTAGTTGGCTTAGGCTGATGCTGTAAGGAAGCTTATTGCATCCTTGCCAGATAAAAAGATGTTGCCGTATTCTTAGGTTTAAACATTTGCACCACTGTGCATATCTCCTCCTTTAGTCCACTAGTGAAGCTCAAGGTGTAAAAAATTTCAGGTAAATAAGGATTATTAGCAACCATGAAGATTTTATAGTGTTCCCACATATCATAGTATTCCTCTACGGTAGTAGTTTTTCTAAGTTTATTGAAGCTACCTACATAGTTATCTTGAGCAATATCCTCAAATCTAGCACATAAATCATGAACAAAGGTATCCCATGAAATAAACTTTTTACCCTGTTGGTAGTTTAAAAACCATGGATCTACTGAAAAATCGAAATGAATTGCATCCATATCCACACGTTCATCATCAGGAAATTTGTGTAAATTGAAATATCTTTCACATTTGAGAGCCCAACCACGGGGATTAGTACCATTAAAACGAGGAAAATCAACCTTAGGTGTACAAGTAAACTTACGCGATTCAGTATTGGAGAGATTATGAATCACCTGATGAAAATATGCATAGGGTTTTTCCTGATTTGGTTAAGGAGTTCCCGATCCAGAAGGGTCTGGTGGTTGAGTATGTGTTGATTCAATCAAACTAATAAGAAGGTTCATCTTGGTACCCAAATATTGAATCTCAGATTTCATCTCAGAGATGGAATCTGTGTGTTGGGTGACGATATTGGAAATTTCTTGAATTTTTTCTTTGGTGGCCATGGTTACAGGTTCCAGGAGTAGAATATGATACCAATTGTAGAGTAACAAGTACAACTACAAGAAGTAATTGGGGATAAAATAGCAGCAAGTTGCCTTCTCTCTGATAAATCAGAGACTAAACTTCAATTGAAGTAATTTTGGTTTTCATTACATGAGTTTTCAAGAAGAGGATGATTGGTTCTTAAATGTCCAATCTTAGCTAACTACTCCAATGGCTAACAAGGCATCAAACCAATACATAACTCGAGGAAAAATCAAGGATAAATACACCCTAGCTAAGCATAGTTACACCCCACACAAGTTACTACAAGTAAAAGAGATAAATGAGCTAGGTGAATCTGGTGGAACATGACATAGTGGTTCAAACACCACCAACGAACATGTAATGACATCTCTGCAGTAACACTGGACATTTCACTTTTTTCTTCTTTTGAAAATTGCATTTCAAAAATTTGCATGTTATATATATATATATATACTAGGGAATCACGTGCATCGTACCGGCACAGGCTATTTCACACAGTTATATTCTGGGGTGCTTTGCTATCGCACCACGTCTGGCTTCTTCTTTCTGTTATCCTCTGGTTTGTATCTCCCAAGTCACACATTTGTGTGTTTTTTTTATTGAAATTTTTTGTGTTCAATTTCTAGAAGGCGTAGTCATTAGTAGTGTGGGTGACTTCTTCTTTCTGTTATCCTCTGGTTTTTATTGCCTAAGTCACGCAGTTGTGTGTTTTTTCAATGAAAGAATTTGTGTTCAATTTCTAGAAGGCGTAGTCATTGGTAGTGTGGGTGATAACAGTAGTGTTTGTTGGTATTAAATTGATTTCATTTTAGTCTGAAATTGTTTTCATTTTAATTTGATTTTATAAAACTTCAAGCGGTCAATCAAATTTTTATCTGTAATTGATCGAATCCATTTTCGCATAGTGGAATTTAAGGTTAGTGTTGTTTTTTTTTGTTGGCACAATCAGCTAAAGAATATTCAACTAATAAACATTTATTTATATATTTCCATTTTTCTGTCAAAAAAGAAAATACATTTTTTACCATAAACAAAAGAGAATTTTAAGCAAACTCCCAAGGGAGGATTTTAATGAAAAAGGGAAAAAAAAATAAAAATTTAGAGAAAAGCTAACAAGATAAGAAAATAAAAAGGAAAACAATTAAGATTGATCATGATCACCCATATTCATAAGAATTGGATAATAATAGGGGAGAATTCAAGTATTTTAATTTAGAGCTCTGCCCCATCATCATTATGTAAGAAATCCTTTTCAAAATTTCTCCCTAATGCCGACTAATTTCAACCGGATACATCAACATATCACAATTAAGATTGATCTATTGTTTCTACATCAGCTACGACTGCTTTCATATCTAATAAAATTCCATGGTTTGCCAGAACCAGATGGAATAAAATTCCGGTTATTCAAAATAATTGTCTGCAGGTAGTTTTCAGAATTGATAAAATTCCGGCTATTCATTTTCATCAGCTATGGATACTTTCATATCTAATAAAATTCCATGGTTTGCCAGAATTATAAAGGACAAGCTAATAAGTATATATTTCGTTCATAGTTTCAGAGAGATTAACTTCTCTGCTGAAAAGGTTGCTAAGAAAGGAGGAAATCTTTCTAGGGGGTGGTAATTGTATATAACATTCTGCCAAGATCCCTAGCAAATTTGGAGTCTCCTCATATGAAATACTTTAGGTTCAGTTAGCTTTTCTCTTTAATTATTTTTGTTTTCTTCTCTTGTTTTGGGTTTCTCTCTTTGAGATTCCTTTTTACTTTTGAACCTTGGAATAGCATTAAGGACCTCCTTGGTTGGCATGCTCTCATTGACTACAATAGGAAGTACCCTGATTCAGTTTGTGCGATCTCGCAAATTCTTATTTTTTGATGACAAATGCTATCCCACACGACTTTGCGGGATGGATTCCCGCAAAGGCAGCTTCTTTACCGTTGGATGATCAAATCAATAGTAAGATTCACATTCAGGAAAGGACCCACTATTTTCAGGATAGGACCCACAATTTCCCCTAAAGGGTTCAAGGATGTTAGATCTGGGTTTTAGCATGATCTAATGGTAAAGAAGCTGCCTTTGCGGGAAGCCATCCCGCAAAGTCATGTGGGATAGCATTGCTCTTTTTTGATTGTAGATTGAATTAAGAAATTAAGATATAACGCTTTGATATACTTTTCTTAAGATTGAGTCTGACTGTCTAGTTGATTCTCTTGAAAGTATATTGGAATTAGTTCATATAGATTGCTAAGCTAAATATTAGATGTGGTTGTTAGACCCCCCGCTTTTTCATATATTATCCAATATATTCAACTTATTTTTTCATGTCGGGAGAAAACAAGTAATAACTGCATTTTCCCCTTTGTAGTTGTTACTTATTGTCTATTCTTGTGGTTATCTATTGTAGTACTTGTAATAATAAATCCATTGGGTCATTCGCATCCAATTCATATGCATTCAATACATGCAAATTTGTTTGATATTGGGTCTGATGCAGATGCTAAACTTGAAATCCATGTATTGGATTGAATGCGCGAAGCTAAAACCGGTCCTATCTAAATCATGCTCACCCATATTCATAAGAATTGATAACAATAGGGAAGAATTCAAGTATTTTAATTTAGAGCTCTGCCCCATCATCATTATGTAAGCAATCCTTTTCAAAATTTCTCCCTAATGTCGACTAATTTCAACCGGATACATCAACATCTCACAATTAAGATTGATCTATTGTTTCCACATCAGCTACGGCTGCTTTCATATCTAATAAAATTCCATGGTTTACCAGAACCAGATGGAATAAAATTTCGGCTATTCAAAATGTCTGCAGTTAGTTTTCAGAATTGATAAAATTCCGGCTATTCAATTTCATCAGCTATGGCTGCTTTCATATCTAATAAAATTCCATGGTTTGTCAGAATTATAAAGGACAAGCTAATAAGTATAGATTTCGTTCACAGTTTCAGAGAGATTAACTTCTCTACCGAAAAGGTTGCTAAGAAAGTAGGAAATCTTGTGTAGGTACTGAATATCGCAAGATAATAGTTCATGAGTAAATAGTTATAAAATGATACGATGATAGAAGAAGCGCGGAGAAATATGAAGTTTTACGAGGATGGAGTAATTGTGCGAGCATGAGTTGCGATACTTCGTAACTCATGAACAGCTGTATAAATTTTACTATAAATAGGAGTTCAAATGTAAAATTCGAGAGGTTCTTTTTAGTGAGTGTTAGAAAATATTTGAGGAAAGAGAATAGAGAAAGTTGTAACTATTCTAATTCCATTTAGATACTTCTTTGTGATCAATTGAGAACATTAATAAGAAAATTGTTATTCATCATCAAGAACTTCTTGAGTTTTTACTAATTCTATTGAGGGTGTAGTTGTAGGTTATTCTGCAAATACATAATTGGCGCTAGAAACAGGGACTTGAGAATTGTGGTAGCCTAAATTTGAGGGAATTGTGGAAAATTTGAAGATCAAATGAAATCAGTAGATGGAGATGGCAAAAAAGAAGAATGTAATATGATCACAGAGACAATGATTGAGGAATTTCATAGTAATATGAAGGGAAAAATATACAAGCGAGATTGTAGAGGAAGAAAGATCATGGAGGAAGAAAAGATGACAACTTTAGAAGAATGGGAAAAGCAGAAAATCACATTTTCAGTAGCAGAAATTCCAAATGAAGACTTGAATCACACTTCACCATTGGTGATCACATTGCCAATCATGCTAGAAGATAAGAAAGCTGAAGAAAAATGGAAATTAAACCGAATTTTGGTTGATACAGGGAGTTCTGTTATATTATATTCTATCATGCACTTAAGGGGATGGGAATTAGAGATGAAGAAATCATAAATTCAAAGTATCTTATTCATGGATTAGGGAAATCTACAACAAAATCTAAAGGAGAAATCGTGCTGCGGGTATTACTAGGAGAAATCGAAATGCATGTAATCTTGTGTGTGATAGATATGGAATCTCCATATAACATGTTGATAGGAAGGCCATGGATTCATGCGATCAAAGCTGTTGCTTCAACATTACATCAAAAAATCAAATTTCCTACACCAAATGGAATTCAAGAAATAAAATGAGATCTTGATAGTGCAAAATTTTGTTATCAAATTGAAGTAACACAATGCGGAGGAAGAGCAAGAAAGAAACAACTTCGTAGGAAACTTGCGAAGGAAACAAGAGAAGAAGAAGAATTCCGAGTGTATACAATAAGATCAAAGGAAGGGAGAGGTATACCAAATGAAATTCCAGAAAAATAAGGGGAACCAGCAAAAATAATTAAAGAACCAACACCTATGGGGGAGCAAAGTCCAAGCTATGTTGCAGCTGAACCAACCAAAGAAATAAATATTTGAAGTAAAGAAGAGCCTTTATTCTTACGAATTGGAACTAAGATGGATGAAGAAGAAGAAGAAAAAAGGACTACTGATCTTTTGCGAGAATATAAAGATATCTTCGCAGGAAGTGTAGATGAGATACTAGGAATTGATCCATCAGTGGCATGTCATAGATTGAATATAGATAAAAATGTAAGACCATTCAAACAAAGAATAAGGAAGATATCACAAAATTATCATGTACATATAGAAGAAGAATTACAAAAGATGTTGGATGCAAGGATTATAAGGGAAGCAAAATATCCAGAATGGATTGCGAATATGGTCATTGTTCCGAAAAAGAACAAAGGAATAAGAATTTTCATAGATTTCACTGATCTAAACAAGGCATGTCCCAAAGATAGTTTTCCATTACCAGATATACCACAAATGGTGGAATCAGCTGCAGGTCATGATAGAGTCACTTCACTTGATGGATATAAAGGGTATAATCAAATATCACTCGCAGAAGAAGATCAAGAACATATTGCCTTTTTTGCTCCAAGGGGTTTGTATTGTTATGTGAAGATGCCATTTGGTTTGCGGAATGCGGTTGCTACATATCAACGTATGGTTGAAAAAGTGTTCGCGAAGTGGATACATAAAACTTTGGAGGTATATGTAGATGATATGTTGATAAAAAGCAAGGAAGCTAAAGACCATGTGCAAGATTTGAAGGAAATATTTGAGCAAATGAGAAAGTTAAACATCAAATTAAATCCTGAGAAATGTATAATTGGGGTTTCATCTGGAAAGTTCTTGGGATACATAGTATCGAAGGAGGGAATACAAGTTGATCCAGAAAAAGTCCAAGCAGTTCGTGACATGCCAACACCTGCAACGGTAAAAGAAGTACAAAAACTAAATGGACTCTTGGCTTCACTTGGGAGATTTATTTCGCGAATGTCAGATAAGTGCAAGCATTTTTTCAACATACTTAAGAAGGGAGCAAAATTCAAATGGACTGATGAATGTGAAAAAGCTTTTCAAGGAATCAAAGAATACCTCGCAAATACATCTATACTACAGAAACCAGAGAAAAAACGAAGAATTATTGGTATACCTCGCAACAACTCCATATGCTCTAAGTGCAGTTCTGTTACGAGCAGACACAGGAGTAGAAAGGCCCATTTACTACATTAGTAAAACATTTAATGTAGCAGAAAAGAACTATTCTAAAATGGAGAAGTTAATCTTAGCCTTGGTTTATGCATCATTCAAGTTGCGAATATACTTTCAAGCACATGTAATAAAAGTGGTAACCAAAGTCCCAATTGAATCAGTCATGAAGAACACAAAAAGGTCAAGAAGAATAGAAAGGTGGAATGCACAAGTAAACCATTACAAGATAAAATACGAAGTGTTGTCATCGCAAAAACACAAGTTGTCGCAGATTTTTTGGCAGAATTTCCTTTGGAAGAAGATGAAGCAGTAGAGGAAATGATGGATGTTGAAGAAGAATTTGGAAATCCAAAAGACTTGTTAACAGAGCCTGATAGATGGGAAATTCTGGTGGATGGATCATCCAATAGTGATGGAAATGGGATTGGAGTCGTGTTGATTTCACCAGAAGGAGAAAGAACAACATTCTCATTCAGACTAGAATTTGCATCCACGAACAACGAAACAGAGTATGAAGCTGTAGTGCATGCATTAAAGATCGCAATGGAAAAGAAGCTTGAAAGTATAAGGATAACAAGTGATTCACAATTAGTGATTTGTCAAATTAAAGGGGAATATACCACAAATGAATCTTCTTTGAAGAAATACAAGAAACTCGTTGAGGAATTATCTGCGAAGATACCAAAATTAAAATGGAGACATATATCAAGAAAATATAACCGTCTCGCAGATGCTTTTGCATTTATTCCAAGCATGATGACAAATCCAAATACAAGAAATATCCAAATACAAACAATTCAAAACCCATCAGTGAACAAAGAGAAAGAAATTGAAGAAGCTGTTGCGATGGAAGTAGAAAGAGAATTATCAAACAACATCGCAGATTGGAGAAAAGAAATTCATGAATACCTCGCAACAGGAGAAACATCTAGGAACAGACTAGAAGCACATAAACTAAAGAGTCGTGCAACAAACTATGAGTTGCGAGAAGGAATTTTATACATGAAATCTTTTAGTGGACCACCTCTCAGGTGTTTAACTCGCGAAGAAGGAGAAAAGATATTGAAGATGTTACATGGAGGAGAAGCTGTCAATCATAGTGGGGGAAGATCTCTAGCATATAGAGCAAAGATACAAGGATATTACTGGCCTTATATGCATACAGACGCAAAATTGTTCGTACGAAGATGCAAGGAATGCCAACGACATGGTAAAAGAATTCATGCACCAGGGGCTACATTAACTTCTTCAACAAGCTGCTGGCCTTATGGTAAATGGGGGTTGGATATTGTTGGACCATTTATACCTGGATCTGGACAAAGGCGATACTTGATAGTTGCAACAGATTATTTCACGAAGCTCGCAGAAGTAAAAGTAGTACAGCATATTCGTGATAAAGATGTTTTTACATTTATATTTGAGAACCTCATTTGCAGGTACGGGGTTCCAGCACAACTAGTATCTGATAATGGGAAACAATTTGAGGGGCAGAATATAGAGATGTTACTCAGTGCTTTTAGAATAAAATGTGGGAAGTCAACCCCGTTATATCCACAAGCTAATGGACAAGCTGAAGCAACAAATAAAACAATCGCAAATACAATCAAAAAGAAATTAGAAGGACATCTCAAAGGGTGGTGCGAGCAAGTACCTAGCGCAGTTTGGGCATACAATACAACTAGAAGAGAAGCAACTGGAATGTCTCCTTATTGTCTAACATATGGAGTAGAATCAGTATTACCCACAGAGGTTGTAATTCCAACAACAAAGAAATAAGCTTGGGAAATAAATTTAAGTGCGGGAGTAATATTACGAGAATTGGATGATTTGGAAGAAAAAAGAGAAAAGGTGTTGCACCATATGAGGATTTATCAAGAACGATTAGCTCGAGAATACAACAAGAGAGTCATTGAACGTGAATATAAACCAGGTGATTTGGTCATGCGATAAACACCTCGATATCAAAAAGAAAATGGAGGGAAATTAGCACCAAAATGGGATGGACCATATGTTATTAAAGAAGTTGTAGGAAGCGGAGCTTATCGGCTGATGGATCCAGAAGGGAGAGACATGGGTTTGAGGCTCGGTAAACCTTGGAACAGACTATATTTGAAAAGGTATTACCCATAAAACTCATGAAAATTTTTACGAATATTGTTTGCTCGCAGGAAATTGGGAAAAGTTACGAATTTTCAAAATTTATATTCAAATTAAAATTTCATTAATTTGCGAATAAAATACCGCAATCTGTGATCAGCCTCCAAAAAAGAAAGAGAGCCGCAGAAAATTTTATACAGGCAAACCTTTGTGGCGTACACCCTAGTTCGCGAAGCTATAATTCGTAAGAGGCAAAGTCCTAAAGTACGTCATTTAAGGGGGTACCTATAACGTGGCTAAGGGTAACCGGAACACCACCAAGGGCCCTTAGTACATGGTAAAAATTTTGGGGTACAACCCAATAATGGGGTACCTATCCGGGTTAGACACCTTGGATTCTCACCTAATCTAACGACATTACGCAATATAAAATGTGGTGTAAGAAGATTTAGGCTGGGCGACTAAGGCATACTGTCTTTCCCAAGAAGTGCAGAAAACGATCAAGGCGCCGAGGTACACGGTTGAGTCAAGAGTGCCGGGTGAGGTTGAACCACATCTGCCATTTTTGACAAGTCTTGGCAAATGATGCACTTGGCCCAAAGATACCCCATAGGGTGCAACCTCGTAACTATAAGCCCTATAGGCAAAAAGGATAAGAGGTTGCGATCAAAAGCTGGTTGTTAGCAGAACCGGATGGGAAGAGCTAACCTTGTATGGTTGATGTACGCTTCCTTGAAGGGGCAATCAGGGGGAAGATAAAGGGCAGCACCCTCCATTAGGGAGCTGATAAGTGCTATAAGACGCAAATGTCACGAGGCTTCTTGTTTGCGAAAACATAAAGGCTTGTCATATTTGTGCAACAAATGAAGTTCTGCGAGCCTTCTAAAAAAAAAAAAAAAGAAAGAAAGAAAGAAAGAAAGAAAAGAATAAAGAACTCGCAGAACATAATAAAGTTAAGATGAGATCAATGGGTCGCTACATGAAAGTGTAGAGACGTCCTGCGATTTCATCGCACGACGGCAATGTCATGGGGATTCATGTTCGCAAGAATATTTAGGCCTGTCATATTGTCGCAACAATTCCTGAAGAGGCTAAAATACCATACAAAGAAGTTAAGATGAGATCAATGGGTTTTTGCATGAAAATGTAAGAACGTCCTGCGATTTCATCGCACGACGATAATGTCACGAGGTTGTATGTTCGCAAGAATGTTCAGACTTGTCATATTATCGCAAATAATCAATACAAAAGAGGTGGCAAAATAAGACCTTTACTTAGGAAGGCATGATAAGACCACAGAAATTAATGAAATTTATTACATCAATATCATTGAAGAAATTTTACAAGAATATACATCAAGATATTTTGAAGAGAAGATAGCTCTAGCAATATCATTGAAGAATTTTACGAGAAGTCCTAGGAAAAAAGGACAACATTATTGAAGAATTTTAATGAAGACTTAACAAAAGATGCGATTTTGATAACAATCAAATACAGATAAGTTTATATTCGTAAAAGTTTACGAGAATTACATACTTCTTATACTTTTCCATATATTGAATATTTCACAAAAAGATTGAATACTTCTTATAATTCTTCAAGAATATCTCATATTAATTATACTTCTTTAATGGATATTTCATTTGGTGAAAGTTAAATAATCATTATACTTCGATCGAATACTTCTTATATTTCTTCATTTAATGAATTGAATACTTCTAATACTTTTTATATCTCTTCATTTGGGGGATCTAGTACTTCTAATACGAAAAAGGGAATTATGTATTTCTAATAATTCATTTGGTAGATTGAATACTTCTAATACTTCTTATATCTCTTCATTTGATGGATTTGGTACTTCTAATACTTCTACAAAGGTTGAAACTTCGCAAGATAAACTGAGGCAGATATTTTAATACTTCAAACAATGTTTAATCATTTAAAGAGAAATAATAAGGGGAAAAGGATATACTAAGCTTTATCTGTGAGTTATATATTATTTCTCTTCACATGATCAAAAAGGGGAAATTTAGTCAAAGTAAGGTTAAATTATCTTCGCAAAATATCAAAAAGAAAGGATAGATTATCTTCGTAAAATATCAAATGTACTTCTCAAAAAATAGAATTGTTCGCAAAAAAGGAAACCAACGGTAATAAAGGGAAGGAATTCAGAAGAAAGAAAGAAAGGAGAGCCAATGATAAATTGAACAAGGAATATTATCATGCTTCATCAACACTCTGTGTTGGATCTTTAAGATCGAGGAGTCATTAGCAGCCTTCGACTTTTGCGAGATATCATCCTTGGAAGAATATGCGGCGCAGGATATCTCCTTGAGGAATAGATTCTTACTCATCATCAAGATCTTCATCATCACTCTCATGATCGAAATCACTATCGTGCTCACGAGCAACTTCATCGTCAGATATCTTCGTGAGGAGTAATCTTTACAGGAGGCAAGCCTCTTGATAAGAGAATGTTATTCGCAAAAACTTGAGCTTTCAGGTGACTTTCACGAAGTATAGCCTTTTGATGATTGGTATCTTCGATATCCTTGGAATAAGCAAGATAGTTGAATCTCCGAGTAGCACGATCACGAGAGTTGATTAAGCGGGTAGAAAGCAAGGCATTCTTCTTACGAAGCTCAGAACAGGAGGCTTCTAATCCAGCTTTTGCATTACGAAGGTGATTCTCAGATTCTGCAAATAAAACAAAGTTCAAAGAATAAAATTTGCGAATATAATGAAATTTAAAGACGTACCAGAGGCAGTAAAATTTTAATGACTACCTTCTCTTTGCGAAGTAAGAGATTGAGTTAAAGATAGACAACAGTTCTTCATCTGATTCATCGCATTATCAAAACCATCACCAACTAATCCTTTAAGTCGAGATTGAAGCTTTTGATCTTTAGAAAGGAGAAAATTTTTATCCTTCGCAAGTTTGGCATTAAGACTTTTTAATGATGAGTAATCTTCTTCAAGTTGATTCTTCTTAGCACACAAGACTATATTCTTATTAATAAGGGAATTCTTCTCAACAACAAAAGAATTTCTTTCAGCATCTGAAGACTTCTTTAATTCCTCAAGTTCACCTTTCAACAAAGAAAGAAGATTTTCTTGATCGCAACATTTATTCTGAAGAGTCTTTAATTCTTGCGAAGAAACAATCATTGTATTCAAAAACGAACATTTCTCTTCTGATAAGGTTTTGTTCTCTTCTAGTAAGGTTTCTATTCTCAAATTAGCTTTGGTTAAGGAAGAAAAAAGTTGAGATATGTCATCATTCAAAAAATTTCGATCATATATTAATTGAGTATTCTCTTGAAAAAGAGCATCAGAGTTGTCAAGAGCACACGAGTAAAGATCAGATAAATGGGAGAATTGGTTTGAGAGGCTTTCATGCTTGGTTCGATATTCTGTTGCATCTGATTCATGGTGAAGTACCAATCTTCTACATTTTTGGATGGATTCTATAAAGGGGAATGGGTTTTAATGGATGTTTCAAGCATAGGAAGAATATAAATAAATAAAAGAGAAAATATGAGGATAGTAATCATACCTTTCAGTTCATCATTTCTTTTGCGAAGAATCGCACAGTCCAGAGAATTATTCTGAAGATGATGATTTTCTTTACGAAGATCCTCGCATTCTGCTTGAGAAGCTTTCAAAGAATGGCGAAGTAATTCAATTTCTTTTTCCAAGGATTGACGTGAAGAAGAAATGTCTCGGATTGACGAAATTATTCAAACTTCGCAAAATTCATATTGCGAACGAACATTAGTAGATTTCGCAGTATTGGTCAAAACCTCAGATAACATTCGGAAAGTTGAATAAATTCCATCTCGAATTTCTTGAGGAAGAGGAGAAGAATTTGAAGGAATAAGAGCAAGCTGCAAATTGTCTGGAGAAATAGTACTCAAAGGATTTGGGGATAAGACAGGTTTTTCTAAAGAAGAAGTTGAAGGAATATTTTGTGAGGATTGTTTTTCAATTGAAGAAGTTGAAGAAATATTTTGAGAAGGTTGGTCTTGAAGAAGTGTTGATAAATTGACATTGATAGGAGATTGAAAAGCAGGTAATGGAGTAGAGGCAGGAGTATTTGAAGAAGCATTTTCACGAGGAGGAGAGGAAAATTCCTTATCAACTTCAGGAAGGAAATCATCAATCGGAATTAATGGTGTGGGTTTAGTTATTCGAGATCTCTTGCTTGGATTTGGTTTTTCGTCAACCTGCGAATCAAAACGTAGATTAAAAACTGAGGCAACAATATATTGTTCAGGAAAGAAGACAGAGTATTTTAACTACCTTTTGATTCTCAGATTTTCTTCTTCGTGGATTAAGGCTTGGATTCTTTAATTGAGATTTCATCTGAGAAGTTATTTTGCTGAAATTAACCAAAATCAGATAACAAATCATACAGAAATTAAAAAGGAGAACAAATGAAATACGCAGAGATAGAGGGAAATTACCTTGGAGAACTCATGAAGATACAATAGAAGAAAAAATTGCAGAGAAAATAGTGATAGAGAGTATGAGTAAAATATAGAATTGCGGAAATAAGAAGAAGAAAAGAAAGAGAGTATGAAGGAGTTATATAAGGGAATAACTAAAAAAGAACGGTTACAAAAGACGTGTCAAAATTTCAAAAGACTAAGTAACGGTTATGTTCTCACGATCATTTATTCTTCGTAGAATTGACATGAGAAGAGGCAAGATGTAGGTACTGAATATCGCAAGATAATAGTTCACGAGTAAATAGTTATAAAATGATACGATGATAGAAGAAGCGCGGAGAAATATGAAGTTTTACGAGGATGGAGTAATTGTGCGAGCATGAGTTGAGATACTTCGTAACTCATGAACAGCTGTATAAATTTTACTATAAATAGGAGTTCAAATGTAAAATTCGAGAGGTTCTTTTTAGTGAGTGTTAGAAAATATTTGAGGAAAGAGAATAGAGAAAGTTGTAACTATTCTAATTCCATTTAGATACTTCTTTGTGATCAATTGAGAACATTAATAAGAAAATTGTTATTCATCATCAAGAACTTCTTGAGTTTTAACTAATTCTATTGAGGGTGTAGTTGTAGGTTATTCTGCAACTACATAAATGTAGGTACTGAATATCGCAAGATAATAGTTCACGAGTAAATAGTTATAAAATGATACGATGATAGAAGAAGCGCGGAGAAATATGAAGTTTTACGAGGATGGAGTAATTGTGCGAGCATGAGTTGCGATACTTCGTAACTCATGAACAACTGTATAAATTTTACTATAAATAGGAGTTCAAATGTAAAATTCGAGAGGTTCTTTTTAGTGAGTGTTAGAAAATATTTGAGGAAAGAGAATAGAGAAAGTTGTAACTATTCTAATTCCATTTAGATACTTCTTTGTGATCAATTGAGAACATTAATAAGAAAATTGTTATTCATCATCAAGAACTTCTTGAGTTTTTACTAATTCTATTGAGGGTGTAGTTGTAGGTTATTCTGCAACTACATCTTGCTAGGGGGTGGTAACTGTATACAACATTCAGCCAAGATCCCTAGCAAATTTGGCATCTCCTCATATGAAATACTTTAGATTCAGTTAGCTTTTATCTTTAATTTTTTTATTTTTTCTCTTGTTTTGGGATTCCTTTGTACTTTTGAATTTTTGTAATAACTTTTATTAATTTTTGGTTATTAATAAAATTTGATTTAGCGAAAAAAAAATGATCAATTGTTTCTCAAAATTATCTACATCTTCATCACAAATTCTAACGATTATAAAGTGCATTAATTACACATTTAAAAAAATTCATTAGACCTCAACATAAACACTACTATAGTATTAGATATATTTACATACGGTTCTTCAATAATTACATCTCCAACATTCATAACCATGACTACCAACATCTACATCATAAAACTTTTGTTGCTTCCTTCGACACCAGCAAAAAAACCTGTTTCAAACCAACTAACACATGTATGATTTCTTTCCAGAAAATAAAAGAAAATAAGAGCTCTAGTACCTCATCCATTTCCAACAACCATAGCAATTACAAATATCAGGAAAAACCCTACATATTTTCACAAAGTAGTCTGAGCAAATCCCAAGACTTTATTCTTCAAAATTCCTCCTCCAAGAATTCCTCAATTCTATTCATATGATCACTATTGATCATTGTAGTAGTCATTGTAAAATTTCTCTTCTTCATAATAGAAGTTTAGGCCACTACTACCGCTGAAAGAAACAGTTGTACCATAATCTCTATCTTTACTTTCCTTATCATTTTCCTTAGGCCTCTCATTATCCTCATTCATGCCTTCTTGATTTTTTACCACTGTTACGGGCTTGCCATCAATATCTATCACGGGTATCTCCTCATCGTTGGAATCCACATTTAAGGGCTCAGATATCGTTCAAGCAAACGTATGGGTGAGGGATTTTTATGCCAAGTAACATCAATACATCATCAACATGCCTTTGCCTCTCTCTCTCTTTAGAGCCTCTTCTTCTGGATCATTGGATGACTCACTGTTGCTACTTCCTTCTTTATCAATTTCAACTGCTTCAATATTCTCCTTTTCACTCTCACATTCTGTTGCGCTTTTTATCTTCCTCCAATAAAGTCCATGTCTTGCTTGTATTTATCTTGCTACTCTTTCCTTATTTTTTCTTACCCATAACTAGAATTCTTCCTCATTCTCAATTTTCTGACGATCAAATTCTTCCTGACTTCTCTTTCTGGATATATTATGATCCATAAATAGTACCATTCTCTCAATTTTTTTGGTTTGATAAAGCTTCAATTAATCTTTTCATATTCTCAAATTCAAGTGAATCTATCGGTTGATTTGTAACATTGCCATTGTTTGCAACATTTCCTTGTTCAACCATCTCCTAAACTTCTTAATTCTATAGAATTTTTTTCTTATTTTGGTTATTACGATTAAATGTAAAACTATTAGTTTTTCATCCTTTTATAAAGTGGTTAGATTATCCATAAATGTCCATTTAAGGCGCATGGTTAAACGTCCCATCCTTGGAATGTCTAAGAAACTCGTCTTCCAGAATAAACTCCATTCATCTCTTACCGAACCAATTTTTATTGATAATACGGTTGTGATAACTGAACTGGTGTATGATTGGTCATATTTGCAGTGAATTCTTAGTCTTACAACCTCTATAAGAAGTTACATTTGCAACCAGTACCTCTAGTTCAAACACTATTGTGACTACTATTTTTCCCATAGTCTACGTAATTTGTAAAGCTCAGAGAATCTAATACTAAGTAGTAATGATATCTCAGTTGAACTGATATGTTCAAGTAATAAAAGGTACTCAAGATAAAGATAATAATAACGAAAAATACTGAGGTAATGTAAATGCTACTAAGTTATCAAGAGACACAAGAAATTACGAGGTTCGACTTTCGTCTATGTCCACGGGGTAATGAGTGATTGTTTGTATTAAGTGTTGGTTGTTAAAAATATCTTAAATGCTTCCAAAAGTAATAGAGAGAACTCAACCTATAGTAAATACTTAAGTTCTAAACATTAAAGAGGTATGAGCTTAAGACTAGATCTTCCTTTGGGTATTGAATGCCCTTATTTGTTGGTGAAGTTTGGTATTTATATCCCCTTCTGCCCCAGAAATATCTTCGTTGTCTTTGGGTCCATCATATCTTGATGTATCTTCCATACAAATGGTACCTTTTTTGGGCGCACACTCTCTCCAATCGATCTATGACACCTCAGCTGACCCATGTTACCTCGAGAACTTCCTAACCTTAGTACAGGTTGTACCTTTGTTCACCGCGAGCCTTGGCCAGTCATACAATGCCATCTCACTTCTTCCATGCGCTTTGACCAAATATGTAGATAAGGGCTCGCGGCATTAAACGCTGATTATATATGTCAGCTATCTTTGTCCCTTCGACAGCTTCCACCTCCCTATGCTAGAGTCTATTTTACCATCTAATCCATCGAGGTATGCTTCCTCGAGACGAGATAAAGTAGATCAGGAAGGGATATGCTGCTTCTCAGATACCTGTGTATCGTTAGGGATACTTTGTTAACTTGTACAAGACCGCCAAATCCGTGACACGTGCCCCAGAGAATATTGGTATTCACAGTTTTCCCCTTTTCTTTCATATTCTACCAATCGGTAGGATTGGAAGAAAAACCTTTCATAACATCGTCATTTTTTCACGCACGGATTTGGTGGTCCCTATGTGTCCTTTTATGAAATAACTACCCCTTGGATTTTGGGACAACTAAATTCTTGGATTATCCAGCCGCCTATAAAAAAAACTTTTAAGGAAGGATATTAATTAAATTCCCCATTCTTCATCCACTGTCGCTCTCCAGAGATTTCTTCTTCTCCTTTTCTAACTGTTGGTCTTCTCCATTGACTCTCAAAAGCTTTCGATTATCGGCGTTCGATCTCTTCACACAGGTTAGTAAACTTCGATTCTCTTTTGTGGTTGTTTTAAGTTCTTCATGCTTTAGGTTTGGATTTTCATCTTCGTCTGCTATTGGAGATATTTGAATGCTTGCATGTATGGATTGTAACTTTTATTATCTTCTCCATGTCGTTTGAGGAAATGGGTCTTGTTCCATTTATTTTTTCTTTCCAAGATTTTTGCCATGCCGTTTTTTAACATGATGATCGATTGTTCTCCATTGTTCCATTAGAATCTGTTTGACGACTTTCTGAATGCTCCCTTTGGTTGGTTAAGTTAAACCCATGCCCAAAGTTTGTTTGATGTTGCCCCCATCAAGTTTGGGGTCAACTGCAAACTTCTCCTGCCATTTTTGATGAATTGTGTTTCCTGCTGGTGTTAGCAAATATGAGGCTTCCGAAGAAACCTACGCGCAAAGATTCCAGACCCTTTCTGAGATCTCAGCTAGTCCCTTTCTGAGATCTCCAAGCATTTTCGTCTACACAAGTTCGAGATCTCCTTTGTTGATAGTCCCGAGGTTCTTACTGAGTCTTCGATCAAGATCTTTCCTTATGACGAAAATAATTTGTTGATTAGTGTCGGTCAGTTAGCAGAAGGCATGCCTCTTCCTATTTATAGAAAGAAGGAACTCTTCTATTTCGATGTCTTGTCTGTCAGGGATGATCCTACAAATAATACTTAGGTTCGATGGGTGATGCAGTATACTGGTAACTTCTGGCGTGCCCTCCGTGAGTGTTGGTACCGTAGAAAAGGTAAGACCACTCTGAAATCTTACGATGCTTTTGCTCATAGGAGGTATAAGCAGGAGGATTTTACTCCTACCAACTTCAACGCCACGTACACTGATGTTATTCAAAAGAGCATCCTTATTCCTTTGTGTGTTGGTCCGCGTCGTATTCATGTTACTGCTAATAAAATTAGAGAGGGTAATTCCCTTCGTTTGTTGGAGGAGATTGATAAGACAGTGCTGACTTTTATCCCATACTCTGCTAAGCTCTTTCTGCCTTTGTCTGATCGTATTCGTCTGGATCATGATAAGCACTGGGCACGTACTCCTCTTCGTGGTCCATGGGTTTACTATCATAGATCCCAATGTTCCTCGTCCTGCTTCATCCATGCCCTTTAGGTATGATGGATATCATCCTTGCGTTTTCAACCTTGCTGATCCTGGAGAGGTATTCTTTAAGTAAATTTCTTTATTCTTCCATATTCATTGTGTTGAACCTTTTGCTGAAAAATTTGGTGCTTCTTTTGGCAGCCTGCCCTTGCTTCTTCTACTGGGACTGCTCTTGGTTCTACTGGTAATTTCGTAGCTACTCGTACGCGGAAGAGAAAAGCTTCGATTGAAGATGCCAAGTCCACACCTGCGGAGGTACCTAGGTATTCTTCCCCTGATCCTTAGATTACGTATGTGCTCTTTTACAGTATTCCAAGAAGAAGGGAAAGTTGAAAGCTGTGATTGTTGTAGAAGAGTCTGACGAAGACCCAAAAGTTGTTAAAGAAGAACCTAAGGATGTCGATGACATGGAGGATGTCGAGGATACTTCCCTTAGTCCTCATTTAGATAATATCGAGGAGGACTTTGCAAAAGAAAGTCTTAGCCATGTCCGTGCTGGTTTTGTAGAAGGTGATAATTTTCATGTTGATGGTGGTTCTTTGTTGGTGAGTCAAGTGATTACTCAGGTTACTGCGATCCCTGCTCCTTTTTTGAAGTTGCATGCACCTTCTGGTAGTACTCATCCTACTTCCCGTGTTATCAAAGACGTTATGGTGTTGTCTTCTAAGGGATATTCGACTTCTCCAACTACTTCGCATCATTCGAATGGTTCGTTCGCAAAGGGTGTAGTTCCGGTGGTAAGGGCCAGTAATTCAGATTCCTAGCCGAATAAGAAGGTTGTGATTTCATTTGGAAGCTTCTCCTTCAATACTGCACCTGCCTCACTAGGAAGCGCTCAGTCTGTTTCTACTACCCCTGTAAGAAAACCTATTGGTCCACCACCTTCGTCGCCTGATTGGACCATTCTTGGTTATCTTCCTTCCGTTGGTAATATGGAGTGGGAGAAACTTTTTGGTTGCATTATTAAACTCCAGATCCTAAAAATTTATGCACATTAAGTATGGCACTAACCAATCTAAGTGGATGGAAGCATCAAGGTTGTAGGAGTTGAGGAACCCAACAGTAGAGTCTATTCATAGAAGCGCACAAAGTTCAGGTGTTAGAAATAACATGGTAGTTTCACCGTATCTTGGAGTCGTCGCCATATAACTTTTTGTTTTTATTTTATTTTCGTTGAAAACTTATATATTTCTCTAAGTGATTGGTGGGGAACATGCATCGAGTTGTTACCATTGCTAGGGTGAAGTAGAGTGATTGAGTTGCTATTTTCAACAAAAAAAAGAAGGTTAAACCAGACCATCATACCAACTGGAATAAATTGTTCAATAAAAGCGACCACTCGTTCCCTTGTATATGCCAGTGAGTTGATCTATAATTAGGATTATTGACCACTGGTTCTCTTGTATATGCCAGTGAGTTGATATTAATCAGACCAGTATCTCAGTCCATTAGGATATGTTCGTCTTGGAAGTGGCCTTCAGGCATATATGGGAAACACCGTTCACCTTAGTCAACATCATTGTGAATCATCTATTATTTCCAGTTCCATCTTCTTAATCTATTCACATGTGATTATGGTTTGTTGACTCCAGATATTGATATCCATAGTGCGACTACTTGAGTAGAGCTCTGTCACTCGAATCAGGGTACTTCCTCTTGTAGTCAATGAGAGTATGCCAACCAAGTAGGTTCTTTAGTGTTATTCCAAGGTTTTGCGTAGATAGCTAGGGTTTGGAGAAAAGGTTGTGTGGGTATATCTCTAGTAATCCCTCCCGAGAATATAACTCGGCCACTAGGGCCACCTAGGGATTTAAAGGCTTTTTGCACACGCTAAGTGCAATCGCGATGCCTGCGACAGTGAGTTAGGATTTTATTTTCTAGATTTAATTTTATCGGGACTAGCAAATAATAAGTTTGGGGGTATTTGATAGATGCATTTATGTGTCTATTTTAGTCTCGATTTTCTATATCGTTAGTACCCATTTTTATACTTATTTTGGTGTTTTATGTCTTTGTAGGTATTTTTGGCCAATAAACATTTTTGGAAAAATCGGCTTGAAAAGTTGTTAAATGAACCCGGAGGATTCGCTATTGGCACCTATATTTTGGATAAGGGCCACCCTCAAGGGCATCCCCAAGGAAACTGCTAAAGGCACCCCTACTCTGGATATGGGGGGCCTTCCTTTCTTCCTCATTTAAACGATATTTTTGGCGGGAAAATGTGTTCTTCACGTACAGAAATTAGAGTTGAGATTTTGATCGAGTTCTAGGGAGACTAAAAGGCTGAAATTGATTGGGTTTACTTCTTAGGCCTAAACAGACCTGGTATGGGTGATAGAATAAAGTTAAATGGGCTGGATGACCGGGAAAAGGAAAACATGGAAGAAGATGTTGTTTATGGAAACATGGAGAGTTTTACTCAGACTTTCTCATGGATTTCAATTGGTTTGGTCTGGTTATTTCAAAACAGGGTTCATATGTGTTTGGGACTCGACAAACCCTCCTCTTCTGTCTCTCTTCATCAGATATGAGCATAAACAGTTGTTGAGTCTTGCATATGTGACCTTGCCTATAAAACTCATCATAATTATAAAAAAGCCCATTATCCTTCCTAGCTTGCATTTGGGCATGAGTTAATCTTTTAACAAGAGGGAATGGATTTTCAGGTGGTGTCTTGGTAGGGGTAGTAGGGTGAATCACAATGGGAGTTGTGGATGAAGTGATGGGTTTAAAGAATGTAGAGGATAGAGAGAAAAAAAGGTTTGATGGAAGATGGTGGGTGGGAAACAGAAAGTGGTGTGGGTGCAAAGGTTTTAGAGAATGATTTAGTTGTCTTAGGATGATGTTGTAAGGAAGCTTGTTGCATCCTTGCCAGATAAAAATATGTTTACGTGTTCTCAAGTTTAAACATTTTCACCACTCTGCGTATCTCCTCCTTTAATCCACTAATGAAGCTCAAGGTGTAAAAACTTTCAGGTAAATAAGTATTATTAGCAACCATTAAGCCTTTATATTGTTCCCACATATCATAGTATTAATGCTTCAAAAAAAAACATATCATAGTATTCCTCTACGGTAGTGGTTTGTCCAAGTTTATTGAAGCTACCTACATAGTTATCTTGAGCAATATCCTCAAATCTAGAACATCAATCATGAACAAAGGTATCCCATGAAATAAACTCTTTACCTTGTTGGTAGTTTAAAAACCATGGATCTACTGAAGAATCGAAATGAATGGCAGCCATATCAACACGTTCATCATCAGGAAATTTGTGTAAATTGAAATATCTTTCACATTTGAGAGCCCAACCACGGGGATTAGTACCATTAAAATGAGGAAAATCAACCTTAGGTGTACGAGTAAACTTACGCGATTTGGTATTGGAGAGATTATGAATCACCTGATGAAAATATGCATAGGGTTTGTCCTGATTTGGTTAAGGAATTCCCGATCCATAAGGGTCTGGTGGTTGAGTATGTGTTGATTCAATCAAACTAATAAGAAGGTTCATCTTGGTACCCAAATATTGAATCTCATATTTCATCTCAGAGATGGAATCTGTGTGTTGAGTGACGATATTGGAAATTTATCAAACTAATAAGAAGGTTCATCTTGGTACCCAAAGATTGAATCTCAGATTTCATCTCAGAGATGGAATCTGTGTGAGTGACGATATTGGAAATTTATTGAAATTTTTCTTTGGTGGCCATGGTTACAGGTTCCAGGAGTAGAATCTGATACCAATTGTAGAGTAACAAGTACAACTACAAGAAGGAATTGGGGATAAAATAGCAGCAAGTTTCCTTCTCTCTGATAAATCAGAGCCTAAACTTCAATTGAAGTAATTTTGGTTTTCATTACATGAGTTTTCAGGAGGAGGATGATTGATTTAATAAAATGACCAATCTTAGCTAACTACTCCAACATCTAACAAGGCAACTCGAGGAAAAACAAGGATAAATACACCCTAGCTAAGCATAGTTACACCCCACACAAGTTACTACAAGTAAAAGAGATAAAGGAGCTAGGTGAATCTTGTGGAACATGACATAGTGGTTCAAACACCATCAACGAACATGTAATGACATCTCTGCATTAACACTGGACATTTCACTTTTTTTTTCTTTTGAAAATTGCATTTCAAAAATTTGCATGTTATATATATATATATACTAGGGAATCACGTGTGTCGTACCGGCACGGGATATTTCACACAGTTATATTCTGGGGTGCTTTGCTATCGCACCACGTCTGGATTCTTATTTATGTTATCCTATGGTTTGTATCGCCCAAGTCACACATTTTTGTGTTTTTTTTAATGAAATTTTTTGTGTTCAATTTCTAGAAGGTGTAGTTATTAGTAGTGTGGGTGGCTTCTTCTTTCTGTTATCCTCTGGTTTGTATCGCCCAAGTCACACAGTTGTGTGTTTTTTTAATGAAAAATTTTGTGTTTAATTTCTAGAAGGCGTAGTCATTGGTAGTGTGGGTGATAACGGTGGAGTTTGTTGGTATTAAATTGATTTCATTTTAGTCTGAAATTTTTTTCATTTTAATTTGTATCTATAAAACTTCAGGCGGTCAATCAAATTTTTAGCTGTAATTAATCGAATCCATTTCGCATAGTGGAATTTAAGGTTAGTGTGTTTTTTTTTTGTTGGCACAATCAGCTAAAGAATATTCAACTAATCAACATTTATTTATATATTGCCATTTTTCTGTCAAAAAATAATATAAAAAAGGAAATACATTTTTTTTACCATAAACAAACGAGAATTTTAAGCAAACTCCCAAGGGAGGATTTTAATGAAAAAAGGAAAACAAATAATTACATAGATGCTCATAGACTGGGTTTTTCATCAAGGGTTTTATTTCAAACTAGCAACATTCTCTCCCTGCCATTTCGATTATTACGATCACCTGTACACTGTAATGGTTAATGGAGATTTACTGATAGATAGTCTCTATATATTTAACTAAGCATCGTCCATTCTTAAAGAATTTTAGCAGTCAAAAAAACTAAACATAAGCTTGCAAACTAAGGTCCTTTTTCAGTTAGATGGTTTAGTTGACAAAATGCAATAAATAACTACATAATAGATTTTAAGAGTCTTATATAATAGATGTGTAACCAGCAACATATTAATAGTAATTAACATCATACTAATAGTTTAAAATAACAACACTTCAATGAATACCGTGACATATAATGAGTGTGTATAATTCCTCAACAACATTATTATCTTCGATATATTGCATAAACTCCGCCAAAGTTCAAATGGTGTATGTATTTGAGATATATTTTCAATTTATTAGTTCATACATTACATTTCCAAGTGAATGTTAAGAGGTGAAACACATAACTTACCCGGTAAAAGCTAACACAACATATTTACTTCAGTATTGCAGGCACCTTTTCTCAGAACTACATCTCCATCCTCCAACTTCAAAACACAACTCGACCAAATGCACAAACACCTAGATAAATATTTTAATGACCGAACATAAGAAATCTCAAAGGGATGAATAGAACACATATATATCAATCATGCTAAACAGTAAAACAATGGTGTAAAATATGTCATAAAATTCACATATATTGCAAAATTGTGCAAACTTTGTAATTACACAAAATATGGAACCTTGAGAAACTAGGCCAGAATGTGCCTGAAACACGCAGACCAAAGTTTTGAAAGGTAACATATATAAGAATAGCATAGGGGTGTAACACCTTACTCTACAGATGAGATAATGTTGTAGTGGATTACTACGTGTGATAATTACCAACCTTGTTTCTTTTCTCTCCATAAACTACATTACCTATAATCAAATGAGGATATGTGTAGAATCTCTATTCAGAATCTGCAAAATATTTTCAGGCGTGTCCTATGTTAACCGATTAATCAAATACGAAAACTATAAAGTTCATTTTCGATAAACACCATAAGTTATTTTCTTTCCATGAGAGAGTTATCAAAACAGGTCAGGTTGTCTATGTGTTTCTCAAATACCTTGCATACATGAGTTATGTTACTTCAGGATTTGAAGTAAACCAATGCATACGTGTGAAATGTATTTGGCTAAAATTTACGTAGTATATATAAAATATTTAAGGTCTAGCAAAGCTTGTAACTAATCGCCTAAAGTTTTAATCGATTTTTTTTTTACTTTATGTCTTTAAAGTAATTGTTGAGCATTCGATAACTATTGCCATTGTGAGTGTATCTGCATCATTTTATGCATCATGTTGAAGGAGTGCAGAGTGATTTGAATACCACGGGTCGGTGCAGAATTTTTGAGAGCCCAAATAACATGTAAGCTTTTGTTATTTCCTATGAATTGTACGAGTGTTAAAGATGGACATTACATTGTATCAAATAAAATGGTAAATATTCGTGGTTCTTGTATTTCAACGACTAAAGGTATATCAATGGCGGTATATATAAAGTCCAACTCCTCCCATTACCTGGTATATCATTGTAGGTGTATATCAAGATGGTGATACCTTTTGTGTTTTGCAGGTAAGTTAAGATGACATCTTCAGTAATTTTGTATCAGCTACGTTTACAAAAAATTATACACATAATTAGAATTTAGAAAACTTGACTCGCATGTATTTACAACATACATTGCAAAATCCAAATAGATATTTAACAACAACAGAAGTGAATAGACCAAAGTAAATCGAAATTATAAATGTAAAACGGTATTTAAGATAAAATACAATGCAAACAGATATAATTAAGCAGATTTCTAAATTTTCTACAAAATAAAACAGATTTATAAATGAAATGGATAACTACTTGATGACTTTTTTGTTTTAGTATATATAACTTTGGGTTATTTATACGCATAACTTCTTCCTAGTCAAGCTTAAGATTCCTTGAATACCGCTAATTGTACTAAGAGTTTGGACTTTAATGTTAAATCTATTATCTTTTGATATTCTTTCATACCATATATATGGTGCAACTATATTTCCTTATTTATGCGAAAAGTTAGTTGTTACCTAAATTTCTCATTGTTACCATATATATGGTGCAACTCTTTAAGTACCTATATTTGTTCAGCATTCAATTCTAGATTTTCCTTTTTCATATCAATCACTAAAGCAGTCAAAGCAGTCAAAGCAGACAAACCAGATCTGTATGCCCTATCCCTAGAATAAACTACAAAAACAAAACATAAAAATGTTAGAAATTTATTTCCACCTTTTTAAGAAAAAATTTATCCAAAGAGAAATTTCATAACAACATTTTTTTAGTACCTTTCTTAGATGGTCTAGCAATCAAAGCAACAACTTTATCTTTTTTTACAATGCATCTCTTAGAGTTACTTTCAAAAACTTCATCAAAATGAAATACAATATTTTAGTACTATACCCAAGATCATCAGAGATTTTTATCATTTCTAACTCTAGTAGTACGCTTATGGGAATGAGCTACAGAATAAATACAATACTTTGTCACGAGAAAAAGTATAATAAAATTGACATTCTTTTACATGCTACAGAAGAAAACTGATTGATACTAACTACGTTCCAAAAAGATAGGCTTGTTCCACAAGTATTCTTTATAACAGAGTCATCATACAAATAGTCCAGAAGGCAGTTGTCATAATGCACTAAAACAGAGATGCTAAAAAACTTATGAGTGCTAGTAAAAATACAAGGCCTTCCAAATAGTTAATATGAAATGCTTAAAACATGAGAACGCTTCCATGCTTAAATCGGTAAAGTGTTGCTTCATACTTAATCCATAAACATGTCATGCTAACTTTTTTTATACTTGTGGAATGCCCATGAAACCACAAGTATTACGGTACAAGCACTGGGACACCCGATTTCCTATTGCTTAAATTCAGTAAAGAACACATACACACAATTGCTTGAGTTCTACTGGATAAACATAAGATTATACTAAAGAACCAAACTCTAACAAGATAAAAATAACATTATCCATATGAATTTAGTGTAGGAAATAATTACAATATTCTAGAAAATATGGACAAGCTAGACTTGTGCAGGAATTATGCACAATCCAGATTTGTGAAGGAAATATGCTCACCTAAATATGAGGAGCAAATACGCACAAGCTAGACCTGTGAAGGAATTATGCACAAACTAAATTTGTGAAGTAAATATGCACACACTAGATCGTTTAACATTCAGTAAATAATGGAGTCTAATGGTGTATACCTCCTCTTCAACATAATACATGGATTATCATAGGACGGCAGTAGTTGTTAAAGCCATGTATATGATTTGCTTAAATTCGGTAAAGTGTTGCTTCCATGCTTAAATTGATTAAGAGAAACTAAAGTGTTGCTTCATACTCAATTCATAAACATGTCATGCTAACTGTTCTTTATGTGAAGGTAAAATTAGTCGAAAAGACCATAGAAATGTGAAAGAGGGGTGAACATGGCATCTTACAAAAATAATTGAATTCAATTGAATTTACCAGTAATCAATATTCAACATGAAGAGGAGAAAAAAAAGCATCAGGGTTTATTACCTTCATCTTCATCGCTATCGATCTCCAATGTAAATTTATTATTATGGTTTGATCCTCGTACAAAAACAATGAAAAATTTAGTTTGTCCAGAAAACGTACACTCACTGGTGATTTCCATCAATTCAGTTTTCTGAAAGCATTTATGCTGTTAATTAGGGTTTAGTACCTTCTTTTTCATCACGATCTACTTCTGAAGTACTACTTTTCTTAAATTTACATTTGATATTCTTCTTCGATGCTCCTACAAAAAAAAATCAGAAAAATTAGTGTGCATGTTAACATTCACTTAATCAAAAAATTCAGAAAAAAGAGAAATTAATAAAAACCTTTCTTTGTTTTTTTTACTGGAATCATTGTTTCTTCTTCTGATTTAGTTTTTTCTGAATCTGCTTCATTTTCAACCTGTTCTACAATTTTTTTCTTTCTCGGCATTTTTTAAGATGACGATGATTAAACCGACGATTTGGATGATTACGAAGAAGAAAATGGAGATGATGAAGATTTTGATGAATTAGAAAATGGAAACGAATCAGAAATTTATTGAAGTTTACACTCAAGTAAAGTTGCAGAGAAAATTGACGAAATTGCTTTTTAATGAAATCTCAGTGTTCACGCGATTTTTAGATGAAATTTTTGATGAAATCTCAAGTTAGGGTTAGATTTTGATTAGAATTTTTGTAGAATTTTTTTTGGTGAGAGAAACAGAAGAAGAAGGTGTTACTGCAGAAACTGTATTTGCAGACCGGTGGGAGAAAGAAAGTGGAGTTACTGCAGACCGGTGGGAGGAAAAAAAAAAAGTGGGATAACTGTTTCTTCCCATCTTCTTAAGGGTTATTATGGTAATCTAACATTTTAATATTAATATTATCATAGGGCCACTATAATAATTTACTGATTTTTTTTTTTTTTTGAAGCATCTGAATTTATATTAAATAACCCTGGGGTCATATTTGCATATCCCACTTTTTTCCCATAATTTATAGGGTTATATATATATATATCTTTCAAAATTTTGCCAGATAAAGTCACTGAATAGGACAATTTTTCTATTAAAAAAAAAGGTTGGACAAAAAAACGTGTAATTATATTCAAAAAAACATGTAATTATGTTCAACTGCAAAATAAATATAGGCATATAAAATTTAGTTATTTATATTTGCCCATAAAATTAATACATGAATTTAGGTTTATAATACTAAATTTAAATCATCAAATCATTACATAGTAAAGAGCATCAAAGTATCATATCTCTTTAAGAAAAAAAATTAAACTAATCATTGTTCAAGAAAAATCCACTACATTTGTCCACGGGTGCGGGGCGATGCCCCGCCACACTAAATTCGATCCTATAGGCCCGGTGCGTAGCACGGGTTACATTCTAGTAATCTAGTAATTGTCTCACAAACTTCTATTTAAGTTGTATCTCGCAAACCTCCCTTTAGGTGTGTCTGCCTCACAAAACCATATTACCTAGTTGTCCTTAGTTACGAGCTAAACATCTCTATTTATAGCTTTGGTTTGGTTTCCCAAACCTTCAAGGGATCTATTTGCTTATTCATGAACTTTTCTTACTTTGATTTGATTTCACAAAACTCCTACGAATCTATTTCCTAATTTATTCCTAGAATTTCTTCCTTAGATATAACTTGAGGATAACTTCAGGATAACTCGAGGATTGCTAAGTTCCCAAAAGCAATCACATATATCCACATGTATCGTGTGAGGTCCATATATATGTAACCTAGCCTACATCTGGAGGCTTAAATCTATATAATATATGTAAATAAATAAGTGCTCACTAATACAACAACACTGTTTTTATTTTTTGTCATTTTCTTGGAAATATTTTTTTTTATGGGTCAACCTTTATCTCGCGAGTATGAGAACCGTCAAACCAATCAAACCCACAAAAATAACAAGTGTTAATAAACTACTCTCCAAGAGACGACCAATGTATCATAAAAAATTTAACAGTCATAGAATTAGCACCCGATTTGAAAAATAGTCCTAGTGTTACAATCCATTAACAAAAGAGTCACACTTCCGTTAAAAGGGGTGTTAACTCGATGGGACCCACCGGGTCAGAGTTAAAATCAGGCGGCCATTTACCCTAATGTCCCTAATCGGACCATAGTTCATCTGATACTGTACATCGAGTTAGTATCGATCTAAAGAATAACATGTGCGGCCAGGATTCATTACATCTTGCACCTTGCATCTAGCGATTGACGAAACTCGAGGAAATACTAACTCGATAGAATTGGTCAAATAAGAAAAACTTAGGGTTTATACATGCTTCTTCTCCGCCTTATCTCTCTCAAAACTTTGGCTGCAAAAATTGCGATTCTCTGATACTTGAGAGACGAAAAAAGATTCTGAGTGGTTTTCATCGCAAACATACCCTAATAGCCGCCTGTAGTTCGTGTGTATGATTTTGCTCCATATATAGTGATATTTTCTGAAGATTTTCAATCACAGAAGGTGACTGGTTGTTCCATTTGGTGGTTTTCTTAAAAGATATCGTCACAATGTACGTGAACATCATGGGGTTGGTAATCAAAACTTGTTTCAGTCAATTTCATATTAGATTTAACACCCCTAATTTTTCGATTTGGGGATTTTTTTCATAAACCCTAAAAACTGAAAATTGGGTATTTTCATTGCCTTCTTCGTAAACCCTAATTACAATCAATTGGGTATTTCATCTGTTTCTTATTTGTGTATTGAATTTTGTTATGTTTCTGTGCAGGAAATATGTGAAGAACCCAGTAAGAAGTTTTAGGGTTGAAGAAACTGATACAAATAAGGTTAGATTCTTTGATAATGTAAGTGTAAATTCTGGTGGATTGACTGGTTTTAGTGATGTTGTTCATGTTGCATACCAGTTACCACCTATTAAGAAGGTGAATTTGACTTGGTTTAGTGAGACATACCCATTCTATATTGGTAATGATGATGAATTTTTTGAAATGTGGTATCAAGGAGTAGTTGAAGTTGATGGGTATATTCATCTGTACATGAATGTTACAAATAGGAGGGTTCCTCTTAGTGATGAATTCCCTTCCAGTTCTTGTTTGTCAGTTTCAAAGAGTCTGTATTCAACACCTGAGAGAGTGAAGAGTACATCAAGGTTACACATTGAAAGAGGTGCAGCACCAGTGACTCTTGACCTAGCTACTTTTTAACACCCAAGAAGAGGATCTTGTATAGTAAATCTCCTGAGCTATTAAGGAGAATTCCTAGACTGTTGAAGAATTCCATTGATGCAGTAACAATAAGTTTGAGTAATGTCAGTGGTAAGAAGTTGTTTGTTAATGTGGATGATGATGAGGTTGTGGATGCTGAAACATCAGATGAAGCAAGACAGTTAGTGTTGGAGTATGAAAACATACAACTGACAAATAATGAACCAGATGTTTGTCATTCCATTGATGATTGTAGAAGTCCAGTGGCTGATGATGCAGAGTTGGGTATTGAAGTGTATACTGATTTTGTGAACAACTACTTTGGTGGAATGAACTCTTTTGATTTCCTACATCCACAACTATATAAGAAAAAGGGAAATGCATGTAATGTTTCTATCTCACTGGGTTGATTGTCTGCATATCTTTATCTGCATTTTAACTTATCTTTATTTTGTTGTAGATGAAGCATCAAATGATAATAATTGTGGTGTTACCGAGGAGTATGACCCTAAAGGAAAAGCACCAATAGTTGATGTACTATCTGATGATGACAGTGGTGATACTTCTGGTGACTCTGATTCTGAAGATGATGAAGGGACTTTATCAGTTCAGGTGCTTGCAGAGGATGATGGTAATGAAACAGTATGGGTAAATCAGTATGAGAAAGTTTGGGGGCACATGTAGAAGTTGGTGAAAGACTAACTGAATTTGATGATGACACTGGTAATACTGATCAATTTGTGGATGTTGATACCATGTTTGTGGGGATGGAGTTTATGGATAGGCAAGACTTTAAGAGGCACTTAAGGGAATATGCAGTGAAGGAAAAGTTCCAGTACAGGTTAAATCCTAATGATAAAGAAAGGATTAAAGTAAATTGTAAGTATAACAAGTCTCAGGGTTGTGAGTTTTTTATATATGCAAGTGTTAGATGTCATGAACCTACCTTCATAGTTAGAAAGTTCAACCTGGAGCATACATGTGTGATTGAAGGTGTAACAAGAAATAGGACAACAAATGCAGAATTTGTAGCTCGATTTTTGTATGATAAGTTGAAGAATGGAGACCCAATGCCAAATCCTTTCAATTTACAAGACCAATTCCACACTACTCATAATACAAGTGTTCCATATCATGTGGCTTGGAGAGCTAGAACAAAGATACTAGAAAGAGTAAATGGTAGTTATGAAGAGTCTTACATATTGGTTCCGGCATTTTGTGATATGGTGGAGAAAACCAATCCTGGGTCTATCAAAAACTATACATATGGAAGGTGAGTTCCATTTTTTTGACACTTTTGTAACTGTGAAATTGAACATTAATGTATATAGTTAGTGCTTATATGTTTCAGACTATGACAATTTCCTTTGCAGACCCACTGAAAGCATTTCATGTTGGTTGTAGAAATGTGGTTGGGTTTGATGCTTGTCATTTGACTAGAAAGCATGGTGGGTGTCTGATGGCTGCAACTGCTTTGGATGCAGAGAATAGGGTACTGCCATTGGCAATAATGGTTACTAGAAATGAAGTTGGTGAAAATTGGCACCTGTTTTTGAAATGGTTGAAGCCCCATATAATCAATCACCCTAGAGGAAAGCTGACTTTTATATCAGACAAGCAGAAAGGGTTGTTAGAAAGCATTTCTGAATTATTTCCAGATCATAACCAAAGATACTATTTCAGGTAAGATTGGTTGAGTTTGTTAATTATATATTAACATTGTTTCAGTGGTTTTATTGTTTTTTATATGTTTTCACCTGCAGACATATGTATGCAAATTTCAAGAAATACCACAAAGGTACAAAGCTACATGAACTAGTATGCAATGCCGCACTATGTTACAAGGAAAGACATTGGAAAGTAAGTCCTTCAATAACATTATATTATTTGAGATTCCTAGAATTTTTCCTTGGTTAATTCATAATGTTACTCTTATGACTAGGTCAACATGGATAAGCTTTCAAAGTTATCTACAGCAGCAGCAGCAGCATACATAATGAGGGAACTTCCAAAACAGTGGTCTAGGGCATTTTATGACCAATCCACAAGCTCTGAGCACACCAACAACAACTTCTGTGAGTCCTTCAACAACATGATTGGCCCAATGAGAGACAAGCCCATTTGTACTCTTGGAATGATGTATGGTCAACAACTTATGGGTATGTTTTATAAAATAAGAGTTGAGGCTGATAAGTTGGAACTTGGATAGTTGGTGCCTAGTGTTTTGAAGTTGATCAAGAAAATGCAGAAATGCACAAGTCACTTGAGAGTTAATGGAGCAGTTTATGGCAGGTTATATGAGGTGAAGAACATTGAAACCAATGCTCTATTTCAAGTTGATATTGTTGACAAAACTTGCAGTTGCATTCAGTGGCAACTTAGAGGAATTCCTTGCCTACATGGTGTGTGTACTGATGGATATGAGAATTAATTGGGTTGAGTGAGTTTTCTTCCCTACTTTGTTTCTATTTTTTCATATTGAATGGCTCCTTTATTATTGATTCAGGCAACATTAATGATTTTGTGTGTTTTTTGGTGGCAGTTATTGCAACAGATATTATCTGGTTTATGTTTTTGGAACAGTGAAAGTCTGAGAAAGTGTTTGAGCCAGACCACCAACACCTGCAAAGTGTTTGATGCACCTGCATTCCTCTGCCAGACCTTCCTCTACCACCTCTTAAACCTCTACCTCTTTTGGATCCTTTATGCTGCTGCCTGCTGCTGTAGATAACTTTTAATATTATGGTTGTGTACATTCTGGCAGAAAAAAAACATCACAGTTCCCTTACACTTCTTCTTCTTGCAGGGTTGGTTCTTCCATAGTTGTGGTGCATATGGCTATTCTCACCACAAGCAAAGCAGGAATGTGGAATCGGAAGTTGAACTTTCATGGCTCTTTTTTGGTTTGTGGCATCTACAAACCACTCAAAGTATGAACAGATTGAGCATCTCAAGAACTTCTCAGCAACACGATCTTCAATTTGAGCTTTTAACTTTCCTCCACCAATTTTGGGGTGAACATGTTATGTTTTGGTTGTTGGAATTGAATGATGGGTATATAAAGAACTTTAAAAGATGACCATTGGGAACGGACTGATTTTCTGCCACGTCATCAATCCGGCACGTCATCGTCTGCCACATCATCTATCAGCCGGACACGTCATCAAGAGGTTAACAACGTTTTTTTAAAAAAACCGTTATGTCACCCTAACTATGACCTATTTGTAGATGATTAGCTAAAGTATGATGAATTTGTAACAGAATTAGAAAAAGTATGACCATTTTGTAAATGGCCCTTTAAAGAAATACAAATCTTTGGTAAGATATTCAAATCATGTTCCTGTTCTCTTTCTAGATATTCAAATCCTGTTCCTGTTCTTCTTCTTGGATGGTTATAGCAAACACCTTAATTATAAGGTCCCAGTAAAGATCAAATTTACTTAAGTTAACCAAACAAATAGTTGTGCATGTTTTTTGAAGTCGTACAATTTGGATTTTCTAAATATTTGGCTACTGACACGAGATATGTTTGAGTTAGCGTCCAAATTCTACATAGAATGGAAATTACCACTTCCTCTTTGTCCCTAAAGGGGTAGTATTTGAACCCGATCGATTGCCAAAGGAGTGACCACCTCTACCCATTTGTCGGAAGCTACGCGCTGAACCTGATAAGGAGGAAGTGCAAACACACACATTATGAGTAAACTAAATATTATGCTTGAAGTATGGAGACTAGAGAAAGGGGAAAGAAACAAGACATACCTCCACCAGAGTAACTGGCGTAACTTGATCGTGCCAAGGCAGCTAATGATGGGCTCACCACTTGCCCAGCTTCTCGTAGAATCTTAGTGAGCTCCTTGGCAATCTTAGCATTTTTATCCGTAAGAAAGGTGAAAGCTTTACCCTTGGCACCAGCACGCCCTGTTCGACCAATTCTGTGAATATAATCCTCGAGGCATTTCGGAAAATCATAATTGATCACACATTTTATGTCTTTCACATCTGCAAACATCAAGGCAAAGTTAGTAAACATTCACATCTTTATGTGCTTGAAACTAAACGAAATAAAGAAAGAATATGCAACTGTGTCCCCCTTATCCCTGCATTCCTCAAACTCTGGACGAAATATAAGAAACACATTCAACGAGTAAATGTGCCCACCTTCACCTTGCAGGGATAAGGACCAGCACCACCACTGTTCAAAACCAAACCAACTTAAACATGTTTTTTCTCGAGTCGACTGAGCTGCCACAACAACCAGCTTCCAACGTGTGGGTAGGTGGCATTAAAGCGATAACTTCAACCATGTTACTTAAGACGACACTTGATATAGGAGCCTTACTGAGAGAGTATATAAACCTTACTCCTAACCATAAAATTTATATGATCTCTCGAACAATCCGAGCCGTTTTTGCGAATCCTCTCATGGACCTTGCTCCATGTGTCCATGTAACATGAGCTGGTAAGCAGCTCGCCGACTCGACAATCTTCAACATTTGAACAACACCAAAGGAATTGATTTATGACTACTCCTAATACATATTGATCCTACCAAGACCACGTGCAGCTACATCAGTAGCAGTCATTATAAGACTCCTGCCACTTTTAAACTCAGCCAATACAAAGTCCCTTTCTTCTTGGCTTTTATCACCATGGATAGATAAAGCTGGCCATCCATCCATCCTCAACTTTCTGGTGACCTGGTCACATCCTTTTTTGGTTTCTAAGAATATCAAAATCCGGCTTCCATCCATCTGCTCCTGTAAAAGCTTCATCAACCTGGAAGACAGTGTCATAAAGAAAAGCCATCAACAAAATGATCAGATATATGATCAACCTGGTAAACTATAATCACTCAGACCCACCTACTGTACTTCTCCATATCTGTGACAACATCAACAACTTGTGTTATCGACATATTGGCTTTCAAATCCAGCGATCCGATAATCACCTACAAATCAAACAAGCCAAGTAAAACATCCTATCTAATAAGCTCAAAGAGACTCATGAATCGTAAGTACTATCCACTGAGTCACAGACCTTGTAGGGATTACGCAGGAACTGTTTTGCCAACTTCTCCACCTCTTTAGGCCATGTAGCGCTCCAGTATAGCGTCTGTCTATCAGTTCGCATCTGAATATTACAAGCAGATCAACATACTTAGTTAGAAACACTGACATGAGTATTTGTATGCAACAGGGAAATATAATGGTTCCTTTAAATTTCCAATCCAAGAAACAGACAAGGAAGATGGCAGAAGCTGGACAACCATCACAGTCCATATCTCGTACTTGCAGATTACAGGATTGTAAAATCCTAAGATGTCTAGGTCCATATATCTGTAAAATCCTAAGATGTCTAGGTCCATATATCATAGCTAGGATTTAACAAATATCATACTACAGGATCACATTGTGAACTAAAGATACTACTCACCCGCACTGTTACAAGTTATTTACATAATACTGCCAAAGAATTAGTTTGTCTAACCCTCACTAATACATCCTAATCCATCAACGGAAACGTGAACTGAAGAAAAGAAAACTGAATTAACCGACTAAGAGTACAAAATGTCCCATTGTAATCTTAAGCTGATACCAGGCCATTAGGAAGTGGCCGTAGCTTACTAGCTTATGAACTAAAGTTATATTTCAACACGTTAAAATATGGCTGATTTCACGGTGAAGAATGTATACTGGCGAAACTATTTCCCTGATCTAAGGCTCAAATTACGTAATACTGCCAAAGGATTAGTTTGTCAAATCCTCTGTTTCAAAACTTTATCGACGATTTATAATACATTCAATATCAGGATGGGAAGGCCACTGGATTATTGACTGCAAAATGTTCCATCGAAATCTCAACCGCGTATTGGGCTCATCTATTACGAGTTAATCAATGAAAGCCGGACTGCAACAAGTACAAACTTTGCTGACCTATAGTCACTGCAGAAACTAACCTTTTCTAACCTTACAGGTTGGGATAAAGCATACCTGAGAAACTATTTGTCTGATCTGAGGCTCAAATCCCATGTCCAACATGCGGTCAGCCTCATCCAGCACAAGGTATGTTACACTGTTCAAATTTGTATGGCCAGAATCCAGCATATCAATTAGCCGCCCTGGTGTTGCGATTACAATCTCAACTCCTGATCGTATATAAAACATAATTGTAAGACTAAAATATATAACAAGTAATCGAAACATTTCAAGGAAAAGCAACGTCCGGGAAGACCTGTTCGAAGAGCTCTGATTTGTTGTCCTTTTGGTGCACCACCATATATGCATGTACTTCTGATATGTGACTTTCCTATAAATTTTGAAGTTTCCTCTTGAATTTGAACAGCCAACTCTCTGGTAGGTGCCAAGACCAGCACAACAGGACCATCACCTTGTTCTGAGACAATGTATGCAGAAAAAGGAAATGAGTACAGAATCCACAAAAACCAAGTAAAAAAAAAGTAATCACATGCCAAGTAACAAACTAACTCAATCGAGGTTAAAAGGTAATTTATGTCAAGTAAAAACACTAACTCAATCGAGGCTGTCTGCTAACATGAACAATTCCAGGAACCATATATGCCAGAGTTTTCCCTGAACCAGTCTCTGCGATACCAATGAAATCTTTACCCTTTAAAGCCATTGGCCATCCTTGAGACTGAATAGGTGTTGGCTCAGCAAAACCCAATCTGTGTATCACCTCGAGACAGAAACCTGTTAGAAACCAATTATATAGATTAGCCACTTTAAACATTCAATCAAGGAGAATCCAATTTTTCAAAACAAATGGCATTCTTACTTGGAATATTTGCCTCCTGAAAAGACCGTATAGGTTTAGGAACATCGTGTCCTTCCACTGTAATATCACGCCTTGAACGATAGCTTACAACTTCATAATCAGACATTGCTTGGACAGAAGGACTCTCTATGTAGAGGTTTTTCTCTACAGGATTTAAAAGAGCAGCATTATTCAATTCTTCTCTTGTCCTTTCACCACCACCTCTGCCACCTCCACGGCCAAAATCAAACCCTCTACCACCACCACCCGTCCCATAACCTCGTCCACCGCCTCTGTCTTCTCTGTCCAAGAATCTTCCTCTTCCTCCACTACCACCACCTCGACCTGTCTCAAATCCTCCTCTCCCACCAGAATGATGATAAAAATTTGAACTACCAGCACCTCTTCCAGAAGAATATCCTCCTCCATAGGGTAGATATCCAACAGGAGCCGTATTCGCGGGAGGAGGAACGTACGACGTATATTGCTGTGGCCCCGGTGCTGGAGGCATTAGGCCGCTGCAAATTAGAATGAATTAATTCACACAAGAAATAGTAAGACTTGCAGAAGACAACATAATTCAACGATATAACACACTGACAAAAAAAAAAACTAATTATTACCTTCTTCTATCGCGGTAAGAGTTAGGATCATTGAATCTGTTATCAGAACGATTATTCATGATTGAATTTCACAAAATTAGGGATTAGGGGTTTGAGTTACGGAAGCAAGAAAACCTGATTTCGAGTAGAAAATTCTGTTCTCTTGATATATGCTATGAAACGAAGGAATTAGGGTTTCGGGTTAGAGAAGCAAGAGAACCTAATTTCGAGAAGAAAGTCCCACTCCTCTTGATATGCTATTAAAGAAATATATAGGTTAATTTTAGGGCTGGCTGGCAGTTTACTACGGGCTCGAGACCGACAATGCATTCGGATTGTAGTTAGGGAAAATTAGACTGGTTTAATTGGGGCCAGGTACTAGAGGACAAAAAAAAAAGAACACCCAAACATAATTTGAGCCACTCCTTATCAAAAAAAAAATTAAATAGCTAAAATGCCCCTAAGTGATTAAAGTTAATTAGATTTTAGTGAGGTTAGATTAGAAACAGATTTATGGATAAGAAATTTGGGTAAAAAAAAATTGGATTGAGTTTTTGTGTTTTTAGAAGAAGAAGAGAAGTTTTGAGAGAAAAACTAGGGTTCTTTGAAATGGGTGATTCAAGTGGAGGAATTGATGTTGGTGAAGATTCAAATAACAACAATGATTGTGTTGATGGTAAGATTGTGTCAACTAATGATATGGATTGGATGTTTGATGAAGATGAAGAGATGTTAATAAAGGAAGCCATGAATAATGGTGCAAGTGAAGATCCTATTGCTCCAAATGAAGGAACCAACACTCAAAATGAAGAACCCGAAGCTCAAAACAATCAGGTAAACCTCATATACTCTTGAAATCGTGTGAAAGGTGCTCCAAGTGGTCGATTCATGGTCACCATTGAAACACCCAGTGTGAGGGTCGTTAGTGGCGGGTTTTTTATTCACTAACGATCCTAAAGAGTCGTCAGTCTGTTTACTCCAAACCTGACGACTCAAACCTGCAACTTTTTCAGGTTATGAAAAATCGTCAGCTTGGTGTGCTAAAAACTGACGACTCTCTTTGGTACTTTAACAAGAGTCGTTTGTTTGCTTTGTTTATACTGCAACGACGCTTAGACACAATGTCTTTGGCCAAAAAAAAAAAATGGGTTTATGGTCATCACACCTTTATTCATCTTAACTGACGACTCTTTCTTTTTAGGTAGAGTCGTTTGGTGGATACCAACAGGGTCGTTAACGTACAAGAACCGTCGTTAGGAAAGGGTCGTCGTCTTCATACTAATACACAAACGACTCTAATCTAGGTCACCGGAATTGCAGTTTCAGAAAAACGGTCGTCATCTTCAACCTAACAACTTAACGATTTTTCATACGTTTTACATGCAACTACAGGGGCGTTAGGGTTTTAACATTACGAATCTGCCGACCCTAACACTGTAATTTCCAGTTTTCGGTTATCAGACTCGATTTCACAATCAGAACACACCAAAATATGGAATACAAGTTGGGTTTTAGTTCACACGATGAATCGGAAGAAGAAATCGTTTTCTTCGAGGGTCGTTAATGGTGGTAGTGGAGAAGATGAAGAGGAGGAGGGGAAGAAGATGAAAAGAGAAGAAGTGAAACTGATTTTAGAATTTAGGTTTTGTTTAGGGTATAAATTAGGGGCCTTGATTAGGGTAGTTAATTATCCTTTAACTGATTTTTAAGACTAAGGGTAAAATAATATTTTCGTAGGAAGATTAATACACCCCTAAAAATAATTGGGTGCAAACAAAATGTCATGGGCCCCGTTTAATTTGAATGGCCTCCAATTAAACCAGGAAAATTAGGGGGAGACCCAAAAAAAAAAAATCTCATTGTCAAGCCCACAATTAATTTTGGGTACCGTGACGCCCATAATTATTTTCGTGACACCCATAATTATATGAAATTATTAAAAACTTCTACATGACGGATTATGCATCTGCATGACAAGTTATGCAGCAGTGGTATAATTGGCAACGCGACTTGGACATAACATATCTAAAAATCCGACCTTGGAAATTTACAAATTTTATATGGTTGAAAATCTTTTAAAGAGAGCTACGCAACGAATACAAACAACAATATCAAATTTTTGTTTTTCATGAAAAAATCGGAGGTGATCATCGTTTTAGGCAAAAATTTCGAGAACTTGATACATAACCATTATGCAGCCACCAAAAAGGATGCATAACGCATTATGCAGACGCGTAACGAATTATGCAACCATTTTCTCGACTGCATAACAAAGTTATGCATCTATAACAAGTTATGTAGCCATTGTTTTGGTTGATTTTAGTTCGTACATAAAAAATTGATGCATAATGACAGTATACATCCATATTTACGGATGCATATCAGGTTATGCATCTATTTTCTCGATACATAAAAGATTGTGCGACAATCTTCTCGATGCATAATGCATTATGCAGTCACATTTTCGGATGCATAACAGGTTATGCATCCATTTTTACGACTGCATAACATGTTATGTAGATACTATTGTAGGTGCATGACAAGTTATGCAACCTTATTTTTGTTGGTTTCAATACTAACAAAAATTTTGTTGTATAACGTGTTATGCAATCATTTTTGGGACTGCATAACACGTTATGCAACAAATTTTGTAGATGCATAACAGGTTATGCAACTGTTTTTAGAGCTGCATAACAGATTATTCAACCATTATGGACAACAACAACACCAATACATCTGTAGCTTTCCAACCAACAACACCTATCCCTTTATTTCATCATCTTTACTTATACAACCATCAATACTTCTTTTTCTTCTGGTAATGCTGTGAATTGTATATGTTAAGTAGAAGATCATCGTAATTGAGGAATATTTACTAAGAGCAGCAACTAATTGGTTTATTGGGTCAACAGAAGATGATTCCGAGTTAGTAAGAGAGCTTTACTGTCATATACAAACCCATGATATTTGTGCCATAAACCTCCTTATCCTTCTCAGGCTTCTAAACTACGCCATGAGTCCTCAAACACAACCTCAAATCATCTTAATAGTACATGGCTTAGAATGCCATCATATCTGCCTCCTATTATTATATCTCCTTCACTGACTCTCTGTAAAGATTCATCAGCATCCTTGGAAAATAGCTGCAAAGAACCATAGCAACAATACATATCTTAAGACTGAACTTCAGCTCAACATACAATCAAAATAAGTCCCAGACTTGGTCATTCCAGCCTCATTCCTTGCTTGCCTGAACTTCCCTTTATTCAACAGCTCTACTTCCGACTGTAGCAGCAACACCATCTCCTTCGCCCAAGAAAAAATTAACCAAACCCTTACAAACTTGAGCCATACCGCTGTCAATACTAATCCAATTCAAATCCCTGTAAACAGTCAATCATTCAGTTGTATAGAAGCAACATTTTACTGCTGAAATATCAGCTCAAATCGAACCCAGTTCATCTCCAAGCTCGGCTGTAAAACCACCAAAGCACAGGCACATCTCCTTGTTCTTGTTGCAATCGAAGTGCTCTCAAAAAGCCATTGCTTCTGCTCGTGAACAAATCTCAATTCCACTGACATCTTCACGAAAAAACAACCACCATTTCGATACCCAAATTGAACTACAACCACCGGAACACAACTTCTACTTAGGTCCAACTATTGGAGATATTGAGACAGCACTATCGTTTACAAGTCATCACTAGCAGCAACACAATGATGAATCCAGTGACATGAGCATCTCAGTTTATTCTCTTCCTCAACTGCTAAAACACTAAACCCAGTTTCATATTTCTTCACTTAAAACCCCCAATTCACAACAGCAGCAGATTATCTTCTAACCCTTGAAATTCATCTCAACCACCATCTTTCTATTACTCATCTATTTCTCGAATCGCAGCTTTGAACTAAAATTCACCACTATTTTCATCTGAATCTCAGAAGCAGATTCAAAATCCGAGCCTCAATTTCTGAGAAACTCTTCTCTTTTTCTAGATATGTAACAGCATCAACTTCAATCCCTAGATGCAGCAACAGAGAAGAGATTCATCACAAATATTAACAGCATCACCATCTTTCAGTTCTAACTTGATTTCTTCCATCTCAAATCGACAGCAACAAAATTGATCGAAGGCAACGACAACCCCGGCTGTATAATCTGCTAGTAATTTGATCGAAGTACTAAAGAACCCATGAAGATAAAGGTCTTGTGAGACAAATCATGAACTTGCACCAGATATTTTAACGATTACTTCATTGTTGGGGGAAGAGGAAAAGAAACTGAAGAAGAAGTGTAATTCGACCATTAAAACAGACAAAAACATAATTTTTGCAATTGTGGGTTTGAGAATAATTTTTTTCCAGAAAATGGGTACACTCCTGTAGTTTTCTGAGCGTGGGTTTCTCAGTGGAAAAATCTGGGAGAATGGGTCTCCCTGTAGTTTTCACTTGTAGCTACTCTCAGCGGGTGTCACCGTAGTATAATGGTAAAGTTATTGAGTGATGATATATGTGTCCTGAGTTCGAAACATGGTAGCATCAAATTTCTTTACCGATTAAATATTTATAAAAATAAATTTACATGAGTTCGAAACTTGCTAGGATGTAGAATTTTAAAGGTGGGATTTATGGGTCCAGAATGCTAGCATCAAATTCTTTACCGATCAAATCAAAAAAAAAATATTGGTAGGTTTGGATGTAGAATTTTAAATGTGGGATTTATGGGTCCATGAGATTTGGTGGAATTACGTTTCTAATGGGAATCACTTTTCCAGCAAATCCTCCATATGGAGTCCGATCCCTCCCCCTAAGATTTGCTGGGAAACTTATCAATGAATTTATGGACCCACTTTTTTTAACTTCAAATCCCTTATATATACAATTTTAATATTTTTAAGGCAATGAAAAACAATACATGGACTTTAAAACAAGAAAATTTTATGAATCCTAAGAATTTTAACTGAGTTACCAAACATACAAGGGATTTACATAAATCCTTGAATTTGTAATCCCGTAGGATTATAAATTCCTGGAAATTTTGAATTATGCAAACAAACCCATCATGTAGTTTCTCCCAACGACCACTAAGGTTTGAAGTTGTAAAACCGTTGCTTGAACCCAACACGGATCAAATAAGTGCTTAAAGTGAAATCCGAATTAAGTTCTTTGCTCCCACCATTTGACGCAGAGAAATATGATCCATCATATTGAGCAAGTCGTGAGTCAAATAAGCACTAAGGTTTGAAGTTAGAAAATCGTGGCCTGAACCCAACACATATCAAATAAGTGCATAAAGTTAAAGTCGAATTAAGTTTTCTTCTCCCACCATTTGACGCAGAGAAATATGAGACATCAGATTGAGAAAGTCGTGAATCAAATAAGTGCTTAAAATGAAAGTCGAATTAAGTTCTCGGCTCCCACCATTTGGATGCAGATGAAAATTATGGGATCCAACAGATTTTGGATTGGATGTGGATGTTGTTTTAAAAATCTGTTTGACTCCCACACCCGTTACATTGAATATGTGGAATTTTCGTACAATATGGGTGTAGAATGATAGTAACATATTGTTAGAACACTGCTCGGTCAAACTCGAAAGCGTTGTTATCTCAAGCTTGTTGTCAAGTTTAGTTGCTAAAACTATAAGTCTTGATTTCTAGTCTACTTATAGCTAAGTCTCGGATTAGGATAGAAAGTGTAGTTGAGATTTAGACTTCACGGCGTTCATCGATTGAAGACGAAGAACTACTAAGGGGATCTTGTGGAACTTCATCAACAAAATGTATGTGAAGACTTGAACTCATCAATCACTCAAAAGTCTATCTACTCTATCTATTATTTGATACAAAAGTTGTATAGCTATATAGACTTTGATTATAAACATTTGATATTTCGAGATGAGTTTAACTCGCTCACATATTTCTCGAAATATGTGTTTGTAATATTTTGCTTTAACCAAGTTCATCTTATATTCTTGACAAAATTCAAAACATGATCATGTGAAAATCGCCTTGTAACATCTTACATGATTTGTGTGAGACAATCATTTGATGTAGACTCGAAATATTTCGTATTGATCATTCGATCACTTGAAATTTGTTTTGAAGATAATAGTTTGAGTAAGACAGCTATTGTCGTCTTCTAAGAATGTTTTAATTATTGAAATGGGAGTTTAAAACAAATAACCATGATTGGATATGGCACAGTATGCGTACTTTGCAAGATATTTCAAGTCTGGGAACCATAATATGCATAACCGTATGCGTACTGGTTGGTTTATGAAAGTCCGGGAACTTAGTATGCATACTGGTTTGCGTACGGACGTGAACTTCAAGTTCCGGAAATTCAACTCAGTTTTGGAAGGTATGCGTGCCCGTTCGCATACTTTCGAACCCAACTTAGTCCGGCCACTTAGGTATGCGTACTCGTTTGCATACTTGAGTAGGTTATGTTCTAAAATCGGTTTATTGATGAACTAATACATATATTTATATTATAATAAGGAATGCAATCTTTTGAAAACCGTGGCTATAATGTTCATGAATTGATTCGAGTGAATCAAAATCGATTTTGCTTTAATTGTGTCTTGTATACTTCTGTGAGAATATAAACAATTGAACAACTCTAGAACTAGTTTCATTTGGACTAGTTATGGTTAAGATGAATAAGGTTGATATGAAAGTGTTCATATGGCTAACTTCGGTTAACTATTGTTGAGCCAACAAGGTGTACACATTTAGGTACGGTTACCCATATATAAATGAGGTCACTTTTCATTTGTGTGTAACAAGCTAAGTTCGATATAATGGTTGAAAGATATTAGCTTGAGTCTAATCATGTTTTCATCTAACAGTGAATATTGAATGCTTTGTTACCAAGGTAACATTGATTGCAAACCATGATTTGAAGACTATATAAGGGAGAACTCTAACAACTGGGAAACCTAATCCCCATACCTCTTGTGTGATACTAGTTGCGACTAGAGTCGATTCTCCTTTAACCTTAGGTTTTTACTAAAACCCTATAGGTTAACGACTTAAAGACTTCATTGGGATTGTGAAGCCAAACCCAACTATTTTTATGTAGTTGCATGTTCTGATCTTCCTGTTTTCAATCGTGATTGAGTACTCTCTTCTCTAAGATTTTCTCGAGATTTAATCTCCGATAGGCAAGATAAAAAGTAGTCACAAACATCTTCATCTTATCGTTTATGATTCCACAATATCTTGTTTCTCTACCATACGATAAAGATTATTGTGAGGAGATTGATATTTCTAGGATGTTCTTCGAGAATATAATTCTGGTTTATTAATTGGTTCATGTTCACCTTGATTTATCAAAATACAGAACAAAACTCATAGTTATATCTGTGGGAGACAAATTTATTTATTCAATAGAATTTTCTGTGTGAGATAGATTGGTTTATCAAGTCTTCGACTTTGGGTCATAACAACTCTTAGTTGTGGGTGAGATCATCTAAGGGAATCAAGTGCTCAGAATCCGGTGTGGTTCTAAAAGCGTAAGGAACGCTATTGTACCTTGATCAGTGTGAGATTAGTTAGGGCTCAACTACATTCCATTTTGGAGTTAACTTGGAGTGGGCTAGTGTCTATAGCGGATTAATACAGTGTGGTGGTCAAATATGGACTAGGTCCCGTGGGTTTTCTGTATTTGTGGTTTCCTCGTTAACAAAACTTATGGTGTTTATGTTATTTTTTTCCGCATTATATTTTCTATATAATTAAAATATCATAGGTTGTGCGTAATTTCAATCAATTGTGAATCCAACCTTTTGTTGTTGATTAAATTGATTGACACTTGGATATTGGTTTCTGATACCGTCCAAGTTATTTCTTATATTCAATCGGGCTCGCAAATTCCTATTTGTTTGATTGCAGATTAAATTAAAAAATTGAGATATAACTCTTTGATATACTTTTCTTAAGATTGAGTCTGACTGTCTAGTTGATTCTCTTGAAAGTATATTGGAGTTAGTCCATTCAGATTACTAAGCGAAATATTGGGTGTGGTTGTTAGACCCCCGCTTTTTCAATTGGTATCGGAGCTGGTAAACACGTTTAAGACCTTATAAGTATGTGTTTGTAGAGATCTGACTCTATGGACAGAAGTGTTATCTCAGTAAACATACCACCAGTCTTCGATGGCTCAAATTACTTATGGTGGAAAATTGATATGCATGCATTTCTTCAAGCGCGTGATTTTCAATCACGGGTTTATTTTGTTAATGGCTATGATCCTCCAATGGCTACACTAGACAGTGTTTCTATTGCAAAGGATATTGGTAGATATGAACCTTACGAGATTCTCGCTGCAAAGCAAAATTCTAACGATTTAAATTCTATCATTCATGCCATTACCCCAGATCTTCAACACCATGCGACTACGTGCACTCGGTCTAAAGATGCGTGTAATATATTATAAACTGTATTTGAAGGGAATACCTTTGGGAAAAAAGCTAGGCTTCAAAACCTAAATTCTGATTGGGAAAACCTTCGTATGGCTGATGAAGATTCATTTGATGAGTTTAATCACAGAGTGTATGAAATTGTTAATGCATCTTTTGCATTGGGTAAGACTATTCCTGAGAAGGACATTGTGATGAAAATTCTCAGATCGTTACCGGCCAGATACGATTCTAAGAAACATGTCATCGTTGAATGAAATAACCTTGATACTCTATCCAGAAACTCTCTGGTAGGAAAACTAAAGATTTCTTATCTTGAACTTAGTAAAAGAGAAAAACTTCGAATGAGTTGTAATTCTGTTACTTCTTCTGATGTAAGTTCTCTGTGTCCAAAATTGATTGATCCGAAGGATGAGAATTTCTTTAATTTTACTCTTTCACTGTGTGTACAACAGTTAAAGAAAACTCTTATGAGAAGAAAAATGTCTCGCAAAAAATCCTTCTCAATCAATGTAATGGATAAGAAAGTTCACAAAAACTATGACAATGGAACTTATTCCATGTGCTACAAATGTGATCATCGCATTTCTTATGTTCCTGATAAGGAAAAGAGTGAGATAACCAAAGCATGGATGGAAACTCTTGACTACTGTCCGTAGGATGAAGTATGTGAAAGTTCTCTCACTTATTTTGCTGATAATTGTTAAGTGCATATTTTGCATATATTTAGTGTTGAATCCATGCTAGTAATTGCTTATATTATTGCGAATTATTGTATACTACGTTTTTTTTTCTCTATTTGTGTTTTATTAGGTGAATCATCCAAAAGAAGCGAATTGGCACTTAATTGTGCAAAAAAATAAGTTAGCTACAAGTGGATAAAGGTCAAAGACCGGATGGAACCCGTTCAACTCTAGGAATTCTTATTATCATCTCGAAGAAGACGAAAAGACGAAGCCAACGGCGAAAGAATGGAGTCATTCCGACATCGTATGAAAGTTCAAAGCGATTGAAGGAGTTAAAGTAGCAAGAGGTTGTCAAAGCACAGATTTTATAAAGGCACCTTCCTGAATTACTCAAGGCAGCCTTGGATAGGCACTGAAAGATTGATAGTTGAACTGAAATACTAAAGGCGCCTGCAGATTTTGTTGGGGGCACTTCATCCTTTTCCCATATTCAGGAAGAAACGAACAAATATGTCATCTTCTTGACGCTGTCATTGCAATGAGTATATAGTGGTTGCTTGCGTCCTGGATGATGGAAGAACAGAGATGAACATGAGGAGTCTTTAAATGTTGCTCGATGGAAGAACATGCAAGTGACATGATGTTATCGTGAATCAAGCCTAGAGGAGAAGATGGAGCTCAACTGTAAGATGATGTTGATCACGATGATGGAGAGTGATGATGATATCAGAGCTTCACAGTGGCAATTGGGATGATGGAGTTGGGTTATGTTAATGGAAGAGATTGGAACTTGGAGCTGTGAGTTCAGATCGATATGATCAGCAACATAGAAGATGATGGAGTTGGGGTCGAGTAGCTGCTGACCGAGAAACCAGTGAACGATGCAATGATGGATTTTGAGAAGGAAGTGTATCATGTGGAGATTAAAGATGACAAGCTGGTAATGGCAGGAGTTGAACAGAGAGATTGACCAATCGGAGTTGATAGAGCATATAAAAGAAGCCAGGTTTAGAGAGCCTCAGTTTATAAACTATTGGACGTATACATACAATGTGCCACAGCAGTGGAACAACAACCAAGTGCAGGTCACTGCATTCATAACAACGGGAAAGTCTTCAGCAAAGTCCGAGTCCTATGCAGTTATTGTTTTCGTATGTAGTTGTAACTTAAATGTATTCTCGTTATAAGTTGTTTAGATTAGGAATGATTCTTTGAGATATTATCTGTACTTGTATTCATATAAATACCTAATGAAAAGATACAATCGACACTATTGTGAGACTATTCCACATATAAATCTAGAATTCTAAGATGGTATCCTTATAGATCCTATGAACCCTAATTCATTTCTTCCGCTTCATCTCTATACCACTATTAGTTTTTTTTCCCAAGTTTATTTTTAAACCATGCCTGAATCAGATCAATCCTCGCCTTCTTCCCCAACTCATCAATCAAATCAACCTCCTAACTCTAGGGTTCTTGACCCATATGTTATCCATCCATCTGACAATCCCGCTATAGTTATCTTTTCTCCTTTACTACAAGGAGATAATTATGGTGCATGGGTTAGAGGGATTACCAAGGCTTTGAACGCCAAGGGAAAACTAGGATTTGTCGATGGGTCTTTACCACCACCGGAGGATGATCTCACTCATCGCTGCTAGAAACGATGTGATGATCTAGTAGGAAGTTGGCTCCCCAATTCCATCCACCCAGACATTCGTGCAAGCTGTTTATATGCAGCCTCCTCATATGCCATCTGGAAGGACTTGCAGGTGAGATTTTGTACCTCAAACGCCCCTATTTTGTTTCGTTTAAAATCTGCAATAGCTTCCATCAAGCAAGAATCAATGCCTATATCTCTTTACTATACCAAGATAAAAACACTTCGGGATTAGTATGACTCGTTCGTTGCTTCAACTGAGGCGCGTATCTGCGATGCTGAAAAGCTTGAAAGAGATAGAGTAATGGAATTCCTCCAGGGTCTCCATGACATATTCTCAAATCTGAGAATCCAAATACTGACAATGGAACCGTTTCCGACAACTCTGCATATCTTTAATCTTGTGCAACAAGAGGAGGAACAACAGAATATTACTGCATCTCCAGTACCCATTGTCGAATTATCTGCCATTTACACCAGCATGCACTTTGCATCTTCGTCATGTCCTCCTGCTAGTTAGAATAAGTGTTGGTGACCTCATTGCGACTACTGCAACAGGCATGGTCACTTACATGACAAGTGCTATAAGCTGCATGGATTCCCTACTACCACCAACAACTTTCCAGTTGCTTCCGTTGCTACATGCATGCCACCTGATTGGACTACTATTCAACTAGCTATCCCAGCATTGTCCGCTGATCAGTATGCTCGTCTTCTAGCTCTTATTAATTCTCCCAATGAATCTGCACAGATAGAACATCGTGCAGATTTTGTACGTATGATTCTTACTACCTATTTTGTTGATCAATGGTTCGTAGACAGTGGTGCTACACATCATATTTTTACTTCCTTACAGTTTTCACCTCTTATAAGCCTGTCAAATCATTAATTCAAATGCACCTACCGGATGGATCATTCTCCGTGGTTAAGCATATTGGTGAAGTGGTTTTCTCACCTACGCTTAAGCTTTCTAATGTGCATCATATTCCGAATTTTAACTTTAATCTTATTTTTGTGAGTCAGTTAACTCACCAATCAAACTGTGTTGCTTATTTTTTCGACAACATTTATTTCTTTCAGGACTGAGCCACGAAACAAGTGATTGGCTAGGCTAATTTTCTCTCTGGATTGTATCATCTTCAAATCCATCAACAACAACCAGTGCAGCACAAAGTATTATTCAATAAAGTCGTAGTAGATGTTTGGCATTGTCGGTTAGGTCATCCTAGCTTAGAATGTTTAAAGTTTTTATATCGTAATTTTGATTATATTCATTCCAATTCTGAATTTTTTTGTGATGTTTGTCCTATGGATAAACAAAGCCGATTATCTTTCAATAAAAATCAAATTTCTTCCAAACGTTGTTTTGAGTTAATACATTGTGATATTTGGGGACCATTTTTGACTCCCTCTTTTACTGGTGCATGATATTTCTTAACTATCGTAGATGACTTTTCTCGTTGCACATGGGTATATATCATGCATACCAAAGATGAAATGTTTAAGTTTATTGAGTTTTTTACAAATTTTGTTGCTACACAGTACTCGCAACATATTACCAATATTTCTACTGGTAATTCGGTGCCTTATTTACCTATCCTACAACGTATACAATCCGATAATGGGACGTAATTTTTATCTCGTAACATTCAAACTTGGTTTGCTGAGAAGGGTATTTACCATCAGTGTAGTTGTGTATCCACTCCTCAGCAAAATGGCGTAGTCGAATGTAAACATCGCCATTTTCTTAACGTGGCAAGGGCATTACGTTTTCAATCAAAATTACCTATCACTTACTGGGGAGAATGCATATTAGCCGCAACTTATTTGATTAATAAGTTTCCAACCCCAATTCTCTCAAACAAAACTCCTCATGAAATTCTTTTGGGTAAACCACCTAATTAAGGTCATTTGTGCATTTTTGGTTGCTTATGATTTGCTCGCAATACCAAAAATTACTTCTAAATTCGATTCCAGGGCAGTTCCTGGTGTGTTTCTAGGTTACCCCTATAATCACAAAGGGTACATCATTCTCAATCTTGAAACTCAGACCACTTTTGTTTCACGTGACGTGGTTTTTCGTGAAACTCATTTCCCATTCAAGGATGTGAAACTTCCAAGTACAGATTTTTTAAATTCTTTTGTGCAGGAGGAAATTTATTTTGATGATCTTCCAGCTTCCTTGAATGTCCCAGTTTCACGAACATGAAACTCACATATCAACTCAGTGACCTGTGGCTACTCCGTCAACATCAGCAAACTTCTCCAACTCAGGTACGTCTCCAATAATATCTTCTACTAGTATGAACAGTCCTATCACAATTGTTCAACCTGAGTTAGAACCAACAGTCTGATGCTCAACTAGAGAGTGTCGTCATCTATCCCATTTATAGGATTACATTTGCTCGGTTCAGCAATGTACATCCAATTCACCTTATCCCCTTACTAATTACATTTCCTTTGATAAATTTACTCCACAACATCGTGCCTTTCTCTTATCTGTTATTATCAATGATGAACCACGCACATTTACAGAAGCCGTTCAAATTCTGGTCTGGCGTGATGCCATTGTCAAAAAGCATACTGCTTTACAAGATAATTACACTTTTACTATTACTAATTTACCACCCGGCAAATCCGCCATTGGATGTAAATGGGTATTTAAAACCAAAGATAAATCGGATGGCACAATTAAATGTCATAAGGCACGTCTTGTTGCAAAAGGATACACACAACAGGAAGGCATAGATTATCATGACATTTTTGCTCCTGTTGCAAAACTAGTATCTGTTCATGTTTTACTATCCATTGTTTCCATTCATAATTGGATACTTCATCAACTAGATGTCAACAATGCTTTTTTACAATGCGATCTTAACGAGGATATCTACATGAAAATTCCTCTAGGATTTCAGAAGAAGGGAGATAATCGTGTTTATAAACTAAATAAATCTCTATACGGGCTCAAGCAAGCATCTCGCCAATGGTTTGCAAAATTCTCTGCAGCTTTACTTGATGAAGGTTTTATTCAATCTCGTGCTGATAATTCACTTTTTACCTTTCATTCGAGTACAGTTTCTCTTTATGTTTTAGTTTATGTCGATGATATTATTATTACCGGTAATAACGATTTGGCCATTCAGGCACTAAAACATAAACTTGAATCGAAATTTTCGCTTAAAAATCTTGGTCGTTTACAATACTTCTTGGGTATTGAAGTCTCTCGTTCTCCCAAAGGTATTTTTCTTTATCAGTGTAAGTATATTCTTGACATTGTTAATGATTATGGTCTTTTAGGTGCTAAGGTCTCTCCTTCCCCTATGGAACAACACCTTAAGCTTCTACCATCTTCAGGCAATCCTCTTCCTGACCCTAGTGTTTATCGTCGCCTAATTGGTCGACTTCTTTATCTTCAAGTAAATCGTCCTGATATCACGTACTCTGTGAATTATTTAAGCCAATTTATGTAGCAACCATGTTCTGGTCACTTGGAACCTGACCGTCGAGTGGTTCGTTATCTTAAAGGAACGGTTAGCCATGACATTTTTCTTTCTACAAATAGTTCCTTATCTTTTGCTAGTTCCACTGATTCAGATTGGGCAGGTTACCCAACTACTCGTCGTTCCACGACAGGATATTTCACAATGTTGGGAAATATCCCCATCTCTTGGAAATCCAAGAAACAACCAACTATTTCACTATCTTCTGCTGAGGCAGAATATCGATCTCTAGCCAGGCTAACTTCTGAGTTACAATGGTTACATTATTCATTCACTGATCTTCGTGTTATTCTGAAGCCCATTCCAGTCTATTGTGACAATCAGGCTGCTATTCACATCTCTGAATATCCAGTTTTTCACGAACGAACTAAACATATCAAAATTGATTGTTATTTTGTTCGTGAAAAACTGTTATATGGTCTTATAAAGCCACCTCACATTCCCTCTGTATCTCAATTGGATGATCTCTTCACCAAAACACTTGTAGTGGATCAATTCAGACGTCTTGTCAGCAAGTTGGGCGTTCGGCCTCATAATCCTCCAGCTCCAACTTGGGGGGGGGGGATATTGGACGTGTACATACAATGTGACATAGCAGTGGCACAACAAACAAGTGCAGGTCACTGCAGTCATAACAACGGGAAAGTCTTCAGCAAAGTTCGAGTCTTGTGCAGTCATTGTTGTTGTATCTAGTTGTAACTTACCTGTATTCTCGTCATAAGTTGTTTAGATTATGAATGATTCTTTGAGCTATTCTTTGTACTTGTATTCATATAAGTACCTAATGAAAAGATAAAGTCGACACTATTGTGAGACTATTCCATATATAAATCTAGAATTCTAAGACAAACGATGGTAAATCAGGGCATCAGTGGGTGTTGACAGTGGTGATCATTATGGATGCAGATGGATAGCTCGAGTTAGAAAAGGAGAAATATAAAGAGCTTAGGAAAAACTCGGAAGAAATAAATCTTCACAGATAGCCTGGTATACGCGGGAGTTATTGGTGTTGAATTGTTATTACTTGTAACTTGTATTCCAAGTTGTGTTACTTCTAATTTTAGTATAGTATGACCCAATAATACTTGGAGGCTACGTATTCATATGTATAAATAGTTAGTACATTTTGTTGTAATCTTTATCAAGTTGATCAATAAAATTCTCAATATTGAAAACCAAAGTTTGTGTTGCTATGAAGAGCAGGTACGATCCTTGGGCACTTTTACATTCTTTTTAATACCTATAGATATATATTCTCTAAACCCTAGTTACCCAAAACCTGAAGATATACTTTCTCTAAACCCTAATCATCAAACGATCTCAATATACAGGGATATATTTCTCTGATCTTATTTTACCTACAAACTAAACAGAACCTTAAAAAACTAGGAGCTACAATGGGTGCTGACGAAGGTACATCAGAACCAATGTTCTCAGCGAATACAATTGGTGGTATGCATACATACTAACCAATACCAACATCAATTCTATATGGAATAAAACTGAATGATACCAACTTTTCTCTATGGTCTCAAATGGTGACCATGTTTTTTGCTAGAAAAGGAAAAGAGGATATCTTACCGGTGATGCTGCAAAACCGGATAAAGAAGTCGTAGATAAGTATGACAAGTGGATCATGGAAGATGCGACTGTCGAGGGTTGGCTGATTGGTGCAATGGAACCTAATTAGTGAATCTTTTTGTTTGTTTTCCTACTGCAAGGGATGTTTGGGATGCTATATCTCAAACATATTATGTAAGAGTTGATAAGTCTATTCTCTATAATTTAAATTGGAAAGCTATGTCAACTAAACAGGCTGGTAGATCAATTCTATGAGTTAAAATCAATCTGGCAAGAGTTTGATTATAGAAAACCTATTACCTTTACACAACCAGGGGTAATCAAGAAACGAAAGGAAGAAATTGATGAAGAAAGAGTATATGTATTTCTTGCTGCGCTTGATGATGCTTATGATTCAGTTCGAGAAGAAATACTTCGTACTGATCCTTTACCCAAGCTAGAAGCTACGTTTACTATACTGAGGCGAAAATAACAAAGACGCGGTACTATGTTAACTCTAGGGGTTGATTCTAAAATTGCTATGTCTGTCATGAAAATTGAGAAAAACTCATTGAATACAAAAATATCTCAGCCTAATAATAGTGGGAGATGTTTTCATTGTATAAATACAAAACATCTTTCCGAAAATTGTTTTGAAATAATTGGTTATCCAGATTGGTGGCGAAAATAACTTGTACAGTTGTTGTTACTACAACAAAAACAACAACAGAGTCTGAACGAGGTAATATTTTTCTTACGTCTCTTGCTGATAATTCTAAAAAGTATAATAGTTGGATTCTTGATTCCGGTGCTACTAATCACATGACCTTTGATATGTCCATATTAAGGGACAAAACTACTTTAACTTGTTCTGGTGTTACAAATGCTAATGGTATAACATATCTTGTTACTGGAGAAGGAAGAGTTGATCTAACAAACTCTTTATCTCTAGAACATACCTTATTAATTCCTTCTCTTTCAAATAATCTCATGTCAGTATCTCAAGTAACTTCTCAATTAAAGTGTTTAGTATTAATATATCCTGATTTCTATTTTTTCAGGATCTCAGCAGTGGGGAAATAATTGGCAGGGGTACTAAAAGAGAGGGGTTATACTATGTGGATGATGTGTGTGAAGGAAGGTCTTTGTCAGCTAAAAGAATATCTCATACACATACAGATGAAATTTGGTTACATCATCGTAGACTAGGACATGTTTCTTTTGGATATTTGGAGCATTTATATCCAAATTTATTTACTTCTTGCAAACTATCTGATTTTCAGTGTGAAACTTGCATTTTAGCAAAGAGCCATCGTGCTACTTATCCTACTAGTTTTAATAAAAGATTTGTTATGTTTTCTTTGGTACATTCTGATATTTGGGGACCCTCAAAGATTGTTTATTCTTCTGGTAATAGATGGTTTGTTCTATTTATCGATGATTGTACTCGTATGACTTGGCTCTATATGATGAAGAATAAAAATGATGTGTCAGACTATTTTCGTAATTTTCACAAGATAGTCCAGACACAATACTCTGGAACTCTAAGGGTTCTACGAAGTGATAAAGGTGGAGAATATATTAACCGTACCTTAAAAAGTTATTTTGTTAAGCATGGTCTTGTTCATGAAACTACATGTCCATCTACATCGCAACAGAATGGAGTTGCAGAAAGGAAAAATAGACAATTACTGGAGATTACCATGGCTATTTTGATAGGGGCATATATGAAACCAAATTTTTGGGAAGAAGCTCTTATTAGCGTTGTTTTTCTTCTTAATCGTGTTCCTACACAAGATCTGAAGTTTCAGACACCAGTAGATAAACTTGCGTCATTTGTGACTCTTCCATCTAATATTATACTTCCACCACGAGTATTTGGTTGTGTATCTTATGTACACATACAAAAACATTTAAGTTCAAAACTTAATCCTTATTGGATATAATCAATTTCAAAAGGGCTACAAATGTTATCATCCTCCAACAAGAAGAACGTATGTCACCATGGATGTAACTTTCTTTGAACATGAGATGTAATTTTCTTCCGCTGAATTTAATACTTCTCACTTGGGAGAGAATGTAATAGGAGATGTTAATTGGATGGAAATATTTCCGGATAATTTTGATTTCATGGTTGAATCTACGGAAGCTGAAAAAGATTTATCTACTAGTGATGATAGAGAAGAATATGGTCAATAGTTTGTTGAAGAAGGAGATTTTCCAATCCGTAATATTGTTGCAGAAAATGCAAATAAAGATGGAGATGAAACTGAAATATTGAAGAAGGTAACCCCTCTGCTACTACGGTACCTACTCTTGTCGATTCTACTCCTGTTGCTGAGGTAAGTAGTGATATTACTGTTACTACTAACACTAATACTGAAAATTGTGAAGTTGTTGAGGATAACAGGTATCAACTACCACTAAGAATCAATCATGGTGTACCAGCAAAAAGATATTCTCCGGAACCTATAAAGAAGGTAAAATATCCTATTGCAAATTACATGCCAACTCATAAGTTGACGGAATCTTGCAAGGCATTTTTTAGTCAGATGTCAGATATTGTCATTCCTACCTGTGTTCAAGAAGCATTGTACGATCCTAAATGGGATGCTGCTATGCTGTAACAAATTCAATCTCTTATGAAAAATAAGACATGGAAGAAAGTTATACTACCAGAAGGAAAGAACCCAGTTGGTTGCAAATGGGTATTCACTGTGAAGATCAATCCTGGTGGTTCTATTGACAAGTATAAGGCAAGACTTGTTGCAAAAGGGTTTACTCAAACTTATGGTATAAATTATCATGATACTTTTGCTCCAGTTGCAAAGATGAATATTGTCCGTGAATTGTTGTCTATATCAGCAAATTTGGGGTGGCCACTACAACAATATGATGTAAAAAATGTGTTTTTACATGGAAACTTGGAGGAAGAAGTTTACATGTATTTACCACCAGGATTTGGTGACTCAAATCCTTATATTGTATGCAGATTGAATAAAGCCTTGTATGGCTTGAAGCAATCACCACGTGCTTGGTTTGGAAGATTCCGAAATGCAGTGATTAAGTTTGGGTATAAACAAAGTAATGCCGATCATACTTTGTTCTTAAAGAAGTGTGGCAATAGATTAACAACACTCATTATTTATGTTGATGATATGGTGGTAACTGGTAACGATGATAATGAGATGTTAAACTTGAAGACATACTTGTCTTCAGAATTTGAAATGAAAGATCTGGGATCTCTCAAATATTTTTTTAGGAATTGAAGTTGTTTGATCTAATCAAGGTATTTTCTTATATCAACATAAATATGTACTTGATTTACTCAAGGAAACATGTATGCTTGGTTTTCAACCTATTAGTTCTCCTATTGAGCAAAATCATAAACTAGATGAGGTTTCTGATCAAGTACCAACATATAAAGGACGATATAAAATATTAGTAGGGTGTTTGATATATGTATCCCATACTATACCAAATATTGCTTACGCAATAAGTATTGTTAATAGATTTATGCATAATCCTGGTAAACAACATATGGATGCTGTTATAAGAATACTTAGGTATCTCAAGTCTGCACCTAGAAGAGGTTTGATGTTTTCAAAACATGGAAATATGGATATTTATGGGTATACTGATTTAGATTGGTATGGAAAAGGAGATAGAAGAAGATCAACTACTTGTTATTTTAAACTTGTTGGAGGTAACCTTGTTACTTGGAAAAGCAAGAAACAGAAAGTTATTTCTTTGTCTAGTGCTGAGGCTAAATATAGAGCCATGGTTAAGGGAATTTGTAAATTACTATATATCTGACAGTTGAACAAGATCAGTTGGGCAGGGATCTTGTGATAAGTGCATAATTCATATGATTTTAGTGTCCATTCCATACTTGATTTAGCTATTATTCTTGCATGTATTCGTGTTATTACTCTTGTTTTCCCCTATTTGACTCTAATAGGTGAATCATCCAAAAAGGAGCTACAAAGTGCTGAAAAGAGCTAAGAAGAGAAGTATTCCAAGTATCCAAGCGCCCAAGTCCAAGAGAAGTTGAAGAAGTGCGACGAAAAGGAGCAAAACACTCAAAATCAAGAGAAGGGCCAAAGACCGATCTTAACTCATTCAAATCAATGATTTCTCATCACCATCTTGAAGAGAATTGAAAGATAAAAAGAATGAGGTCATTCTGAGTTCGGATGAAGAAGTTGTGGCCAAAACAGTTTCTATTAAATACCCGAAGACAGTGGAGTCCGCGAACTGGGTTTGCATACCGGGTTCGCAAACTTAATTCCGAAAATATCTGCTAGAATTTAAAGTTTGCGGACTGGGTTTGCGAACTTAGAAAATGGGAAACGTGTATTCACACCTTGGGAAGCCTAAGGGCATGTTTGGATTCGCTACTTCGTTATTTCTGGTCGGGTTCCTAAACCTAACTAAATACTTGGAGACCAAGCAATGTAAACCTATAAAAAGGTATTAGGTTATGTAAAGAGAGATCATCATATCGTCTCATATCACAAGTTTTACATCAAAACCTAGGGTTTACCCCTTTAGGGGGAAAACCACCATTATTCATCTTCTTTGTAATATGAGTAGCTAAATCCTTTGTTGATTAAGGATGAAATCAATGTTCTAAGCGTGAAGCTTTATAAATAATACAAATCTATTGAGAGTTTTTATCATCATCGTTTGTCTTTACCATATCTAGGGTTTATGAGTGATTCTTAGATTGATTTGGGATGCATACTAGATTAGTCTATTAATTGTTCTATTGCTAGTAGAAGTTATGAGATAAGTAATCGTCGATTAACTATCTACACAAGTAGAAAACATGAGACCTTGCAGGGGGATTCTGTGGAGCAATCGTGTGTGGAGACAACACCAGCAAGTAAACCTTGATCTAAGAGTTTAACTACTAGGATCAACCTAAATTCACAAAGCTTAAGGCGTTCGATTGGATTACACCTTGAGTAATCTACTACTTGGTGGTTCGTTGGATAGAATCTGGTAGGCGAGAACTTCTGTATCCAGTGATTGAAGGAGTTTTGGGGATAACACTGATCTAGATGTTATTCTACGGTTGGTGATGAATGGTTCTTACGAACAATAGATAAGTATTCTAATCCTGTTAATGCTTGGTAACGACGAAGGATTCCTTAATCAACCCTTTGTTCTTATTGTCTTTTTATTCATCTTATAAACCAAAACCCCCCTTTGTATTTACTTTATCTTGCTATTACAAATAAACTATCAATTACACAACTCTTTGTGGGAACGATCTCTTACTACCGCTATATTACCAGTTAATTAGTGGGAAATATATTTATTAATTTGTTGAGCCTACGACAGCCCATACATCTTGCCACCTACGTAAGCCTTTTAGACAATCTCAAGATACTGTGGTACGGACAGACTTGGCCGTGACTTGCTTATGCTAGTTTGGCGAGTTTTCAGCAACCATTTGACCGGTATTCGATACACGGGCGCAGCTACTATTTGGGCACCTATATAAGAAATATTTATATCTAAAATCTATTATCAAGCCATTGGAGAGGAGAATTCAAGAGAAGAAAATCTGGGGTTTGGAGCTATTTCCATCACCGTAACTATTTATTTACCATTTTATCATATGAAACTCGTGGATTTTGTTAGTACCATGAGTAGCTAAACTTCTTAGTGATTGGGGATGAATTCTTAGTTCTAATATATGATTCAATTTAGCATATAAATCTATTCACAATTCTTCACATGATTGTTGATTGTTTTTACTACAATAATTTTATGATTGAATGATAAATTGTTTAGGTGTCCCAACTAAGTCAATTTGTTAGTAAATCTAATGCTAGTAATGAGTTAGGATATCCGTAATTGTTGAATAACTCTTACACAAGTAGAAATTGCGAAACGTTGCAGAGGGATTCTGTGGAGCAATCGCAAGTAAAAACAACCCTAGTAAGTGGACTGAGTGTACTGAGTTTAACTGCTAGGTTCAAACCTAAGTTCATAAACCTTAAGGCATTCGACTGAATTACATCTTGTAATCGTACCTCAAGGTGGTTCAGACGGATATAATTTGGAGACTAAGAGTACCTGTTTTCCATTGATATAAGGAATTTTGGGGATATCTAAGCGTACCTGCTTTCCTATGGTTGGTAATAATATGTGAATGATAAAGAATAGATGAATATGCTACTTTGATGACTATTTAGTAACGAATAAGGATTCCCTGATCATATTTCTCTCCATTGCTTGCAATCTTAATTACTTTCGTTGCTTTATTATTTATTTAGCTTTTAAAATCTAAAACAAAACCCCCCATTGTGACAATTTTGACAATCAAATCTCCCTGCTCTTCGTGGGAACGAATCTTATTTACTACTATATTATTCATTAGAAAAGTAGAATATAAGTGAATTAATCTGGGCACCTACGACACGTATCAATAATCACCCTTATTTTTCCGACAGCTCTGATTTTTCCATAATAAACAATCAAACTTCTCCAAAAGAAAAATTCGATCTCTTGCCCAAACATATTTACTGATTAAGAGAAAATTTCAAATGGAAAAGGAAGTCTGGATTAAAAGGATTGAAAATATGGAATGTCAACTGAATACATTATGACAAGAAAATGCGACCTCTCGCAATTGTGATGTTAAAAAGAAAAATCGATACTCTTCGATAAGTTCTAGCAAACCAAATCAGCATATTACTCCTGTGATTTTGTCATGTTCTAATCTCTCTCATGATGAGAAAGACATGGTTAACTTCATAATATATTGTGAGTATACCTTGAATAAAAATCAGGATTACCCAGAAAGGAATTGTACAAAGGTTCTTAAAAAAACTTCTTCTAAATCACGTTTTCAGAAGAAGAAAAAGAAATCTCGTAAGAAATCTATGTCATTTTCTAAAGAGATTTTCAGAACCATTCATAGTATGCAAAAATCGATGAACAGTCTGTTCAGAAAAATAAAGGGAAGAAAAATATCCTCTTTGGATTCTCACTCCACAAAGAGGAATCTGAAACAAGTTTTAACAAAATCATCCTCCTCTCTTGTGAAACTTCCCGATCCTTCCTTAGGTGGGAGAAATTACCCTTTGTAAGTTTTGAGATTGTTCCTGTCTATTTTCCCTCGGGCAAGAACAATAATCTCCAAGAGGGATGTGAAAATATTTATGTTGACTTGTTCGCGTATCTCCCTAAATTTCTCTAGCTTTGGTTATTAAGCTAAAAATTGTTTCTGAACACTTGGATGTTTTTTTCCTATCTGTTTTAAGTTTCTGTTAGGGTTTTTGTCAAAGGTCCTTTTGGGAATTTATCTTATCTCTTCTTATTTTTAAAGAGATTTATTTCCCTTAAGCAAGCATTTCATTTACCTTCTCTATCATGTCCTCTTCAAGTCTTTCCAGTAAAGAGGATGATGTATGGACTGTTCTCTTTCCCTCTAAGAAAGTTTCTTTTGGTTCTTATGATAATGAGATGTTTCAAGATAAACATGATTATCCCATGATGGAAATCCTTCTAGTTCTCATTTTGATAAACTCTCATTAACCATGAATCTTGTCTTGGAGCAAGTACGGGAGTTGAAGAGTGAACTAGAATCCTCCATCAAAAGACTTGAAGACAAGATGGATAATCTTGAATCCATGATTGATTTAATCGAAGATGAACTTGATGATTACATGGAATATGAGAAGAGTCTTCAAAGTAAGTAAAATAATTTTCAGTTCTTGCTTAAATTTATTTTGTCTAGGAAATAGCAATTATTGTGAGTACACATAGCTAGTGCCAACGATTTTCAGCTTGCAATGTTTTTATATTTATATTTTTAAATTCTAAAGTTTACTTGGAAGATGATTTTGCAGTATTAAACTTTATTGGTTTCATATATTGCAAAAATTATTATGGGATATGTGTGTTTGCGTCTGTGAACTATGATTGTCCCATATATGTCAAAAGTTAAGCCTATTATGTCATTATGCAAATATTGATGGAAGATAGAATGAACTTTTGATTGCAAAGATTAAGTCTATTATATGTCTTTATGCAAATATTGATGAAAATAGAATGAATCTTTGAATATTCCGCAGTATTGGTCTTTCCATGATCCACTTCAATGTGAAAGTACCGTGTGGTTACGTAAGTTCTCTTATGTTGAGCATTTCCGATTAAATTAATCATGGGTTCTCTTGTGGTTAATTTAATTGAGTTTTCTGGATACAAATTCATGTTTCATGTGATTTGTTAATGTCCAAAGAAATCCTTATTTTCTTGTAAAAGTAAGGTCGCTCTTGTTGTTCTTTCGGGAATGACATTTTATGGGGGGGAGTTCTTAATTGAACATGTGCTTAATTGCCAAATCTCTGTGGGGAGTGCGGTTGTGTAATAGTGTAGGAGTTTTCTTGTATCTTTATAAACTCCTTGATGCATACACTAAGATTCGACTATGTGAAATCATCGAAACAAAGTTGATATGTGCTCTTTTAGTCATGAAGTATCTCTATGAGAATTTCATTATGATCCCACTAGTTTTCGTACCTTTTCCAATTTATATTGACAAAAAGGGGGAGAATTAATGTGTAGTTCACACTACAAATACATATGGTTTACGACGGATCATTATGTAAGGGGGAGTGGTTTTCATGTGAGATGAAGTATTGACTAAGGGGGAGTGATACATATCACCATAGTATTGCTGTCAAAGTTGTGGTACAATTGGACTTTGATGTTATGTAATAATACTATGACACTGTATAATAATGATTGAGAGCTACTGTTTTCTCATTTTTATAGCTACGGATCTTCAACAACTATGATGCTGAGTTGAACAGGTTCAGAATCACTGGAGTACTTGGAAGTGACGAAGATTTCGAGTAATGTTGAAGAACCAAGGAAATCAAGCATTTGGATGAGAAGCTACAAAGTTTATTTATTTATTTTGTAACCCATATGTATTGATAGTTTTGTCACAAAAAATGATAAAGGGTAAGATTGTTAGAGCACTTCTCGGTCGAACTCGCAAGTGTTGCCATCTCAAACTTGTTTTCAAGTTTAGTTGCCAAAACTATAAGTCTTGATTTCTAGTCTACTTATAGCTAAGTCTCGGATTAGGATAGAAAGTGTAGTTGAGATTTAGACTTCACGTCATTCATCGATTGAAGACGAAGAACTACTAAGGGGAGATTTTGGAACTTCATTAACAAAAGGTATGTGAATACTTGAACTCATCTATCACTAAAAAGTCTATCTACTTTATCTCCCGTTCAAGATGAAAGTCGTATAGCTATATAGACTTCGATTATACACATTTGATATTTCGAGTTGAGTTTAACTAGCTTACATATTTCTCGAAATATGTATTGGTAAGCTTTCGCTTTAACCATGTTCATCTTATATTCTTGATGAAAGTCAAAAGATGATCATGTGAAAATCGCCTTGTAACATCTTACATGATTTGTGTGAGACACTCATTTGATGTAGACTCGGAATGTTTCGTATTAATCATTCGATCACTTGAAAAGTTCTTTGAAGCTAATAGTTTGTGTGAGACAGCTATTGTTGTCTTCTAAGAATGTTTCAATGATTAAAATGGGAGTTTAGAACAAATAACCATGATTGGATATAGCACAGTATGCGTACTTGTATGCTAACTGTTGCAAGATATTCCAAGTCCGGGAACCATAGTATGCATACCCGTATGCGTACTGGTTGGTTAATAAAAGTCTGGGACCTTAGTATGCGTACTGGCGTGAACTTCAAGTTCTAGAAATTCAACTGAGTTTTGGAAGGTATGCATACCAGTTCGCATACTGGCGAACCCAAACTTAGTTCGGCCACTTAGATATGCGTACCCGTTTGCATACTTGAGTAGGTTATGTTCTAAAATCAGTTTATTCATGAACTAATACATTTATATAATATAAGGAATGCAATATTTTGCAAACCTGATTCGAGTGAATCAAAATCGATTTTGCTTCAATTGTGTCTTGTATACTTCTACGAGGTTATAAACAATTGAACAACTGTATAACTAGTTTCATTTGAACTAGTTATGGTTAAGATGAATAAGGTTGATATGAAAGTGTTCATATGGCTACCTTCGGTTAACTGTTGTTGAGCCAACAAGGTGTACACGTTTAGGTACGGTTACCCATATCTAAATAAAGTCACTTTTAATTTGTGTGTAAGAAGATAAGATCGATCTAACAGTTAAAAGATATTAGCTTGAGTCTAATCAGGTTTTCATCTAACGGTGAATATTGAATGCTTTGTTACCAAGGTAACATTGATTGCAAACCTTGATTTGAAGACTATATAAGGGAGAACTCTAGCAATTGGGAAACCTAATCCCCACACCTCCTGTGTGATACTAGTTGCGACTAGAGTCGATTCTCCTTTAACCTTAGGTTTTTACTAAAACCCAATAGGTTAACGACTTAAAGACTTCATAGGGATTGTGAAGCCAAACCCAACTTTTTCTCTGTAGTTGAGTGTTCTGATCTTGTTGTTTTCTATCATGATTGAGTACTTTCTTCCATAAGATTTGCTCAAGATTTAATCTCCGATAGGCAAGATGAAAAGTAGTCACAAACATTTTCGTCTCATCGTTTGTGATTCCATAATATCTTATTTCACTTCCATACGATTAACATTATTGTAAGGTGATTGATAATTATAGGATGTTCTTCGGGTATATAATTTCGGTATTTCAATTGGTTCCTGTTCACCTTGATTTATCAAAAGACGGAACAAAACTCATAGGTATATTTGTGGGAGACAGATTTATCTATTCAATAGACTTTTCTGTGTGAGACAGATTGGTTTATCAAATCTTCGACTTAAGGTCATAGCAACTCTTAGTTGGGTGAGATCAACTAAGGGAATCAAGTACGCAGAATCCGGTGTGGTTCTAAAGGCGTAAGGAACGCGACTGTACCTTGATCTGTGTGAGATTGGTTAGGGCTCAAATTACATTCCAGTCTGAAATTAACTTGGAGTAGGCTAGTGTCCGTAATGGCTTGATACAGTGTGGTGTTCAAATCTGGACTAGGTCCTGTGATTTTTCTTTATTTGTGGTTTCCTCGTTAATAAAACTTCTGGTGTCTGTGTTATTTCTTTTCCGCATTATATTTTTTTATATAATTAAAATATCATAGGTTGTGCGTTGAATCGATCAATTGGTAAATCCAACCTTTGGCTGTTGATTGAAATTGATTAATCCTTGAACATTGGTCTTTGGTACCGTTCAAGTTATCCCTCTTATATTCAATCGGGCTCGCAAATTATTATTTGTTTGATTGCGGATTGAATCGAGAGATTGAGATATTACTCTTTGATATACTTTTTATAAGATTGAGTCTAACTGTCTAGTTGATTCTCTTGTAAGTATATTGGAGTTAGTCCATACAGATTGCTAAGCGAAATATTGGGTGTGGTTGTTAGACCACCGTTTTTTCATATATTATCCAGTATATTCAACTTATTTTTTCATGTCGGGAGAAAACAAGTAATAACTGCATTTTCCCCTTAGTATTTGTTATTTATTGTCTATTCTTGTGGTTATCTATTGTATTAGTTGTAATAATAAAATCCATTGGGTCATCCACATCCAATTCATAGGCATTCAATACATGCAAATCTGTTTGATATTGGGTCTGATGCAGATGCTAAACTTGAAATCCATGTATTGTATTGAATGTGGGAAGCTAAAACCGGTCCTATCTAAATCATGCTCATCCATATTCATAAGAATTGGATAATAATAGGGGAGAATTCAAGTATTTTAATTTAGAGCTCTTCCCCGTCATCATTATGTAAGCAATCCTTTTCAAAATTTCTCCTTAATGCCGACTAATTTCAACCGGATACATCAACATCTCACAATTAAGATTGATCTATTGTTTCTACATCAGCTACAACTGCTTTCATATCTAATAAAATTCCATGGTTTGCCAGAACCAGATGGAATAAAATTCTAGCTATTCAAAATAATTGTCTGCAGATAGTTTTCAGAATTGATAAAATTCCAGCTATACAATTTCATCAGCTATGGCTGCTTTCATATCTAATAAAATTCCATGGTTTGCCAGAATTATAAAGGACAAACTAATAAGTATAGATTTCGTTCACAGTTTCAGAGAGATTAACTTCTCTGCTGAAAAGGTTGCTAAGAAAGGAGGAAATCTTGCCAGGGGGGTGGTAACTGTATATAACATTCAGCCAAGATCCCTAGAAAATTTGGAGTCTCCTCATATGAAATACTTTAGATTCCGTTAGCTTTTCTCTTTAATTATTTTTATTTTCTTCTCTTGTTTTGGGTTTCTCTCTTTGGGATTCCTTTTTTACTTTTGAATTTTTGTAATAACTTTTGTTAATTTTTGGTTATTAATAAAATTTGATTTAGCAAAAAAAAAAAAGATCAATTGTTTCTCAAAATTATCTACATCTTCATCACAATCATTCTAACGATTATAAAGTCCATTAATTACACACTTAAAAAATTTCATTAGACCTCAACATAAACACCACTATAGTATTAGATATATTTGCATACGGTTTTTCAATAATTACATCTCCAACATTCATAACCCTGACTACCAACATCTACATCATAAAACTTTTGTTACTTCCTTCAACACCAGCAAAAAAAACTGTTTCAAACCAACAAACACATGTATGATTTCTTTCCAGAAAATGAAAGAAAATAAGAGCTCTAGTACCTCATCCATTTCCAGCAACCATAGCAACTAAAAATATCAGGAAAAACCCTGCATATTTTCACAGAGTAGTCTGAGCAAATCCCAAGACTTTATTCTTCAAAATTCCTCCTCCAACAGTTCCTCAATTCTATTCATGTGATCACTATTGATCATCTTCGTAGTCATTGTCAAATTTCTCTTCTTCATAATAGAAGTTTAGGCCACTACTACTGCTGGAAGAAACAACTATACCATAATCTCTATCTTTACTTTCCTTCTCATTTTCCTTAAGCCCCTCATTATCCTCATTCATGCCTTCTTGATTTTTTACCACTGTTACAGGCTTTCCATCAATATCCATCACGGGTATCTCCTCATCGTCGGAATCCACATTTAAGGCCTCAGATATGGTTCAAGCAAATGTATAGGTGAGGGATTTTTATGCCAAGTAACATCAATACATCATCAACATGCCTTTGTCTCTCTCTCTCTCTCTAGAGCCTCTTGTTCTAGATTATTGGATGACTCACTGTTGCTACTTCCTTCTTCATCAATTTCAACTGATTCAACATTCTCATTGTCACTCTCATATTCTGTTGCACTTTTTATGTTCCTCCAATAATGTCCATGACTCTCTTGCCTTGCTTTCCTTTCTCTTGCACCTCTTGCCTCGTTTTTTCTTACCCATAACTAGAATTCTTCCTCATTCTCAATTTTATGACGATCAAATTCTTCCTGACTTCTCTTTCTGGATATATTATGATCCATAAATGGTACTATTCTCTCAATTTTTTGGCTTGATAAAGCTTCAATTAATCTTTTCATATTCTCAAATTCAACTGAATCTATCGGTTGATTTGTAACAGTGCCATTGTTTGCAACATTGCCATGTTCAGCCATCTCCTAAACTTCTTAATTCTATAAAATTTCTTTCTTATTTTGGTTATTACGATTAAATGTAAAACTATCGGTTTTTCATCCTTTTATAAAGTGGTTAGATTATCCATAAATTTCCATTTAAGGCGCATGGTTAAACGTCCCATCTTTGGAATGTCTAATAAACTCGTCTTCTAGAATAAACTCCCTTCATCTCTTACCAAACCAATTTTTATTGATAATACGGTTGTGATAACTGAAAATGACAGTAACTGAAGTGGTGTATGATTGGTCATATTTGTAGTGAATTCTTAGTCTTACAACCTCCATAAGAAGCTACATTTGCAACCAGTACCTCTATTTCAAACACTATTATGACAACTATTTTTCACATAGTCTACGTAATTTGTACAGCTCAGAGAATCCAATACTAAGTAGTAACGATATCTCAGTTGAACTGATATGGTCAAGTAATAAAAGGTACTCAAGATAAATATAATAATAACGAACAATACTGAGGCAATGTAAATGTTACTAAGTTATCAAGAGACACAAGAAATTACGTGGTTCGACTTTCGTCTACGTCCACGGGGTAATGAGTGATTGTTTGTATTAAGTGTTTGTTTTTAAAAAGATCTTAAATGCTTCCCAAAGTAATAGAGAGAACTCAAGCTATTGTAAATACTTAAGTTGTAAACACTAAAGAGGTATAAGCTTAAGACTAGATCTTCCTTTGGGTATTGAATGCCCTTATTTGTTGGTGAAGTTTGGTATTTATATCCCCTTCTGCCCCAGAAACATCTTCGTTGTCTTTGGGTCCATCATATCCTGAAGTATCTTCCATACAAATTGTACCTTTGTTGGGCGCACGCTCTCTCCAATCGAGTTATGCCACCTCAACTGACCCACGTTCCCTCGAGAACTTCCTAACCTTAGTACATGTTGTACCTTTGTTCACCGCGAGCCTTGGCCAGTCAGACAATGCCATCTCACTTTCTTATACGCGCTTTGACCAAACGTGTAGATAAGGGCTCACAACATTAAATGTTGATTAGATATGTCAACTATCTTTTTCCATTCGACAACTTCCACCTCCCTATGCTAGAGTCTACTTTACCATCTAAGCCATCGAGGTATGCTTCCTCGAGATGAGATAAAGTAGATCAGGAAGGGATATGCTGCTTCTCAGATACATGTGTATCATCGGGGCTACTTTGTTAACTTGCACACGACCACTAGATCCGTGACGCGTGCCGCAGAGAATATTGGTATTCACTGTTTTCCCCTTTTCTTTCATATTCTACCAATCGGTAGGATTGGAAGAAAAACCTTTCATAACGTCGCCATTTTTGCACGCACGGATTTGGTGTTCCCCATGTGTCCTTTTATGCAATAACTACCCCTTGGATTTTGGGACAACTAAATTTTTGGATTATCCAGCCGCCTATAAGAAAAACTTTTAAGGAAGGATATTCATTAAATTCCCCATTCTTCACCCACTGTCGCTCTCCACGTCTGTCTCTTTCATAAAGATTTCTTCTTTTCCTTTTCCAACTATTGGTCTTCTCCATTGACTCACAAAAGCTTTCGATTGTCGGCGTTCGATCTCTTCACACAGGTAAGTGAACTTCGATTCTCTTTTGTGGTTGTTTTAAGTTCTTCATGCTTTAGGTTTGGATTTTCATCTTTGTCTGCTGTTGGAGATATTTAAATGCTTGCATATATGGATTGTAACTTTTATTATCTTCTCCATGTCGTTTGAGGAAATGGGTCTTGTTCCATTTATTTTTTCTTGCCAAGATTTTTGCCATGCCATTTTTTATCATGATGATCGATTGTTCTCCATTGTTCCATTAGAATCTGTTTGACGACTTTTTGAATGCTCCCTTTGGTTGGTTAAGTTGTTAGAAAAGTAATATATTACCATAGTTGTTAGCTCCAACAAAGATAGAGTCGACTTTCAACGAAATAATGGAAACATTTAAGCAGGTGAACATTAATATCCCTTTATTAGCAGCAATTAGGCATATGCATGCTTATGCCAAGTTCCTTAAGTACCTTTGTACGCGAAAGCATATGATTAATGTCTATAAGAAAGCCTTTTTAGCTGGTCAAGTAAGTTCAATCCTTCTGAACCAAACAACCCCTAAGTATAAAGACCCTGGGTTCCCTACTATATCTTGTGTGATAGGTAATTATTTAGTAGATAAGGCATTACTTAACTTATGAGCTAGTGTGAACTTACTCCCATATCATGTTTACAACCAGTTAGGTCTTAGTAAGTTGAAACCGACTAAAATGACCCTACAGTTAGCTGATAGGTCTGTCAAAGTACCTCGTGGTGTCGTAGAGGATGTTCTGATTGAGGTTGATAAGTTTATTTATCTAATGGATTTTGTTATTCTAGATACTCAGCCTGTTCAGGATCCTAGTGCTCAAATACCGGTGATTTTAGGTCGCCCATTTTTAGCCACAGCTAACGCCGTCATCAACTGTAGGACCAGACTAATGAACATATCCTTTGGTAATATGACCACTGAACTAAATGTCTTTAATATTACTAGACAACCTTCTGATGAGTTAGAGGAAGTGAATATGATTAACACTTTAGTTCAGGATCTATTTTAGGATAATTGGGATGACACTTTATTTGGTGATTCTTTAGATGAATTTGATGAGACAATTATCTTAGTTCCGATAGATGACCAAACTTTAGAACTAGAGGAATCTCTCGAATACTTTAAGGACTCTGCAGACCCATAAATTCAGTAAATAGTGTTAGGTCTTTCTGAGAGCAATGACGACCCTAAGTTTGGGGGTAGAGAACAAAAAAATCTCTTAAGTATTTTAAATACTTTGAGGATCCAGAAATTCAAGCCATAGTTAAAGGTATTACGGAGAGTAGTGATTACCCTAAGTTTGGGGGTATTAATCGTCAATTATCCCCATTATAAGTCCCTTAATTGGAACCCGAGCCTAGTGCACCTGTGGTATTACTTGAGTCTATTCAGATTCCACAACCTGACCCTCCTGATACTGTCCAAGAGTAAATCAAGCTATTAGAAACCCGTTCGGATGAATATGTTTTTCAAGACACTCATATGAAGCCCAAGTGGGCGCCCCAGATAAATCCAGTTGTCTTTCAAGAAACTTTCAATGAGGTTGTGCTCCGTATATTAATTTTTCTGATCTTGTGCAGTTGTCTCATATTAGTGGCAGTTCTATTTGGTTTTAATGATCCACAGTTATTTCGACTACTGATATATGATTTGAAGTTTATGACAATTGATGTATGGCTGAAGACTTTAAATTTAGCACTTCTTGGGAGGTATCCCATGCTCATGCGATACGGTAATATCTTTCCTTAACTCTTTTGCTTCAAATGGTAACAATTTCTCCTTGTTCATGCTTTTAATTTTATCTTTAGAACATTGAGGACAATGTTAGAGTTAAGTTTGGGGGTACAGGAGAAACTTTTTAGTTGCATTATTATAATCTAGAGCCTAAAAATTTATGCATATTAAGGATGCCACTAACCAATCTAAGTGGATAGAAGCATCAAGGTTGTAGGAGTTGAGGAACCCAACATTAGAGTTTATAAGAAAGTTAGACCAGACCATCAGACCAACCAGAATAAATTGTTCAATAAAATCGACCACTGGTTCCCTTGTATATGCCAGTGAGTTGATCTAGAATTAGGATAATTGACCAATGGTTCCCTTGTATATGTTAGTGAGTTGATATTAGTCAGACCAGTATCTCAGTCCATTAGGATAGGTTCGTCTTGGCAGTGGCCTTCAGACAGATATGGGAAACACCGTTCACCTTAGTCAACATCATTGCGAATCATCTATTATTTCCATTTCCATCTTCTTAATCTATTCACATGTGATTGTGGTTTGTTGACTCTAGATATTGATGTCCATAGTACGACTACCTGAGTAAAGCTCTGTCACTCGAATCAGGGTACTTCCTCTTGTAGTCAATGAGAGTATGCCAACCAATGAGGTTCTTTAGTGCTATTCCAAGGTTATGCGTAGATAGCTAGGGTTTGGAGTAAAGGTTTTGTGGGTATATCTCTAGTAAGCCCTCCCGAGACTATAACTCGGCCATTAGGGTCACCTAGGGGTTTAAAGGCTTGCTGCACATGCTAAGTGCAATCGCGATGCCTGAGACAGTGAGTTAGGATTTTATTTTCTAGATTTAATTTGCTCGGGACTAGCAAATAATAAGTTTGGGGATATTTGATAGACGCATTTATGTGTTTATTTTAGTCTCGATTTTCTATATCGTTAGTACCCATTTTTATACTTATTTTGGTGTTTTATGTCTTTGTAGGTATTTTTGGCCAATAAACATTTTTGGAAAATCGGCTTGAAAATTTGTTAAATGAACCTGTAGAATTCGCTACTGGCACCCACATTTTGGATAAGGCCACCCCCAAGGTAGCTTTTAAAGGCGCCCCTACTCTGGATAGGGGGTGCCTCCCTTTCTTCCTCATTTAAACGATGTTTTTGGCGGGAAAATGTGTTCTTCACGTACAGAAATTAGGGTTGAGATTTTGATCGAGTTCTAGGGAGACTAAAAGGCTGAAATTGATTGGGTTTACTTCTTGGCTTAAACAGGCCTGGTATGGGTGATAGAATAGAGTCAACTGGGCTGGATGACCGGGAAGAAGATGCTGTTTACGGAAACAGGGAGAGTTTACTCGGACTTTCTCATGGATTTCAATTGGTTTAGTCTGGTTATTTCAAAACAAGGTTCGTATGTGTTTGGGACTCAATAAAAAGAAGTTTACACGGACTTTAGTCAAAACAAGGGAGGATTAAAAAACCTATACATACATGAGTTATTATTTTGAGCGTGTTTTCACCATGAGGAGCTAAACCCCAACACTGGGACAATGGAGGAAGCCATTCTTTACGCACATGGTAATTCTATTTAATTCGTTTATGACTATTTGCACTATTATAAATTGATTTATGATTTTTCTTAATTATTTGTGATTTCGTTTGATGGTGTATGCTTAGACGTAAGAGCTTTTGATGCACCATGCTTGTGATTTACATCTAATACTTTATAAAATCTATCTTGGCAAAGAATAAAGAGTTAAAAATTGTTATCTTTGGAGCTATAAATGTCTAGAATAACTAGTTGAACCACGTGAATATCAGAATTGGGGGAATCCTGAGTCTCAATACCTCTCGATATTGTGACAATTTTGTGTATATATTTTCTTTATTTTTAAATCTTAAAACCAATCTTTACAAATCTGAGTGAACGATAACTTTCTAGTTTATCCGAGTGAACGAAAAAAATTGACGTAATATTTATAGTGGTATAAGAAAAGTGGTTTGTTTAAGGCTCGTGAAGGATGATTTTAGACTTAATTCTAATTTAAATTAGAAAACAAATAAAAGTCGATACCAAGGTTGTTGAGAACACTGAGACTAGGGATTCCACTATTTTCCAACTTTGATGTGATTCAATATTAATAATTATCATGCAATTCATACATTCAATTGATTCTAATATATTGCCAATAGTAGATTTTCAAAATACTAGTTGTTAATCTCAAGCATGGAACATCAAGATCCCTAAGCTAAGCATGCACCGTCGAGTGAAAATACAACGAGTTAACAAAAATCATTATTTCAATTTTGATTCAATGCAAATAATCATAAAAAGAATTGCAAAAATTAATTAAATACATATTTGTTGGAAAAATAGCTTCCTCCATCGCCTCAGCAATGGGGTTTAGTTCCTCATATTAACCACTTGCTCAAAATGGTTGTTCATAGCTCAAAAGTTGATTAAAAGGGAGAAAAAGCATAAAGCAGCGAGTTTGTAACATATATAATTGTTACAGAACCCGCCGTGACAAAAGCTAGTGTTACAAAGAATCCTAACAGATATGCTTGTTGGAAAACTGTTACATATATGAAAGAAAAGGTGACGGTTTTTGGGTCGTATTCTTCCTCTCAACCGTGTCTTCCCTGCTCCGATGAATAACGCCTCTGCAACCTTCGTTCTTACTCTGAAACTACCCCAAACTATATCCTAGGTCTCGATGTCCCACCAGTGACCTCCCAACAACATATTTATACATAACAGGGTCCATATAACTCGAGAAAATCTTATTTTTCTTCTCGCCAAATTCTTGGGAATATCTTCCTTCCAATCTTTTACACATCTTCTGTTTTGTTGAAAGTTCTTCTAAAGATAGTAGTAAATCTTGCAGAGTGTATATCCCTTCCAGTCTCACCATGTACCTTTCACAAATACAACCAAAAATTCCCGTAATATTAATCCTCCCCTGTTTTGACTAAAGTCTGTGTAAACTTCTTTTTATCGAGTCTCAAACACATACGAACCATGTTTTGAAATAACTAGACCAAACCAATTGAAATCCATGAGAAAGTCCGAGTAAAACTCTCCCTGTTTCTGTAAACAACATCTTCTTCCATGTTTTCCTTTTTCCCGGCCATCCAGCCCAGTTGACTCTATTCTATCACCCATACCAGGCATGTTTAGGCCTAATAAGTAAACCCAATCAATTTCAGCCTTTTAGTCTCCCAGAACTCGATCAAAGTCTCAACCCTAATTATGTACACGAAGAACATATTTTCCCGCCAAAAACATCGTTTAAATGAGGAAGAAAGAGAGGCCCCCTATCCAGAGTAGGGGTGCCTTTAACAACTGCCTTGGGGATGGCCCTTATCCAAAACGGGGTGCCAATAGCGAATCCTCCGGTTCATTTAACAACTTTTCAAGCCGATTTTCCCAAAAATGTTTATTGGCCAAAAATACCTACAAAGACATAAAACACCAAAATAAGTATAAAAATGGGTACTAACAATATAGAAAATCGAGACTAAAATCGACACATAAATGCGTCTATCAAGAAGAAGAAGAATTTGAACAGTCGCAGACATAGTTTCAAAACCTTTCTTCTCGGTACTAATTTCTAAAGTCTTTCAGCTAATGTTATTCATATTTGGAAGCTATTCCATTGTAATAGTGGATCTGTAACACCTATATCTGTTGCAAATACGCTGTTTTATTTGTCATCAATAAAAACACCTTTTGGAGTTATGGATTATTATTTTGAGTGTGTTTTCACCATGAGGAGCTAAACCCCAACACTTGGATGAATGAGGAAGCCTAATATCATACGTGGGTGATTATATTTAATTCTTATATGACTTTTGCACTAATTAAAATTGAATAATGATTTTGATTAATTAGTTGTCATATCATTTAATGGGTCATGCTTTCTTAGATGTTTTGATATCCCAGCTTCGGATTTACAGCTAATATTTTGAGAATCTGCCTTGGCAAAAATAAGAGTCCATGTCTTTGTTTATTGAGTTATAATTATTAAAAGAATTAATATTCGAACCTTATGTTATGAGTTTGGCGGAATCCCGAGTCCCAGTACCTCTTAATCTTGTGACATCTTATGTATATTTTTTTTAATTATTAAGTCTGAAATCCAATCTTCACAAGTCCGAGCAACGAACTTTATTTACCACTTGAAAAACTACATCACTTCTCCAGCAGCAACATATAACTTCTTTGCAACTCCTTCTGTGGCCTCCCAATCGACCCCAAACTCTCCTATGACTCCACAAAACCTTTTATATCTACCAAAAATATCGATTATAATCACAAAATTCCTTTGATAAAAAGTCTTGGACTTTTTTCTTCAAGTCACGGGATTATCTCCTCCTAAACTATTTGCGCGTCACTCTGATTCATCCAACCTCCTTCCCAAGATAGAATACCACCTGAATATAGAAAATATCTTCCCTTTTATCTACAAATTCTTCTAAAATTAACAGAGAATAATAACCCGAGAATACTCTTCCATGTTTCCTTCTGAGTGATGTTTCTTCCATTCTTTATCGAATCTGATACAATTACATGCCATGTTTAAGCCAATCAGGATATTTCGAATCAATCTGTAAGAAAAACTCCGATGAAATCTCGTTGTTTTTTTTCCCAGAAAATCTCGCCATTTCCGATAAATTTTCTTTCTCTGTTTTGTTGAGATTAGACGAAACCTTCCCCTTTTTACGGGAACTTATATCTTACCAACCTTGAATCGACCTAATAGGCCCAAACCAACTAACTCCCATGATTATCTCCGGTAAAATCTCTTCCAAACCTTTGACAAAAAATCAACGCATGTGAAAGCTTCACTTTCCCTGTTTTGCCTCAAGCCGAGTATATAGCCAAATCCAGCCCATAAAAACACCCATAACAACATTGTATATCTGTAACAGGTCCAATCCATGAGAATCAGTGATTGAATCTCATTAAATCACGTCCAAATCTCGACCCAAAACTCTGCCAGTAGACTGACAAGTTTTCCCGCCATTTCTACTTTTAAATGATGAAGAAAGGTTGCCCCTTATCAGTACAGGGGTGCGAATAGCCATGAGGTGAAAATAGCAATTATGGTACCGCTTATCAGTGGAGTACCCCTTAGTAATTGAGATCCCCCTTATCCAAACTGAGAGTCTGAATAGTAAGTATCCTCCAGGTGCCTTTATCAACTTTTCGAGCAGATTTCTCCACACATGTTTATTTCTCCAAAAACACCTACAAAGACATAAAATACCAAAATAAGCGCAAAATCGAGTACTAACATTACAGATAATTGAGACTAATATAGACACATAAATGCGTCTATCATGGACTTAGGTGGTACCTATAGCAAAGCGCTTATTCATGTTCCCAGCTCTTCCACTATGACGGCTCTTCGTCGTGGTGATGATCGAATGCTTGTATCCCATGCTCGCTCTCAAACGATTGGTGGGACATCTATTGATCAAGGAAAATGTAAGTTACATGAGCACCTGATCCTTGGGAGCTCTGACGATGTTATTCTTGAAGATATACTGCGGGATTCCAAGGGTCCTTTTGCTGACGAAGTTAGTCTGCATCAGTTGAATAACTCCTTGGAGATTGCTTCTAAGCTGGTGTTGATGGTGGATTTTCAACAAAGGTCAAAACCGTAAAATCATGATACTGCATGTTTTTGATACGGCTTCAGGCATGTGACGATTCATATTTTACGAAGCCATGATGAATATGTTTCCTGAAAGGCCTCCACTAGCTGAGCGTTCGGTGCCATGCATTTCATCATGACCTCTATGTAGAATAACATAATTGGGCGGTTCTCCGTAAGATTGAGAGAAATAACTCCTTCAGGACGTCGGTGATAGTCATTGTTCCCTGACTACATGAGAGAGATCCACCTCTACATAGAAGAACGATTGGGCGGTTCTCCATAAGATTGAGAGCAATAACGCCTTCAGGACGTCGGTGACACTCATTATTCCCTGACTATGTCGAGAGACCGTGTATATATCCAGGAGGTTCTCCGTAAGATTGAGAGAAAAACGCCTTTAGGATATCAGCCGTCTCCTGAATATGTACCTCTCAGAATGGGTGTGACGCTTTAACTGGCTAATATCCCTTCTGCGATAGACCATTTCTACCGTGACATTCACCACTGAATTCCTAGAAGATAATCTATTTTATCTAATTACTCCGATTTCATGATCAAATCCACGGTTGATCTCATGGAATGGTAATATATAATCTCATTACTCCGATTTCATGATTGAACCCACGGCTGATTTCATGGAATGGTAATGGCTACTTTCATTACTTCGATTTCATGATCGAATCCACGGCTGATCTCATGGAATGGTAATGGCTACTTTGATTGCTCCGATTTCATGATCGAATCCACAGCTGATCTCATAGAATGGTAATAGTTAATTACTCTGATTCTGTGGTCGAATCCACGATCCCACAGAATGGTAACACTCCCTTTATTATTCCGAATCCATGGTCGAATCCACGGCTGATCCTATGGATTGATAATAAACAACTACTCACTTTTATTACTCGGATTCATGAATCATTCTCCACTGAATTTCATGAATTAATAATAAATACTCAACAATCGGGCATCTGGACTACCACTGAGTAATCCCCATAAAATGGTGCAAGTGTACTCAACAATGATGCACGAACGAGCACCCAAATGCATGAAAGAGCATTCAAAAATATGGACAAATGAGGAATCCTACACATGCCGTCGTGTCCGGTCCCCCATGCCTCTTCCTTTTATTTTGCTTCTTTTATTTATTTTCATGAACTCATGAAAACTCCTTTATTCCAGCAACTTTCCTTGTTTGAGAAAAACTCACGGTTTCTCCATATTTTCACGGTTTCATGAATAATAATAAAATGGGGAAAGGTGTTGCGGGACCGGGCAACCTATCCGACCGGCCATGCCCTATCCGTGGACGGTCCTCCACCTTACAATCCCCAATCTTTCATAATTATTATTTTCCTCATCTCATGGAATTGGGAAAGTGTCACGGGACCGGGATCCTAGACGTCCGTCCATGCCTTGGCCGTGGCCGTGGCCGGTCCTACACTTTCCAAACCCTTATTTTTTTATTATTATTATTTCCACATCTCATGAAACTCCCCCGTTTGAGGAAAAAACATGGTTTCTTCATATTTTCTCAAATATTGCTCAAACCATGAAAAAGCCAAAAGCCAACATGGTCACACGGCCGACTAGGCTTCTCGCACCAAGTATTAAAATATTATTATTTTAATATTTCCCAAATTTTTGATCAAACGAGCAAAGTTCTACTTGCTCATTCGAGCAAAATCAACAATTTCAGCCAAAGATCGAACTCTTCTGAAAATTCAAAATATTGATCGAACGCACATCAGAAAATACCAAAAATCTCATTACTGAGACATGGATATTATGGTAACACAAGCATGCCTCCTTGACCAACCAAGGTCGGCCCTAAGGCTTGCAAGGATCCGGTCCCACACATATTCACAATTTTGACCTAATTTGCTCAATTGCTCATATTGGGTCCCAACTCTTTCCAACCAACTTGGAATTTGCTCAATCGACCATCAACCGATCCCACACTCCCAAGGGCCAGTTTCATGCCACTTCTCCATAAATTAGGTTTTATTACCTAATTCTCAATCGAGCACTATTTTAATAAATGATGAAATCGGCATTTTATCATTATTCTTTCACCAACTTTTCAACTCAGAACCCTGGTGCATGCTCACCCGAGCACTCGGGCACCACATGGTCGTCCATCATCCCATGTGGTCGGTCCCTCCCTCACTCATGATCTATTTTCAGCAATTCATTAATTGACGAACAATCGATCAAGAATTAGGGTTTCGAACAAGCGCTCCACAAAATCACCATTCTGAGCGAGTTCAAACACTAATAAATTTATGTTGATCCAGCAATCAATGTCTGGGTTAATTAAACAATATTCGGTAATTTACCAATATTTTAATTAATATTTTATTGGGTCGTGTCGCCAATAAATAATTCGTCGAATTGAGCAATACTTGCTCAGTTGCTCTAATATTGATCCAACTATCAATATTCAGTAATTTATCAGTGATTCGTCGAATCGAGCAATACTAGCTCTGTTGCTCGAATACTAATCCAATTATCAATATTCAGTAACTCAGTATTCAGTAACTCGCCGAATTGGGCAACTCGAATATTATCGCAACTCAATATTTTCTCAAACGAGCAATATTAACATTCATGAATCACTGAGCATTCGTCGATAATGCTCAATTCAACAAAACCTCGACTCATTGTCTAATCAGTCAATAACTGACTAACTAAATACACGTCTGCCTTGCAGACTCCATGATTCGTGAGACATCAATCACGTCACATATGGGGGGATATCACTTAGGGTTTTGGTCTAGAGGCCTACGACACGTGTGTTCATCCACGAAGAGAAATGTGAGTAAGTCATGCAAACGGTTGAAGGAGTTAGCAAAGTAGTGGGTGAGCGATCAACCAAGTCTCTGCACGACCTGGAACTGGTTTTACCACGATCTCCCACTTTCCCACTCATTTACTCAAGACACCATCATACTTATAGGGATCAATATGTTCACTACTCTGACAATATAAATAAGTCCTCAAATCCATGATTGAAGCAATGGAAAAAATCCACAGAAAATCTACGATATATTGAACAGGCAATCCATCGTATAACCAAGAATCATCGTGTGAGCAACACTCTCTCAATCATTCGAAACTTATTTACAAAAATTTGCAGAAACCTTCAACACATCCACAATCCTTGATCATCATTGATTCCACAATTCTCAGCTTCCCTCCTACAGATCAACCCATCTCCCTCTTTGCGACCGAATTGACTCTGGAACGGCATTTGACTTGGTTTAGGCCGGAGTCCTACAAATTAATCTCTCGAATCTAAGCACTCCCTTTGCAGTGAATCTGTGTGAGGTTAAGCAGTTTGCCTAGTTGAGGAGTCTTCCCTGCACGTTCGTCTCTTCACTTCCCTAAAAAACCAACAAACTATTTTTCCCCATCTACAGCTGGATGCTTTGACAGCTCAGTATCAAATGGCCAAGGACTTGTTCTTTGATCCAAACTGTCTTCGTTCTTTCCAGAACCTTGGTGACATTCGAAGGGGTAGTATTCAGGAGATGGATGATTTCATGGACAATTATGATGATTTCTTTCCTCGCCTTTCCATGTTCTCGGTAAGCATCTTATTTTCCTCGCCTTTTTCGCTTCATTTGTGGTCGTCGTTTTTCCTTACACCTCCTTGATTATAGCTTTACAAGCAAATCGATGTTGGATGCACCTTGTTCAAGTTTTATATGGCTAAGTGTACTCACTTAAGTGCCCTTTTGGATCGTGCGCGTCAAGATTATGCCTTTGTTAGTGCTCAACAATCTACTTTTGGTGATGTTGCTTCTTCCACTAAGGTACATTTGTTGGAGAATGAACTAAAAAAGTCTCAAAGGTTTTTAAAAGCGTGGTTGTTGGCTCTCAAGAAGTCCAACGATGTTGCAAAGATTTCTGAAGATGGGCCTAAGGCGGCTGACTCAGCTTTGGCTTCTGAATCCTCCAAAGTTATAGGTTCATCCATTCTTCTCCTTAGTCTTATTTTTGTTTTTTCTGGTAGCTACGTCCTAAGAGTACATACGCCTGCTAGTTGGTAGCTTCGGTGAACTCGAACATCTTTGGGAGCAAGTAACTAAGTTGTCCTCTGATGTTTGGTATTATCAGAAAAAATCTAATAGATTGATGAACGTGACCGTTCATAATGAGGCCCAAATCTCCCTTGAATCTTCTCATAACTCAGACTTTGTGAAGAGGATGTCCATCCTCAATGAAAATAGTGAGAAAACCCTTAAGTGGAAAGAGAATCTCATATTGAAGAAAAAGGAGGATATTGCTTTGTTGGAGAAGCATCTCTCAGCTCAGGAGATCATCCGTAAAAAGCATTATACGGATTTTGAAGATGCATGCGCTTTCTTGGCCAAAGTAACTGCTCAATGCAACATGTTGTCCTACGAAGTGTGTACCCTTAGGAATAGACTTACAGAGGCTTATCAGGCTTATTGTTCTATGTCCCATTCATCTATGGTCAGGAGATTAGAAGAGTTAGAGGATATTTACCGAGTTTTATCTTATGAGAATGCTTCACTCTGGATAGATGTTGACGATCTCCGGACCGAACATGACACTTTGAATGAGGACCTTAATATTGTTGAGGAATATCTCGCCGAAGATGAGCATAGTTTAGAAGATTCCCTTAACCACGCCACATGTAGCTTAGGGTCTTCTTGTTTTCGAAGCTTTCCCATGCTTTTTGTTGTAGCCTTCTGGTTCCTTGACTCTTCCTTTGTATATCTGCAGGTCTGCAGGAACAACTCATGGGTATGAGCGTTAAGGTTACTCATCTGGAGAATTAGGTGTCTTCCTTGGAGAGGGAGCGTCAATTTGACGCTGCTTCGAAATTTAAGGCGGAGGCGCTCCAGCAGGCCAGCGACCAGCTAAGCGCTCAAATGATAGAGCTCCGTCGTAAGTCATCTCAGGATCTAGCGACTCAGGCTTCTCAGATAAAGGCAGAGATAGAACGCACCATTATTGATCACATTAATAACACCTTCGCCGAAGCTGAGCGTCAGGTTGAGGGTGTTATCTTCGATCGCCTTCCTTACCCTTGATCGCTTTAAACTGTTTGAACTTCTCTTTTGTTGTTTGTATCCTTGGCTAATGTATCTTCATTAGCTGAGATGTCTCCTTTGAGTACTTTGAAACAATGTTTGGTACTTTGTGGACTCCTTTGATATCTTCCATGTAACTTTAAGCAAGTAGCAATGTTAGACGTGTTTTGGTAAAATGTTAATTCACCTTATAATTGTATAAGTTTTATGTTTAGATGTAATGTGTCCAATCGGTCGCACAATCAAGTATTTATTAGGTGCTAAGGTATGGTTAACCTTGGTGGAACATTCAACATCCTACCAGGGTATCCTTTGGCCAGAAGGTACCGTGGTGGCGAGAGTCCCTACGTGGGCAATAATTTTCATGTAACCCTACGTGTTCAGCGCGAAGGCTGCTTTACTTCGACATGGTATCTCTATGGTGGATATATTATTTTCTCTTATGCCTCATGGAAGGGGCCGTTGCCCCGAGGATCCGAGACTGACATATGCGCAGTTATGCCTTGACCCGCCTCATCATCCCTTCTGACGATGATGTCTATTCTAACCCGATGTATCAATTGGGTGTGTTAACAAAGCTAAGTTTAATATTTAAATCTTCCTCCATTGATTAGTAAGGTTTGTAATACCTTTTTTCCAGGGATAGAACATGGTAGGTTACTGCCCTGACCCTTTTTCTCCTGAGTTGTCTTTGTTCTTTCACGGGTAGTACTTTTTTAGGTACATCGCATTCCAAGGGTACTGTAGAGCTTCTCCTTTCACTGTTTTTAGATAGTATGATCATTTCCCGGCGATATCGTGTATGATGTAGGGTCCATCCCATGTTGGAGCGAGCTTGCCCCATTCCTTCTTCTTCTGGTAGGGTGGTCTTTGTCGTTTTTTTTTTTTTTTTGATAAGTCACAGCAACCCAAAAAACTCACAAAACTATTTAAATCGAAAATAAATTACATTAAAAAATTCAATTGAACTTAGAAAAACAAGGCGGCCAACATAATGCATCCCCACTCCATTGTCTAACAAGCATCCATGCGATCTGCCGCAAAATTTACATCGAGTGAACAAACCTTATAGAATCATACAAGCCCTTCACATCTATCCACCTTTGAAGTGCAAACCAAGGTATCAAATTCTCCTCCAAAGCTCTAATCAGACTAGACGAATCATAACCAATCATAATATGCCTATATCCCCATTGCACTGCCTATTCGAGACCCACAAGAATTCTAAACAGTTCTTCCATATAATTAGAAGTTATTCCAAGACCAATGAACATAGCACCAACTACTTCATAGTTCGCGTTCCTTGCCACCACTCCAGCTCCCGCTACCCCAGGATTTCCCCTTGAGGCACTTTCTGAACATAGCATCAGTTCGTGTTGGTTCAGAGGCAACTAATAAAACTCCTTAGGATCCGTAGACTTCACCTTTCTATATCTCACACGAAAGAACTCCAACAGCCTCAAATCTTCCGTAGTGTTATGCATAAAATTCTTCATTCTAATTAAATATTCATGAATCAAATTGAACACCCGTTATTGAAAAAAAGATCAGCAAGGAATTTTCTTCTCATATACCTTCTTATTTCTAGCAAACCACAATTCTGATCGCACCACCAGGTTGGCCACCGGCCACAAATCCTTAACTATACCACTGCGTTTTTTAGCCTCTTTGTTAGAAATAATCAAATTATAATGAGGCTTAATATTGAAGATACCTGCCAACAAATCCCAGGCACGTGCTGTAGAGACTCTTAAGCGTTGTGACATACACATCACTTAGACGCCAGTGATATCTTGAACCTACTACGAACCTTGTCTAATGTTGCATAAGCTCCACGGATAAACTTCCTGTTCTAAGCTGCCAGTGATGGGTGAACGACTTTCCTCCATAACAATTTTGCCTCTTCCAAGATAGGATATTTAGTCCTAATTAGCTTCCTAGCAGACCTGACTCAAAATTATCCCTTCAAGTCCGTCATCCAAATCTTCTTGTCCAGGCCATTAAGAAGTTTTGGAAACTCCTCCAGCACCACGCCAGCACTAGTAAGGTCATGCTAATGAAATCCTTGTAACTGTCACACACCCTACAAAATAATGGCACTAACCCGAGCAATCCTATCAGGTCAGTGTGATTCAAAACTTCAGCCAAAGCCATTGTTCCATACTGTTTTGGGGTAAAAAAATGTTTCTGATGGTTTTGGTAAATTTGGGTGTGTTGATGAGAAATGAATTCATACCTAAACAAATACATTGCACGGGAGTACTTAAGATTAGATAGATCAATCTATACAATCCTGGACTAAACCAAAAAATGGTCGTTCCAGTCTTGCTTCGGTCACAAAGTGAAGGAGAATGGTTGGTCTTAGGGAGGGAAGCAAAGAAGGTGTTGAGACCAGAATGGTTAATTCTAAAGGTCTGGCTATTTTATGACTTGTATCCAAATGTGAAAATTGTCTTGTGGAACGTAATCTATCAGTTATCTTATGTTTTTCGGGTTACTTGTGTTGTTGTTAACCAAAACTCTGTTGTCTGGTCGAAATAGGTAGAAACCTATTTATACAAGTCATAATTGAACGTACCCTGATCTCGTAGGAAGTGGGAGTAGTTGAGTGATGGAGAAGTGAGGTAATGTGTAAATGCTAGAAAACACGTTCCCATTATGAAGGAAACATGTTAGTTTACACCCACTACTCCTTGCCGTCACTAACTGCCTGCTTTTCTGACACTTTCTTATAATGGGAGGGTTGCACGCCGCACGCTGTAAACCGCCATAACAATACCCTGATGAGTATCCCCCAGTTTGTGACATGTTTGATGTCTCAAGTATTTTTGTGGAAAATGTGTAGTAGATTGCTGACTGGGTCTTGTATGCAATACCTAACTATTCAGAATAATTGTATGCCAATTAAGTAGCAGATAGCCATGTGTGGCAAGTCAAAGTCGAAAGACTTACTGCAGGAGAATAGCGTGTGATGCTATTAGGTTAGTCTTGGTTGGTCGCCTAAGACTTACCATAGGCCGATCAATTATGTGGCGAATTTGGACGGCCGAGATTGTAATTCAGGAGAGAGGGTGGTCGTTGATTATGGCCACATTCCGTTGGCACCTGTTAATGGTATAGTGGCATAGCCTCGTATGTGGTATTGTGGCATGGGCAAAGCTATGATTTGGCGTCATTGCCAAAGTTATGGTTTGGCGGCATGGCCAAGGATAAGATTTGGTGTCATGGCCAAAGTTAGAGCTTGGCGGCGTGGCCAAGGCTAGGGTTTGGCGCCGTGGCCAAAATTAGGGATTGGCGGCATGGCCAAGGCTAGGATTTGGTGTCGTGGACAAAATTAGGGCTTGGCGGCGTGGCCAAGTCTAGGGTTTGGTGTCGTGGCTAAAATTAGAGCTTGGGGGCATGGCCAAGGCTAGGATTTGGCATCGTGGCCAAAATTAGAGCTTGGAGGCGTGGCCAAGGCTAGAGTTTGGCGCCGTGGCCAAAATTAGGGCTTGGCGGCATGGCCAAGGCAAGGATTTGGCGGCGTGGCCAAAATTAGGGCTTGGCGGCATGGCCAAGGCTAGGATTTGGCGGCGGGGCCAAAATTAGGGCTTGGTGGCATGGCCAAGGATAGGATTTGTCATCGTGGCCAAAATTAGGGTTTGGCGGCATGTCCAAGGCTAATTGGCTCGTGGTATGTTATGGGCCGAAGTGGCGTAACTTGGGGCCATAACCAGAAATTAGGGTTTCGACTAATGCCACCGAAGCAAAAGTTGTGTTTCGATCATAAAACCATAATTTTGAGTTGATTATGACCTTGGCCATGAACAAAAAGTGGGTTATCACGTAGCTACGCTATTTTTGGCATGTCACGTTTGGCATGCCGATTAAGATGTTTGGCGCGGTATGGAATGTTTGGCATGCCAGTTAGAATAGTGGCGTGGCGGGCGCGTTTGGCATGCCAATTAACATGGTGGCGTGGCAGGGTGCTTTTGGCCTTTAATGCATGTGGCAAGTTTAAAGCGACCAGATTGGTCAAGGAAAGGGCCGGCCAAACATGGGGCGCGGCCACACCTGAGGAATTTGCACGTCTTAACACTAAAATGAAGGAAACACGGTTGTGAGTGTTGAGGAATTTTCACGTCACAACACTAAGAGGGAGGATGCGTTGAAGCAGCATGCCTAGCAACACAGTTGTGGGTGTTGAGGGATTTGCATGTCTCAACACTAAGAGGAAAGATTTGTTGAAGCAGCATGCCTGGCAACACAGTTGTGAGTGTTGAGGGATTTGCAACATTCCTGGAAACACAATGGTAAGTGTTGAGGAATTTGCACGTCTCAACACAAAGAGGAGAAATGTGTTGAAGGAGCATGCATGGCAACACAATAGTGAGTGTTGAGGAATTTGAACGTCTCAACACTAAGAGGAAAGATGTGTTGAAGCAGCATGCCTGGCAACACAGTAGTGAGTGTTGAGGAATTTGCACATCTCAATACTAAGAGGAAGGATGTGTTGAAGCAGCATGTCTGGAAACACAATGGTGAGTGTTGAGGGATTTGCACATATCAACACTAAGAGGAAAGATGTGTCGAAGCAGCATGCCTGGAAACACAATGGTGAGTGTTGAGGAATTTGCACGTATCAACAGTAAGATATTTAAAATTTATTTTATAGGCCTAATAGATATAAAACATTTAGTTTAAGGATAGTTACTTAGATATGTCTCCGCTAGGCATGTCCTTCGCGCATGATTGGGCTTTGGGTATATTAGGCTCTCCCATGAGTAAGCGGCATCAGGCGTTAGTGATGACATCAGGATGATGACAGATTGATAGACGGATAAAAGTCCCCAAGTCTTGATGCGACGAAAAATAGCCGGTTGTAAAAAGAGTTGTTCAACAAGACTTACCTGTGTGTGGAACCTGCGAACAAATGCATCTACACTCTCTCCAATTAATTGCATCACATTTGCGAGTTTTCCATACGGCGACAAATAATCTTCAGGATTATATGGCTTATTGGAGACCCTATCAGGTATTGACACTGGCAAAGGACATACTCCTAGTTCCGCTTATGTTGCTTTGAGATGGGTAGTGATGAGCAGTCCCCAGCCACACTCTTTTTCCTTTATCATCTTTGGATCATTTTTTGTGGAGTAGGGGAGTTCCCTCAAGCGAACGACTTAACTAATAGGTTGTGCAAATATGATGAAGATCCTATCATGGAGGGTTTTTATGTACCTCTCGAGTCCCCAAGTGCAATCTCCTTGATGAAATTATGAAAGCGTCTCTCATTGATGTTGTTTCCATTGAGCCATACATGGTGTAATTTGGACGTGGTTTTCTTATTGTGGGCATCACGCATGTGGTACTGGAGTTGGAGTTGGTGGTTTTGGACGCGCAGGATGTTGCATCTCTAAAGTGGTGGATTTCCTCTTGTTGCTTCAGTGAAACTGCTTACAGAAGATCGAAGGTTGTATTTCCTGTTGGTGATATGTATTCTTCAACGAATATCATGAGGCTCTTCATTCCTAGCAGGCCTGGTTCGTTTTAGCAGGGCTGGTGCTATTGTAGGCGACCGCTTAGCAGCTTCATGAAGTTCAGAAAATGTCTGTAAGCGCAGGTTCTCTAATAGAGAGCCATAGACGGGTACCATGTCATTAATGCACAACTCCACCAAATAATTTTCAGTCACATTTGGATCATGACAATCTAGCGCCTGAATTCTGAATCTCGTGACATAATCATTCGGATGTTCGTTGCTTCGCTCCTTCTGAGTTGTGGCCATGTCCATCTGAGTTTTGGCGAGAACTTCCTGTCTCTCCATTAAATCGATAATAGTAATGGGAGGTTGGTTTTCTCTAGTTACTCTAGTCCCTCGTCTTGACGAAGAAGTGGTAGCAGCCCTGGTAATGATTGGAGGCATCATGCTCGAAGAAATATTAGAAGTAGCGGCTCTGGCTCTGGTAATAGGAGGCGTCACGCCAAAGGGGGCGTTTCCTTTGCCGCTGGTGTTGGTGCTAAAGGATGTAACGCCATGGGATGCATCGACTGTGCTTATGGATGGTACATTGGTGTTGTACATTCGCTTTTTCTATCGTTCGATATGGCCACATATTCTGTCTGCATCGTCGATGGCGGAGGCACAGACCTCAGACAAGGATTCAACATTTTTTGTGTCATCTCTGGCGCTCTCCGAGCGAATGTTTGCTGGCTTTTACCACATACGATTTGCTATACTCTTCCATTGTGATTGGATTTTGAGAATTGGTGGCTTTGGAAGTGCTTGGGATGGCCGGGAAGCATCATGAAGCGACAAGTTGGGATTGGTGATTGAAGTGAATTTTGATTAATGATTGAATTTGATCTAAGATCCACCCTTTTGAAATTGAGAAAAAAAATAGAATGAATCCTGAGAAACTGATTTTGCAACCGAGATATTAATCTCCCACTGTGGTCGCCAGTTATTTTGGGGTAAAAACTGTTTTTGCTGGTTTTGGTAAATTTGGGTGTGTTGATGAGAAACGAATTTAGACCTAAACAAATGCACTGCACGGGGGTACTTTAGATTTGAGAGATCAATCTGTACAATCCTTGCCTAAACCAAGAATGGCCATTCCAGTCTTGCTTCGGTCACAAAGTGAATGAGAAGGGTTGGTCTTAGGGAGGGAAGCAAAGAAGGTGTTGAGACCATAATGGTTAATTCTGAAGGTGTGGCTATTTTATAACTTGTATCCAAATGTGAAAACTGGCTTGCGGAACGTATGCTATCAGTTCTCTTATGTTTTTCGGGTTACTTGTGTTGCTATTAACCAAAACTCTATTGTCTGGTCGAAAGTAGAAACCTATTTATACAAGTCATAATTGAACGCACCCTGATCTCGTAGGAAGTGGGAGTAGTTGAGTGATGGAGAAGTGAGGTAGTGTGTAAATGCTAGAAACCACGTCCCCACTATGAAGGAAACGAGTTAGTTTACACCCACTACTCCTTTCCGTCACTAACTTCCTGCTTTCCTCACACTTACTTATAATGGGCGGGTTGCACGTCGCACGTTGTAAACCGCTAGACCAATACCCTGATGAGTATCCCCCAGTTTGTGACATGTTTGATGTCTCGAGTATTTTTGTGGAAAATGTGTAGCAGATTGCTGATTGGGTCTTGTATGCAAGACCTAACTATTCATAATAATTGTATGCCAATTAAGTAACAGATAGACATGTGTGTAAGTCAAAGTCGGAAGACTTACCGCATGAGAATAGCGTATGATGTTATTAGGTTAATCTTGGTTGGTCACCTAAGACTTACCATAGGCCGATCAATTTTGTGGCGAATTTGGACGGCTGAGATTATAATTCAAGAGAGAGTGTGTTAATGGTATAGTTGCATGGCCACGGCGTAGGCATAGTGGCATAGCCGCGCCTGTGGTATTGCGGCATGGCCAAAGTTTAGGCTTGGCGGCATGGCCAAGGCTAGGATTTGGCACCGTGGACAAAATTAGAGCTTGGCGGCATGGCCAAGGCTAGGATTTGGCGTCGTGGCCAAAATTAGAGCTTTACAGCGTGGCCAAGGCTAGAGTTTGGCGTTGTGGCCAAAATTAGGGATTATTGACATGGTCAGGGCTAGGATTTGGCACCCTGGCCAAAATGGAGTTGATTATGACTTTGGCCACGAACAAAAAGTGGCTTAGCACGTAGCTTCGCTATTTGTGGCACGTTGGCATGGCATGGCACGTTTGGCATGCCGATTAAGATATTTGGCGCGGCATGGCATGTTTGGCATGTCAGTTAGAATGGTGGCGTGGCAGGGCACGTTTGGCATGCCAATTAACATGGTGGCATGGCAGGGTGCGTTTGGCCTTTAATTCATATGGAAAGTTTAAAGGGACATGATTGGTCAAAGAAAGTGCCGGACAAACATAGGGCGCGGCTACACCTCTAGTGCTTGTGGCGCATTTTAAAGTGACTTGATTGGATGATAGGAAAGAGGAGGGCCGGTAATCAGCATGGGGGCATAGCCATCTGCAGGTGGCGCCGGCTGGCCTATGGCATGGCCACACCTCCATTTGTTGCGGCTCATCTTTTATTCCTTTTTTTCTGATTTTGGGTAGGACTTTGCACCCTAATCCATGGCGGATCAATTGCCTAGTTTGCCTAGGTTTAGTTTCGACCAGTATGATCTGACATACTGCGCATGGCGCAAAAACCTAATTCTTGCAAATTAATCAGGTTGGTATTTGAATCTCGTGAATTATCACAAGATTGATTGAATTATGTGTGTTGACACAGATTTCTTTAAGTTTATTGTCAGAGAGCAGTATGATTTCCGATTGAGTACTTTTATGTAGACCTTAACCTTGATATTTCTGGAAATTCATGATACTCAGCTGCGAGTGAACACTAATTGTCATGTCATATCAATACTAAGGGTTCAGCCGTGGAACATAGCACAGAAAGTATTCGAAGAAAACTATATTAATTGAATAATACAGGCAGAATGCCGAAATTTACAGAATATTTGGGTTTGTTGCTACATGCACCATTCTGGATAAATTTCACGTAAACATATTGAATTGCTCAATAAATGCGCAAGTGAAGAGGTTGGGCACTCATCACTTTACATGGCTCTGTCTCTTTGCAGAATGACAACATATTAAATGCGGGGTTTTACAATTTTAGCCCTGAACTAAAAACCACCATCAACACATACCAAACATCATAAAACAGTGAGGTCGCCCTCCCACCTCCAATTAATGATTTAGTATTTCAAACCATATCATTATGCACCCAACGAATTCCAGGAAAAATCGTCGATTTAACACCATCCAGCTTAATACACACTACACCAAATCCAGGATTTTGCAACGCTTAATTTTTTGGGTTTGCAACGGACATAAATGTTGTAGACATTTATCCATTGCCTATGGCAAAACATACGTTGCACCAATTCCTAATATCGTAAATAAAAAAAAGAAACCAGGATACGGTTGCCTTTATTAATATAGTTGAGGGTGTAAATGTCATTTGTAACCATATTATCCTATCTATCTCTTCTATTTTTATTTTCCCCTATTTTATTTTCTTATCTCTCTCAAGATTCACATCGACTTCTCCTCCTCCCACTTTTTCTTCTCTTCTACTCCCACACCGAACTGGTTGAGAAAAAAAATAATCACAAACCGACATCTGCAAAATCAACACCAATTTCTCCTAAATCGTAATCTCAAAAATCAAAACTCATCTTTCGGAAATCAAATCTAATTTTTCAATAAGTGAAACCCTAGAAATCGTTTCTTCTGTAAAGTTAAATATGTGAGATGCTTAGTTCCAACTTGAAGTTTCTTTCTCTAATGGTGAAATTAATGGATGGATCATGCAGGGTATAACCCGAATCTTCTTACTTGTTTTTGCTATTATTGCTTTATCTCTATTTTGACCCAATTTTATGAATAACATCTGTTGGTAGATAACATTTTGTAAAGATTTTTGCAATTTTTGTTTCTGTTTACGGTATTTTATGGAGTTTTAAAGTATGGGTTTTCTTTTTATTTCAGTTTTGTGGTCATGTGGTGTTTTAAAATGTTGTTTGTATGTGGTACTGATAGTTTTGTTGGTGAAATTGGTATGTGTTGTTGCTTAGAGTAGGTGATGTGGGTTTTTCTGTTGATGGTTATAACAGGTGGTGTGGTTAGATCTGCACATGGGTTTAGTTGGTGCTGGTGGTGCCTCGTTTGCTCGATGTTTGTGATGTACATCTGGATCTACTATGAGAATGGGTGGTGGTGCTGGTGGTGATGCAGGTAAAGGTTGGAGGATAAGAGAATCTCACTTTCAAGGTATGCATATGTAATATATGCTTTTCATCCATCACTTACCTTCTTTTTTTCAAAAGAGTTGGAGGTTGCAGAAAAGAGATTGTGAAATTCTATCAACCATCTTAACATTTTTGGAACAGGTTGCATTAGGGAATTCTGAACTTAGTTGGCTTCTATTTACAGCAGATATGTTCCTTTCTTGGGAATTTCATAATCAACAATAGGTTATTTCTATCTTAACTATAAGTTGCTCATTTTTTAAATGCCATAAAAATTGTGCTTTTATGAGCTGTAGTGGGTGGTAGTTTTGTTTAGCTGTTTGAAGATGAAGTTGTCATTTCGCTTACATATTTCTCATTCACTAGTCTTCTTTATTGCAGTTACTGTGGACATCTGATGATGGCATTCCTGACCTAGGAGGCATTAATGAAGATGATACATGCTTTGATGATGAAGCAAGTACCAAAGTCTCTGTGGTGGGTTCTCCCTACAGGTCAGTCATCTGGTTTTTACTTATCACGGAGCTTATCGAAATGTCTCCATGGAGCTAAAGTTTTTATTTTTCAGAAAGCAGATAATGTGTTTCTTTCGTAGCTTCTATGACTAATCCATAATAGTAAAGTTAAATCAAGTTATGGTAGAGTATGAAATACGAAAAAATCAAGCAGGCAATTGCTATGGAGTTACATTTTTTTTATTATGCATATTTTGTCCTGTGAAGTTCTTACAGTGGAATGCCTTTCCATGAAAGCAGGTACCCAGTGTTTCCTCGTAAATCAGATAAATGGTTTTTTCAAATTTCTTAACAAGTGGTGGAAATATTAAAGCATCATGTGCACCATCAGGTTCATAGAAGTACCCTCTGGTCTTAAGAAGGGTGGCTTGTATAATTAAGCTCTGAAATATGGATTTAATGGTTTTCCTTTCCTCAAGGTCTTAGACAATGGTAAGATGTTGACTTCTATAGTCATCCTTTGTTAAAGGCAATATAGTATCTTTAGGTGGCTGATGTATAAGCATTTTTATTCCAGTTCGGGGAGATGGAACTAATCTTTGATGGAGGTTGGCTTCAGGTATTGTTGGTTGGTGATATTTTGCTTTTCGTTGTTGGTAGGTTGATGCTGACGTGATAAAATAGAGTTTCACTAGTTCTGATTACGAACTTCTCGTTCAGCTAGCCATTGTTCTGATTTGAAATATTTTATTGGCAGTTACTCGGATCAAATCATTCTTCTTAGATTCTGGTAATGAGATCTTTGTTGGTGGATCATAGTTTCGACTAGGAATATTGCTAGTGGATGCTAAATTGGTATGTTCGTTTCTAGTTATCTTTTTTTGCTTTGTATATTATTGTTATTTAATATTCACTTATAGGTTTTAAGCATTTCTGATTATTACAGTTGAACATACAAATGTGTTCTCAAATATGAAAAACGTACTAAGTGTTTACATGCTGCATATATCCTGTGTAGAACTGGGAACAACTATGTCCAGTGCCGAGGGTAATTCTTTTAAGAGTTTGATCCAGTATATCATCCATGTTTTCAATTTTGTTGACCATCTTATTGCTAAAAGTAATGAAATACAAGTTCATTTATACTTGGTAGAGTTGTTACGTTCCTAAATATAATGATGATTAAGAACAAAATCTTGATTTGATTTACATCCTTGCCATTTATTACCAGTTCTTGAGTTTACATGTATAATAAATTTGTCCCCATCTTCAATTAGGGATAAATGGGCCGAAGAAGTCAGGGAAGCTGCTCAACCTAAGTCATGCACAACTGTTTTTCCAAGAGCCTCAAAGGTTTGTATATGTTCTTGTTCTTCTTCCCAGTTCTCATTTGTTAGACATTGCAATTCGTAGGTACTGCCACAACAGCTTCTTTTATATATTAGTATCAACCTTTCCCCTTATTGTCACATTGTCGATTGTCAGTTTTGTTTGTTTATTTAGGAGAAAATGCCAGTAGAAATATTTAAGAATTAAAAAGGTTGCAGTGAAATGGTTATCAGGTGAACCGTTCGTTTTCATATAGGTTCACATAATCTCATCTAGTTGGATAGTTCATGTTTTTTTATTCTTGTTAGCCGCCGCACCTCTTGCAAGTGATGGAGAAATGGATCTCCCTCTTGGAATATATTTATTTTATACTCATTTTCTTATATCTTAGAATGAACATTTGATTGTTCTGTCTGCATAAGAGATGGTATGTAGATGGTGATGTTATGGATGGATTGGTTCATTTCACATCATGTCATTGTGTCAAGTGCAAAAAAAAAGAATCGAGGTACCTTGTACCGTCTATGTTTGTTTCTCAAGTTAAAGTATGGTTAGAAGCTAGTTGAAACTTGTTAAAGTCCTGTAGTGTGACACTATTTTCTTGTTGATCTAATTATTAAAGATAGAAACAAGTTTTGTGCAGATACTTGGAGAAACAACTTAGTGACAGTAACTTTGTAGCAAATTTCTTATGTTTTGTAATGAAATTTCACCGTGTATGTTCGAACAAAGTTCGTGATACTATTGTAAAACGTTGCAAGGATGTCTTATCAGGTGAGGGTTCCATATCTTTTGTAATACTGGAATTTTGAAGATACCAATAATAAATATCTTATCATGTGAGGGTTCTATATCTTTTGTAATACTGAAATTACTGGAATTTTAATGATACCAACAATAATTTTATATATTTTTTTTAATTCTAATTTGCATGTTTTGCCACGTATATATATGCTGCTTAAATATATTTATACGTTGCATTAAGTCTAATTAAAGCAACGGATGAAGCAACATATCAAACGTTGCTTTAATTATTTTAAGCAACGGATTTAAATGTTGCCTAAAATTTGTGACGCCGTGTGGGCAACGTACATAAGCGTTGCTGAAATTATTAGCAATGAATATAAACGTGGTAAATATGGGATTTTGGTGTAGTGACACCCATCTCTGCAAGTGAACTTTGTTTCGAAGTACCGAGCCCACTTCTTATTTGAAGATTTTATACTCCACCAAAGTTTCATAAGCAATGCTTTGTTTATAGTCCTCAAGCTAGTAAGCCCAAGGCCTCCCTCCTTCACCGGACTGCATATCTTATCATAACCCACCAAAAAAGCTCTAGAAAGATTTGAATCTCCATACCAAAGGAAATTACGAATCACAAGTTCACATTGTTGAATAAACTTAACTGGCCACTTATACACATCCATGTTGTGTATCGAGTAGCTAGAAAGGACATTTTTTTATAAGCACCACTCTATCTTGGAAGGATAGCATCTTACCTTTTAAAACCGAAAGTTGATCTTAAGCTTATCAACAACGTTGTTGATATGCCTATATTTCACCGCGCCAGGCATTACTTTAACATCCAAATAACGATCTTGGAAATAAGTGATTTCCATGCCCAAGAAATCCGCAATGGTTTGGTGCCTATTTAAAGACCCTACACCATAGTAAATCTTGCTCTTCTCTCTACAAACTCTTTGGACAGAAGCACGTTGATAATATTCAAGGAGCTTCACCAAGTTTGTCAAACTTTTCATACTTTGCAAAAATCATAATATCATAAGTAAATAATAAATGAGTTGGAGCAATACCATTACGCTTTACCATTTGAGTCATGTCCTTATTTTGAAAGAGTTTTATGATGTTTCAACTAAGAACATTTTCTATCAAAACAAAGATAAGAGGCGAAAGAGGATCCCATTGACGCAAACCTCTATTAATCTTGAAAAAACCTTCCGGGCTACCATTAAGAATAATAGAAATACGAGCTAATTTCAGAATATTGTGAATCCAGGTACACCAATCTTCTGGAAATCCATATCTTCGAAACACCTCCATAATAAAAGACCAACTAACCGTATCAAAAGCTTGAGAAATATCAAGCTTAAGACCCAAATTACCATCTTTTCTTTTAATGTCCAGCTCATTTACCATCTCATAAGACAAACTAATATTTTCATGAATATTCCTCCCTTTTCATAAAAGCCACTTGCTCCTCCGAGACCAAATTACCCAAGACCTTACCAAGTCTAGTAGCCAGAATTTTACTGAATATCTTGAAGAAAAAATTACTTAGACCAATAGGTATATATTTTCTTAGAACCCTATTTTGGGGCAGACCCAATAATTTTGGGGCATACATATAGGACAAAACCCCGGGTGCCAATAGTATTTCAAGGTGGCCCTTATCCTCAAATTTATAAAAATGCTAAAATACCCCTCATTTGATTAGTGTTTAATTAGTGATAATTAAAATTAATTAATTAGTAGTGATTAAAATTAGTTTAGTGTTAATTTATGATAATAATTTTATGTTTAAAGATTGTTTGTTAGTGAATAATTTTAGAAAAAGAAGAAGGAGGAAAGAAGAAGGAGAGGAGGGATTTTTATTTTCTTTTTCTTTTTTTGTGATCTTTGTGATTATTAAGAGATGTGTGATACAAATTCGAGTGAGGAATGTGAATCTTCATCACGTAAAGCTAAGAAAATACATATCAATTACGTTGGAGATCCGAAAATGGCTGATTTGTTGGATTATGAAAATGATTTTACCCAAACTCAACATTTTTCTCAAGCTCAACATGATTCCTTTATGGAGCCAAATCCCGCAGATGAGTACATTCATGAGGAACCCAATGCTAATAATAGACATGTATGGTTGTATAAGTTGTTTAATATCCGTTTTGTAGCTTAATTTCACCAAAAGTTATGATTTTTGCAAATAGTTCAGTGCAACAGAGTAAGGTTCGGCAGATAATATGTATGCCGAACCATAATAAACAAGAACAGTTCGGCTTTATAAGTCAAGCACGAATTAGCCGAACCTGTAGTTCGGCTTTCATGAAGTAGTGCGTGTGAGCCGAACCTGACCCAAAACCTGTGCGATATTGTTGTAGATTGTTGCTGAAATGGAAACTATGGAGGATCAACCACCGCCTGTTGATGTCATTCATGAAGATAATAGAGATCACTTCCAAACTGACTTGGTAGGTAACTAACGTAGTTTATGTTTTTATTAATTTTCAAGTATGTTGTATGCAAAATCATTAATAAAACTAAAGTTTTGTACTTGTGGATATGCAAACTCTTTCAAATCAATGCTATATTATTGTCATCTTCAAGAGAATGAAAAGGTAAAAATAACGCAAAAAGAATGAGGCCATTCCGACATCGTACGAAGAAGTTATGGCCAAAATAAAATCTAAAAACTTGAGAGTACAGAGATAAATTCATCATCACGAGTTAGCCGAACCTGGAGCATACAAAGCAAGATTTTCGAAGTGTTTACAGAGATAAGTTCGGCTTAAAAGTAATCTAATCGAGTCGGCCGAAACTGACAACCACCTGGGGTAAATTTCATTTGTCAGGTTCGGCCGGGAAAGGTTGGCAAGGTATTAGCCGAACACGAAGGTTCGGCGCAATCGATTTTCAAAACATAAGCCGAAATGTTCTTCGTCTGTAAAAACAAATGAAGCTCGGCTGTTAAATTTCAGCCGAAAACTACTCTGGAACTTCCAAAACCCAGAGGAATCATCGATTACATGTCACAAATCAACGAAATACGAAAAACCAAGCAATGGGTTTGTGGGAAATACCTTTCTATGTGCAATTTTAAAGAATCAGGCTCTATTTATCGCTCTCCAACACCAATCAATCCACTATCCTCTTCATCACCATCTTTTCCAAAAACCCTAGATTGAGATGCTATAGAAGCAATACTAGGTTTCAGCACCATATTTATAGGGCATTGCTTAACACGAGGTGCCATTAATGTGTTTAATCGAGAACTTAATAGAACAAAGAAATTTTCAGAATTTTGTTTGTGTTTTTGGAGAAGAAGAGTGAGAGAGAAGGGTTAATTAGTAATGGTTAGTGAATTAATTAGTGGGTGGTTGGTTAATTAGTGGGATTATTTTAGGATTAGAATTTAATTAAGTGAAAGGGTAGTAGTGTAATTTAAACTGGGAAGGGGTATTATAGTAACTTAACAACCATTAGGATAAGGGCCACCCTTGAAATACTATAGGCACCCACATTTTTTTCCTATATGTATGCCCCAAAATAGGGTTCTTTTATTAAGCTATCAACACTTCTTACCTTTGCAAGCAAAATAATAAGGCTAGAATTGGCCCCATTAGGAATAGTTTTATTAGCCCAGCGAAAAGTAATAGCCTTGAATAAGTCTCGATGAATTAAATCCCAACAGTGTCTATAAAAACACCCTGAAAATCCATCCGGACCCGATGCACTATCCGCACCTAAATCAAAAACCGCGGCTTGAATTTCTCCCATTGAAGGAACGACATCTAACATCTGGCTCTCCTCCAAAGATATGGACTCATGCTCATACTCAAACAACTGCTCTTCGATTGGAAGGTCCTCACCATTAAATTTAGCCTCATAATAAGAAACCACATTGTCACGAAGTTGATACGGCTTATTGATAGTTGAACCATCCTCAGCCACCAGCTCCGATATAGTATTGGCACTCCTACGAATGTTAACAGTACTATGGAAATAAGAAGTATTACTAGATCCCTCCAATAACCATTTATTGCGAGATTTTTGTTTGAGCATAATATGTTGTTGCGTACAAACATCTTGGACAACAACCAAAGCATCCTTCATTACATTCATTTTAGAAGCATTAAAGGGATCGTCATCAGCATTTCGACTAGCCACTTCAAACTTAAATTTTGCATGTTTAAGCCATGGATTGACATTGCCAAACACCTGCTGGTTCCACAACTTCATAGCTTCCTTCAAACGCTTCAATTTGAAAGGAAAAATAAAATCTGGATCACCATACACCAGAGCGTTCCAAGAGACCTCAACCATTCTCAAAAAATCAGGATGTGTAAACCACATTTTCTGAATTCGAAAAGGAGCACGCCTTGAACTCGGAGAAATAAAAGGAAAACCAATAAGGGTTGAATGGTCGGAAACTTCTCTAGGAAGAGCTTTACACCGCCAATTCGAAACTTAGATAACCAAGGCTCATTAATAATAGCACGATCCATCTTGATGAGAACCCTACCAACACCCGATTGACCATTAGTCCAAGTGAACTTAGATCCCAAAGAGTCTGCTTCAAAAAGATCATTCTCCCACATCCAGTCACTGAAATCATTGATACAAGAAGTACGTGGTCCCCCCCCTTCTTTTATCCCCACAAAGAACACAGTTAAAATCTCCTATAACCAACCAAGGAGTCGTAGAATCTACTGCAGAGAGTTGACTCCATAATCTCCTTCTAAAAACTTGTATATAACTAGCATGAACAAAAGAGATCAAGACCCCTCATTTTTCACCGTAATATCCTCCGTAGAATCCTACATACAAGATCTAGCCAGACATGGATTTCTTAAAACCCATAGAAATAAGTTATAAAAAGAGGGTAATTAAACCGTTATTATTGTGGTCACCCAGTAATTGGTCTTCTTCTTCCTTTCTTGTTTTCTGCTATTCAAAGCTTCCATGGCCTTTATTTTCATGTTTCGGTTCTGAATCCGGTGTACCTCCTCTCTTTTCGTTGTTCTCTGTTGAAGTCTAAATACTCATGTTATGAGATGTCCAAAACTCAGACCTAGCCAATAGCGAAGGCCCAGTCCGTAACGGATTGACTTCCAAATCCAACTTCAGTCCAATCCTAGGCTCTTCTAAGTCCAACTACCACCCACATCAGTCCGTATACAACACCTAATAACCTCATCTTCTGTCCGTATAGGTACCACCTTCCTTAACTGCTAACAACAATAATGGCAGTAAACTCTTCATTTCTTGTTGCTTTCTCATTAGCATTTCCAGCCACAGACTTGACCCAAAACGCATGGAAACAACCAGGAATCAACGGATGTATCACCATTTCTTACATAATATGCCATGGATTTAATTATAATACTGAAGATCATAGTCAAGCTTGATCTCGTCTTCGTTCATTATACAGATCTCATACAACCACCGTTTAGGGAGGACCATTTTAGATAGAACCCAAGTTCCCAGCACACCGACGATACTAAACATTCTTCAATCCGAGCCATGCATACACAAACTTCGACAATAACAACCCTTCTCCTTGCTGGTTTCACGACAATAATTTCTTTTCCTGACCTTCTTCACCGATAGCACGGCCACCATCCTCTACTCCCTGACCGGCTTAACACCTTCCTCAGCCGATTGCAAAGCAAACTGGATAACCCCAACTTAGTGCTTTCACTCATTTTCTGATCCTTTCCAACCTTGGTCAACCAACACAACCATTCTCCATCATACCAGGTGTTGATGGTGGAATTCTGTTCAAGGCTAAAATTGTAAAAGGCCAATTTTTGTAAGCTGACGTCCTGCAAAGGATAAAGCCTCCAGGCGATTAATACTTCTCGCCATATTAATTCATTGGAGCATGTGCAACCATCCCTGAGAATTAAAACCTACCCAGAACGGAGCATGTGGCAACCATCCCGGTTTTCTGTAGGTATACATCATTACTATTAATGCTTTAATTAAAGCCTTGTGTTCGACATGCAAACACCCGTAGGCTATCTGACGGCATGTTATACTAGCCCCGTCGAACGCATGCAAGACTACCCATGTTAGTCTCACTTGCTGAAAACAAACTCAGAAATATATCTCATCCGTCCAACTTCGCATGCATAGATGGAGGGTGTAGATATAGATTCAGGGGGTCCTGAGCATGCTACCATGATCAACGCGGACCCACCTTCATACATGAACGAACGGTCAAGGCCAACTACAGTTGGTCCTTCCAAAACGTGCGCTCAAAGTGAGCATGACGCACGGCTAGGGTTCCTTTTAATCGTGAACGTCCAACTTCGCAGGCATAGTTGGACGGCTTAGATTATACCCTAAAACAAGTAGTGAAGTGATGGTACACCATTGGCGGGCCCACTTTCTACCTACATGACCGACTCCCTCATAGGCAAGCCGTGGTGCAAGAAACGATTGCCCAAACAAGGCTAGATTAACGCCTTATGCATGTTGAGAAGATCCAAAACGATCACGACCATCCGACTTCGTAGGCATAGTTGGATGGCTTAGATTGCGCCCAGGGTCATAGAGCAAGCATGTACATGCTCACTATAGACCCAAGATGTTGCATACATGGTCGGTCTCACCAAATGAGGCGCACACAACCCAAAACCGATCGCCCAAAGTGGCCGGTCCAAAACCCTAATTAGGGTTTGCGGCGTAGAAACATCTCGAGCGTCCATCTTCGCAGGCTTGGACGAAAGGCAAAGATGGCGACTTAGAAGGAACCGAGCATGCTAGCATGACCGCCGTGGGCCCGACTTCACGCCTAGCTGATCGGCCAAGACCGGAAGTGGTCAAGCTCCTCGGTATGCGCGCCCAAAGGTGGCATGTCACGGCCCCTCCATAAGTTCTAATCTCGACCACTCGTCTTTGCCACCTGAGTCGAGTGGCTCAGATTAAATCTTTGCGAGTCAAGCAGGCATGGGAGTGAACACCATTGTACCGCCTCCATGCAGGGCTGATCGGTTCCTCCATTGGAACTCTCCTAGCATGCAAACGTTTGGGTTGAAAGAGGCAGCATGCGCGCCTCTCATACAACGATCGCAGGTAGGGTTGCAAACCATCTCGTCCGTCCAACTTTGCAAGCTTGGACGAATGACTTAGGGTACGAATCAACCAGCAAACAAGGTATCACCATGATCACCATCTGTCACTCTTCTTCACAGGATAACCGACCAAGGCATGGCTTGTCTATACAGCCTCCAAACGGTCACCTGAATATGGCTGCATGCGAAGTTATACCAAGTTCACGGTTCACCCTGCACTATTTCTTGTGGGTCCCGCGATCCACACACTCGAGACATTAATCACGTCACAACTGGGGGATACAAACTAGGGTATTGGTATGGCGGTTTACAGCGTGCAGCGTGCAACACGCCATCACAAGATCGTGTCAGGGAAACATGGGCGGTTAGCGATGATATGAGAAGTGGGCAAGCAACCGTGTGGCACTAACACACAACTCCACTTCCTCCATCACTCCACTTCCTCCACTTTTCCACGAGAGACGTAATGAAGGCTTATCGACTTGTATAAATAGGTTCTCCTCCCTATTTTCAGAAGAAAGAAGTTCGAACAACACAGAACACCAAGTGTTGATACCATCGTATTCAACATCTAGAGCCTGCCTGCAACATTTGCTCGCCTGCTCAACCTTCTGTTAACAAGTCATCAAATATCCTTCATCTGCATACTCTAAACCGGCAGAAGTAGTTTTCTCCCACAAACAATTGGCGACCACAATGGGAGGTTAATCTCTCGGTTGTGAAGTCGATTTCTTCAATACCAATTCAATTTCTCTGATTTCAAGAATGGTGGATCTTAGGTCTGGAGCAGCAACCAACGATGGAGTTAGCACTGACAACGCTTCTGGTGGCGCTGATATCCCAATTACTGGTGTTACAGTGCAACCCGCCAGTGCAACCAATGTGTCTCGTGGAATCGCGTCTTCTATCATCAGTACTAGTGGAGCAGGATCAGACATTCCAACAGGCGTGACACCTCCCATTACAAGAGCCAGAGCGGCCGCAAATCCAGACATTTCCTCAAGCATGACACTTCCGTCCGTCACCGAACAATCACACTTCCCCTACAGGACGAGGATATGGAGGACCCAGAGGAGGACAACCTCCTATCACCATGGTGGACTTGATGGAGAGACAAGAAACCCTCGCTAAAGCTCAGGCAGACATGGCAACCGCTCAGAAGGAGGTACTCACCTTCCTTAAAACATTAACCGATAGATTACCACAAGAGTCGGGACAACCTCAAGGGCCAACAAGAAATACGTTTAGCACACTTGGAGCAGGTACCTCAGTTACGCAAGCCTACCTGAACGAATAGTCTTATGCTGCTGACCACGCAAGAGAAAGGGAAGAGCGTCTCAGGGAAAGAAGCCAATCGTCCAACTTTATTACACGTGAAGATCTGGAGAGACTCCTCCAAAATCGTGGCAAAGAAAATCCGATGGACGCGCATCGACATCAGCCTCCATATACACAAGACGTGCAACGGATTCCACTTCCTAGGGGATACACCTCCCCTCAATTCATCCTTTACGATGGTACCGGTAATGCTCGTGAACATGTCTCTCGATTCTTAGAATCCTTAGGAGAACATGAATACAATCACATTCTCCGCCTGAAGGAATTCTCCAAATCACTTACGGAAAGAGCCTATACGTGGTACAATAACATCGCACCCGACAGCATATCCAATTGGAATGAGATGGTCAACGCGTTTTACAAAAAGTACTTCTTTGTATCTGAGAAAGTTACTTTCTCATACCTGGGGAGAATCTCCTAACGGAACAATGAACATCCAAATGATTTTGTCAAAAGGTTCAGAACACAAGCGTTGGACTGCCATGAACCAAATGTCACAGAACGACAGCTGGTGGAATTATGCATCAACGGAATGATACCCATATATCGCGCCCTGCTAGAAAACTTGGGATTCCAGACGTTCTCAGAGCTCCATGAAGCAGCCAAACGTTCGGCCACTACCGCCCCAGCATTATTGGAAAGAACCAGAATCATTCGGAGCGACGATTCACGAGATAATCGGGGAAACAGGCGCCTCATCAACAAGCAGTATAATACTGGCCCTTCTGTCAGTGTAGTAAGCGAAGGCGGAAAGAGAAAAGCTCCAGCGATAGCTGAACAACTACCCAAGCGTGCGGCTCAAACGCATAAAGCTTCGCCTCGAAAAGGAACAGGCAAAGATCATGTGCAGAGCACCGAAGACACAGGATTCCCGTTTCCGATAAATGAAGTAATAGAACTCTTGGAGGCATGGATTCAGGATGATGCTATCAAGCTACCTCCTATCAGACGTCCACCAACTGAGAAAGACATGGCATACCCTAAGTACTGCCGTTATCATAGGTTTGTCCACCACCCAACTAAGGATTGCAACAAGCTGAAATAAATCTTCAAGGAAAGGATAGCAGCAGGAGAGCTCCAATTAGGAAATGAAGGAGTTCACAGAGACCCCCTTCATGTCCTAAGTTGCATGATCTCTGTAAGCTTTGTGCGTAAGACTGTACAATCCATGATGGAACACCTGTGTGAAATCTTGTACCTTTCCAAGGTACAACTTCAAAATATGTTCATGGACCTCAACCGTATTGTGTCAGGCAGGCGATTATACCCAGGAAGAGAAGTCGTTCCAGCATCTCAAGCCTCCTTGGAAGACAGCGCCAACAAAGGAAACTAGGGACTTTTGACCGTCGCCCATCTGAAAGATGTCAAGTTCGATAGCACATTAATCGATGCAGTTTCTAAATTCAACATCGTTACTATCAAGACCCTGCAAGCTGCGAAAGTCTCAAAGCAGGAGGCTACCCGTGTTCCGACTGTGATCAAGAGCCCAGCAAGAGAATTTGTGGATGTTTACGGATACATTGACCTTGATGTCAAGATTGGTAACACGCCAACACAAGCTAGATTCCATATAATTAAGGAACATCCGGATTACGACATGATTCTGGGGCACCCGTGGGTACACAAGGCACATTCCTTACCAATCTCAATACCTGAAAGAATCTCCAACAAGCCAGCTCCGATGATTTCCAACAAACCTTGGACAATCGAAGACTGCCTGTTGCCCCCATACCAATAACTCACAGGCATAACGCAACTCCCTGGTGAAAGCCCTTCGTCCTGCGCCAAGAGATTCCGAGCCCAAGTAAGTCTCATTGAACGACCCTCTTTGCAAGTAGTGGATGATTGTCCTGCTAGACCATCGGGGACTGTTTCACCTGACAGTCGGGCCACCACCAAGAGATGTGAATGGAGTTCTGGCCCCTTTAAGCGCTTTACCAAAGGTTTGGAAGTAGTCAAGAACGACACGTGTCAGAAGCAAGCTGTTGTACCAAGTCCAAATCCGTTTCAAATCGGAGATATGGTAACAAAGGTAACCACGTTCCAAGTTGGGAACATGGAAGTAAGAATAACTGCCCAGTATGATATGCTTGCAAAGGAAGAGGAAATATTCTTAGTGGCAGATGTTATCTTGGGCGGTTACTGCAAGATCATCAATGCAGACGAACTCGAAGGTGTGGTTGTTCACTCACGATGGCTCAAACCCTACCTTACTTGAAGACACGACATCACCTCTCTAATCCCCCCGTGGGATTCCTCCAACAATTTTCCTTTTCACAATATTTGTAATTCCTTCAAAATGATGACACTGCTTGCCTTCATACTTATTAGGGTTCCAATATTTCTTCAAGTAATCAAGATTTCATTCCTTTTACAATTTCTCATAAAATCACACAAAGTTATGAGTCACCTTCAAACCACCATTACCCAGAAAGAAAACCCTAAACCCTCATACCAAATCTTCATACTAGCCTGGTAATGTGGGAGGAATAAAACATGTAAAAGAGGAGGAAGGTATCCTACATGATCTACTTCAACGGATCCAGACTCATGTCAAGGGGCACAAACAGAAAAATATGCATGTTTCAGAAGCATCACTGAATAAAACTTTGTTCAAGACAAGCAAGCAAAAGCAAAGAAGAAAACTTCAAACTCAGCCGCCACTGAGTATATAAAAAAAATACAAAGAAGAATAACAGGGAAACTCAATTGCTGGTTGCGTCTTCATCACTGTTGGGATCCACATCTTGTGCCGCTTTCTCCAGAGACGCCTCAACTTCTTCGGGCACAGCAGCTACCGCCTCATCATCTTCACTGCATGCGTATCCTCTGCACCTTCTACAGAATCCATTGCAACCGTGGAAATCGCACCAATCATTTTCGGACGTTCAGTCTCATCAGTATCAGGGTCAAGGATTATAACACCACCACGTATTGGGTAATCACACTTCCCATCACCCGCAGGACCTTCGTGTTCAACCCTCCGTCTCTTCAACCGAGCTTCCATCCCTCCAGATCTCGAGCTTACTGGTGCTTGTGACGCCTCGCGTTTCCACTTCACCCGCAACGCTTCTTCATGTCTTTGTTTCTCCTCTATATCGATCGCAACTGAAAGAGCACGGAGCCGCCCCCTGACAATGGTTAGATGCAAGATAGACATTCCCTATACGGCATGGCCGACTTCACGAAGTGGCAAGTCAATTTTATCCATCACCTCTTCATGCACGTTAGCTTCTGGTTTGTTAACTTCAAAACTTTTTTCTGAAGAAGCTGCAGAGTGATCATCACCAACTCATTTCATGATGTACTGCAAAAAAGAGAGGAAGGTGAGTTACGGCGGCACATAAAGAATATTTTAATCACAAATATCGCCAATCGATTAAGAAATCAACGTGTGAAGCAATACCTGAGATGTTGAAGAAGATCGCCTAATGAGAAGAATACAGAAAACTTCTTTATATGCTTCACGATCCAACAAGATCCCCAGAAGAAAAAAAAAGTCCGCCTTACCGCTTTCTGAGGCTGTTGAGTCGGGATTGTGATCAACAATGCTTATCGAATGCACGATGCTTGCTAGGCATATGAGAAGGCACACAGAAAGAGGAAGGCCAAGGTGGATCGACCCATCAAGCTGTACTTCCCCAGCCGAGCTTTACCATTGGAAGGATCAACTCAACCGGCTCCAAGGCATTTGACGCAAGTGACATACCTTCTCCCACACGGTAAACATGTATTTACTCTGGCTTTAATTGGCTTTAATTATTTTGTATGCAAATTGTTACCATCTCATGCCTACCCTACAATAGTGTAATCATTGCATGCTAGGCAGGGGACTTAATGTTGATGGTGGAATTCTGTTCAAGGCTAAAATTGTAAAAGGCCAATTTTTGTAAGTTGACGTCTTGCAAAGGATAAAGCCTCCAGGCGATGAATACTTATCGCCATATTAATTCATTGGAGCATGTGCAACCATCCCTGAGAATTAAAACCTACCCAGAACGGAGCATGTGGCAACCATCCCGAAGGAGCATGTGGCAACCATCCCGGTTTTCTGTAGGTATACAACATTACTATTAATGCTTTAATTAAAGCCTTGTGTTCGACATGCAAACACCCGTAGGCTATCTGACGGCAGGTTATACTAGCCCTGTCGAACGCATGCAAGACTACCCATGTTAGTCTCACTTGCTGAAAACAAACTCAGAAATATATCTCATCCGTCCAACTTCGCATGCATAGATGGAGGGTGTAGATATAGATTCAGGGGGTCCTGAGCATGATACCATGATCACCGCGGACCCACCTTCATACATGACCGAACGGTCAAGGCCAACTACAGTTGGTCCTTCCAAAACGTGCGCTCAAAGTGAGCATGACGCACGACTAGGGTTCCTTTTAATCGTGAACGTCCAACTTCGCAGGCATAGTTGGACGGCTTAGATTATACCCTAAAACAAGTAGTGAAGTGATGGTACACCATTGGCGGGCCCACTTTATACCTACATGACTGACTCCCTCATAGGAAAGCCGTGGTGCAAGAAACGATTGCCCAAACAAGGCTAGATTAACGCCTTATGCAGGTTGAGAAGATCCAAAACGATCACGACCATCCGACTTCGCAGGCATAGTTAGATGGCTTAGATTGCGCCCAGGGTCATAGAGCAAGCATGTACATGCTCACTATCAACCCAAGATGTTGCATCCATGGTCGGTCTCCCCAAAGGAGGCGCACGCAACCCAAAACCGATTGCCCAAAGTGGCCGGTCCAAAACCCTAATTAGGGTTTGCGGCGCAGAAACATCTCGAGCGTCCATCTTCGCAGGCTTGGACGAAAGGCAAAGATGGAGACTTAGAAGGAACAGAGCATGCTAGCATGACCGCCGTGGGCCCGACTTCACGCTAGCTGATCGTCCAAGACCGGCAGTGGTCAAGCTCCTCGGTACGCGCGCCCAAAGGTGGCATGTCACGGCCCCTCCATAAGTTCTAATCTCGACCACTCATCTTTGCCACCTGAGTCGAGTGGCTCAGATTAAATCTTTGCGAGTCAAGCAGGCATGGGTGTGAACACCATTGTACCGCCTCCATGCAAGGTTGATCGGTTCCTCCATTGGAACTCTCCTAGCATGCAAACGTTTGGGTTGAAAGAGGCAGCATGCGCGCCTCTCATCCAACGATCGCAGGTAGGGTTGCAAACCATCTCGTCCGTCCAAATTTGCAAGCTTGGACGAATGACTTAGGGTACGAATCAAACAGCAAACAAGGTATCACCATGATCACCATCCGTCACTCTTCTTCACAGGATAACCGACCAACGCATGGCTTGTCTATACAGCCTCCAAACGGTCACCTGAAGATGGCTGCATGTGAAGTTATACCAAGTTCACGGTTCACCCTGCACTATTTCTTGTGGGTCCCGCGATCCACACACTCGAGACATTAATCACGTCACAACTGGGGGATACAAACTGGGGTATTGGTCGGGCGGTTTACAGCGTGCAGCGTGCAACACACCATCACAAGATCATGTCAGGGAAACATGGGCGGTTAGCGATGATAGGAGAAGTGGGAAAGCTACCGTGTGGCACTAACACACAACTCCACTTCCTCCATCACTCCACTTCCTTCACTTTCCCACGAGAGACGTAATGAAGGCTTATCGACTTGTATAAATAGGTTCTCCTCCCTATTTTCATAAGAAAGAAGTTCGAACAACATAGAACACCAAGTGTTGATACCATCGTATTCAACACCTAGAGCCTGCCTGCAACATTTGCTCGCCTGCTCAACCTTCTGTTAACAAGTCATCAAATAGCCTTCATCTTCATACTCTCAATACCTTCTTCGCTTCCCTCCCTAAGATCAACCTCACATCCTTCACCTGTGACCGAAACAAATCTGTAACGGCCGTGTCTTCAGTTTAGGCCAGAATTGTATAGATTATCTCTCGAATGAAAGTGCTCATCGTGCAGCACATTTGTTGAAGGTTTAAACTCACTTCTCATCCACACACACCCAAAATTACCTAAATCGGCAGAAGTGGTTTTCTCCCACAAACACCAGGACAATGCAGTCACATATCCAAGCCGTTACCAAAGTCCAATCACAACCCCTTAACCTTCCATTTTCCGTCTCTCTACGATTTTTCTTTCAGGCATTTTTTGTGTGACTCAAGCAAGGTACGTTTGTGGATGATTCGGATCCTCATTATAGCTGACTTGAAAATCCCAGATTCGTACACACATGGGCGAAGCCAAGTTTTATAAAATGGATGGGCAAGTTCCCGATCAACACATATTTTAGGGGGTGCAAATGGGCTAAATTGCCTAAAATTTAGCTTAAATGATCATTATTGGGCTTGGGAGATGGTTCGGATGGGTGGGAAATTGCACACCCACCCTTCCATGTGGCTCCACCCCTTCATACACACCCCACATTCTTTCACATATACCAATCATCAAAGTTACCAAATCTTGTCCGTTCAACACCCCAAAACAGTGGCAAAGTCACCAGCTCGTGGCTGTTTTGTAAGCTTTAAAAATGATGTTCTCTTGCTGATTCTTCGAATTCCATCTTGACTGCTCCATTCTCACGACCACAACTCCTTCTTGGATGTTTTCACGATACTCAACCAACATCAGCAGCGCAAGTTAGTAGAATCAAGAAACAAATGAATTTATTAATGGAGGAAATGAGTTTCTTTTACAGAAGAATCAAAACCAAACTTTCAGACACTAAATAAAAGAGCCAACACACTATTTTAAAAGAGTAGTCATTGGTGAAGACTAAATCACAACTCAGCCAGTAAAGGTGTAACACGTGTGTATCTAGTGAGAGGTGGATGCCAGCTTTACATTGACTAGGATATGCTGTTATTAGCCCCCCTAAAATTGAGTATGGAAGACTTTGGAAGCACACACAATCTGCCTCTTAACAGTTTAAATCTGGGACCAGCAAAGCCTTTGGTGAAGATATCTGCAGCCTGATCAATGGTGGATATGTGGGAAATCTTCAATTCCTTGGCCTGTATATGCTTCCTTACAAAGTTGTAATCAATAGCAAGATGCTTTATTCTAGAATGAAAAATAGGGTTAGAAGAGTATGATATAACAATGATTTTGTCACAAAGAAGTGAAAGAGCAGTAGGTAAGAAAATGTGAAAGTCTCTTAGAAGTTTGCAAATCTAGATAACTTCAGCAGCAGAATTGGCAAGACTACGAAATTCAACTTCAGTAGAAGATCTTGCAATAGTAAATTGTCTTTTTCTTGACCAAGATATAGGATTAGAACCAAAAAATATGTAATAACCCCCTGTACTTTTCTTAGTATCTGGATCCCCTACCCAATCTGCATCACTGAATCCATGTACAGCAGTGAGACCTTTACTAAATAGAATGCCAAAATCAATGGTACCCTTGATGTATCTTAAAATCCTTTTAGAAGCAATGAGATGATCATAAGTTGGAGAATGCATGAACTGACAGACTTGGTTTAGTGCATAACTGAGTTCTGGCCTTGTCCAAGTCAAATATTGCAAAGCACCAACAAGTGATCTATAATGAGTTGGATCTGTGAGAGGAGTACTTGAATATGCAACAAGCTTACAATTGGAAGGAACTGGTGAAGAGCAAGACTTGGCACCTCCCATATCAAACCTATCTAGAAGATCAAGAGCATATTTGGTTTGAGAAAGAAAAATTTCATTAGCATTTATTTTAGCTTCTAGACCAAGAAAATAATGTAACTCCCCCAAATCTTTAAGTGGAAAATGTTGTAGCAGCTGAGAGATAAGATCTTTGCAATATGCAGAAGAATTGTCAGTTAAAAGAATACCATCCACATAAATGAGAATAATTGTAATTCTAGAGCTAATCTTTTGCACAAATAGTGAAGAGTCAGCTGAGGATAATATGAAGTTCAAAGATAGTAAAATATTCATCAATTTCTCATACTAGGCTCTAGGTGCATGTTTAAGACCATAAATGGATTTGTGGAGCTTGCAAACATAGTTTGGATGAGCAGCATTAATGAAGCCAGGAGGTTGCTGCATATACACTTTTTCAGCCAAGTCACCATGAAGGAAGGCATTGCTAACATCCAATTGAGTTATAGGCCAATTAAAGTTGACATCTAGTGCAAGAATAATTCTTATAGTGGTAGGTTTAGCAACAGGACTAAAGGTTTCTGTATAGTCAATTCCTTCTTGTTAATGAAACCCTTTTGCAACTAGTCTAGATTTATACTTAGATGTAGTACCATTTGGATTTTACTTCAATCTAAATACCCATTTGCATCCAACTATATTTTGAGAAGGATGAGGTGGTACCTTGGTCCAAGTTCCAGCATCTTGTAGGGCATTGTATTCTTCAAAAATAGAATTGTTCCATGAAGGAGACTTTAAGGCTTGACTAACACAAGTATGTACCTGTAGCTTTTGAGATTGAATGGTCGTAGGCAAAGAGTGAATAGTAGAATAAACTTTGGTCTTAAAAAAATACCTGCTTTGGCCCTTGTAATCATTGTATGAGTATTAGAATCCAAAAGTGAAGCAGGAGGGTGAATACTGACTTGAGCATCTGAGACAGCTGTTGAAGCATCTGAGAGAAGAATATCTGAAGATGGAGTAGCACATTCAGAGATGCTAACAGGAATAAATTCTTTAGAAGAAACTGATTGTTGAATAACATTAGATGCAGAACGAACTGAAGCAGGAAGCTTAATGGATCTTATTGGAAAAAATGCTTCTTGAAAAGTGACATGTCTGGAAACATACACTCTGCCAGTGGTAACATCTAAACATATGTATCCTTTCTGAGCATGACTATATCCAATAAAAACACAAGAAATACTCATTGGTTGCAATTTATTTGAAGTATATGGTCTAACCCAAGGAAAACATTGGCACCCAAAGGCTCTCAAGTAAGTATAATCTGGAGTTCTTTTAAACAATACTTCATATGGAGATTTAAAACCAAGTGATCTTGTTGGAATCCTGTTAATGGTGTAGTTAGTTGTGGAGAATGCTTCTACCCAAAAACTTACTGAGAGACCTGATTGTATAAGATATGTTCTGCCTATATCAACTAAATGCATGTGCTTAGATTCAGCCACACCATTTTGTTCAGGTGTATGAGGATAGTAAATCTCATGATGAATACCATAATTAGTTAAGAATGAAGAAAGTTCATTATTGATAAATTCACCACCACCATCAGTTCTAATTGTAAGAATATTATGATGTAAATGATTTTCAACCTGAGCTTTGAACTGATAAAAGATTTTCTTAAAATCAAACTTATCAAATAAAGGATATATCCAACAGAATTTGGAGAAGTCATAAATGATATTAACATAATACTTGTATCCAGCAATGGATTTTACAGGACATGGACCCCACAAATCAAGATGCAACTACTCCAGAGGTTGTGAACTACAATGAGTGAACATTGCAAAGGGCAATTTGTGACTTCTCCCTAGTTGACAATCACTACAGAACAATGGTTGTTTAAATACATTGGGTAAATATAAAGAACTACAAACAAATTTCATTGTTTGAAAAGATGGGTGAGCTAGTCTCTTGTGCCAAACAGCTGGAGAAACATTTGAGATACCAGAGAGATCTTTATTGAGATTTGAGTGATGAGTGAACTGCAAGGGATAAAGTCCATTATGATGAGGGCCTTGTAAAATTATCTTCCTAGTGGATAAGTCCTTCACAGCAAAGCCATAAGAATCAAAGGTTATAGAACAATGATTGTCTGAAGTGAATTTATGAACTAATAAAATATTTTGAGTGGCTTTAGGCACTAAAAGTATATTATTGAGATTAAAAGTATGATTAGGAATAGACTTCAAAGAAAAACTAGTATGAGTAATACTCATTCCTTCTCCATTAGCAGCTTGAATTTCCTCAAGACCTTCATAAGTGGAAACAACTTGAATCTCAGATTCATCTGAAGCAATATGATTATTGGCTCTAGTATCTGCATACCAAGGATTGTTGCCCAAAATATTTGCAGAGGCTAACATGGCAATGAAGTGTTGTAGTGTGTGATAGCTTTCATAAGCAAAATTAAGCATGTTGCTGCATTCTAAATCACTATGTCGATATTTACCACATATTTGACAAAGTAGAGGAGGTAAACTTGTTGGTGACTGAAAACCTGGTGGAGGTAAACTTGTTGGAGGTCTAACTGAAGATGAAGAAGGAAAGCTAGTTGGAGAACCTCTAGCCATTTGTGGAGCTGAAGCAGCAGTTCCTGGAGAAAAGTTGTATGTTCTACCACCACGACCAAAATAAGGAGTACTAAATCTACCACCAAACATATTGAATCGACCACCATAACCACGGACAGAAGGACGATAATTGGACATACGAGAAGCAGCAAATGCCTGATTTGAAGAATCGGTAAAAAACGCTCTATTTGAAGATTCAGCAAGAATAGTTTTGTTTCTATCACTAATAACAGACTCTTCACTAAGAAGATTATTATGAAGCTCCAAGCTAGTAATTGGTGGATACCGATGACGCATAGATGTTGCAAAAGGTATGTAATCAGGATTAAGTGCAGATAGTGTGACAACAACTAATTCTTTATCTGAAATAATCTCACCGGCAACGGCAAGTTGATCGGAAATTGATTTGATCTCAGTAATTAAAGTTGGAATGGATTTGTCACCTTGTTTGAGAGCCAACAACTTTGTGCGCAGTTGAATTATATGAGTTGAATATGATCTTGCAAATCGTTCTTCAGTACTGATCCATAGTTGATGAGATGTGTTTGATCCAACAAAATAAGCGATGATTGAGTCAGAAATTGTTGAGTGTAGCCACATCAAGATCGTAGCATCTTCATCAATCCAATCCACAAAGAGAGGATTTTCAATTCCATTTAATTCATTGTGATTATTAGTAAATTGAGGTGGACAAGAATGAGATCCATCTAGAAATTTCATTAGTTTGTATTTTCGATTAACAGGAAGAACAAGATTCTTCCAGATGAGAAAGTTTGATTCAGTGAGTTTAAGAGAAACAAAACTATGAAGTTGATGAAGAGAAACCCTAGTAATTGAATTGGAGGTTGGATTCTCCATTAGAGTAGACGAAGAAGAAGGAAATTCTGGAATCATACAAAGAAAGGGGATGCAGTGGAAAAGATAAGATCAAAAAACCTAAGAAATATTAGCTTTCTCAGTCTGATACCATAGTAGAATCAAGAAACAAAGGAATTCCTTAATAGAGGAAATGAGTTTCTTTTACAGAAGAATTAAAGATAAACTTTCAAACACACTACAGAAAATAGCCAACACACTCTTTTAAGAGAGTAGTCATTGGTGAAGACTAAATCAAAACTCAGCCAGTAAAGGTGTAACACATGTACATCTAGTGAGAGGTGGATACCAGCTACACATTGATTAGGACAGGATGTTATTACAAGTAACTTGTGTACTACTAGTTCATTCTCCATCCAGGACACCATCGTCATTGCTTCATTTCAGACTCCAAGTTCATTCACCAAGAGATGATCCCTCGGGAAAGATGTGGTGGGAGAATAAGCCACGTCTCACTTTTTAACCTTTTATTCTATAGTAGAATCAACGTGCTTGTACTAACCAAAGGCCGAGAAATAAAGTAACCAAATTAGTGGATGTGGTAGCCAAGCAGGTGGCTTGTACGGTGACCACATGATCGAAAATAGCAAGACATACCATTGTAGGCCTTGTTTCTTTTGGTGTCCTGAACTTTTTTGCCGCAAACGTCATCTAGCTTGTAATTTAGTCATTTATTTACGGATGATCGAATTCGCTTGTAGGCAATATATATGGACAAACTCAACACAACTCCGAGAGTAAAAACTCAATCAAGGAAAGTGTCTAGAGTTATATCTCTCTCTCTTGTGATTAAAACATTTACAGAACTGAATCCGTGAACCTAACTACAAAGAGAGTTCTTGGACGGTACCAAAGACCAATATTCAAGGATCGATTAAGTCTTATCTAACAAACTAGGTCAGACCTATCTACTGTGATTGATCAACACACAACCTGTGATATTTTAATTATAAAGATAAACAATATAATACGAAAAAAGAAATAACACTGACAACAGAAATTTTGTTAACGAGGAAACCGTAAATGCAGAAAAATCCTGGGACCTAGTCCAGATTGAGCACCAAACTGTATTAAGCCGCTATAAACACTAGCATACTACCTATTAACTTCGATCTGGAATGTAGTTGTACCCGAACTCAGTCTCCCACTGATTCAGGTACAGACGCGCTCCTTATGCCTCTTGAATCCCATCAGGACTCTGCGCAATTGATTCCTTAGAACGAGTCCCACCAACTAAGAGTTGCTTCAACTCAATTGAAGACTTTAAACCAAATTTTCCTCCCAAAGATTAAGCCTATAATTTATCCAGGTGATGGAAATTGATAACAACTTGACAGAAGTCTGGTTATCCTCAAAATCCAGACTTATACAACCCAAAGTGCAGCCTAGATTATTATTCACCTCACAAGTATAAAACTTGCAGAATCACAAAGTTTGAGACGAAGAGAACTTTGTGATTTCTCTCTATCTTGTTTAAGTGATAAATCAACAATCGAACAAGATCTGGATACTCAAGTTATCAAGATAAAAGACAATTGGACCTTGCTTCACGAATCCCAATAAAACCTAAAAGATTTTCTGGAGAGGAAAACTCTAGATACAACTAGGACACACCAAAAATAGTGTCAAGATTCAAAGATCCCGGTTTCCAAGAGTTCCCCTTATATAGACTTCAAAGCCTAGGTTGCTTTAGGTTTAAGCTAAGATAGCTTTGGAACGAAGCAAACAAGATAAACAAGATATTCACCGTTAGATGAAAGCTTTGAATATTATTCACATAAACAAGATATACACTTTGGTTAAGTAAACCGTAACAGAACCGTGTATAAATACTACGTCGAACATGGTTAGCCGAAACTAGATGATTTGGATTTTAAAAGCTTAACACTCATTTTCATGTACACAAAGATATTAATCTTGAATCACAATCATGCGATCAAATGAGTTTAGTGTTAATAGAGAATTGATCAAATGCAAATTATCTCATATAAATAATTTAATTGCAATTGAATCATAATCGACATAGTTGGTAAATGGACAAAGTACAAATACTTGATTCGTTCATGAGTTGGCCGAGTCATAGTACATGGACCAGTTTACAAACTTATAAGCAAAACCGAGTCCTGGAGTTGAAAGAAAATTTTCAGTTCACGTACCGGTTTGCAAACTTAGGTAGAACTTTAAGTTCTGGAGTTCACAAAACTTTTTCAGTTTGCATACCAGTTTTGGTACTAAACTAGTTCTAGAATATAGAAATGTATTGGCTCACATACCGGTTTGAATACATTAACCCGGATCCCTTACCACAGTTCTAAAATGGTTTACATAAGAATATGCATACCTATCCGGATCACGAAACAAACAAATTTTCCCATGATGTGCATACGAGTATATGCATACCTATCCGGATTACGAAACAAACAGATTTTCCCATGATGTGCATACGAGTATGCGTATCACAAAAATCTGAAAGTCGATATATAGCTACTTTGCTACGTGTACAAGAACATGCAATACGGCTTCAGACATATAACCGTTTTCTCAGTTTGTAAGACTAATAACACTGTCTTGTATTCCGAATGTAGCAGTTCTATATTTCAATAAATCAATTCAAAACATTCCTGAATAACATCAATGACACATATCACTATTCCGGGCTATTTTTGAATGATGAACTTGAATCATGATTTGGTTTTGAACAATAAATTGTTCTCCACCGAAATTGATCAAGTATGAACAAATTTTCATTAAGCTTAGTCATTATATTTCGAGAAATTCGTAAACTAAATAATTAGTTCTCAACTCGAAATTCTTGTCTATGCAAGCTAGTCTAATTAGTTATGCGATAAATATCTCAAGGATAGAAAAGTAAATATAACTTGAGAAATTGGTGGTTCGGTCTTCACTTACCTTTTGTTGATGAAGTTCTCCAAAATCTTCGTTTGATCTTCGCCTTCAAACAGTAGAACGCAAATGATGACTGGCTCATTTCTCAACTACACTATTCTAGACCAAGACTTAACTAATTGTAGACTAGAAATCAAGATATAGTTTTGAAAACTAAATTTGACAACAAGCTTGATATAGCAACACTTGTGAGTTTGACCGAGCAATGCTCTAACAAAAAGCAATAAAATAGTGTCATTAGCCAAAATATCGAGTCACAGCTAATATAAATATGGGTATAAAATGTGACATTTACGTGCGTATTAACTACCTTTACCTTGATAGTTCGTGAATCATGATCTTGATTTTCTGTTATCCAGGTATTCGTAATCTATTTCAAGCAAGATAGATTGTAATCGCAAAGTTCTCTTGATCTCATACTTTGTGATTCCTCAAGATAGATATCTAAAAACTGAACTTAGTTGATTTTTCGACATTGTTCTTGAGAGGTGGTTAAGAATCTAGGCTGCTCTTCGGGAGTCGTAAGTTCCAGATTTGTGAGGTTTCCTAGCTTGTCTATTGCAAACAGATTTCCACACCTTGACATTTGATCTAAACGGAAATCAAATAGGCTTATATGTTAGAGTCAAATTAGTATCAAAAGTCTTCACTTCGGCTGAAGCAACTCTTAGGATGTAAAGGACGCCATGCTAAGGGAATCAAGTGCGTAGAACCTTGTAAGGTTTCCTCGTTAACAAAATTTCTGGTGTCTTGTGTTTTTCCTTTTCTGCATTATATCGTTTATATTTATAATTGGATTTACATATGATTGTACATATTCAATCTAAGTAGATATGTCCACGTAATCGTAATCGATAAAGAGACTAGTTTCTTGTAGAATTCGTATATTAAAAGATAGATAACAAGTTTAATCACTTGGCATAATTCCGATTGAATTATTTGGTTACGACTAAATTGATCTTGGATATTGATTTTTGAGATCGTCCAAGTACTCTACTTAATAATTAGGTTTACAGACCATGTGTCTATATACATATTGATTGAGTGGAGGTTGAGATATTAACTCTATATACATATTTTCAAGGATCATTAAGTTGATCTACTTGCAATTGTATTAAGTTTTGTCTATACAGGTTGTCGAACTAAGAAGTTGGGTGTATTTGGTATCCCTTGCATTTTCAATTGGTATTAGAGTAGGCAAACACTTTTGACCTAATAATTCTGTGTTTGGAGCGATATGTATTATGGACAAGGGTGCAATCTCAATCAACGTACCACCAGCTTTCGATGAAATAAATTACATATGGTGAAAAACTGTTATGTGTTCCTTCTTACAAGCTCGTGACTTTCGGACATGGGTTCTCGTTGTAAGAGGATATAATGTTTTACTAGTTGGAGAATGAGCTGTTGTTGTTCCTAAATGCTTTAAAGAATATGACGATGAAGAATTCAAAGATATTAAATGCAACTCTGATGTATTAAACGTCATAATTCACGCCATAAGCCAAGATCTTCAACATCATGTGTCTACGCGCACTAGATCAAAAGATGCTTGGGATATCTTGGAAACCGTATTTGAAGGATATTCTGCAGAAAAGGAAGCCATGCTTCAAAATCTAACTTCTGACTGGGAAAACCATTATAAATTTGATGAAGATTCGTTTGAGGAATTTAATCATAAATTGTCGAAAATTGTGAATGCTTGTTATTCACTAGGAAAGACTATTCTTGATAGGGATATTATGATAAAAATTATGAGATCTTATTAGCTCGATACGAGTCTAAGAAACATGCAATAATGGAAGGAAACGATCTTACTACACTTTCCAGAAGTACTCTTGTTGGAAAGTTAGAGATCTTTGATCATGAACATCAAACTAAAGCTGATACAGTTATTGCATTCAAAGCACTTAAAAATACGGATGTACTTGCTAAAAGTGAAAGTGTTAGTTTCTCTGAGAAAGAGCTTGTTAACGAACTTTCAAATGAAGATCTTGAAAATTTGGTTTCTTTTATTACAAGATTGTTTAAAGATCTTATAAAAAAGAGGAATAAACGGTTCTCAAGAGAACGTCCTTCATCATCAGCCAAACCTCATGATCATATTACTCATAAAAAGGATGATGATGAGAGTGATGATGTGGATATGCCTCAGTGCTTCAAGTGTAGATGTTTTGGTCATTTTGCTAATGAGTGTCCAAATCGACGAAAATACACTGGCAACAAGGGTTTTATTGCAGTTCTTGATGAAACTATTGATCATTACGATTCATAAGAAGAAGAAAAATCTAGTCTGGCACTTCTAACTGGAATAGCTAATCTTAACGAGTGTGGTGATACTCACATTAATCTTGACAAGCTGTTTGAAAATCCCTCATTTATAACTTTTGAGGATATAATGGATTTTTCTCATTCGGAAAAGCACATTACTGATCTTCTAGAAACATATATGATATGTTTGACAGCTGCAACTAGAAGTGTTCCTGATTCTCTTCTCAACTGATCATGTCCTTGTTGTACTACTGAAGGTTATGAACTTCAACAATACTTCAAGTACAAGCAGAAAGTGAGGTATGTCAATAAACTACAACGAAGGGCGATTCGCTTGACAAACGTACTTAAATTCTTTATAAATTTTAGGTCATATTTCAGAACACATCAAAATACTTACCAAAATAATTTTAACACAAAATCCTTACATCAATCTATGTCCCACTTTAAACATCCAAACTATCAAAGTTTTAAAACCAATAACACCAACCCCAACCCTGCCTCAAACCATAAGCCAATACATTCGATCTCAAAGCATAATATTAGAGCCAATTACGTCACTAGCCTTACCTTAATCACGGCGTCGAGTCTTGCTCCGAGTGCCCTGACTTATGCTTCGTGTCTGTCTTCTGGTTATTCGAGCTGGTGTCCTATGATTGCGCTCTGCTGGAACTCAGGGTTGACTTGTTGCTGGTTGAGCTGGAATAAATGGTTCGGTGAGAGTAGCATGGCTAGGTGGAGCATTATTTGGAACATGTGGTTGATTCTCTGGCTCAGTGATAAGCACGTAGGTGCTACATTTTATACCCATATTTATATTAGTTAGGACTCGATATTTTGACTAATATCACTATTTTAGTGATTTTGTAGAAAGTACAAGCTTATTCGGACCATCCAATAAATAAATGGCTAAAGTTTGAGCTATTTGCCACCAAATTGAGCAAAGTTACTCGCAACGTCAGTACCATATCACGACCAGGGATATTTATTTCATGCAACAAATAAATGTTTCTCTTTGTTTAGGCATGTAAGTTATCAGGAGCTAAAGAGAAGTGGGAGACGTGTCCAACTCTCACATCACATCTCATTTCTTAACAAGATAAGAGGAAGCAAATGGTTTTAAGCATTATCGTTGCATTGATTATGAAACCAGCAGCTCTCTGCAAAGGATAAGCGGTGGTTTTGAACTGAAATAGTGGTCTTAGTGGTGTTCATCTCATTTGAAGACGAGGGTACTGAAGAGGAAAGGGGATGGTCCGGATTCAGCCTTAGACAGAGTTTTATGGAGTTTTTAACATGTTTTCAAGCCGATAAACCAGCTGAAATATATGCGGATGCTGCTGCCAATTGGGTTGTCTCTCCACCGATAAAATAGTGAACAGCTTGCTGCCATGGTCATGGCTATGAACAAGATAAGTTAAGATCACGAGGAACTCTGGGTACGAATATTGTATGTGGGGTTTCATGTTGTGTTGCAGGCAGTCGATGGTGGTGGCTGGATAAACGGGATGAATTTGGTCCCCGTTAATGGATCTGGTGGCAGTCGGTGGTGATGGCTAGCTCAGGAATTTTCGTGAACTCAGAATGGAAGTGTATGAGCTCAGAAATGAAAGAGCATTGGAAGCGAACAAAGGGAATGATGGCATTCTCTCGTACAAGCATTAAGTGGGTGCTATAACCGTGAAGGAGAATTTACAGCAACCATGAATGCAGGCAGTGGTAGTATGTGGTGATTACATACAGAAAATAGGAAGCTGGTATTGGGTTGTTGTTCGAAAGAGATTAAGGTCATGTTATAGCATTCAAATGTTACCGGTGGTGGAACAGCAAACTAGTGATAACCATGGAATGAGATGAGCATGTTGGATGGCTTGGTCATGTTGGAGTGGCGGTCTGATTTTGAATGGTGGCATCGATTGGCTGAGAGAAGACGATGAGACAAGGAGTAGAGCTGGTGATTCTCGGCACTGGAAGTCAGATAGAAATCCTTGGGAGATTTCGTGTTGGATGGGTGATTTGCACGGTCTGGTAATTAAATGGAGTTGGTGCTGGGATTAGACAAAGTTGGAGCCAGTATTAGGAAACAGGGCTGGACTGGGCCTTAGAGCTAGGCCGTATTTTTGTCTCTACGCAACAAAATATAAAAAGACAATCGAGAAGAAAGAGGGGGACCGGCGAGAAGATTGAGTTTTGTTCTGGGGAGGCGGCTACAGAGTCGTGAGCAGGAGAATAGGGTTTCGAGTTTCAATTCTATTTTCCAATTAGCTTGTCATATTTATTTAGAATTATTTATGGTTTTTGGGAAAGCCATGTCGAGCTAATCCGTGTAAAGGTGAAAGGATGAAGTAGTAGGTCGATTTATTTTGTGTCCTAAACAATGGGTTTTTATAATTTGAGCTTAATGTTAATTGGTTTGGCGCTCTCTCAATGTTTTATCTTTTAGCTATATTTTTCATGTTTTATGCCATGTATAGTTCATTGTTGGATTAGTAGAAAAACTCATTGAACCTAAGCAATAATTGAATTATGAATATTCCTCGACTCTTCATGCCATGTATGATTAGTGCTTAGAAATTCCACTTTTAGGTGAGAACAAATAATTTATTTTTGATGATTCTTATCAATGGTTCGTAAATGCAACATCTTCCATGTATGAGTAGTTAGGTTTGCCGCTCTACATGAGTATATTTGAGACCTTTTGTGATTGAATACGAGTAATTTTCCTATAACGGATTCCCGGAACCTTAACATTTTCACATCCTTGGTTACGTTTTTATTACTTTGTTTTCAATATTCCACAAATTTCTAAAATATTGAATTTGATTAATTAGTTCTTGGTATTAGCTAGTAGTAGTATTTTCACACTCCTCGTGGGAACGACCTGTGCTTGCCATTGTCTACTAATTAGACATTGTGCACTTGCAGTATTATTATTGTAGGTTTTCGAGCCTATCAAGTTTTTGGCGTCGTTGTCGGGGAGCGGTGATGGTTATTTTCAATGTTGTTGAAGTAAAAAGGTTCTTTGAGACTTGTGAAGAAAGATTTTCTAGACTTTAATTTTTTTATAAATAAAAATAACAAACTCAATTAAAAAGTGTTGTGAAAATTAAAGAGAGACTGGGCTAGGATTCCACCAAATATTCAAATTCATGTAATTCACTTATTTATTCTAAACTATTATTGCTCATTCAATAAGAATTTTAACTCTGTTTCTTTGCCTAAGGTAGATTCTTAAAATATTAATTGTAAATCTTAAGCATGGCATATCAAAAGAATTAATCCTAAGCATAAACCATCAAACGAAATGACAATTAATTAAGAAAAATCTTTTTCTAATTTTAGTTTAATGCAAATAGTCAAATAAAGAATTAAATAGATTTACCACATGATGAATTTTAGTTTCCTCCATTCCTTATTTATCTTCTTCACGCATCTCTGTAGTGCAACACACTCCAAACTGATGCATTACACGCCTCAAGCTTGTGTCAAAATCACTTGAACCCGTGAAAGCTTGTGTCCGCTGTTACGGATTGAGACACGTTATTCAGCCAAATTTTGTCCAAACAAACACCCATACCAACATTCTATAGTCATATCACGTCTACCCATGAAGTTTCAGCGATTGAATCGACCTCTAACCATCCAAAATCCGATCGAGAAATCTGCCAGGAGTGAAACTCGTGTTCCCGCCAAAAATGGAAATTTGAATGGAGAAGATGGTGTGCCCCGATCCAAAAGTCAGGTGCCTTTATCAGCTGGGGTGCCCTGAGGTGCCCTTATCCAAAATGAGGGTGCCTTTATCACTTTTCTCCCGGGGTCCAAAAAACACTTTTCGAGCAACTTTTTCCACACAAGTGTATTTCTCCAAAAACACCTACACAAACATAAAAATACCAAAATTAGTACAAAAATCGAGACTAACAATAGAGACACTGAGGACAATTTAGACACAAAAATGTGTCTATCAAATATCCCCAAACTTATTATTTGCTAGTCCTGAGCAAATCTAATCTATAAAATAAAATGACTACACTTAGCACGTGCAGCAAGCCGTTAAACCGCTAGGTGTCCCTAGTGGCGGAGTGTTGTCTCCGGACGGTTTACCAGAGGTGTACCCACAAAACCTTTGCTCCAGGACCCTAGCTATCTCGCAGAACCTTGGAAGGCACTAAAGAATCTCCTTGGTTGGCATACTTATTGACTACAGGAGGAAGTACCCTGATGCGAAATTCCAATTTTTGTACACGAGTTTGCACTCAAGCATACTAAAATTCATATAAAGTGACAGAGCTATACTCAGATAGTTTCTGGACATATAAAACGGAGTCAACCAATCACATGGATAGATTAAGAAGATGGACGTAGAGAAAAACGTGGATGATGTTGACTAAGGTGAACCTATCCTAATGGACTGAGATACTGGTCTGAACTAATATCAACACACTGGCATATACAAGGGAACCAGTGGTCGATAACCCTAACTCTAGGTCAACTCAGTTGGCATATACAAGGGTACCAGTGGTCGACTATATTGAATTTATTCCGGTTGGTCTGATGGTCTGGTCTCAATTTCTTTTTCTCAATTTTTAATTTATTTTTTTTTGATGTATTTCAGTCACTCTATTTCACCCTAGCAATGGTAAAAATAAAAATAAAAGAAGTGATCAGGATTCTTTCGATGTTTCCATCACGAGGATATGGCGAAACTACCATGCTTTTTTCTAACACCTGAGCTCTGTGCTTTTATGAATAGACTCTTCTAGATGTTTCCATCTAATCAGATTGGTTCCTCAACTCCTACAACCAAAATGTTTCCATCCACTTAGATTGGTTAGTGCCGACCTTAATAAGCATAAATTTCTAGGCTCTGGAGTTTATTTATTAATACTGCAACTAAAAAGTTTCTCCCATACCCCCAAACTTAAATCTAACATTGTCCTCAATGTTCTAAAGATGATATTAAAAGCATGAACAAGGAGAAACTGTTAGCACTTGAAGAAAAAGAGTTAAGGAAAGATATTACCGTGTTGCATGAGTATTGGGTTACCTCCCAAGAAGTGCTAAGTTTAAAGTCTTCAGCCAGACATCAAATACCTCAAAAAGGATCTTCACCTTCCAAAGTCATACACCAATAGCCGAAATAGTTGTGGGTCCATAAGGGAAAATAAAGCTGACACCAATATGAGACAACCGCACTGATTCAGAAAAATGAATAGAAGGAGCACATCATCATCTAAAGTTTCTGTCAAGACAACTAGGTTTATCTGGGGAAAATAACGAAGCTTCATATATGTGTCTTGATAAAGAGATTCATCCGAAATGCTGGCCTCTAATACCTGGGTCACTTCCTGGACAGTATCAGGAGGATCGGGTTGCAGAGTATGAATAGACTCAAGTAATATCGCAGACGCACAAGGCTCGAGTTCCAAGACACACAACATGGGCTTGCTCTTCACTAACGTCACCTTCCCAAAATGAGCTATTGGGTTATATTCCACAACTAGAGACTTGAGAGGCTCTAATTTTATCATTAGGTTCAACAAGGGACCTATTTTTAGACTGACCCATTTCCAAAGCTTCTAACCTTCTAGACAAAGCAACGAACTTAGTATCTAAACCAAAGCTTGTATCGACCACATTGGTACTATTTCTATTGACCAAGAGTCTCATAGGGGGTTCAACACAAGACTCCCACTGTTGGGATTTTTCAGCTACATCTTCTAAGAAGGAAAATGCATCATCAGCGTTTTTACTCGTGAATAAACCAGCGCACATAGACTCGACCATGGCTTTGGTCGAATAGTCTAAACCTTCATACATAATTTCAACTAGTTTCATTTTTTCGAACCCATGGTGAGGACATTGCTACAAAAGATCATTAAATATCTCTAAAAACCTATAAAGGGATTCTCCTTCTTGTTGCATACTGGAACTAATTTTCTGCCTAAAGGATGCGGTTTTATGCTTAGGGAACCACTTTAAGTAGAAAGCAGCAGTATGTTGGTCCCATGTTTCTATAGACCCAGATGGTAGATTATTCAGCCAAGACTTGGCTTTATCTCATAAGGAAAAGGGGAACATCCTAAGTTTCAAGACTTCATTAGTAAGGTCCTTAATCTTAATTGTTCCACAAATTTCTTCAAAGTCCCTATTGTGAAAGTAAGGGTTTTCATCATCTTTTCCTAAGAATATAGGGATCATCTGAAGAATACCAGGATTCAACTCATAAGTAGCCGCAGAGGCTGGCAATTTAATGCACGATGCTCGGTTGGTCCTAGTTGGGTACATGTAGGATTTTAAAGTAGCCATTGATGGCACAACTGAAGTACTAGGGGTACTTTCTTCACGAAGAGACGGATTCTCAAAACTGAAGTTTCCAGAAACGGGGCTCTCAAAAGAAGAGCCTTCGAGCTCCCCACCTTCACAAGAAGAACAACTAGGTTTGTCACTAATTAAACGACCTAGAGTGTTTCTTTTCCAAGCCCGTTCTATAATGACCTCGGGCATATACTAGAAAAAGAAAAGAAAAAGAAAAAGAAAAAATCCTAAAGAAGGGAAGTTCTACGCAAACACAAACAAGGCTGACTCAACCATAGAAAACCTACTGATTTCTAGCAAACAAAAAGCATGATGGCTCCACTTAGATTGTTTTCTAGACCAGCTTCTAATCCTTCAAAAGGGAATTCGTTACAATCTGAAAAAGCCCCTCTGGAATCAATCCGAGTTTGAGTATGTTGAATAGAGGCGAGGGAAGCTGCGTGGAGCTTTGATACCCAAGGCCTCACCGCATTACAAGGCGGCGCGGTCACGCATTCAACTTTCAGAAACCATCATGAACTTCAAAGTATGCTCAAAAGAGTAACCAATATTTTTCGAACGACTTTCCTATTAAGCTCGTTACCTTATCAGTCTCGTTCTATTCCAAATTTTAAGGCTTATGTTCGCGTAAAGTATCGTTTTCCTAAGGAGGGCAAGAAAGGAACGGTGATAAAATCCGAACCCTTATCTTTTATGGCCAGTCCTTGCCCTTTACTAGGAATTTAAAACAGCCGTATTCAAGTCCTCAACATATATGAAAACGAAGAAATACAGTAACTCGCTGACAGGGGATTCGCGAGGGTTTCGAAAAACTTACCTCCCGTTCCAGACGGGGGATGAACCGTTGTAGTCGACTCGGGCCATGACTCCCATGTCATGTACGAACCCGAGGGGCCGAGGTGATATCGTAATCACCGTCCTTCTCTGCAAACAGTTTAATATTTAAACTACCCTTCCGTAGGGTTTAAAAATAAAAGAATGTCCAAATGTCCAAGTCCAAAGTCCAAAGTCCAAAAAAAAATAAAAATAAAGTAAAATGCAAAAGAAAAAGAAAATTACAAGAATAGAGAAATCCTAATACAATCTAAAAAAAATAAACTCTCTCTTTTTCTTTTTATAATAAAAAAAAACTTCTTCTTTCGCTCCTTTCGCTTTGTCTTTAACTCCAAACTTTAAGTATTCACCAAAAGCTTTGGAAAAAAATTCTTGCGCTCCAAATTTCAAAATCTGTAGTAAAAAGACAAAAACAAAAACGTAAAGAAGAACAAATAAAATAAAAACAAATCAAAACCTAAAAAAAAAGAATCAAAATCTAAAAGCTCTAGCCTAAAGACAAGCTCCGTGTCGACGGCGCCAAAAATTGATGGTTATTTTCAATATTGTTGAAGTAAAAAGGTTCTTTGAGACTTGTGAAGGAAGATTTTTTAGACTTTAATTTTTTATAAATAAAAATAACAAACTCAATTAAAAAGTGTTGTGAAAATTAAAGAGAGACTGGGGCTAGGATTCCACCAAATATTCAAATTCATGTAATTCACTTATTTATTCTAAACCATTATTGCTCATTCAATAAGAATTTTAACTCTGTTTCTTTGCCTAAGGTAGATTCTTAAAATATTAATTGTAAATATTAAGCATGACATATCAAAAGAACTAGCCCTTAACCCGTGCCGTAACGGCACGGGCCATGATGTTGGTTCATTTTTAATATATCGTATAATTTGTGTCCCGAATACTTATCAGATCTTTATGATTTAATATATGTTTGTCATAAAAATAGTTGGGATTTTCCTCTCTTTTTTTCTTTGTTTTTTCCTTTAATATTTTACCGCCGGAGATTTCCTCAAACAAAAGAAATATAATCTTAACTTCCATACACTTTTTTATTTAGGTTCATTGCTTATAATGAGATAATGATGTACATGAACATGGAAGTTTAAATATTTTTTGGAAATATGTCGTCAGCATCGCTCATCTCATTGAAATCAACTAATCAATATCATCCATAAAAGTCTCCACATGCTTATATTTATCCCTAGCTATCATGGTCATGTTGTCGATCCTCCAAGTAGGCATAGAATAGTATTTTTTTTTGCATCGAACGAGTGATACAAACTATCCAATGTGACATGATTTTCCTGTAATTTTTCAGCACCCATTAGATGACAATGTTTAAAATGTGTACCCATTACCTTTTCGAAAGGATTGTATATATGCGAACCTCTACCATTAAATCTTCAACAAAGTATTGTTCCCAGCAATTCATCTTAACGAAGGCTTTGGTAACTTCAAAAGTCTTGGACATTTTGTCACTTCCGTATGTTCCTACCTTCACTTGGAATACAATCTGGTGACACATTACCTCATAAAGAACCTTAAACACATATTGTACTCCCTGATCCTATTTCAAATTAATAGGTTGTCAATAGATCCTTAACCAAAAGTTGACATATTCTACGTTGAATATTTATAAAAAAAATAAAATTATGGTATTATGGACTGTTGATTTCTAGGATTGTAGTTTTAAAAATTGGCCTCTTCAAGTCCCACGTCTTTCTAAGTTTATATATCTTGTTTGTTTTTAACATTTTAGTTAACCATATTATGTTTGTTACTAACTTTAAACTTGATGTCATCTTCTACTATGAACTTTATGTGATTTCAGAATCGAAATAGTTATACCTATTTCATTCGTATCAAGTAATCCGTTGTATATCCCAACAATTCTTCTACACAATTCTTTTCTTTTGTCGTTTCCGGACCATCAGTAAACATTATTGTCAAACACAATCTATCTAATTTTTGTTGATGTTATGTATTTGCAATGTTCATTTTTCTTAAATAAATAGATTGTGGAAAAACTAAAAAAAAAAAAAAAAAAAAAAAAAAAAAGTATTACATCGGGTCTCAGTTACTATATCCAAAATACTCCGGACACTGCTTCTGGTTCCTTGTTTACTCAAACTCCTCGTTGAAATCTAGACAGTACATGCAACACCAATCATTTGCGAAGTGAGCTATTTGCGCAAGTGTGGTCAATGTATCCCTTTCATGTAATAATAATAACAACACGTCAATTTTTTTCAAGGCATCCAGTTGTAAATGGTATGAATCTAATAGATTTGAATTATACCTCAATCTTAGATATCACCTCCTATGCGTGCTTATAGTGTGCAATGTTAGGAAGATAAAAAAAAACAAAGAGAATCTCATTATAAAGGTGATTTAAGGCTTGCATTGCCACTAGTGTATCATGTATGTGGCTAATTTATAAAAGAGTGCGGTCCTTAACGTGAATATGAGCTTGCATATTTGAATCGAATTCTTTGTAACACTAAGACATTTGGGGTATTACTTAAGCAGTTGGTGGTTTGCGTATATTTTTCTCAAATTACAGAAATCAATTCACATCACAGTTCATAAGTGGCCTCTGCTTTGAGCTAACCAAGAAGTTTCGATATATAATGGCCATCATCGCAAGTATTTATCTAGGTATTAATCAGGTGAGCAATGTGTTTCATAAATTATGATTAGTTCATTACAACGCCAAATATTTTAATAAACTAAACTGAAAAAATCATTTTTATTAGTTCATTACAACACCAAATATTCAAAGATCGTATTTGAATAAACTAAACTGAACCCTGAACTCTAAATATGCAATTCACGTAAGCATTTCCAGTTCATTAGCTTATTCTTTTTTTTTAGGCAGTGCTGTGAAGAACTCTTGGATCAATATCAGGTCTACAAATGGTTTCAAAAGGCTTTTGAATCCAAAAAATGTAATATTTATTTTCTTTGAAATAAATATTTCCTAGATTATCGTATATTCAATTTTTGGTTTTATCTTACTGTTTCTTATTGTTTTTGTCAATATTTTGATTTTATTTTACAGGTAATCATAATGAGAAGAAGCTATGTCTTCAATGTAAAGGTTTCTTCTTACTTCTCATTTGTTTTCATTTGTGTGTTTCAAATTTGAGGTATTCCATTGTTTTGCATTTTCAATCAACGCTCACTTTACGAATGTAACGCTCATGTCAAATGATTTAGGGTCTTGGAGCTGCAAATTTCTATCAGGTCCATGGATACAATATTCTCATGAGCTATTATGTCAAATGTTTTGCTTCTAAGGTATATCCCATTCTCGCTAATCATAAGCTATTCCATTTTGGCCATTTCATGTTTCCCATTGATGCACTGTAAATGTGTGCATCTAACTATAATTTTTCATTGTCGATATCCATTCTTTTTGCAGGTGTGTACCAATTATCGACACGTGCAGAATTCCATCTAATAAATACTCCTGTCTATTCGAAACCGTGAATGGTTTCCTCATACTTCTATAGGTTATCACTCGAAGCTAGGATTTTTTTTAATTTATTTTTTTGAGGCGCATTTTTCATAAAAAGGGATACATTTGAGATGTAGCTAATTCAATTGATAATACAATTTCATTGATTTACATAAATATTTTTTGTATGGGTGCCTAAAAGGAAAATTAAAATATTATGTAAATATAATAGTCGACCGTCGACCCCCCGTGTCGTTACGGCATGGGTTAAGCCCTATCAAAAGTAAAGAAAAATTGACGTAATATTTGGGGTTTCTATCAACATCATGTTCCGTTACGGCACGGGTTAAGCAGAGGGCGAGACTCGACACATTAAATTTTGCTAAATATTTTATATTTATATTCTCAAACTTTGATGTATTGCTAAATATTTTATCTTAACTTTGTTTTTATGGATTTTTAAAATGTTAGGCTTTTGCGTACATGATACCGTGGGTTTGGATTGAACTTAACATTTTATTTTTATTTGAACACTACCAGCTTCATCAAACTGGATTAAATTTGTAGTTGTGGATCTGAACGACGATCTCTTTTTATTTATTTATTTTAATTTTTTGTTTTCTCAAAAAAGTATTTGCACTCATTATAAAATAGTTATTGTTTTTACGATCTTTAACATGTTATTTAAGGTTATCAGAGAGGCGAGAGGAGTAGATATAAATTCATCTTTGAAAAGACAAAGAACTAAAGACAGGGTAGTTTTAGTGATCGACAACGACGTTAGGTTAATATAATCTCGCCATGAATTTACAAATAAAACCATATAGCGAAAAATAGGTGGCGTACTTTCATTGGCTAAGACATGAACAAACATGAAAATACAGGACATGTGATCTGAGCCCGTTACATGCATCTTTATTCCTAATCACAACCATCACGTTATGTTTAATAGTTTCAATTGAGGTAATTTTTAGTAAAATTATTTATTAACGAAATTATATATTTATTAGATTAATCAAGGGAAATGAAAATTTAATAAATCATTCATCATAAACAATTAATAAGACCCCAATTAATAAAACACTAATAATATCATTTAAGAAATTAATGGAATATGCATTTATTAATTTAATTAGTAGAAATAAAAATTAATAAACCATTTATTATGAGAAATTAATGAGACAAAACCAATTAATAAAACACTTAAACTAACATTAAAGCTGAACAACCTACGGCCGTATATTTATCTTTGCCAAGATTAAATCCTAGCCACCACTCAGATAGGCTAAGTTAGCCAAACTGTGCTTTATAAGGGAGATTAATCCTAAGCATAAACCATCAAACGAAATGAAAATTAATTAAGAAAAATCTTTTTCTAATTTTAGTTTAATGCAAATAGTCAAATAAAGAATTAAATAGATTTACCACATGATGAATTTTGGTTTCCTCCATTGCTTCAGAGGATGGGTTTAGCTCCTCATGTTAGAAACACGCTCAAAAGAATTTTTCATTGCTCGAATAGGTGAAAAACAAGAGAAAAGTGCTAATACAGAGATTTGCAACACTTTTGCAGTGTTGCAATAAACTGTTACTGAGATCGATATAAAGGAAGTGTCGCTCTAACCGTAGATTATAAGACTGCTGAAAAATTGCTGCAAAAACTGTGGCATGAACGACGATCTCAGGGGGTCTTATGTTCTTCGTGTTCTTCCCATGTAGCAGCATAAAAAAAATCTCTGCAACTCGATTCTTGCTTCTGTCTTCTCCCCCAAACTCTCTGTCCCCGTTCTATGAGTCCCCAGCACCCTATATATACTCAACAACTTCCAAATAATCTCGGTTTAATGCGAGAATATCTTCTCTTTACTATTTTTATTCTCACAGAAATATTTTCCAAATATCTGATCTTCCACGCGTTCTCAGCTGTCAACATTCCTTATCTATCTTCTTCACGCATCTCTGTAGTGCAACACACTCCAAACTGACGCATTACACGCCTCAAGCTTGTGTCAAAATCACTTGAACCCGTGAAAGCTTGTTTCCACTGTTACGGATTGAGACACGTTATTCGGCCAAATTTTGTCCAGACAAACACCCATACCAACATTCTATAGTCATATCACGTCTACCCATGAAGTTTCAGCGATTGAATAGACCTCTAACCCATCCAAAATCCGATCGAGAAATCTTCCAGAAGTGAAACTCGTGTTCCCGCCAAAAATGGAAATTTGAATGGAGAAGATGGTGTGACCCGATCCAAAAGTCAGGTGCCTTTAGCAGCTGGGGTGCCCTATCCAAAATAAGGGTGCCTTTATCACTTTTCTCCCGGGGTCCAAAAAGCACTTTTCGAGCAACTTTTTCCACACAAGTGTATTTCTCCAAAAACACCTACACAAACATAAAACACCAAAATTAGTACCAAAATCGAGACTAACAATAGAGACTCTGAGGACAATTCAGACACAAAAATGTGTCTATCAAGTGGCTGCAAAATACTCTCTTGTTGATATCTCGTACATAGTTTGTTTAATTTTTTTAATTTTATATACATAATTTATTTTTGTTTTTCTTTTATTTTTCTTTTAGTTCTTTTTACATAGCTTGTTTGATTTTTTTTAGGTACCTTAGTCTGAAGTGCGGCAATTGGAATCGATAACGGGCTAGAAAGTAAGTACTTGATATTCTCTCAAAGCTTTTGCAAGGTGAGTTATTGGGTAAATTTTACTTTGTAATATGGTTACTAGTGAGTTGGCTTCTTTTATAGCTTTTTGGAATCTTACCAAAAGAGCTGAGACAGAGGAGTCATCTGATATTTCACCTGAGGGGTATGCGTATGCACCTTCTCAATATCAGGAACCTGTTAGAGACGAGTGTGTAAATAATGATTGGAATTATTCTCACATGTATGATCATTTCGGACCTTGTGAAGGTTATGATCATTACCAAACTTACCCAGCTTATAATACAAATTATATCGATTCTAATTATTATTCACACACATATGAGTCACCGTATGAGAGAGATAACCAATTTTTCAGTGAACTATCTTCGTCTCTCGTATCTAGCTTGGAACAGTTAATCAAACAAAGGGAGTTATTTGTCATTGAATCTGCTAAAAGGTCTGCCGAAACCGATAAATAATTGCTGAACTTATGAAACCAGTAGAGGATTGTCGTCTATACGATGATTCAAGTTCTGATTTTTCTCATATTGATGACACTAATAATGAAACCGTTGTAAATGATGAATCAATATGCTTTGAGGATGATGATGGACTTGACACTGATAGTGATTTTGGGAATTCTGAATCTATTGCATCTTATCCAACTCATGATCATATTACTGATTATTTTCATATTCAAAAGGACGAGAGTTGTATTAGAGACACTATTTATTCAGATAATGAGGATTTAGAAGAACTTGTTTATACATAAGATACTATTGTTGAGACTAATGACGAGACAGTAGACGTTCATAATGAGATACCTTATAATCATTTAAATAATAAGATTCTTATAGGTCACTTAGTTTCAGATAATAATGAGGCGATTATTCATGATATTGTTTCTCCATTAAGCTCCTGTTTTGATAATCCATCTTGTGATTCCCTGATTATCGATGTGAATATGGATGCGATTGGTACTGGTCAGGTAACTGCTGATTTTGAACCAATCTCAGTTTGTTTAGCCCACTTTGCAGATTCAGATGATCCTATGCTTATTGACATTGTCAATGCATTGTTCCCTCCAATGGTTAATCAAGGTAACTCAACAATGGAAGTTATTTCCACGGACTTAGAACCGGATTTAGGAGTTACTGATTTTGATAAACTGGAACCTTTAAATACATTATTGATGGTGGATTTTAGTTCAGGGCTAAAATTGTAAAAGGAAAATTTTATACGTTGACATTCAGCAGAGGATAAGGCTATTTGATAAGTAATGAATACTTCTTCGCTTTATTAATTCACCTAGAATGGAGCATGTAGTAACAATCCCAATATTCTGTGAATTTATAGCATTATTAATTAATGCATGAATTGCCTTGTATTTCCTGTGCTGTTCTCATCAGAACTCTCATTAATGGTGCATGATGACTGATTGTTACTCTCAGCAGAGTAACATGAATATCCAAGTATCAATAGTGAGGCATGCATGAAATACCCGTACATGCTATATCATTCTCTAACAAAGAGAATCTCATATCGGCATGCTTATACTAGCCCGATCAAGCATATTTAATTCCCTAAGGGAAATATGGACTGTCCATATCAGTCTCATAAACGATCACGGCCACTCAAGTTGGCCGCATGATTTAACCAGCCTAGACGAACCCTAGCAGGAACAGGAAATCACCGCAACGAACATCAACGGGGCCCGTTTTTGCCCTAGCCGGCCGAATGCATGTCATGTCTCCAAAATATCCACCAAACGCCATCCTAGAAAAGGATGGTCGAACCGGTATGAAGCAGCTTGGAGGAAACTCATATGAGCAAGACCGCCAATGGCAGTCTCAAAACCAGCCACGGCCGTCCAACTTCGCCGGCATGATTGGACGGCTTGGATTATCCCATGTCCGGTCGGTCAAGTGTTGTTATACACTCTAACGGGCCCACTCTCTACCTACATGACTAACTCTCCCAAACCCTAGCCATGGAGCAGCATACTCTCTCTCGAAATATGGCCGGCGTGATGCTCAACGAGTCGCGGAAAATTCCATTAAGTGTCTTAAATTGATCGCAGCCATCCAACTTACCAGGCATGTTTGGATGGCTTACATCAAGCCTATGACCATGGGATGGGTACCAGCATGCTCATTGCCAGCCCAATGTGGGCCCCATGCGATCAGTTCCTCAAAAAAATAAGCATAACTTGCCAAACCGTTTGGCCAAAATCGTGTGTATGTGCTGTTTTCAAAACCCTAATTAGGGTTCGCGGCGCTGCATAACTGTCACAGTTCGATCATGACCATCCATCTTCGCAAGATTGGATGTAGGGTATATATATATATTTAAAAGGTCCCAAGCATGTCAACATGATCACCATGGGCCCACATTTGCGTGGAGCTGGTCGGCCTAGGCAGACTAGGACTCGATGACCACGAAACGCGCGCTCGAAAGTGGCATGCTGAGCGGCTTCCAAATCCTTTGCGGCAATGGATTTCTGCCGCAAATCGATCTCGGCCACTCCCCTTTGCCGGTCAAATTGAGTGGCCTAGATCGCATCTTCATGAGACAAAGAGGTTAAGACATGTACACCGGAAAGCCATCTACACGCATGACCGGTCGGTCCCGCCAAAAATGTCTCCCATGCTTGGTTTCGGTCAAGATGAAGAGTGATGCTAGCGCACCTCTTCAAAACCCTAAAACTCTATCAATGGTCGTATATGAGCGTCATAGATCATCTCGTACGTCCAACTCTACCAGCTTGGTTGGGCAGCTCAGGCTAGGAGTTAAATGGCCAATAAGGTGTCGTGGTGATTACCATCCGTCACTCTACCACATGGAGTGATCGGCCAAGGGAGGGCTTACTTGCGCAGCCTCCAAATGATCATTCGAAGATGGCTAGACATACATCTGTTTTAAGATGCTTAATCCGTGACTTACTCCGTTAAGCTTTAAAACAACGATGCTTTATGCATATTGAATATATTCTATGCATTACATGCATATAGTATACACGATATTTCTTAAATATCGATTTCCTAAATAACTCAGTTATTTAACCTAGCACCGTATGCTACTTCCTGTGGGTCCCACGATACACACTCGAGACATCAAACATGTCACAAACTGGGGGATACCTACTGGGGTATTGGCCTGACGGTTTACAGCGTGCAACGCGCCATCACAAGAACATGTCAGGAGGCATGGACGGTTAGCGATGATGGGAGAAGTGGGCCAAGACGTGATCGTGGAATCACCCACACGACCCCACTACTCCATCACTCAACTTCCTCCACTTCCTACGAGATGAGGGTTTACGCTCTATGACTTGTATAAATAGGTCCTTTGCCTATTTCCAAACAACACAGACAAGACAAGCACAAAAAAAAACAAGTATTGTCATTCGTATCCAGAAAACACCAGAGCTGATTTATTACATTATTGCAAGCCAGTTCGATATTCTGATACAAGTCATAAACAACCAACACGTTCACAATCTCAACACCTTCTTCGCTTCCCTCCATAAGATCAACCCCATCTCCTTCACTTTGTGACTGAAGCAAGTCTATAATGGCCATTTCTTGGTTTAGGCCATAATTGTATAGATTGATCTCTCGAATCAGAAAGCACTCCCGTGCATTGCATTTGTTTAGGGTTTAGATTTGTTTCTCACCCACACATACCCAAATTTACCAAAACCAGCAGAAACAATTTTCACCCATAAACAATTGGCGACCATAGTGGGAGATTAATTTGTCGGTTGCAATATTAATTTCCAAATTCCCAATCTCATTTTTCGATCCCAATTTCAAGATGGTGGAACTTAGGTCAGGAGCAGCAATCAATTCTGATGGAACTAGCATCGACAACACTCTTGGTATCGATGTCTCTATCAGTGGAGATGTCGTGCAGAATGTGACCAATACATCTTGTGAAACCGTCCCCTCTACCACCAACACCAGCGGAGTAGGAGATATTACAGTAGGCGTGACAGCTCCCATCACCAGAAACAGAGCAGCCGCAAATCCAGGAATTTCTTCAAGTGTAAAGCCTTCAGTCGTCACCAGGGAAACCGCAACTCCTCCTTCAGGACGAGGGGCTGGAGGAACAAGAGGAGGACAACCCCCTATTACCATTGTGGATTTGTTGGAATGGTAGGAAGATCTTGCTAGATCCCAAACGGATATGGTTGCAACTCAGAAGGAGGTACTTACTTTTATCAAAACTTTAACCAAACGATTTCCACAAGGGTCACGACATTCCCTGGAGCCAACAAGGAATGTGTTCAGTGCACCCGGAACAAGCACTTCAACAGTGCAGACCCACATGGATGAAGAAGCTCGTGACACTCCTGAACGCCCAAGAGAAAGGGACCAGCCATCCAACTTCATTACGCGTGAGGACCTGGGGCAACTCCTCCAAAACCGGGGCAAAGGAAATCCAGCGGACATGCATCATCATCATCAACCACCATACACTCAGGATATATAACGGATACCCCTGCCAAGAGGATACACCTCTCCTCAGTTTTCCCTTTATGATGGTACTGGTAACGCTCGCGAACACATATCCCGATTTTTGGAATCTTTAGGGGAACATGAGTATAATCATGTTCTCCGCCTGAAAGAGTTCTCAAAGTCACTTACTGGAAGATCGTACACCTGGTACAACAATATCGCACCTAACAGCAAACCCCAATTGGAGTGAGATGGTCGGTGCCTTCTACAGGAAGTATTTCTTCGTGTCTGAGCAGATCACCTTTTCATACTTGGGAAGAATCTTTCAACGGATCAACGAACATCCGAACGACTTCGTCAAGAGGTTTAGGATTCAAGCGTTGGATTGTCATGATCCAAATGTCACCGAACACCGGTTGGTGGAGTTATGCATTAACAAAATGATTCCCATATACCGTGCTTTGTTAGAGAATCTGGGATTTCAAACATTTTCTGAGCTCCATGAAGCCACTAAGCGTTCAGCCACAACGGACCCAACATTGTTGGAGAGAGCCAGAATTGTTCGGAACGAAGATGCACGTGAGAGTCGAGGAAGCTGGCATCCCATTAACAAGCAATATAACACCGGTCCTTCTGTGAGTGTGGTGGGAGAAGGAGGAAAAAGGAAAGATCCAACAACAGAACAACCACCCAAGCGTGCAACACCAACGCAGATGACGACTTCATCTCGAAAGGGAGCGGGCAAGGCTCATGTGCAAGAATCCGGAGACATGGTCCCGAACTTCCCTTTTCCCATGAATGAAGTCATAGAACTCTTGGAAGCGTGGATTCAAGATGACGCGATCAAGCTGCCTCCTATCAGACATCCGCCGACCGAGGAAGAGATGGAAAATCCCAAATATTATCGTTACCATAGGTTCATCCATTACTCGACCAAGGATTGAAACAAATTGAAATACATTTTCATAGAAAAGGTGGAGGCAGGAGAGCTCCAGTTAGGAAATGAAGATGTTCATAGGGATCCTCTTCCTATTAGGAGTTGCATGATCTCCGGGGATTCTGTTCACAAGACTGTGCAGTTTATATATGATGGAACATTTGTGTGAAATCTTGTATTTCTCCAAGGCACAACGTCAAGACATATTTTCATCCCTCAACCGCATTGTGCCAGGTAGGCGCTTATATACAGAAAGGGAAACAACAAAAACTCAATTTTTCCTGGAAGATGCAACCAGCAAAAACACACATATCCCATCAAAATATTGCAATATATAAAATCAAGAGATTAATACTGCAACCATCATCTTCCAAACAAACTTAGAATTTTGAACCAAAAAATCTAAAAACAGAAAGATGAAAAACATTGGATATAGCTATGTGTAATCACAATAATGGATATTCCAAAACACTAGTTATTCTTCTAATTAAAAGAGAAAAAAAGAAGATTTACTAGACATTAAGACCTTTGAAAAATTCATTATCGTCCCCGAACTCCTTGTCGTCAACAGCCATGGGAACATAAGGTTCATTAAGGAAGGAGTTTATATCGATTAACCTTCTTGGTTGTTGTTGTCGAACCAGGGCCTTCTGACTCTCATGAGTCTTATACACAGAAGCCTTTATTTGTTGAATCTCCTTTTGCAGCTCCTTCAACACTTCAAGAACATCGGAAAACTTCTGAGAATTTGAAGGAATAACTCTTGGCTTCCTCGTATTCCTTATTTTTCTTTTCAAGGTTGGAGGCAATGGAGATTTTTCTTTTTCCTTCATGATTGATGGATTAACAATCATATTACCTTATTTTTTATCGGAAGACATCATTCTTGGAGCGTCCATAAGCGTATGGGTTTGTGAGAGGAAATCACAATTGGCTCAACAAGTAGTCTTGATATAAAAATAGATTTTAGAGAAGGAAAAAAGGAATGTAGGGTTCGAAACCTAAAACAGGTTCGTACACGTCCAACTCTTATCCCTAAAAATAGTAGAATTGTCGATAGTACCCTTTCTTTTGCTTGATAGACAAAAAGGAAACACTTCTAAGAAAAAAACTTTTCCTAAAGCCTAAGAGGTACAAAATCATTGTCTCTTTTGATCAGGCACATGAGACAAGATTTAAGAACAACACAATCAAGTTGCGTTGTGGTGAGCTACAATTTTTCCACCAATTTCCTCTTGTGGAAAATCCACAGACTTCTGTCTATCAAAATAGTTTGACCATACTTTCTTTTCAAATGGTCTTGTTTTTTCCTTAGAAACTAACTTCTTAGACGAAGATAAAATCTTACAAACCTCTGCGGTTTTCTGAGCAAGCTTAAGCTTTCTTGCTAAATGATTTGCTCTTCGTTGAAGTTTGTTGAGGTGTCTTTGTTTATGTTTGAACTTGTAACACTTTGAAAGTTCATGACCTTTTAATAAAAAATACGAGCACGTCACACTTGGACAGTAATCAGGCTTCTGAATTGTGCAAGCAGCTAGGGATATAGTGGATCTTGAAACATTATAAACAGAGTTTCCAAGAAAAGGGTCAACTTTTTCTTCCAGAATGGTTGGATTATCTTCTGAAAGAATATCAAGATTGATATGTGTATTGCTACATTTATCAAAATCAATATTTTCACCAAGAAGTGCAACACTTGATTTCTCGTCTTCATTTGAATCATAACTATCAGACATTTCATTAAGAGTTGCAGTAAGACCTTTGTTCCCCAATGTATTTTCTACGATTTGGACACTCGTTTGCAAAATGACCAAATCCCTTACACTTAAAGCACTAAGGCATATCCTCATCATCAGTTTCATCAATATACCTATTTTTAGGAGGAACACGATTATAAGGTGTGATTGATGCCTTTGGCTTATCTCTGGAGAACCGTTTACTTCTCTTCAACAGAAGATCCCTAAACTGTCTTGTGATCATCGAGACTGATTTGTCAAGCTCATCATCTGATGAATCTGTCTCAGAGTGATCATCTTCAGAGATATATACTTTTTTACTTTTATCAAGTAATTTAGTGTCCTTTAGTGCTTTGAACGCAACATCCTTAGATTCGGATGAATGTTCATGATCAAATATATTAAGCTTGCCAACCAGTGTATTTCTGGAGAGAGTATCTAGGTTATTTCCCTCAACGATGGCATGCTTCTTAACATCGTATCTAGATGGCAGTGATCTGAGAATTTTCATCATAATGTCCTTTTCAGGAATAGTCTTACCCAATGCAAAAAATGCATTAACAATTTCAGACACTTTGTGATTAAACTCATCAAATGTTTCTTCATCTTCCATACGAAGGTTTTCCCAATCGTAATTAAGGTTTTGAAGCCTAGCTTCATTTTCACTGGTGTTACCTTCAAAAACGATTGCTAAGATATCCCAAGCTTCTTGCGACTTAGTGCAATTAGACACATGGTGCTGAAGATTTGGGGTAATGGCATGTATGATCGCATTCAAACCATTTGAATTTTGATTTGCAGCAAGAATTTCGGCAGGGATGTATTCACCAATATTTTTTGGAACGTTCACGTTTCCAACTGCCACTACGGGAGGATTATAGCCATTAACTACATATACCCATGATTGAAAATCACGTGCTTGAAGAAAATCCCGCATAGAAATTTTCCACCATAAGTAATTAGAGTCATCGAAGACTGGTGGTATGTTTATTGAGATAACACCTCTGTCCATAGAGTCAGATCACTATAAACACAAATTTGTAAGGTTTTGAACATGTTTGCCTGCTCTAATACCAATTGAAAAAGCGGGGGTCTAACAACCTCACCCAATATTTCGATTAGCAATCTGTATGGACAACTCTGAGTTGTTTTCTAGAGAATCAACTAGACTCAATCAATAGAAAATATCTCAAGGAGTTATTATCTCAATATATCAATTTTATTGACTCAAGCAAATATGATTCGCGAGTCTTAATTAAAGAGAGATAACTTGGATGGCACCAAAGACCAATATCCAAGTGTCAATCAATTTAAATCAACAACCAATAAGGTCGGATATTTTAATTGATTGAACAACGCACAACCTATATTATTTCAATTATGCAACAAAATATAATGCGGAAAAGAAATAACACAGACACCAGAATTTTGTTAACGAGGAAACCGCATATGTAGAAAAACCTCGGGACCTAGTCCAGATTAAACATACACTGTATTAAGCCACTACAGACACTAGCCTACTCCAAATTAACTTCGTTCTGGACTGTCTTTGAACCCCAATCAATCTCACACTGATCCAAGGTACAGTTATGCTCCTACGCCTATGATCCCAGCAGGATATTGTGCACTTGATTCCCTTAGATGATCTCACCCATAACCAAGAGTTGCTAGACCCAAAGTCGAAGACTTTAGCAAACAAATCTGTCTCACACAAAAAAGTCAACAAGATAGATAAATTCGTCTCCCACGAATAAACCTATGAGTTTTGTTCCGTCTTTTGATAAATCAAGGTGAACAGGAACTAATTAATAAAACCAAACTTATATTCCCGAAGAACAGCTCAGTTTTGTCAATCACCTCACAATAAACTTAATCGACACAGCGAAGAAGATTATTGAGGAATCACAAACGATGAGACGAAGATGTTTGTGATTACTTTTATATCTTGCCTATCGGAGATAGAAATCTCAAGCCAGTTATTACAATTGTACTCGTACGATATAAACAGCAAGATCAGATCACACAACTACAAGAAAAGTAGTATCGATATGGCTTCACAATCCCAATGAAGTCTTTAAGTCATTAACCTGGTTTTAGAAGAAGAAAACCAAAGGTTAAAGGAGAATCGATTCTAGCTTAGCAAACTAATATCACACAGAATGTGTGGGGATTAGGTTTCCCAGTTGCTAGAGTTCTCCCTTATATAGTCTTTCAAATCAGGGTTTGCAATCAATGTTATCTTAGTAACAAAGCATCCAATATTGATCGTTAGATGAAAACCTGATTAGATACAAGCTAATATCTCTCAACCATTAGATTGAAAACTTAGCTTTCCATACACACATGTACTTGACTATTTTAGGTTTGTGTAATCGTACCCAAACGTGTTCAATAGTTGGTTCAATATTAGTCAACAAAATGGTTAGCCAAATGATAACTTTCATATCAACCATATTTTTCTTCACCATAACTAGTCCAAATGACTCAAATGAACTAGTTAGAGAGTTGTTCAATTGCTATGAGATCTCATGTACTACACAAGACACAATTGAAGCAAAAAATGATGTGATTCACTCGAATCGATTCATGAACTATAAAGCCACGATTTGCAATAGCATCCCTTAGAAAATTTAGATAAGTTCACGCATTGTTTTCAGACATAACCACTCAAGTTCGCGGACTGGGTTCGCGGACTCAAGTTAACCGGTTGGAGTTCACAAACTCCAGCAGAAATTCTCGGGTTCCAGAACTTCCGTCAGTTCGCGGACTGAAACCTAGATACAACTCCAGCAAAAATTCTCGAGTTCGAGAACTATGCACGTTCGCAGACTGGGTTGCCTGCTCAAGTTCTGGTTTCACTTGATCAACAAAGTTTTCAAACTTCGGTTCAAGTGATAAGGACTTATAAAAATATGTGTTACCACACCAATGTTTATATCCCCCAATGGTTATATTGTCTAAACTCTCATTTCAATCATTGAAACATTCTCAGAGGACGTTGTATAGTTGTTATTCACAAACTATTTTTCGTCAAAGCGATTTCCAAAGTGATTGAAACATAACATGACTTTCGTCACTATGTAAAGATGAACTTGGCTAAAGCAAAGCTTTACCAACACATATTTCGAGAAATAGATAAGCGAGATATACTCAGCTCAAAATATCACATGTGTATATTCTTAGTCTATATAGTAATACGACTTTTGTCTCAAGATAGGAGATAGAGTAGATAGACTTTTGAGTGATAGATAAGTTCAAGTCTCCACATACATTTTAGTCGATGAAAATCCACAAGTTCCTTGAGTAGTCCTTCGTCTTGTATGATGATTGCCACGGAGTTCTTGAGCTCAACTACACTTTCTATCCTAGTCCGAGACCTTAGCTATAGTAGACTAGAAATCAAGACTTTATAGTTTTGATCACTAACATTGACAAACATGCTTGAGATAGAAACGCATGCGAGTTTGAACGAGCAATGCTCTAACAGGTATGAAGCAGCTTGGAGGAAACTCGTACGAGCAAGGCCGCCAACGGCAGTCTCAAAACTAGCTACAGCCATCCAACTTCGCCGGCATGATTGTACGGCGTGGATTATCCCATGTCCGGTCGGTCAAGTGTTGTTATACACTCTGATGGGCCCACTCTCTACCTACATGACCGACTCTCTCAAAGCCTAGTCATGGATCAGCATACGCTCGCTCGAAATATGGTCGGCGTGACGCTCAACGAGTCGCGGAAAATTCCACTAAGTGTCTTAAATTGATCGCAACCATCCAAATCCACCAGCATGTTTGGATGGCTTAGATCAAGCCTATGATTGTGGGACAGGTACCAGCATGCTCACTGCCGGCCCAACATGGACCCCACATGATCGGTTCCTCCAAAAAAGGAGCATAACTTGCCAAACCGTTTGGCCAAAATCGTGTGTACTTGTTGTTTTCAATACCCTAATTAGGGTTCGCGGCGCTGCATAACTGTCGTAGTTCGATCACGACTATCCATCTTCGCAAGATTGGATGTAGGGTATATATATAGATTTAAAAGGTCCCAAGCATGTCAACATGATCACCGTGGGCCCACCTTTGCGTGGAGCTAGTCGGCCTAGGCATACTAGGACTCGATGACCACGAAACGTGCGCTCGAAAGTGGCATGCTGAGTGGCTTCCAAATCCTTTGCGGTAATGGATTTCTGCCGCAAATCGATCTCCGCTACTCCTCTTTGTCGGTCAAATTGATTGGCCTAGATCGTATCTTCATGAGACAAAGAGGTAAAGACATGTACACCAGCAATCCGTCTACACGCATGCCCGGTCGGTCCCGCCAAAAACGTCTCCCATGCTTGGTTTCGGTCAAGCTGAAGAGTGATGCTTGCGCACCTCTTCAAAACCCTAAAACTCGATCAACTGTCGCAAATGAGCGTCATAGATCATCTCGTCCGTCTAACTCTACCATCTTGGTTGGGCAGCTCAGGCTAGGAGTTAAATGGACAATAAGGTGTCGTGGTGATTACCATCCGATCACTCTACCACATGGAGTGATCGGCCGAGGGAGGGCTTGCCTGTGCAGCTTCCAAACGATCATTCGAAGATGGATAGACATACATCTGTTTTAAGATGCTTAATCCGCGACTTACTCCGTTAAGCTTTAAAACAGCGATGCTTTATGCATATTGAATATATTCGATGCATTACATGCATATAGTATACACGATATTTCTTAAATATCGATTTCCTAAATAACTCAGTTATTTAACCTAGCACCGTATGCTACTTCCTGTGGGTCCCAAGATACACACTCGAGACATCAAACATGTCACAAACTGGGGGATACCTACTGGGGGATACCTACTGGGGTATTGGTCTGACGGTTTCCAGCGTGCAACGCGCCATCACAAGAACGTGTCAGGAGGCATGGACGGTTAGCGATGATGGGAGAAGTGGGCCAAGACGTGATCGTGCAATCACCCACACAACCCCACTACTCCATCACTCAACTTCCTCCACTTCCTACGAGATGAGGGTTTGCGCTCTATGACTTGTATAAATAGGTCATTTGCCTATTTCCAAACAACACAGACAAGACATGCACAAAAAACCAAGTGTTGTCATTCGTATCCAGAAAACACCAGAGCTGATTGCTTACATTATTACAAGCCAGTTTGATATTCTGATACAAGTCATAAATATCCAACACCTTCACAATCTCAACAATTTCTTCGATTCCCTCCCTAAGATCAACCCCATCTCCTTCACTTTGTGACCGAAGCAAGTCTAGAACGGCCATTTTTTGGTTTAGGCCAGAATTGTATAGATTGATCTCTCGAATCAGAAAGCACTCCCGTGCAGTGCATTTGTTTAGGGTTAAGATTCGTTTCTCACCCACACACACCCAAATTTACCAAAACCAGCAGAAATAGTTTTCACCCATAAATAAGGTTTAAACCATTGTGATGAGTTTGCTAACCTGATAACTTTTTTCATTGTCAACACATTGCCTACTCTGATTTTTAGTGAAGATAATGTGTTGACTAAGATTATTTCAGTTGATCTTAAGCCTGATTTAGAGCGTATTTTCCTTATAAAAACTAGTATACATCTTATGTTTGTTGTCCATGAGAGTGATTTATTTATCTCAACTAAGGACTATTTTTTATTGGGAATGGGTTGACACATCTTTTTGGAGGTTTATAGTGTGTGCAGTCTCATATTTCCAACTGACCGGATTTGTTAAGTTGATCCACAACTTTTCAGACTATATATATATATATATGATTGGAAGCTCACTTTGGTGCATCAGCACCCTGTTTGAGATTTTTGGTTGGCACAAGTCGAGAAACAAATACATTTTGCTTCATGGGAGTTAACCCATCAGATTTGTTCCCTTCACTCTATCTTTTATTTTTTTGCTTGAATTTCCCATTTTAATTTCTACGTTGCATGACTCAATTACATTGAGGACAATGTAATGTTTAAGTGGGGGGGGAGTGGACCGAGTGGTTAGGCATTTTGATTTTTATAGGTTCTCACTTTTGTTAGAAATTTCAAAAAAAAAAAAAATTACATCAAATATATATATATATATATAATAAATAAATAAATGCATGATATGACCAGCTGTTTAGCGGGTCTTAAAAAAATTGCATGATATGATCAGTTGTTTAGCGGGTCTTTCTGTCTAGCTATTTAGCAGACATCTCTATCCACTGTTTAGTGGATCCGTCTAGCTGTTTAGCAGACATTTCTAAACCACTGTTTAGTGGTTCGTCTCGTTGTTTAGCATACTTCTCTAAACCACTGTTTAGTGGTTCCATCTTGTTGTTTAGCGGACATCACTCTTTTTCTAGATGTTTAGCGGATATGTTTTTTGTTTTGCTCGGGACTAGCAAAATATAAGTGTGGAGGTGTTGATAAGCACGTAGGTGCTACATTTTATACCCATATTTATATTAGTTAGGAATCAAAATTTTGACTAATATCACTCCTTTAGTGCTTTTATAGAAAGTACAAGCTTATTCGGATCATCCAAGAAATAAACGGCTAAAGTTGGAGTTATTTGCCACCAAATTGAGCAAAGTCACTCGCAACGTCAGTACCATATCACGGCCAGGGATATTTATTCCATGCAACAAAGAAATGTTTCCCTTTGTTTAGGCATGTGAGTCATCGGGATCTAAAGAGAAGTAGGAGACGTGTCCAACTCTCACATCACATCTCATTTCTTAACATGATAAGAGGGGGGAAATGGTTTTAAGCATTATCCTTGCATTGATTATGAAACCAATAGCTCTCTGCAGAGGATAAGCGGTGATGTTGAATTGAAATTGTGGTTGTAGTGGTGTTCATCTCATTTGAAGGCAAGGGTACTGGAGAGGAAAGGGTATGGTCGGGATCTGGGTTGCACGGACGCGGACGTGGCGACGCGGACACGACAGGAAACTGACGCGGACACGAGGCCAATATTGCAGCGTCCCAGTGCATATTTTAGCGTCAGCGTCCGAGCGCGTCGGACGCGGACACGGCTCAAGAAATGGAGCGTCCGTGCAACCCAGGTTGGGATTCAGCCTTAGACAGAGTTTTATGGAGTTTTCAACATGTTTTCAAGCCAGTAAACCAGCTGAAATATATGCGGATGCTGCTGCCAATTGGGTTGTCTCTCCACCGATAAAATAGTGAACAGGTTTATGCCATGGTCACGGCTATGAACAAGAGAAGTTAAGATCATGAGGAACTCTGGGTACGAATATTGTATGTGGGGTTTCATGTTGTGTTGCAGGTAGTCGATGGTGGTGGCTAGATAAACGGGATAAATTTGGCCCCGTTAATGGATCTGGTGGTAGTCAGTGGTGATGGATAGCTCAGGAATTCTCGTGAACTCAGAATGGAAGTATAGGACCTCAGAAATGAAAGATTATTGGCAGCGAACAAAGGGAATGATGGTGTTCTCTCGTACATCTAGTAAGTAGGTATTATAGCCGTGAAGGAGAATTAGCAGCAACCATGAGTGCAGGCAGTGGTAGTAGGTGGTGATTACATACACAAAATGGGAAGCTGGTGTTGGGTTGTTATTCGAAAGACATTAAGGTCCTGTTATAGCATTCAAATGATAACGGTGGTAGAACAACAAACTAGTGATAACCATGGAAGTGTTAGAATACGGGCATCCAACTCAAAACCAATTGGCAATGAGTGGAGAGGCCCATAGGATTATAAACCGCAGGATCTTAGATTGCCCAGACAATGTGGAACTAATAATCTCAGCACGCCCACTCACATGTAGCATCGTTGGGTCTAACACGTGAACAATAAATCGGGTGACGTGGAGTAAAGGCGCAGTCAAATGACTCGTCGCAAATAGCCTACTCTGATACCATGTTAGAATACGGGGATCCAACTCAAAACCAATTGGAAATGAGTGAAGAGTCCCATAGGATTATAAACCGCATGATCTTAGATATCCCAGACAATGTGGAACTAATAATCTCAACAGGAAAGAGATGAGCATGTTGGATGGCTTAGTCATGTTCGAATGGGTTGGTCTGAATTTGAATGATGGCATTGATTGGCTGAGAGAAGACAATGAGACAAGGAGTAGTGCTGGTGATTCTCGGCGCTGGAAGTTAGTTAGAAAACCTTGGGAGATTTCGTGTTGGATGGGTGATTTTCATGGTCTGGTAATCAAATGGAGTTGGTGCTGGGTTAGACGAAGTTGGAACCAGTATTAGGAAGATGGGTTAGACTGGGCCTTAGAGCTATGCCGTATTTTTGTCTCTACGCAACAAAATATAAAAAGACAATCGAGAAGAAAAGAGGGGGACCGGCGAGAGGATTGAGTTTTGTTCTGGGGAGGCAGCTACAGAGACGTGAGCATGAGAATGGGGTTTCGAGTTTCAATTCTCTTTTCCAAATAGCTTGTCATATTAATTTAGATTTATTTATGGTTTTTGGGAAAGCCATGTCGAGCTAATCCGTGTTAGGGTGAAAGGATGAAGTTGTAGGTTGATTTATTTTGTGTCCTAAACAATGGGTTTTTTTATAATTTGAGCTTAATGTTAATTGGTTTGGCGCTCTCTCAATGTTTTATCTTTTAGCTACATTTTTCATGTTCTATGCAATGTATAGTTCATTGTTGGATTAGTAGAAAAACTCATTGAACCTAAGCGATAATTGAATTATGAATATTCCCTGACTCTTCATGCCATGTATGATTAGTGCTTAGAAATTCTATTTTTAGGTGAGAACAAATAATTCATTTTTGATGATTCTTATCAATGGTTCATAAATGCAACATCTTCCATATATGAGTAGTTAGGTTTTCCGCTCTACATGAGTATATTTGAGACCCTTTGTGATTGAATACGAGTAATTTGCCTACAACGGATTCCCGGAACCTTAACATTTTCACATCCTTGGTTATATTTTTATTATTTTGTTTTCATTATTCCTGAAATTTCTAAAATATTGAATTTGATTAATTAGTTTTTAGTATTAGTTAGTAGTAGTATTTTCATACTCCTCGTGGGAACGACCTGTGATTGCCATTATCTATTAGTTAAACACTGTGCACTTGCAGTATTATTATTATAGGTTTTCGAGCCTATCACTCAGCGGCTGGAGGATTCCTGGATGCAAATATCTCACGGACGAGTCCGGCTACTGTTTGGCATAAAGCATCAAGCATGGGGAAATGCACTTGCTCATCATCACGCCAAGGTTGCATTGCCAACACGCGGAGTGCCAGTCAAACCTCTAGAGGAATAGTGATTGACATATACCCAATTATACTTACACCAACAACAAGATATCGATCAGTGATAATGTCAACTCTTTCATGTACTTCAAGTGGCCCAAACTTGGAATGATATGCCTACAACTTCTACTCATCATTGTCAAATCCATGCATTTGAGATTTAGAATCCAGAGGAGGAATAGATGGCTCATCATCTTCTATGGGAGATTTTCCCTTATTCAGTCTCTGATCTTCCTCCTCCATGAGCTCTGGATCACCCATCATTTCAGCACCATTACCTGTACCACCACTTGTAATATTAATACTACCACCTCTACTACCATCACCACCACTTACAATATTAACACCACCACTTGCAACATTAACACTTCCACCAACACCAATACCCTCCCCATTTCCAATCCCACTTCCACTACCCACTTCATAAAATTGGGCCTAAATAATAAACGGATTACTAATATCTTGATTCAAATGCACATATTGGTTAATGTCATATGCCCATTTAACGACCTAAAATTTTCATGGGACATGACCGGAAATACTCTGTGGTTCAGTGAATTAACTTCACCCACAAGTACTCAGCCTTACACACTTACATCAAATTATGCATCTGCCTTCACTCTAAAGGCATTATGCAATGGAAGTCTTCATCTTCTTTCTCTCTAACTCTTTATTCCCCCATAAGCATAAGAGGTTGCCATACATAAATGTAGTAAAACAACTTCACAAGATCAGCAACATAATGAACATAAAGATATAACATAATAAACCCATTTTATTGCATTAAGGAAGATTACATAAACAAGTCCATTACATGGACTAAACATACCATTCACCCTCTTTGGTGAATGCCTGACACTCTACAATCAGTGGTTCTTCTCTCAATTGATCAACACCAACCTTATTAATCTTTAGGCTATTTATAATGCTTAAACATCATGTCAAAACTGCATGAAACCGTCTGTACAAGCCTTGGACGGCCAAGTGTCCAAGTAGTTTCCATAACCGCCAACTTCAACTGCCACCTTTTGTTTTGTCAATAAAAATGGTGCCACACCTGCTCTTGGTAGTTATGCTTTTCCAAATAGGTTATAAATCCCCTTTATAAACCATCTAAACTCACTCCTTTGCTCTGGCATGCGTGTGATGCACACACCACTCGCTACTGACAGCTTGAACTAATAACCAATAACCAACGATCATTGCACTGTGCTCAGCTTGGCCCATGCCAATATTCGGAAGTGATTGTGCTTCACTCAACTTGGAATCTGCCATATGCGATAATGATTACACTATATTTATCCCGTCCATGCACTTAGCTTATTTGGATGCCAACATCCAAATAAATCATGCCAATCGAGTCCTGCCTTGTTGCTTAGTTCAACTTCATACTTTAGGTGCATCACTTGAATTCTTGTTGCCGAGCAATAGTCATCAATAGCGCATTTGGCAACGCCACTGTTGCATATGCATTGTGAAAAAGCGGGGTCTAACAACCACACCCAATATTTCACAAAGCAATCTATATGGATGAACTCCAATATACATTCACGAGAATAAACTAGACAATCAGACTTAATCTTAAGAAAAGTATATCAAAGAGTTCTATCTCTATTTGTCAATTCAATCTACAATCAAACAAATAGGAATTTGCGAGCCCGATTGAATATAAGAAATAACTTGGACGGTAACAAAAGCCAATATCCATGTGCCAATCAATTTAATCAACAATCCAAAGGTCGAATTCACAAACGGATTGAACTTACGCACAACATGTGATATTTCAATTATATAGAAAATATGATGCCACAAGGAAATAACAAAGACACCAGAAGTTTTGTTAACGAGGAAACCGCAAATGCAGAAAAACCCCGGGACCTAGTCCATATTTGAACACCACATTGTATTAAACCACTACAGACACTAGCCTACTCCAAGTTAACTTCGGGCTGGAACGTAGTTGAGCCCTAACCAATCTCACACTCATCAAGGTATAGTCGCGTTCCTTACGCCTCTAAAACCATGCAGGATTCTGTGCACTTTATTCCCTTAGCTGATCTCACCCACAACTAAGAGTTGCTACGACCCAAAGTCGAAGACTTGATAAACCAATCTGTCTCACACATAAAAGTCTATTGAATAGATAAATCTATCTCCCACAGATATACCTATGAGTTTTGTTCTGTCTTTTGATAAATCAAGGTAAACAGTAACCAATTGATATACCGGAATTATATTCCCGAAAAATAACCTAGAAATATCAATCACCTCACAATTATCTTAATCGTATGGTAGCGAAACAAGATATTATGGAATCACAAACGATGAGACGAAAATGTTTGTGACTACTTTTTATCTTGCCTATCAGAGATTAAATATCGAGCAAATCTTAGACAAGATGGTACTTAACACGATAAAAAATAGCAAGATCAGAACACGCAACAACAGAGAAAATAGTTGGGTCTGGCTTCACAATCCCAATGAAGTCTTTAAGTCGTTAACTTACTGGGTTTTTGAAAAACCTAAGGTTAAAGGAGAATCAACTATAGTCGTAACTAGTATCATACATGAAGTGTGGGTATTAGGTTTCCCAGTTGCTAGAGTTCTCCTTTATATAGTCTTCAAATCAGGGTTTGCAATTGATGCTACCCTGGTAATAAATCATTCAATATTCACCGTTAGATGAAACCTTATTAGACTCAAGCTAATATCTTTCAACCGTTAGATCGACCTTAGCTTGTTACACACAAATGAAAAATGACTTCATTTAGATATGAGTAACTGTACCTAAATGTGTACACCTTTGTTGGCTCAACAATAGTTAACCGAAGTTAGCCATATGAACACTTTTATATCAACCATATTCATCTTAATCATAACTAGTTCAAATGACTCAAATGAAACTAGTTCTAGAGTTGTTCAATTGTTTATATTCTCATAGAAGTATACAAGACACAATCAAAGAAAAATTGATTTTGATTCACTCGAATCAATTCATGAACATTATAACCACGGTTTGCAAAAGATTGCATTCCTTATTATATAAATGTATTTGTTCATGAACAAACCGATTTTAGAACATAACCTGCTCAAGTATGCATACATGTACGCATACCTAAGTGGCTTGACTAAGTTTGGGTTTGCCAATATGCGAATGAGTACGCATACCACCAAACTCAGTTAAATCCCAAAACTTAAACTCACGCCAGTACGCATACCGGTATGCATACTAAGTTCCCAGAATTTTGTTAACCAACCAGTACGCATATGGGTATGCATACTATGGTTCCCGGACTTGGAATAACTTGCAACAGTTAGCATACAAGTACGCATACTGTGTTATATCCAATCGTGGTTGAGAAAGCGGGGTTGTTACACACCCAATATTTCGATTAGCAATCTGTATGGACTAACTCCAATATACTTTCAAGAGAATCAACTAGACTCAATCTTAATAAAGTATATCAAAGAGTTCTAATATCTCTATTTCACAATGTAATCAGCAAATCGAACAGATAGAAATCCGTGAGCCTGATTATTATGTGAAATAACTTGAACGGTACCAAAGACCAATGTTCAAGTGTCAATCAATGTAAATCAACAACCAAAGGTCGGATATTCTAATTGATTGATCTTAACGCACAACCTGTGATATTTTAATTATATAGCAAAATATAATGCGAAAACAAAATAACACAGATACCAAAATTTTGTTAACGAGGAAACCGCAAATGCAGAAAAACCCCGGGAGCTAGTCCAGATTGAACACACATTGTATTAAGCCGCTACAGACACTAGCCTACTACAAATTAACTTCGGTCTGGACTGTAGTTGAACCCCAATCAATCTCACACCGATCCAAGGTACAGTTGCGCTCTTTACATCTTTGATCCCATCAGGATACTACGCACTTGATTCCCTTAGATGATCTCACCCACAACTAAGAGTTGCTACGAGCCAAAGTCGAACACTTTAATAAACAAATCTGTATCACACAGAAAAGTCTACGATAATAGATAAATCTGTCTCCCACAGAAATACCTGCAAGTTTTTTCTGTCTTTTGAAAAATCAAGGTAAACATGAACCAATTGATAACCCGAACTTATATTCCCGAAGAAAAGCTTAGTATTATCAATCACCTCACAATAATCTTAATCGACACGGCGAAAGAAGATATCGTGGAATCACAAACGATGAGACGAAGATATTTGTGGCTACTTTTATATCTTGCCTATCAAAGATATTAATCTCAAGCCAATCATTACGATTGTACTCAACAAGATAGAATCAACAAGATCAGATCACACAACTACGTTAAAGTAGTATCGGTTTGGCTTCACAATCCCAATGAAGTCTTCAAGTCGTTAACCTACAGGGTATCGAGAAGAAACCTAAGGTTAAAGGAGAATCGACTCTAGCTAATACAACTAGTATCACACAGGAGGTGTGGGGATTAGGTTTCCTAGTTGCTAGAGTTCTCCCTTATATAGTCTTACAAATCAGGGTTTGCAATCAATGTTAGCTTAGTAACAAAAGCATTCAATATTCACCGTTAGATGGAAACCTGCTTAGATTCAAGCTAATATCTTTCAACCGTTTGATCAAAAACTTAGCTTGTTACACACAAATGAAATGCACGTTTTAGGTTTGTGTAACCGTACCCAAACTTGTACATTTGTTGGTTCAACATTAGTTAATCATATGAGCACATTCATATCAACCTTATTATTCTTCACCATAACTAGTTCAAATGACTCAAATGAACTAGTTAGAGAGTTGTTAGATTGCAAGGAAATCTTATTGAAGTATACAAGACACAATCGAAGCAAAAACGATTTGATTCACTTGAATCGATTCATGAACTTTATAGCAACGGTTTGCAAATTGCATTCCTTAGTTAATATAAATATAAGTTAAAAAAAAATTGTCTTTAGATATAACCAGCTCAAGTACACGGACTTAGTTCGCAGACTAAAGTTCCCGGAAGGAGTTCACAAACTCCAACAGATTTTATCGGGAAGAGAACTTCCCCCAGTTCGCGGACTGAGCTTACATCTCTTGTTCCGGTTTTCCTGATCAACAAAGTACGCATACTTTGGTTCAAGGAATAAGAACTTACACATATATGTGTTACCACACAATGCTTATATCCAACAATGGTTATATAATCTAAACTCTAATTTCAATCATTGAAACATTCTTAGAGGACGTTATATATAGTTGTTATTCACGAACTATTTTTCGTCAAAGTGATTGAAACATAACATGACTTGCGTCACTAAGTAAAGATGAACTTGGCCAAAGCGAAAGCTTACCAACACATATTTTTAGAAATAGATAGACGAGATAAATTCGGCTCAAAATATCAAATGTGTATAATCAAAGTCTATATAGCAAAACGACTTTTGTCTCAAGATAGGAGATAGAGTAAATACACTTTTGAGTGATAGATAAGTTCAAGTCTCCACATATCTTTTAGTCGATGAAATTCCACCAGTTCCTTGAGTAGTTCTTCGTCTTGTATGATGATCTCCATGGAGTTCTTGAGCTCAACTACACTTTTTATCCTAGTCCGAGACATTAGCTATAGTAGACTAGAAATCATACTTATAGTTTTGATCACTAACATTGAAAACACATGCTTCAGATAGCAACGCATGCGAGTTCGACCGAGCAGTGCTCTAACAATCTCCCCCTTTGTCAATTTTAGTGACAAAACTATCAATACATATGGAATACAAAAATAAGTAAATAAACTTTTGTAGCTCCCATTCCACATGCCTAATCTTCAACATTACTCGAAATCTTCGTCACTTCCAAGTACTCCAATGATCCTAAAGGTTGTAAGTTCAGCATCATCGTTGTTGAAAATCCGTAGCTATAACAATGAGAAAACAAGTATTCTCAATCATTGTTATACAGTGTCATAGTATCATTATGCAACATCAAAGTTCAATTGTATCACAACTTCGACAACAATACTATGGTGATAAGTACTACTCCCCCTTAGTCAATACTCCATCTCACATGGAAACCACTCCCCCTTACATAATGATTCGAAAACCATATGTATTTGTAGTGTGAAATACATATTAAGTCTCCCCCTTTTTGTCAATAAAATTGGCAAAGGTACGAAAACGGGATCCTAATGAAATTTCCAAAAGAGACATTTCATGACCAAAAGAAAAGAAGGATTTCTTTGGACATTAACAAATTACATAAAACATGAATTTGTATCCAGAAATCTCAATTAAATTAACCACAAGAGAATCCATGATTAATTTAATTAGAAATGCTCAACATAAGAGAACTTACGGAGCCACACAGTTCTTTCATATAGAAGTGGATCAGGGAAAGACCAATACTGCAGAATATTCAAAGATTCATTCTATTTTTCATCAATATTTGCATAAAGACATATAATAGACTTAATCTTTGCAATCAAAAGTTCATCATATCTTCCATCAATATTTGCATAATTAGATAATAGGCTTCACTTTTGACATATATGGGACAAACATAGTTCACGGACGCAAACACACATATCCCATAACAATTTTTGCAGTATATGAAACCAATAAAGATTAATATTGCAAATCATCTTCCAAATAAACTTTAGAATTTAAATAAATAAATCTAAAAACATTGCAAGATGAAAATCATTGGCAATAACTATGTGTACTCACAATAATATCTAGTTATCTTTCTTAAACACAAGAATAAATTCTCATAAGAAGTTTCCTAGACAAAATAAATACAACAAGCAAAAATCAAAAGACTCCTAAACCAGCAAAACCGATCATGTACGGAAATCAAGGATCACTTCTTGAACCCCTACGAGTCTTGAGTTCTCTGAGCTTGTGATTGACAACAACCACTGCTTCTTCAGAGAAGATATCCTCATTGAGAAGATCTTTAACATGTGTATTCACGAGAACAAGGTCCGAATTAAACTTTTTCAACTCGGTTCTTAACACATCAAGACCCTTCATAGCATCAACGAGTTGCATCTTTGCTTCCTCAAATTATTTAAGAAAATCACGAACCACTTCAGCAGAAACCATATCCTCATTCTCAACATCCTGATGAGTATAAGCATAGTAGCATGAGGCATCAGGATTTTGATCATCATCTTCTACTAGGGTTATTTTCTTCCTCCCTTTGGACTCGAAACCAATACCTTTATCAAGAAAACCTCTTGCAAAACAACATGTGCGAGAAGGTGAAGACATTCTTGACAAAACAACAATAACCTAGAGTATATGTACGTGACTCAATAGGTTTGGTATTTAAATGGTTCCTTAGGGATGGTAACTTTTTGGGTTTCTAAAGATGACACACAAAGTTTTATGCATGATGCTTGAGGCAGCTCTGAACCTTAGATGTTGCTGACGAGTTTATGTTTTTGGGCAGACTACTATTTTTTTTATTAATTTTTTTTTTTATGAAGAGAGAGGAAAACAAAGAGAAAAAATATATTTCTAACACACGATGTTATTCCGCGTGGGTTATGTTCATTAAATAATAATTTTTTGGAACCAAACTAAAAATATATTTTAAAAAGAGCAATCAGACAAAATCAAGATGACAAAAGAAACACACTTATTGCAGGGCTGGGCTTGATGGGCAAGTAGGGTAAGCCCCACTTGCGGGCAACAAAAGCCCAGGGGAAACAAAAAGCCTTGTTCTCATGGGAGTTTTCATTAAAAAAAAGATAGATCGGATTATTAGTTATATAAATTTGAAGGGATGAAAATGACTTATGTAAATAGTTAAACATTAATAGAAACAATTTTCGTTTCTTTATCCTTCTATTTATTTGGCCTTCTCCAATCTTGCCTCTTCTTTTTTCTTCCTCCACCGCAAGCCACCACACACTAGTTTACCAATACCCACCACCTATTTAAACCTGGCTTGATTGGGGTATACCCAGATTAATCGGGGTATACCTAATGAGACAAAATATAGGTCATTGTAAAGTAAAAGAAGCCACCCCTTAACCATGTATTTTCTAAATGGCTAATATACCCTTATTTAATTAACACTAATAATTCTGATTAGCTTAATTAATTGAGTTTAGATAAGTTAATTGAGTAGATTAAAACTTCTGAAATTATGAATGAAGTAGATTAAAACTTTTGTCTCATGAATTCACTCAAAACCAGTTTTAAATTTTGTGCAAAGTCGGCAAGGTGAAGAACATGCCGACTATGTATGGCCGGAACGGTCTACGGATGAAGAACATTTCGACTACATATGGCCGACAAGCTATATGGATGAAGAAAATTCTGACTATATGCATCACTTGTTGGCATTTTGTTGATTTCTCACCTTGTCGGATATGTTATAGTCGGCACATACGTATTTCTTACCTATCCAAATATAAGAAAGTCGGCAGGAAAAAAAAATCCTAACATTGACGGCGGTATAATAGTCCGCATTGTAACCTTGCCGACCTTTAAACATAAAACAGAATATGGGAAGATGTAATTCACTTTATTCATGCAATTTTGGTTACTACATTGATTGAAACAAAAAATCTATATCCTTGTCGACGAAATAACGAATGCACTTAGCATGTGCATCAAGACTTTGAACCCCTAAGCGACCCTAGTGGATGAGTTATAATCTCGTGAGGGTTTACATAGAGATCTACCCACAAAAACTACACTAAAACCATCAATCTTTGTCGGAGAAATCCGAGTCCCATTCAGCCGACATGAAGTCCGGAGCATACTCGGGAATTTTGGATACCATAAATTGATAGCTTGCATCGAATGCGGATGCTTCCCGCTTTACCTCCAAGTAGCTCTCTTTGATGACTTCATGCTACAAAAACAAAACACAAACTTACTTTGTTAGTGGTGTTTAGTTGGAAGATCAGACAACATGGATCACGTAAAATAAACCACAAAAATACTTACAAATTGTTCAATGGACAATCCAAAGTGGATAGCGTTCAAAATCGGTTTTTGGATAGCTAAAAAAGCAAGTATCGCATTTTCGATGACTAGGTGCCTAGCATGGATTTGTTGAACACTTCTTCCATTTGGATTCCCAAACTTTTGCATATGTTTGTTATGTACCTGCTTATAGGTGAAAATAGTTTCTGTTGATTTTGGTAATTTCGAGTGTGTACGGGTGAGAAACAATTTAAACCCTAAACAATGTACTGCAAGGGAGTACTTTAAGTTCGAGAGATCAATCTGTACAAGTCCAACCTAAACCAAGAAATGGCCGTTCCGGACTTGCTTCGGTCACAAAGTGGAGGAGAATGTGCTGGTTTTGGGAGGGAAGCAAGGAAAGTGGTGAGACTAGAATAGTTGATTCTGGAAGAGTAGTTGGGTTACTACGACTTGTTATCAGAAAAGTGAGAGAGCTCACAAGGGGAGCTAGCAAGTAAGTATTTCTGAGTGTTGTATCTCCCGTATGAACTTGTAATCCAAATATAAATAGGTAAAACCTATTTATACAAGTCGAAGTAGAAACCGTACCCTGGATTCATTAAGGAGTGGGGAAGTAAATGGGAGGAGGTGGTAACCGTATGCATGGACTTGATGTTCCATAAAGTGGTTAACGCATGAAACTATTAACGTTATGGAATTGATGTTCCATAAATTTGTTAACGCACGGCTTTATGTCCCATGAAGGTTTCCCACATAACTTCCCGTATTTACTAGGCGCCTCACCCTTATGACACTTCCTTATGAAGGGCATAGTGTACGCTGCACGCTGTAAACCTCCAAACCAATACCCAAAGAAGATCCCCCAGTTTGTGTTGATGTCTCAAATGTTTTTGGAAAACATGTAACACGTTGTTGTGGCTTGGCAAGTTGAGCTCGGGGAACTTGCTAGCCTGGTAACCTTCGACGGTCGAGATTTTGCATCTTGAGAGGAGGGGCAACCGTTGATCATTGCACGCCTTCGTTTTGGTAGCCGCGTAGTGAGGTCCAACATGGTGGCACGGCTAGGGTATGTTTAGACTTGGCATGAGGGGCCAAGGGTTCGCCATGGGTGTATGGCATGGCTAGGGACAAGGCGAGGGCACTTGGATTGGAATGACGTGACTAGCATGGCTAGGGCCAAGGCAAAGTGCGTCTGTCATGGCGTGGCTAGCTTGGCTAGGTTTGGTTTGGCTTGGCATGTGGGGCCAAGGGGTAGCCATGGGCGCATGGCGTGACTAGATTGGGCTAGGTGCGGTTTTGGCTTGGCATGTGGGGCCAAGGGGTAGCCATGAGTGCATGGCGTGACTAGCTTGGGCTAGGTGCGGTTTTGGCTTGGCATGTTGGGCCAAGGGGTAGCCATGGGCGCATGGCGTGACTAGCTTGGGCTAGGTGCATGACCAAGCTAGGGTTTTGGGCCAAAAGGTCATGAGGGGACCTTAGACGGCCAGGATTTGCTCATGGGATTGAAGGGCAACCGTTGATTGTTGCACGCCTTCAATTTGGTAGCCGCATGGGGAAGTCCAGCATGGTGGCGCGGCATGAGGGGCCATGGCGAGACGTGTTTGGCATGGCGCGGTCGGCGTGGCTAGATTTGGCTAGGTGCGTAACCAAGCTAGGATTTTGGGACAAAGGTCATGAGGGGACCTTAGACGGCCAGGATTTGCTCCTGGGATTGAAGGGCAACCGTTGATTGTTGCACGCCTTCACTTTGGTAACTGCATAGGGAAGGCCGGCATGGTGGCGCAACATGAGGGGCCATGGCGAGACGTGTTTGGTATGGGGCGATCGTTGTGACATGATTTGCCATTGGCACAGAGGTGCAGCTAGCATGGTTGGCATGCTTTGGCGTGGTTGGTGTGGCTGGCATGATTTTCCATTGGCACAGAGGTGCGGCTAGCATGGTTGGCATGCTTTGGCACGGTCGGTATGGCTGGCACGATTTGCCATTGGCACAGAGGTGCGGCTAGCATGGTTGGCATGCTTTGGCGCGGTGGGTGTGGCTGGCATGATTTGCCATTGGCACAGAGGTGCGGCTAGCATGGTTAGCATGCTTTGGCACGGTGGGTGTGGCTGACACAATTTGCCATTGGCACAGAGGTGCGGCTAGCATGGTTGGCATGCTTTGGCGCGGTCAGTGTGGCTGTCATGATTTGCCATTGGCACAGAGGTGCGTCTAGCATGGTTGGCATGCTTTGGCGCGGTCGGTGTGGCTGACATGATTTTCCATTGGCACAGAGGTGCGGCTAGCATGGTTGGCATGCTTTGGCGCGGTTGGTGTGGCTGACATGATTTGCCATTGACACAGAGGTGCGGCTAGCATGGTTGGCATGATTTGGCGCAGTTGATGTGGCTGGCATGATTTGCCATTGGCATACGTGGGAATTAGGGTTTGGCTCGTCGTAACCATAATTTGAAAAATATACTCGGGTAATTATTTTAGAGACACATTAAAGGTTTCAGTAAATGTGCCTAGTAAATGCTTGTTGCTTTAAATGTTGTGACATTACTGTCTGCTAGGGTTTAGTGTTTTACGATTTTAACCCTAATCTAAAAACCACCATCAACATTAAGTCCCCTGCTTAGATCGGAACAGGTGCCTTGTTGCGAGGTAAGCATATGATGGTGACAGACAAGGACATAATCGAGGTGTAAATCATTGAAAAGATGGCCAGGAGAATCCGACTAACCTTTTTGAGTGGTAAAGAGAGTTTTGGCTTGCGGCCCTGTGTACGTTGTTCTGGGAATGCAGACTGTGGAGTTGTGAGGCGAAAGTTACCGGCTTGGTCTGGTCGTACATCTCCAAGGGAAAAGGGGGGTGCGGTCTTGTGAGGCGACACAAGTGGACATCTTGGCTCGAGGGGACAAGGGGTGGCGTGGTCCTGGCCGCGGCAATGGCATACATGAGCGACTAAGAGTGGCGGGGCCGTGATGATGGAGCGAGGTCTTGGCTAGGGCCGCGACGATGGCATGCACGGGCGGCTAGGCGCGGTGGGGCTGCGATGATGGAGCGATGGCTTGGCTAAGGCCACGACAATGGCATACATGAGCGGCTAGGCACGGTGGGGCCGTGGTATAGTGTGATGGGGCCGTGATATGGCGTGAGTGGTCTTGGACATAGAAACTGGTCTTTGCGGGACCGGTTTCCTCTTTTCCCTTCTTGGCTCAAAATAGGAAATCTTTTCTTTGTTCAAACTCCCACGTACCATGTATATATAAAGGAGGGCCGACTTCTCTTTTGTTTCATGCCTACTTATTCCTCCCAGCCGTGTGATAGCAGTAAAGCAGAGCGGACGAGCGAATCCCAGGTACACCTTCCAACACTTCCCTTTAACTCGTTTTTTTTTTTGCTGGTGTAAACCCTAGTTGTAGGCGTACCTTTTCATGACCTTGTAGAAATGTTGGCGTGAATCTTAGGTATTTTTTTCCCTATCTTGTCGTAACACTTAGGCATGGATACCATAGTAATGTTGACCGCCCCTACTCACTGTGCAAGGTGGGCACGTGATAGTAATGGCCTTGTCTTCTCACGAAAACCTAGCTTTTTAGGGTTTGCTCCTTGTTTTGGTATGGCCGTGCGCATGGTTCCCATGGTGGGGTGCACCTCCTCAGTTGGACTAGAATTCCATGTTGCAGGATACAGCCTTGAAACAGACTGGCTTGCGTCTTGGAAAAATAACTTTCGTGCATTTTCCGTAATAATTTCTCCTTGTATTATTTCGTTGTAGTTGTTTGGAAAGCGGAAGTGCTGTGAGAGAATCTTTGTTATGAAGCCGCTTAAGAAAAATTCTGTCATACCGAAGGATGTTGGTAACTCCAAGCCAAACGTGGCTGATGAATTCTTCACGATAATCTCTGCCAGGAGAAGTCCTCTTAAGCATGTGCCGCTACTTCTGACCGGCCCGGAGAGTAAGGGGATCAGTCGGTTCCTCCCGGAAATGTGATACGGTTTTGTCTTCATAGGAAAGAGTATTTAGCTTATTTTATTGATTTCAAAGCCCCAGTGAGCCCATTGCGTTCCTTCGAGAAATGAATGCGGTTCATGATGAGCCAAGAGCATGTAAGAACCAATTTGACCAAGGCGCAGATCGTTGATGCTGTTGCAGCTTCCGCGGTGCTTCAGATTAGGAGAGATATTACAGGCTAGGTTGCTTTTATTTCCAGATAGTGTCGGGACACCCACACGGCCGTATGTAGATGGGGTGAAATTACTATTTCCTTGGAGAGCGTGGTTGTACTGTTGAATCTTCCCGTAGTTGGAAACCTTGATGTTAAGTTGTCCGCAGATGAAGAAGAGATGCATGACGCCCTGGTCGCGAAATCAAAAGGATTCATTCGGAAAGAGAATGAGATGAAGTGCTTCTATGACTGGTGGGTGTCTCAGTGGTTTCCTGACGCGTTAGAGTCGAACCAAAAGAACAGTACACTTCATGTTGCGGGTTCTTAGCTCTTTGGCTATCCAGAGATATTTTTGATGATGGCTCGGGCAAGAAAGAGATAAGACATGGACTTATTAAGTTTGCCATAAAATTAGCAAAAGGTGTCGTTCTTCCCATTGGCAGTTTGTTTCTTGGTTCTCTGTATGCACACTTGGATCAACTGGTTTCGGACATGCGTGTCTCGAACGGCTACATGAAAGTTTATTCATATGTTCATGTCGCCTTTCTCCAAGCGTGGCTATGGGAGCACTTCGAGAAGTATGCCCCGAAACCGTTGGATGTACTTCATGAGTCTTGGGATGGCTCGAGGATACTGCGCTGGTTGAACAGGACCCCAAGACTGGTTCGAATCTGGTTGGACCTCTTGACAGCTCGCACGTAGTTAATTTCCGTATGTGGGCTCCGGTGCATGGGTCTGTAACTCAGGTCAATACCTTTGCTCATGTTCCAAACATGTTTTTGACTTCTGATAAAGAGGGCATGAGTGTTGGAGAAATGGTTTTCATGCGGGGCTGCACACCTGGTCACGTGCCGTCTTTCTTCGGAGGATCTTGAAAAGCAACCTCTTACAACATTGATAGAGCGGCTCAGCACATGGGTTTCGATCAGGGGTCCCACTAGTTCATTAACCGATCGTTCCGGAAGTCCTGTTGTCGACTGTTCTTGATGCCGGTGCTTTCGCGTCGGGTAAAAGTCTCCCTTTCCTGCTCGTGGAACGGAATCCATCAACAACCTCCAAGTATAACGCATTCTGGCAAAGTGAATTTCTCATCATCGAGGGATTTGTGAAAGCCGTAATGGAGAACACTCGTGGTAGGCCTTCTGCCGAGATTTTAGCAAAATATCCGTTATTGAGGAGTACTCCTTTAACCAAAAGGAAACCCGTCGGTCTGGTCGTGGACAGTCCCCAAGTGAAGGTCTAAGAATCGTGTTGGTGGTCTTCAGTCGGACTCCACGATTCTACCAACTTTTAGTTCGTCTAACATGCGGGTATGTACGGCTCTCCTCTTGACTTTAGCTTGGAATGTCTATATCTTTGTTACTTTTCTAAGAATGCGTTCTTGTATTCCGTCCAAGGTCTCAGTAGTACGAACACCTTTTCCAAACTTGCGAGCAGTCAAAAAGTATCATTTTTCGAGACAGAGAGTAGCGTTGTCGAGCCTATCCATAGTGATGAAGAATCCGATAAGGATGAAAGTTCTGAGTCTGGTGATGGTGAGAGTAGTTCTTCTGAAAATAGTGCTGAGTCTTCCTCTAGTCAGTTTGAAAGTGAATCAGTGAGTCTTCTTCGCGTTTTCTTTGTTCCCCCCCTTTTTTTTTGCAGTAAACTAAATCTTGATTTTTAGGAGGAAACCGTTCCTGGGGATGATCTTGAAGTGGAAGACTACCAGAGCGAAGACGTAATCATATTTCCTACTGCGGAAACTACACCAGCTAGCGATTTGGACATGGAGATTCATCGTCCCGAGGGCTCCGTCGTGACTCAGGTGGAGGAGAGCACTTTGGAGGGTGAAATCGTAGTTAGGGATCTCCTGCCAGTTGTTGATTCAGTTGCAGGTGCCACCTTCAATCCTCCGTATCTGGCCCCTTTCCTAGGTCATGTGTTGATTGGTGGATTTAACGTGCCATCCAAATATGCGACATTGTACACCAAGATTTGGGAAATCTACGGTCACATTGCCACGGCTAACAAGATCACTAGTCGACATGCGTTGGTCAAGCGTGTGGAGGAAGCCTTGTCTTCGGTTGATGAGATGTGCAACATGACTGGTCATACTATTTCTAAGGATGTAATCTCGAACTGGAAGTTCCATCGTGACATGTGCATGGGTATCGAATTCAACATTCCTTGGTTCATTGAAGGTCTCTCTGATGTTGAAAAGTTGCTGATCGAAACAGTCGAAGGTCCTTCCGCAGACACGGTGAAGAAGCAGGAAGCGGGATTCAAAAAATTGTGCCGGCAACTGAAATTGAAAAGGGCAGCTCTCCAGAGCACAAAGGAGGCATTCGCCAAGAGGAGCAAGCTGTTGTTGGAAAACTTTCCTTGAATATATATCTGTCTTTTGGACCTTTTACCTTTAGGTTTTTTTTTGAAAGGCAAGTGAGATGCCTGGTTTTTGGTTTTTGATTTTCTGGTTTTCTCGGGTTAATAGATAAATGCTACCTTGACGGTTTTGGATTACATATTTTTTTTGAATGAAATATTTAGAATTGAATTGTTTAGGATTATTTTTTATTGTGATTGAAAGTGACACAGACATCCCAGGAAAATCATGGAACCGTGTGTTGGTATATGACATGGGGGTGAAACATAACATGGCTATGGGATTCATCATTCCCGTGAAAACTTGAAAAAGAAAACCACATATCTCGTCTAGGTAGGACTTACTTGGTTTTTTAGATCTCCTGACAAATAGAGAACCCTCTAGGTGTAAGACCGAGTCTTATGGGAAGCACCGCCGCGATTGTAGAAAGTCCCCAGTTGTTACTGAACTGTCTGATAACTGAGCCGTTTGATCCCTAGGTAGATCATTTTGCTTTTAATCCTCTGGGAAGTCCCCAGTTATCCCTTGTCGTGTCATGACTGATAATCGAGCCATCGAGTAACTGAGTCGGATTGCATTGCCTTCCTCTACCATCTTGACGTCTGGGTCGAAGAATGATATCGTTGGTTGAAAATTGACATTGTAACTGAATAATCGAACCTCCCGCTATGGTTGCCAATTGTTTATAGGTGAAAATAGTTTCTGTTGATTTTGGTAATTTCGAGTGTGTACGGGTGAGAAACAATTTAAACCCTAAACAATGTACTGCAAGGGAGTACTTTAAGTTCGAGAGATCAATCTGTACAAGTCCAGCCTAAACCAAGAAATGGCCGTTCCGGACTTGATTCGATCACAAAGTGGAGGAGAATGGGTTGGTTTTGGGGAGGGAAGCAAGGAAAGTGGTGAGACCAGAATAGTTGATTCTGGAAGAGTAGTTGGGTTACTACGACTTGTTATCAGAAAAGTGAGAGAGCTCATAAGGGGAGCTAGCAAGTAAGTATTTCTGAGTGTTGTATCTCCCGTATGAACTTGTTGTCCAAATGGAAATAGGTAAGACCTATTTATACATGTCGAAGTAGAAACCGTACCCTGGTCTCATTAAGGAGTGGGGAAGTAAATGAGAGGAGGTGGTAACGTATGCATGGACTTGATGTTCCATAAAGTGGTTAACGCATGAAACTGGTTTTCATGAAACTGTTAACGCTATGGAATTGATGTTCCATAAAGTTGTTAACGCACGACATTATGTCCCATGAACGTTTCCCACATAACTTCTCGTATTTACTAGGCTCCTCACTCTTATGACACTTCCTTATGAAGGGCGTAGTGTACGCCGCACGCTGTAAACCACCAAACCAATACCCAAAGAGGATCCCCCAGTTTGTGTTGATGTCTCAAATGTTTTTGGAAAACATGTAACACGTTGTTGTGGCTTGGCAAGTTGAGCTCGGGGAACTTGCTAGCCTGGTGACCTTTGACAGTCGAGATTTTGCATCTTGAGAGGAGGGGCAACCGTTGATCGTTGCACGCCTTCGTTTTGGTAGCTGCGTAGTGAGCGTCAACAGGGTGGCATGGCTAGGGTGTGTTTAGACTTGGCATAAGGGGACAAGGGTTCGCCATAGGCGTATGGCATGGCTTGGGCCAAGGCGAGGGCGCTTGGCTTGGCATGACGTGACGTGACTAGCATGTCTAGGGCTAAGGCAAAGTGCGTTTGGCATGGCGCGACTAACTTGGCTAGGTTTGGTTTGGCTCGGCATGTGGGGCCAAGAGGTAGCCATGGGCGCATGGCGTGACTAGCTTGGGCTAGGTGCGGTTTTGGCTTGGCATGTGGGGCCAAGGGGTAGCCATGGGCACATGGTGTGACTAGCTTGGTCTAGGTGCATGACCAAGCTAGGGTTTTGGGCCAAAGGTCGTGAGGGGACCTTAGACGGCCAGGATTTTCCCTTGGGATTGGAGGGAAACCGTTGATTGTTTCATGCCTTCACTTTGGTAGCCACATGGGGAAGGCCAGCATGATGGCGCGGCATGAGGGGCCATGGCGAGACGTGTTTGGCATGGCGCGATCGGTGTGGCTGGCATGATTTTCCATTGGCACTGAGGTGCGGCTAGCATGGTTGGCATGCTTTGGCGTGGTTGGTGTAGCTGGCATGATTTTCCATTGGCACAGAGGTGCATCTAGCATGTTTGGCATGCTTTGGCGCGGTCAGTGTGGCTTGCACGATTTGTCATTGGCACAGAGGTGCGGCTAGCATGGTTGGCATGCCTTGGCGCGGTTGGTGTGGCTGGCATGATTTACCATTGGCATAGAGGTGCGGCTAGCATGTTTGGCATGCTTTGGCGCGGTTAATGTGTCTGGTATGATTTTCCATTGGTACACAGGTGCGGCTAGCATGGTTGGCATGCTTTGGCACGGTCGGTGTGGCTGACACGATTTTCCAATGGCACAGAGGTGCGGCTAGCATGGTTGGCATGCTTTGGCGCGGTCGGTGTGGCTGGCATGATTTGCTATTGGCACACGTGGGAATTCGGGTTTGGCTCGTCGTAACCCTAATTTGAAAAATATACCCGGGTAATTATTTTAGAGACACATTAAAGGTTTCACTAAATGTTCCTTGTAAATGCTTGTTTCTTTAAATGTTGTGACATTACTGTCTGCTAGGGTTTAGTATTTTACGATTTTAACCCTAATATAAAAACCACCATCAACAGTACCCTAGCCCAAAAGGTTACGACATCCACCCTTACGGAGGACTACCTTCTAACTCGAGTTTCCGCGTACCAAGCTTTGGTGATTGCCAAATCTTCATTTGAATCATATGATGCCATTGTTGTATGTAGAGAGCTATTGGGTGAGTTAGATGGAGTGTATGATGATATGAGCTTTGGAGAGTATATACAAATAGTTGTGTGTTGTTTTGTAGAGAGAATTAGTGTATTTATAGGATGGTGCCCAAATTTGGCCGTTATGGTAGTCAATCAATGCACTTGTACTTGCAAGAATTTGAATTTTGAATTCGCCGGCGTTGTTTTTGTTTCCCCAATATGCCGACTAAGTATGGCCGGCAGGGTCATAATTTTATTACCATGCCGACCTTAGTATGATTTTAGGCATCAGGAGTTGGCTTTCTTCTGTATAACAGTCGGGAAGGTATTTGGTCATTAGCGTGCCGACTATCATATAGACGGCAAGATCGTGATTTATAACCATGCCGACCTTAGTATGATTTTAGGCATCAGGAGAAGGTATTTTCTGCAACACATAGTCGGCAAGGTATATAATTCAATACCTTGCCAGATGTACAACAGCCGGGAGGGTATTAAATTGCTTACCTTGCCTACCCTGGTAACTACACCATTGAAGCTGTCAGGGCCGATAGTCGGGCAAATCATAACCTTGCCGGCCCTGGTGTAGTCGGCAATGAAACTTAACAAAACCATTCCGGCGGAATGATTGAAACTCTACGTAGCTAAACAAACCATTCATTCAACAACTAGAAATCCAATATTTTTTGTCCAAAATACGAAAACATGTCACATAAACCTTAAGAAAAACATATGCCCAACCATTAACCTTAATATTTGTCTACCACAACATAAAGAAATAAACTATAAATGCATTCATTCATGACCACGACCACGACCACGGCCCTGTTTAGCATTATCACGACCACAACCACTACCATCACCACGGGAACGATCCCTCTTTTTGTCAGCATTCATCTTGGCTTGTGCTTCCCTCCTGGATTTTCTTCCCCTCTTTACGTTAGCATCATCTTGCTTGAACAATTCATAGGCATCCTCATTGTCAACATTGCTAGCATAGTGAATGTACTTGGTTTTCTCTTCAATAGACAAAGGCTCTCTTCTTTCTCTCGCGCAACACAACACCTTCACAAAGGTCTTCAAATGCTCATTTTATTTTCAATTAAACAACAAATAATTAATAGTATGATTCGATAATGTAATCTTAAAACAATAAGAGAAACTTTAAAATACTTACAAAGAACTTAAGACTTGTTGCTGGGTCTTTCGCTGTCATCTTCCTCCTACGAGCCAATTCTTCAGCAGTTTGTTTCATAATCACAGTAGGACGAGCCCATCCCAAATACCATGTCATGTATTTCTCATGAGATTCATGACCTCCGGTCACCTCGTCAAAAAGACTCGTATCGACTATACGGTCACGTCTTCCGTTCCAATGATCTTTAACTGGCGCTGGAGCGTAATGGACGTCAATACCTTTTTGGGTCGTGATGCAATCCTCCCTTACCACTTTAAAGAACGTCTCATCATCGAAATGATTTTCTTCTTGGACGTAACCCAATTGTTGCATTACCCGATGTGGATCGTACATTGAAAATCCATGGGAGAACAACAAGGGACCGGGGTATAATACAACAACATTTCTCCTTTGGATTAAACCTTGATTTATAGCATCTCGATATAGATCAAATATTACCTCATCCGCGGTCAATTTGTCCAAGGAAATTCGCACGTTGATAATCTGCTGCAGCATATCCTTATCCTAAGCACCCTTAAAACTGTATTTCTGTCCTCTTGGCTTATCAATCGCAAGCTTGTCATTCACTTTGACGTAGGAGTTGGCTTTCGCCAAATGAGGGAAGTTCCCATATATCCAAACCTATGCAAACAAAAAGTTTAGTAAGAATCTTACATTACAAGCATTTTGCAAATATAAATGATTTACACAATAAAATTACCTGGAAGAGACATATATTTCCGTTAACTTGCGCAGTGAGTGCCCTTGAAGCCTTTGTCAACTCATTGTTCAAGAAGGCGACCACCGTAGTACCCCAAGAATACTCATGCATTTGATTTAAGGGATCCAATAGTTGCATATACCTGGCGTCGACCAAGCTTCCGGAACTGTCGGGGAAGATACATTTGCCTAGGACGTATAGCATATAAGCTAACGTGCTAGCATTGATTCGCACCAAGTCCACCCTTCCTTCCTTATCATAGATAATCTTGGTCCCAGATAATGTATCCCTCAAATTCTTTAGATTAAACTTCTTTCTTAGATGCTTATCCTTCATCACAGACATAAACTCTGTCTCAACCTGATTCCAACCGAACAAAGTTTTGGTCAATTTGGAGATATCCTCCCAAGAAATGCTATTATCGAATCCCTCACTGATTGCTTTACCCTCAACCTCGAGGCCTAGAATTTGATGAGCATCATCGGGAGTTATCGCCATATCACCGAATGGGAATAACATTATATCAGTCTCTCCGTAGAACCTCTCACATAATGCAGATACAGTACTTTATGAAACTCAATATTCGAACTCTCCACCGCAGGCCACAACCCATAGTTCTTGACAATCTCTTATACCTCGTCACATTCCTCATCAAGGTCACAGTTCTTAGTCACTGAGCATGAAGCTTGGTGCCTCAAGAGACATATGGCATGCTTGTGATCCTAAATACCAAAAGCACAAAATGAAAAAAAATACAAACACTTGACCAAATTTAAGATAGATAAGAATACACTTAAATAAAAAACAAAGACGTATTGAGATTACTTACGATAGTATTTTGGATTTCACATACCCATGAGTCTTTGTATCCAAAAAGAACATTTCCACCATCTTCTGGGGTCCCCTTTAGAGCCTCACTTGGTTTCAGTTTAACCTTTAACCGAGAGGGAGGCATGTGGGAATCAGCTGGTTTAGTGATAAATCTCCTTTTCTTTCCGGTTTCACTAGTACTTGCTACTTGGGTTTGTTCCCCAACTTATTCTTCTTCCTCTCTCTCTTCAACAATTTCATCTTCTCTACCCTTATCTTTATCTCCATCATCATCATCATCATCATCATCATCATCATCATCATCATCATCATCATCATCATCATCATCATCATCATCATCATCATCATCATCATCATCATCATCATCATCATCATCATCACCTCCTACAACATGTAGCATGTCTTGATCACCATCATCATCATCATCATCATCATCATCATCACTGTTGCCTCCTCCAGTAGCCAGAGTTCTATCAACAACATCATCATCATCACCTCTTCTACCAGATTAAATTGATTGGTCTTCATCTGGAGTTTCATATGAATCATTTGGTTCCGGTGGTGGTTGATAAACATTCCGTACACAGATCTTGAGCGTTCCCGGCTCAATGAATTCCCCTCGATGTGTTGTGTTGCAGTCAAGAGTTTGTCAGCAACACGAGGAGGTCTTGAAAGAGGAGTAACAGTATTCTTCTTTGCCTTTTTTAACCTGAACAAGAACAATTAAGAAATAATCAATAAGTCGGAAGGGTCAACAAATGTAACCAATTCGGTGGAACAAAGGTCGGAGAGGTCGACTAATAATAAACATGCCGGCTAAACTATAGTCGGCAGGGTCTTATTCAAATAACCTGCCGGCTTATAACAAATATTAACACAGTAGATACAAGTATTTTCCACATAATTAGTCGGCAAGGTCCATTATCCATACATTTCCGGCTACAAAACAACCAGCATGGTGGTATCCAAATACCATTCCGACTTTAGGCATCATAAACCATTATTTTCAGAACAATCCGCCAGCATGGTATTTGAATTATAACCAACAGACAAAAAAACTACCGCCGGCAAGCTCCTTGGTTGAATAACTTGCCGACCCTGTAAAAGCAGTTATAGATACTAAATAGCCGGCAAGATCTTCAACCTAAGAGCTTGCCGACTAACCCTAAACATGAAAAGTCAGCAAGGTCGTGGAACAAACACCTTGCCGGCTAAATAACTGCAAATTCAAACATTCGATTTTTCTGACCTAATTTGACATGCAAACATGAAATTGAAGTACTGAAGTGAGTTTAAGTAGACCCTTACTTTCTTAATCCCGTCATTTCTTCGGTTTCAGCGGCGTTGATCTCTTCTTCTTCGACGGTTTTTTTCTTCACTTTCCTTTAAACTAAATTTGCAATTCCAGGGTTATACTCATTGGGTTTTCGATTTGCTCCTTTCATACGACTAGCCCTCGGCCGTGGTGGCTCCATGTTTGAAGATTAATCGGAATTTTCGAATCGACGATTATGACGAATTAATCGACGAGTTTCGGTGGTGGGGTTGATGAGCCGGTAAGGTAGAGGTGATGATAAGATGAAGATGAAATGAAAAGAAAAAAACTGATTTAGGGTAATAGGAATTATAAAGGGTAAGTGTAGTTTTGTAACTTCACCCATTAGGACTCCCCCGTATCCCTTAAAAAGAATCCACTTAAAATTGGGTATACCCCAATTAATCTGGGTATACCCAAATCGTGCCACGTATTTAAAGTAGATTTTTATTTTTATTTAAAATCAAAATAATATTATCTTACCACTTCAATTATCTTCGCTAAACTATACAATAAATTTTTTCAAACTTCTAGTTTTCTATTTATCTAGTAGTATTCTTTTTGTACATCAGAATTATACACTAACTACGCGTTTCTTTCAAGAAAATGCGTCACGGTCTTCGAACACCTTACATATTTAGTGGCATGTTAGCCCTTACATATTTAGTGGCATGTTAGCCCTATACAGAAAAATATACTGAGTGTACACGTATAGGGGAAAAAAATTAGTTCGCTTGGGGATTTCTTTCTTTCAGGAACGGCCATGCTTACTGTGATACACCAGTATTTGATAGTTTCTAGGGATATTTTGATTTTGGGTCATAAAAAAAGTGACCAGAGTTGCGTTTCGGTCACAAGTTTTTTTAATTAGAGTTTGGGTCACTTGACCATCTTGACAGTTTTCTAATTATCTATTTTTAAAATTAATTTCAATATACTTAACTTTGTTATCTGCCGTTAACATGTGCCAACAAAAACCTATGCAACGTGTGAGAAATTAATCTCAATTGTTTATATTTTCACAAGAAGGTCGCACCTCACTCACCTCCACTTCCATCTCCATCTCCCTTCCTCTGGTAAAGATGAACATAGAAGGATTAACATGAATTGCAAACCAAATCAATTGTCAATCTTCTCAAACACCCCTATTCAAAACCATCCCACTAAAACATAAATCTCCACTCAAGTCACTTCTCTTCTTCACGTTGTTGATTTAATTTTCCACTCATACAAAGAGTTCATAACATAAATTAACCACAAACTCAAGTTGGCCGATCCATTTCTCACATCCCCTGTCTCAAGAACACAATTAAACCCAATTTCGATCGTCAATCAATTAATAGACGTCTGAAACGATATTTTCACCAAATTAATGGACTCCAAAGCCGTTGTTGTTATCCAGAGACTAAATAGACTAGTAGCTAATCAAGGCTAGGATCGAAATAAATAAACACAAGTTGCTTGTCAGCCCATCTCATGGAGAGTTATTCTCTATAATTCGAAGATTTTTTTTTTTTTTGAGAGAGAAGTAGCTATTAATATTATTAATAAGGAACTTCTCCGGGGTACAGTTGCCCAAGTGAATCATTCAGTACAATTACATTTAGGAAAACTGGGCATGAATTATCCCAGATGAAAGTATGTGTGTTACCTCCTATTTGTAGTTGTTTGTCAACTGCAAAGTTGGCCAATCCATCTGCCGCGTGATTCGACTCCCTATATATGTGAGTGATTGTGTAGTCGGGTATCTGCTCCAGATGTTGGTTGATTTCCTTAAGCATTTTTCGAATGATCCACGGAGATTGTGTGTCGCCATGCTTGATTAAACTTTCTAAAGCGGTTGAATCCATCTCAAAGTGGACGGGATACCAACCTTTACTGGTCGTTGTTTTAACTGCCAATAGCATTGCCCATGTCTTCGCCACTATTGTCGTTGTACGTCCGATTGGTGCAGCCATGCCATGATTGTTGAGCCATGTGAATTCCTGCAAACCCATCCTACACCCGCCATTTCCGGTCCTCCACCTGGTTGGCCTCTACTTGCACCGTCTGTGTTTATTTTTTGTCCAATTTGTTGGTGGTGCATTCCATTTTACCCAAATTATTGTTCTGTTATTTGGGTTGTGCTGACCTCTTTGGTGGTTCTGATTTTGGCCTTGTGTGTGAAAATTGTGCTTGTGCGCCCATTTGTATTCTTGATCCATCACCAGAGCTATTTGGAAAATTTGTTGTGCCGTCAGATGTCTTCTCTTGTAGACAATTTCATTCCTTGCCAGCCAGATCATCCAAATTGTGTGACAGCATAGTGTGAATTTTTTGTTTTGTTCTGCTAGTTGTATGAAATCTGTAAAAAAAAATTGGTACTTGAAGTTGGTTACCGTTCCTAGCAGAGCGTGAGTTCCTTGCACTGTTTTGCTGATGTATGTTGCCATTTTGGTGGTTGCTATTTATGGTGCTTAAGACCATTGGAACCGAGTGTGGTGGTAATTGAAGATTATTGTAGGGGTTATGTCCATTACCATTTCTCAGATGCTGGCACATAATTTCTCAGGTTTCTTTCGCCCTCTAGCATTCAAACAAACAATGTTGGGTTGATTTTGGGGTGTTGTTGCATATTGGACACAAATTGTTGTTGTGATGTTTCGAGCATGGAGTGTTTCGAAAGTGGGTATACCATTGTGACCCACTTTTCATATGAATAGTTTTATTTTTGGTGGGCAGTCTGCTTTCCAGATTTTCTTGCACTGATCAACCAAAGTTGGATCAATGTTTGAGTTTTGGGTGTTGAGTAAAATGGCATAACCACTTTTGACAGTGTAGTGCCCTAATTTTGGAGGGGACAAACGAGAGAAGTTGAAGTAGCAAAAAAATGAATTGGATTTTTTGAAATCTACAAACCCTAAACTATTTTGGGTTTTTTTCGAAATTAATCACATCCGGCTCGTTGGCACCGTGCACGTGTCAAACATAAAGTACATATGTTAGTAAATAAATCAAAGTCAAATATTTATTGGTCATTTCAGTTTTTAACTAACTTTTGTAACTGTCAACGCGGTCAATGATAGTCATGTGACCCAAATTCTAATTAAATTTTTTTCGTGCCCCAAACGCAACTCTGGTCACTTTTTGCGACCAAAAGTCAAAATATCCCAAATTTCTAAGGGTAAGGAATTTTTTTATTTATTTGGAGCTCTTGATTGGCCGTTTATAAGCTTGAATGATGGCTGGAAATTTCCGGCAGATCCCATCCGCTGATAGCTAGCCCATGTCAATGTCATAATAGTCATTTTCGCGATTCTCCAACTCACACCAAAACATCTTCATCCACGTCGGTTACCCCTCTTGCATCAGTTTCCCGCTACTTCTAGACCTAAAAGGCTAAAACCCCTCTTTCCCCACCATTTTCTAGGGTTTTTCTTTTGCCCCCCCGTCGCTCTCTCTCAGTTTCTTCACTCTAATGGAGCCTTTAAATCAGACATAATCAGATATCTTCAACTCGATTCAAGCATTTGGATTCAGTTTCCGAAATGTCTCCTTCTGGAATCATCTTACTAGTTCTACTAGCAACTTTACGGGCGTTGGAATCAGTTACCGGTCCACATATCGCAGATGTAAACCTATTGTTACCTCCTCGTATGACTCATCCCGTCGAGTATCGTCTTCAAGGAACCGATGGTTGTTTCTCTTGGTAAAATTATAACATTATCAATTTCCTCGTTTTCTTACTTTGATATTAACCCTAGTTCAGTCTAATCAAGTGTTTCCCTGGTTGTTTGAATTTGATTAGGTCATGGGATCATCATGATATTTTATCACTAGAACCTGAGTATAATACTAGTACGACTCGTTGTTCAACGAGTGTACGTGTGAAATCCATTGCTCCATACAGTGGTAGAAAAGAAACGGCTATTTATGCTACTGATTTACGGACTGGAATTAATATCCGTTGTAAGGTTTTTATTGATAAAATTTCTAGGATTCAGATTTTTCATAACTCTATTAAGCTTGATTTGGATGGACTTGCAACGTTACGTGTGCGTGCTTTTGATGATGAAGGTACATGCAGTTTGAGTTGAATTTGATTGTTTACAGTTTGTTGATGGGTATTAATTGTAAGGCATAAATTTGAGGGTAATGATTTTGTTGTTTTGTTTGTGTAGAAAATGTGTTTTCCTCGCTGGTCGGGTTACAGTTTTCTTGGGGACTTAGGCCTGAAGCAAATGAAACAGTTCATCATCTTGTTCACCTTCCACTGAAGGAGTCACCGTTGAGTGATTGTGGAGGCTTTTGTGGTGATCTTGATACTCAAATAACACTGGAAGATAGTGTAAGTGCGAGTGGTTTGAGTGTTTCTTGAACCAAATTATGGTGGACTTGTAGTTTCTTTTTTTCCTGTTTATGCTTAGTGGGTGAAGATGATTAGGTTTTTGAAATTTGATGCAGGGTGTTCACTCCGACTTGTTTGCTGTGAAGGGAACTGAAATAGGTCACGAGATTGTTTCTGTCAATCTAATTGAGCCACAGTTTGAAAATATGGCAGATAAGATCGTGCTAACTGTTGCAGAAGCAATGTCAATCGACCCTCCATCCCCTGTAGTTGTGGTTATTGGTGCTTCTGTTCATTACCATCTTAAAGTTATTCGTCATAATACACCTAAAGGTCTTCTTATATAAACCCTTTTGGCTTTTTAAATTTATCACTCACTCGTTTCATGTTAATGCTGAATTCCCCCAGCTTTAGCAATTTCGTATTAGGTGGTGGCTATAGTATGGCACTTGTTCTTTCTGTTGGTAATTATGTTTTCTGTTGACGTCTCATATGTTTTCTTATTAATTCCACTAGGAATAGTGTTACCATCTGCCAATCATCGGTGGTCTGTGGTGAATGCTTCGGTCGCTCGAGTCGACGACATGATGGGCATAGCACATGCAATAAATCTGGGAACCACTACTATTAACGTGGAAGATACTAGAGTAGTGGGACATGTACAAATGTCGTCACTTCATGTTGTCATACCTGACAATTTGTGTTTGTACAAATTACCGGTAACCAGCTCCAGTGATCCCATTGAAGGAATGGAAGCTGTGCCTTCAACTGTCCGCTGGTATGTTGTTGTGGGTCGGCAATATGCCATTCACATGAAGGTTTTCTCACATAGATCTGGTGGACAGGAAATATACATTACAGAGGCATGAATCTATAGCATTTCCTCATTTATGTTGGTACATACTAATATGTTTGCGGTTTTTTGGTACTAACTACAGATGATAGTGACTAATCCTGATTATGTAGCTGTTATTGCATATACTTATTGTTTGCAAGTTAATGTGTTTTTATTTACTATCTTCCTTCATATGCAAGCAGAGGGATGATGTTAAATTGCAATACAACGATTCTGTTCACTGGACATCATTTGTGGTTCCAGAAAGCATTGCAGTGAAGCACGGGTGGCATAATTCTAGAATCCTAAAAGCAACTTCTCAAGGACTGGGAAGATTGACTGCTAACTTAACTTATCATACTGGGCACACAGAAACTACTGAGGTGACTGCTTTTTTCTTTTCTTCTTGTGTTTGACAGGAGGAAAGGAGGCTTAGGAATCAGCTATTGCTTAGTAGGTACAACCATTTAAACTAGTACTGTCTGTTCTGTGATTTATTGTTTTCTCCGTAGGTTCTTCAGGTTGTGCATGAAGTCATGGTCTGCGAGCGTGTGAAGTTCAATATGTGGAAAAAAGACGATTCTTCTACAGCTATACACCTTCCGTGGGCACCTGGGATATATGAAGAACTGGAACTAAGTGCAACAGGAGGTTGGTATTTATAACGGCTACATGCTAAATAATGATTTACTGTTAATATTCTAAATGGCGATGGAATTCACTATCTTTTGCAGGCTGCGTGGAAACAACAAATGGTTACAAGTGGTATTCATCTGATGCTTCCACTGTATCTGTATCTGCTTCCGGGGTTATCCAGGCAAAGAAGCCTGGCCAAGTTACTGTAAAAGTGGTATCTGTGCATGATTCGACAAATTATGATGAGGTATTAACATTTGATTCCTCTATAGTTGCTCAAGTTGGTTGCTAATCCTAATAGAAGCTGTTAAAAATCTTTATAGATGTAGCAGCTATAATTTTGTAATTGGTTGGAGACATCCATAGTCACTTAACTTGGTTCAATCTGTAGACTTTGCTTTTTCTTGATATCATCTTCTTTTTGAAACTGTAGGTGTCCATTAAAGTTTCCGTTCCTTCATCAATGGTTATGCTGCGAAGCTTTGCCGTGGAATCTGTTGTAGGAACATATCTTCAAGCTGCAGTAACAATGAGAGCACCCTATGGTGAAGTCTCATATCCTTGTTTAATCACATAGTTACTGTTTCTGCTCCCTTTTCTTCCAGTGAATGTTCACTATTTGCCGTTTGCAGGTAGCTATTTCGATAGATGTGATTCGTTCAGCTCCTTCATAAGGTGGACTGTTGGAAGCCAGTCTTTCGAAATCGTCAATACAACAGGAAAAGCATCAGCCTTCAAGCTATCAAATATTGATGGATACCAATCACTTTATAGTCCTCCATGTGCATGGACATATGTATATGCTTCTGGTGTTGGCCGAGCTATTCTGCATGCGACTTTGTCTAAAGAGTTGGAATCTTTTGATCATCCATCAGATGGACCAGTTGTTCTGAAAGCCTCTTCAATGATTTCTGCTCATCATCCCCTTGTTGTGCAACAGGCAGGGAATGGGAACCAGTTTGGTGGTTATTGGGCTGAGTTGCCTACAACAGAAACTGGATTTCATTTGAAAGATTTGAACGAGTTGTATCTTGTTCCGGGAACAGAGTTGAATGTGATGCTTACCGGAGGACCTGAACAGTGGGACCAAGGTGTTGAGCATGTTCAAAATGTCAAAAATATCAACGGGGAACAACTATCTCCTAAAGGTGGAATCCTTGTGGACCGAGCATTCACTAATGGGGGTTTATACAGAATATCTTGCCTAACAATGGGAATTCATGTAAGAATTGGCAGTTCATTTTCCTTTCATAAAGTATCTGACATAGTTACGCGATGTGGTAAATTCTACAAGAAAATCTTACCCTCTTTTAAATGATGCAGCAACTGGTTTTCTCACGAGGGAATTTGATTGGCGATGACCATCCTCTTCCAACAATAGAGAAAGTGGAATTGTCCGTTACATGTAGTGTTCCTTCATCAATCACACTGATTGCCAACGAACCAGGTATGTGGGATGTCCTTGTTACTGTAACTTTTTATTTTAGTTTTTTAGAGCAACTTCATAGTGTATACTATTCTTTTCAGTAAATACACCTGAGCTCATATCTTCTGTGGCTCAAGATGATCGGACCCCAGACAGAATCCGTGCTACACCTATTACTGTGGCAAACGGATGCACTATTCGAGTTGCTGCTGTTGGCTTACATAGCTCTGGAAAGGCGTTTGCAAACTCATCATCTCTTGGCCTTAACTGGGAAATGAGTAGTTGCGATGGGCTAGCTCTTTGGGATGCTATCACTGTAGAGAGATACAGGACCACCTCCAGTTGGGAGAGGTTTTTGGTTTTGCAGAACTCGTCAGGGCTGGTAAGCTTCTAGGTTACTATTTTTGGCCGTCAAGAGCAAATACTTATGGTTTTATATCATTTTAGTTCGTGTCTTGGACATGCTTATTCATGTACCTTTTATCTTCTTAGTGCATCGTCCGTGCTACTGTTATTGGTTTTTCTGATACCATGAGTGATCATCTTCGCGGGAGGGCTTCTTTATTGCTAGAAGAAAAGTCAAAGAACCTTCTCACTGACGCCATACGTTTACAGGTATGCTTAATATTGTCGGAATTTTCATGTTTGCCAAGCGCTGCCTGCATTTGCAGCATCTCTTTTTGGTTGTTTGTCTTTTCCGTTATGTCTTTCATATTTAGTTCTGTTTGTCAATGTGAATTATGCAGCTTGTTTCTTCTCTGCGGGTAGTTCCAGAGTCCATCTTATTATTGTTCAACCCGGAAGCAAAGGTACTAAAGTTGATTTACTGCATGATTCATTCAAGATGCTGCTGCAGGCACCCAAAATTCTGGATTATAGTTTATGAGGCGAAGTTATCTATTTATGTCCTGTGTAACCTTTTTAGTTTTTCATGGTCGATGTTTCTCTCGCTACAATTTTGAAGGGCATTCCCATCCCCATGATCTTATAGCATATTTGGATGCGTGTAGAGTTGAAATTGAGTGATCCTTCAATGACCTGTAATGCTCTTTTAGTTCTCTTACTATATTGTGCTGGAACGGGAGTCCACTTTGTGCTGTAAATCAACTCAACTTTTTTGTTTTGTTTTGTTAATTTGTAGTCCATCATCCGTTTCTATACTTTCTGTTACACATTTCTTGCTTGCTAGATATCATTCAGAGATATGCTATTCTATTCCAGGCAACTCTGTTAATTACTGGAGGGACATGTTCCCTACATGCTGTTGTCAATGATACTCGAGTTGCAGAAGTAATTCAACCCCCAAATTTGGAATGCTCACAACTGATGGTTGATCCCAGAGGGCTGGGAACTGCACTTATTACTGTTGATGATGTTGGACTTGCTCCTCATCTGACAGCTTCTGCCAGGGTAATCTCTTCTCGTCTTTCATTTGTTTACAAATAGTTTCTATTGGTCTAACTACTTTTGTACACCTCCAGATATCGAAGAATAGGTAAAAAGTCTTTTTGTTGGTGTAGTTAATGTTTCAGTTTCAAAAAAGCATCAAGGTTACTTTTGTGGTTCTTATGCTTTTATTCTACTTACTTCAGTGTTTGGTTAATGTTGGTGTCATACTATCAAGTGATGTCATGTTTAAAATTGTTTCAAACAAGGCCTATGGTTTGGCAATCTTTCCTGTTTGGTTAACTTAAAGTGATGTCACAGCTGCATTTGGATTTCTCCCTAGGTCACATAGTTTGACGTACTGAATTTGATTCTTATGGTGTTATTACATGTTACAGGTGCGTGTTGCAGATGTAGATTGGATCAAGATCATCGCGAAAGAAGAGATATTCCTTTTGGTATATGTAACTATACTCGAATTTTGTGGTTTTATTTTTGCATCGACTGTTAGATTTAAGGTGTACGTTGTTGTTGTGTAGGTAGGGAGTGCACAGTCATTTAATATCTTAGCAGGTCTTCATGATGGAACTGTGTTTGATTCCTCTCAGGTTTGACTAATTTTTTCGTTGTACTTGCTATTAAAATAAGTTATTTCTTCTTTGTTGGGTATCAATATGTCTCCTTGAATACCTAGTTCACTGATTCTCTTTCTTTCTCTATATATTTTGAATACAGTATGTTTACATGAGTATTCATGTTCATTTTGAGGATCCCATACTGGAGCTTCTCAGCATCAATGCCTCAAATTCTGGTGAGAGTTACATCTATGGGCCAGGTTTTGCAATTCAAGCCAATAGTATTGGGGTTACTACTATATATGTAAGTCCACTATCAAGTGATGCCCTAAGCCTTTATTTGGTTTTTTTTTTTTTGGGGTGTCTCGAGCTGACTAGTAAAATGTACACTCTCCAGGTCAGTGCTAGACAACGATCTGGACATGAAGTATACAGTGATCCCATTAGAGTGGAAGTCTATGCACCACCAAGGATACATCCTAATCATATTTTCCTCGCTCCAGGTGCATCGTACATGGTATGATCCATAACTCTTGTTATCGGATTTGCCCGTTGATGTGAGAAAATTGACTTGCTGCTAATACTCTCAGTTTCATGGAAATTTATTATTTTTTGAACTCACATCTCTGACATCACTTGTCAAAAGATTGCATGTCTACATCTCCCTTCTCCATCTACACACAATCACACAAACACGCTCACTTCACAAGTTTTAATTGCCGAGATTTGTTTGCCTTGTGCCAATAGTTCTTATAACAGTTTGATACTTCTTATTTAGCTTACCGTGAAAGGGGGCCCAAATATCGGAGTGTACGTTGGGTATACATTGGACGATGCGACTATAGCAGATATTCAGAAAACTTCAGGACGAATTCGAGCAATATCTCCAGGAAATAGTGTAAGCTAAGATAAATGCTGCACCTTTTTCAATGCTTAATGAGACATTGGGAATACCAGGATTATTATATCCTGAAATATTTATGTGATAAAACTTTCCCCCCTTGTATTGTTGCCTGCTTGTCGAGTTTGTTATTTATGTAGTGAGTTTGTTCTTTTAACAGAGCATACATGCCAATTTTTTTGGAAAAGGAAGTAGTTTTATATGCGAGGCATATGGAAGTATTGAAGTAGGGATTCCGTCCTCTATGATGTTGAGTCCACAAAGTGAGCAGCTTAATGTTGGTCGTGAAATGCCAATATTCCCTTCTTTCACTGAGGCAAGTTTCAGAAGAATACAAATTACTTAAAAAGTTCAACCTTTTGGTCTTTTCTCCCTATTAATCTCTGCTCCCTAACACAAATATTCACCTCAGGGCAATTTATTTTCCTTCTATGAGCTCTGCAAGGATTATAAATGGAGTATAGACGATGAACAGGTTATAAGAAACTAAATTTGCTTTCTAGTGTTTAGTAATTTTTATTGTATTGCACACTGAAGTTTTTTTCTGTCAATTTCACTTTTAATAACCTGGAAATTTTTGTAATTTACATTTTTAGGTGCTGAGCTATCGAAGTGCTGAGCACTCTCATAAAACTCTTGTTTCTGGTGCTTTGGATACCATGTACCCAAGCTACTCATCAGACATTAAAGATCTTGGGTTTATTAATGTAGTGTATGGAAGGTATACCTTGATTCGTTTCAAAGTTGTTTATCAGGTTCCACAACGCCTATTTTGCTTGCCATCTGTATTATGATGAAAGCTACTTGCTCATACCTGTTTCACCCGTCATTTCTCTCCAGGTCTTCAGGCAAAACAAATGTTGCTGTTTCATTCTCTTGTGATTTTACCTCAGAGTCCTTCTCACTGTCAAAGATGTATACTGCTTCTGCATCCTTGTGGGTGGTTTCTTATCCTCCTCTTTCTCTTGGTGTGCCAATAACCTGGATTCTCCCACCTTTTTACACGACGTCAAATCTCTTGCCTGAATCCTATAACCAAGGGGACTCTCAAGGCCGTAAAGGAACTGTTATTTATACCTTGATGAGAAGTTGTGGAGGGAAGAATGAAGAAATACACAAAGATGCTATTTCTATTGAAGGGGCTAGGATAAAAACAAGTGATAGCGGCAATCTTGGCTGCATTCAAGCAAAGGATCGCTCGACTGGAAGAGCTGAAATTGCATCTTGTGTAAGGGTTGCTGAGGTATGTATATGTAGCCGTTTGGCCCTTATTCATACTGCTATAGTTTGATGTAAGTAACAAGGTTCAGTTTTGTCCTGTTGCGTAGTTTGTTATTTGGAGCATGCAGCCTCTTAGTGTGTTTGGAACTGGTTGTGTTGTTATGTAGCCTGTTTGACATTCTCTCAATTTTCTGAATGCTTGTGTATGCTTGCCTATTTGATGACCAGGTAGCTCAAGTTAGAGTAACATCTAAAGAGTTCGCTTTCTATGTGGCTGACCTAGCTGTTGGTGCTGAGCTTGATCTTCTTATACATTATCATGATGCTCTAGGTAGTTATTCGATCAGCAACAAACCAATTGCTGATATCCCTTACTCCCTTTTACACTCTAAGCTTCGAGCTACTTTATTAACATCTTGTAAATTTTTTTGGACCAGGAAACCCATTTCGTGAAGCTTACGATGCGGTTCAAATTGATGCTGATACTAATTATCCTGAAGTTGTTTCTATTAATAGCACCCGTGACAGTTTCGGAAATATTCGTTTGAAGGTCGGTTCTTTTTTTTTTCTTCCACTCTTGGTGATGTTTCAAAATGAATGTTCTTGTTGACTTGTTGGGCCGGCCGAGCGAAGCGAGGGAGGACCTTATATGGCCACTTTTTTGTAAATCCTAAGTCATCAAATTGAAACAAAAAGATTGGAAATGGTTAGGGCCGAAAAACCAAAAATATCCCTCCTTTTTTTGTCCAATTACTATAACTCCTTATGTATCCTATTTTTTTAGGGGTATAATTGGAATGCAAACTTTAATATAACATATCTAAAAATTCGTGCGTTGGAATTTTACAAATTTTATCTCGTTGGAAAGCTAATAAAAAAACTTATCCAACGAGCACAAACAACAATATCAAATTTTGAGTTTTTACGAAATATTCGGAGGTATTTATCATTTTAGCCATAATTTTAGAAAATTAAATGTATATTCATTTTACAAACCACCATAAAGGATACATAATACTTTATGTAACCATATTTTGGTTTATGCATCAACTAATTTTCGGTTGCAACTAATAAAACGATGTACTCCCTCCGTTTCAAGAAAAGTGATACTTTCATTTTAGGCACAATTCTCGAAAATTAAATGCATAGCCAATATACAAACCACCACAAAGGATGCAAGGATGCATAACACATCATGTAACCATATTTTGGTTTATGGATCGACTAATTTTCCGTTTCAGAAAAAACTCACATTCCGCTTCAGGAAAAGTGATCCTTTCTCCCCGTTTAGGGAAAAGTGATACTTTTTCTGGAACGGGGCGAGAGTATCACTTTTCCCTAAACGGGGCGAAAGTATCACTTTTTCTGAGACGAGGCGAAAGTGTCACTTTTTCTGAAACAAGGTGAAAGTATCACTTTTTCCGAAACGGGGAGAAAAGATCATTTTTGATGAAACGGATGTGAAAGTAGTCGACATCTTCAGATTCTTCTTCGGTCGGCCCTCCCACCGAGGCAACGGTTGTACTAGTAGGAATACTCATCTTTAGTTGCACAAGTTTTGGGACAATCTCAATTTGGATTTATGTATGCGCATCATTTTGCTCTATAGGGAATTCTAATTCTCTTTCTTACTATGATTGAAGGCGATGCGCCATGGTAGAGCTCTTCTACGAATATCGATGAGCAGTAATCAGCAAAAGTCTGATTACTTGATGGTACTACAATTCATTTCTTTGTTGAATTCTGCTTATGTTTTGACTTAATCAGTAATGTTAGGATCGTAGTTGATCGTCTTTGCTGGGCATGGAATATAAAAATAAGTTTATTTTCAGGTTTCTGTTGGTGCCCATTTATTTCCTCAGAATCCAGTCTTGTATGTCGGTCGCTATATTAACTTCAGTGTAGGAGGTATGTTATTTAGCATCTTCATCTCTCTTGTTCCTCAGAATTCTGCCTTACGGATGCTGTCACGAGGGTGACCTCGTCACAGCACGACTCTTGTTTTAATTTCTCAAGGATAGTGTTCAGAAAACATATTAAAATATTGTCCCCTGCCTCGAGGAACAAATAGGTGATATGCCTATGATGCATTCTACAGTTCTTTCTCTCCTTGTTGTGTTTTTTTTTTTAAATTTTATTTGATGTAAAAACAACATAAACTGACCTTATATTAAGTTCACGGTGGGAGGTTTGATTTGCTTAGCTCTTCCTTTCTCGTCACTATCGTTCTCAGCATTTTTAACAAAAATGGGAGTATCTATGGCAGAATAGTAACCCAGCCACCAATATTTTTTGTCTAATTAATTAAAACTTCATTGTAATATATTTTTCGTTATATTAAAGGTTCGGACAATGTAATACCCGGTCGCTGGTTAAGTGCCAATGATAATGTTGTATCTATTGATATGCTCTCCGGGGAGGCGCTTGCTCGTGGGGAAGGTACCACTCAAGGTACGGAACCAATCAATATCCAGTCAATATTTCGTTCTGAATCCGTTTTTGCTCTGATCTAAAGTTAAGTTTGAGAGTGTTATTTTTGAACAGTAATATTTGAAGGTTCGAATCTGAAACTGCAAACAGCTGTTACAGTGCAAAAAATTGACGTGGTTTTGGTTGATTCTCCAGAAGAAACCTTAACAAACATCCCTTTCCCCACAAAAGGATATTACTTCTCCATTAGGTTCAGGTCTGTATGTGATGTTCACTTCTAAACATCTTTTTTCACAATTACATATTCCATAACAATGTTCTCATATATTTTAGGCTAGCCCTTGTAAATTGTCATACATACTATTTATTGATATAGTGATGTCTTGTTGATATAGTGACCCGTCTGGACAGAACTTCGAATCTTTTAGAAGCAGTAAGGGAGTCAATTATGATTGCAGGGTAGACCCACCTTATATTGGGTACACTTTTCTCTTGTTCCTCGGTGTGTTTCTGCGAATTCCTTGATTATTCACGTATTAATTCTTTGTTTATGCTTTGGTGGATTCAAGTTATGCAAAACCATGGAGAGACCTTGATCTTGGTGTTACATATTGCCTCTTTTTCCCTTACTCACCGGAACACTTGGCACGGTCGATACCCAAGTCAAAGACCATGAGACCAGATATATCTCTTTCTATCACTGCTTCAATGAAAGAGTTGGGACATGTATCAGGTTCTTCAACTGCACTTTTTATTGGGGGATTCTCAGTACTGGAAATGGACAAGGTACTTTTTTTGACAGAAGAAGCCATGATAAATATATACAGAACAAGCTAATATTTTTATCATTTTGCTGTTTCTAATGTTTATGGCGATGCCTTGTGTTTCAAAATCTCTGATAATCGAAATGTATATGTGCTTGGAGAAATCACACTATAACACTCTGTGTTCCTTTGAGTTGCTGAATTTGATAGGTAATCTTTAAGTTCTGATATTAAAGAAGTTCATGTGTTGCTCGCTCTGTACAGGATCTTCTGCGGTTGAATTTGACGCCAGTATCCAACAAGAGTATGATAACGATTGTGGGGAACACAGGTAATTGATTCGCTCTGTACCATGTTCAGAATGTGAGGATTATCTGCACTAGGATATTGAATGTGGAAATGCAGAAACATATTTCTTCCCAGTGCTGCGGTGCATGACTGGATGGATGTTTCTTTTCTTTTTAGACGTTGACATCTATTGGCAAAAGAGGGACTTGATGAGTGTGACCCCCGTTATTGTACATGAGTACGGGATGGGTGGGCAGGCGGAATATGAGGTGAGCAATTCTTTCTATTTTGATAAGCTGTTAAAAGTCCAGTACTGTTAACGTACTATTAGAATAAATGGTTGTTTCTCTTCTTTTTATGCTCCAGGTCAAAGCGTTAAGAGTTACAAGGTTCAAAGACAAAATCATCATCACACTCCCAGCTACTGGTATGATTCTTGGCATGAAAGAGGTCTTTTCTTCTTGACACTTTCCATTTTCTAATTTTTTCTCTCCATGATTGGATGGATTTTTCAAGATCCTTCCTTTATTTAATTCTTGGCGTTCTTTCACATTTTTTAAGAGTTATGTAGACTCTATAGCTCAACAGATCTAAGTAAGGCCCTCTTTTGTTAACTTTTGAGCCACGAAACATTGATGAACAAAGTCATTGAAACAGCTTAAAATGATGGCTTTGGAATAGGTTGTAATGTCGGTAGCTCAATAGATCTAAGCGCTGCAATAACATTTGTATGACGGTTAATTTTTTCAGGTCAAAGAGTGGAAGTAGATGTCAGTTTTGAACTTGGAGAAACACGTTTATCATCAAGGAGTAATTTTGCGCTTTGGGCCAGTATTTTTGTGGTTGTTACTTTGTTCACGAGTTTGCTCATCTACAAGGAATTTCTTAACCAACCTGCAACGTCAAGGCCAACATCTGCTGCTCCGCCAGCCACCCCTATAAGACGCACAATTACGCCTGACCGTTCCCCTCGGACTCCCGAGGTTTTCGTGGAGTATGTTAGAGATACTATAGACAAAACACCTTACTATAAGCGTGATGCAGTTCGAAGGCGTAATCCACAGAATACTTTTTAGTCCTAACACCAACTGTGGATGCTGCCCTTGTTTATTGTATGAGCTGTTTGTTGACAGTCTGTGAGTGCCGAGGCTCATTTTCCTGTCATTTTCATATCTGGAAAGTGGGTTCATGTATTAAATATAAAGTTTTGTAATCACCCAAGCATAATAATAACTATTCAATCTTGTACCATAATAACTATTCAATCTTTTGGATTCACAATACATTGTATTTGTCTGTGTTCTAATACCCAAAGAGTTATGTGTCGCAGAGCTTTAGACCTTGATCTAGTTTCACTGCACAAGCAGTACTTAAAAGTGCAACTACAGCTTAGCCACTGGTTCGATTGTACACCTCAGTAAGGAGTTTAAAAGCCTAGATGAGAAAGAGCAATGATACACACACTGGGTCAAGGGCGGTAAGGGCTGCTAGGGCGGCCTGGGAGAGATTTGCAAGGGGTGAGGTTAAAGTTGGGGCTCATCTTTTTTTTTCTCTCTCAGTGCAGCCGTGGGATTTCCACCACGGTACACCAATCATTTTCGGATGAGAAAAGCCTCCAATCACGTGTCTGACACTAATTTTACACGCTTGAGATGAGAAATATATTTTCCCTGGACATTGACGAATCCCGTCTCAGATTGTGGCTGTGTATGTCTCGGGAATACAATCTTCTCTCGTGTTCCTGCAAAATATACTTTCTGTGCGAAAATGCTACCCACAGCGGACCACCGTTCAGATGTCTCTAAAAGCTACCTGTTTCCCTGTCCCCGCCTATTATAGAGCACCACATGTATTTCTGTTATGTTTTGATTTTATAATATTTCACATCTCCCCCTTTTAATAACAACAACAAAACTGGAAACATTAAGCAATCTTGCACTATCAACCCTCAGATGAACTGACTTTGGAACTCAGCCATTAGATCTCTAAAATCCGCTGACTAAATTTGGTGTCTGCACATCAATTATCAATCGTCAGATGAACTGACTTTCAATCTCACCCGTCAGATGAATTGACTAACTTGGTGTTTGCAATGGGTTTTCTGTAAATAAACGTAACTTTAAGGGCTCCAATTTACAGACATAAAACAAAACCAAAAATTGTTCTTTTTTTCTTCTCTTCTCCTCCGTTTTCTTTCGACAAAACTCACCACCATCTGTGTTTCCAGAGAATCGCTCCACCACCAAAACCATCACCACCACCAAATCGATGCATAAATCTCCACCGCTGTCATAAGCATCATCACCACCATAACCACCACCACCACCTTTTTCGTATTTTTCTCTTGACAACCACCACCATCATTCTGGTCAATTTAGAGAAGAACAATTTCAATCAAATTCAATCAACATCACGGATTAGTATTCACAAAAAAAGGTTTTTTTATATCACTTTCTTTGTTTATTCTTCTTAAATTTCATTATACATGTTAAAATCTTACAGAATTAAAATTAGGGTTCATAAAATTGAACTTTTGAGGAGGTTTGTCAGAATTAGAGTTAATTAGTTAAATGTAGATAGTAATATGAATTGGGTTTAGATTAGCTTTATCGAATTCGAATTTGAAATTTTTGATTTTAATTTGAATTTGAGTTCATTAAGTCAATCTAGAGTGTTCTGTATTTGAGGTGATGCTCAAATCATTTGAACTCTTACTTCAATTATAAAGCTCTATTTCAAACTACATTCCCTCTTCGTCTTCTTCTTCTTCTTCTTCTTCTTCTTCTTTTTCCAATTTGGATTTTAAAGCTCTATTTCAAACTACTCTCAATCTTACTTCAATTATAACTTCTTTAATTTGTGCAAATGCCCAAGAGAATAGTACCATTGTTTAACTTCAATTAATATGTAGATGGATTCATCGGAAGATAACGTACGTCTAAGCCCGAGACTTATTGAGTTGCAATTAATATGTAGATGGATTCATCAGGAGATGATAATGGTGATTACACAGCTTTGTGGCTGTACTGCCATGAGTACGATGCAACCACGGTCGTTCCTTAAGCGAAAGGTAGTTAGTAAAAACATTAGAAAAAGCTCATTGTATTATTTCGTACCTATGAAGGTTATAATTTCATACATTTATTGATTTACATTTTAGTTTTAGCAACACCTGAGTTTTGTTTGCAGTTGTAGGCTGTAACATTACATCCAAGGTGTAGTAAGTTCTTCAGTGTTGCTGGATGGAGAGGTACACTTTTCACAAAGGTTGCTATGTGGATGTGTACGACAACATACTTGGGTCATCAACCATGATGTACCAGGCAATTCCGTCTAGCTTGGAAATTTTTAACATATAAGCATTTGTTGTGGACAATTATTGTCTCACAAGTTGGTAATTCTTACTGCGTGATTTTATAACTATTATAGGTCAATTGGAGGATCCTCAATCTACTATGCAAACAACAGTAGAACAAGGAGAACGTTGTTGCAGGGTGGTAAGATTTTAACAATTCCGTTCTTATTAAGAATGGCATAGCGCAACAATGCCGATGATCCTGATCTGTGCTCCTCTCTTTCAAAATGTTTCTGTCTTCAGAAGGTGAGCTTCTTAAAGCTTGCCAACTGCATTTTGTCTTTTCGTTGTAAATTGCGTTTTAACTTATTGAGTAGATTCTGTTTAACAAAAAATAGATTCAATGTGTCATTACACTCTTCGTTGAAGCTAACTAAATGTTTTGGAGGTTGTTGGTCTTTAGTTTTACTTTTGAATATTGTGCAACACTATGAAGAAAGGTCATCTTTAGTATCACTTTTAGCGTTCTTTGATTTGAGAAGAGTTTTGTGTACTTTAGACTTTAGGAGTAAATATGTAGAAAGTGCCAAGGTTTCAGTGCTGCACTTCAAAATTTTGGATGATTTATTTATTTAGATCCACAATATTGTCCAACTCAAAGTAGCTGTGAGAGAACATACTTAGGATTTGATCTACCCACAAAGAATTTATGCCTTCCAGTGATGGTTTACTTGGACAATTGAAGATTATAAGTTTTGTTTTATCTTCACACAATGCACGCCAACTGAAGTTGCTCTTCATGTGCCGGACTCTCAATACATTCGTAATATTACATTGCCTTCTAAATGATTTTTTTATTTTACTGTTATTTGACGGTACGGTATGATACATTCGTAGTAGCATGGCATATTTACATGGAAAATGTGTATGCAAATGACCATCTTCTGCCTACGTGCAACGCACGTGCACTCCACTTGTCTTTATAATTACAGTAATTACTTGTGTGTCCAAAAATAAACAAAAACAGTTACTTAGTTTATTATCGGATAGAAAAAATTAGAAGTGATCTTCTTACCATCTAAAAATTAGCCAACCAGAACATTTGTTTTTGTTGGGGCTTTTAAGTAAATAGGATTGGAAGGGGCAAGAAGAAGAATCAAGAGTTGAAATTAAAGGTTTTAGGGTTTGCATCTAAAAGAAGAGGGTTTCTGCTAGGATTAGGTATTTAACTAGGTTTCACATAAGGATTTTTCTTTCTACAAATATTGTAGCAGTGGCTGTGCAATCTAATAATTGTGGTCAAGAAAGAGAACTTGATGAATGTGGGAATAAAGTGTTTGACCCTCTTCTCACTTTTTCTTACTCTCTTAGCCCTGGGCTTGAGATGGATTCGGATCTTTCAAACCCAACGGTAACAGAGGGCGAAAATAATAACTTGTAGGGTCATTTAATAAAATGTTTTTGCTGATGCCGGCAGTAATAAAAAAATATTCATAAAATAGCCTTCATGTTACAGGGCCTACGGCCCATGGATGTGCGGTCCATCCACTTACCCCTTGATATGTATATATTGTAACCTATGTAATTGTACTACTAATCTCTCTGATAAGAAGTTCTCCCTTTTGTCTCTCTATCTTCTACCTAAACCTTTGATTCTCCTTCAAAACGTTATCACCACGAGCTCTAACCCTGCGGCAATGATTTTTTTTTGGTTGCTATAAGATTCCAAAAAGATTATTTTGGGATCGTTGGAATCGTCATCCACAACTCAGATAAGTTGGATCTGTTTTTATTTATTTATTTATTTTTCCCTTTCCTTATTTTTTGATTTCGGCATATCCAATGTTAAATCGTTGGTAAAATTAATTTGATATGTCCATTCAAGATCTGTTCAAACCATATGTACGTATCCTATAATCGATTGGTTATATCCGCGGTGAAAATGAATCGCATCTGCATCCCGTATCAATGGATTTATAATGGATTTGTATTATTATATATTTATGATCTGTACAAGTTATGCCTGTGGATCCCATACGAATGGGTTTGCATTTTGTTTGGGATATAATAGCCCGTCGCTTGGAATCATGTAGGAAAAGAGATGGAAAGTTCCATCACATACGATCACGTATGTTCTCCGACCTGGGAAAAGAGATTGAGATCGGCGGAAAATTAGGGGAAGGAAAGCATGGCTGTTCGGATTTTGGAGAAGAAGAAAAGCCATGGACCCGTTCTGCCCAGTTCCAACCCGACCCGTTCCGACCAGACCCGTTCTGGAAAGTCCCCTCGGTTCAGCTAAGTCCTGTTCCAGCCGAGCCCAGTCCATTCCTGTTCCGTCCTGTTCTGATGTTCCCGTTCCTGTTCTAGTCCAGTTCTGGCTTTCCAGTTCCAGTTCCAGAACCAGGACTGTCCTGTTCCAGCTTGTTTTGTTTCTGGTGTCCCATTCCATCTTGGTTAATGGGTTGTGCGCGACCAAGGTTGTTCCGGTTTTGTGTATATATGCAAACCAAAGTTTCAGGTATGTCACTAATGTGCATCCGTACATTCAACACATTTTGGGCTTATTTATTTATTTATTTTTTAAGAACATGCCTAGTTCTATTATTTTTTTTTAAGATAAGTCCATAAACGGTCAAAATAGATTATGACTGTTTATTTTGATCATTAAGAATTTTGTTCTTAATGTTATTTAGTTCTCTTGAATATGATATTGGCTATAGTTGAATGGTGTCTTTTGTACAATTGGTTGTACCAACATGATTCAAATGTATGTATTTGGGGTTTAGAAGTACTTGAACACCATTATTGCATATTTGATATTTTCTCCCCATTCTTGAATTAATGTTCCGTGGAATGTAATACACTTGCCCGACTATTAAAGAGTCGGTAGTTTCAAAAGATACATTGCAAATAAAATCGCATGTACTCCATTTTATGTGTGGAAGAACTCACATTTTTTTTATTTGAGTCTGAAAATTTCCATTTCTCTACTTCATCCATGATACTAACGAAATAGTATACGTTGAAGTGTGACAACAAGAGAATTGATTATTTTTAATAGTATATTCAATCTAAAGTAAATGGTTGACATGTGTAGTGAGATTCTCTTGGCCTATTGAGATAAAGAAAATTCTCAAATTAAGCTAAATGTAGCAAAATTGAAAATGGAAAGAACCCCAAAGTAATGAGGGTTAGACGTATTGACTCATATAAAGCATGTGAAAAGGGACATATTTATCATGAGACGAAGATGTATTTTTTCGTAGTAGTAATGACACCAAAGTACAGGTATCAGTTGAATATGGGATGAAGCTAAGATGTAATTCTAGCTCCCATCATAAATGAAAGAGTTGGAAATGCACCTGGTTATAGGTGTTGATATATACAATGTAATGTGTGTATCATAGTAGCAACTAATTTTCACATCAACTTTAATGGAAACAAGAACTTTGCCATGCCAATCGACTATCTTATTGAGTTAAACAAGATCCAATATCTGCACTTATGGAATGAAAACACGAGACATAAATTCTCTAAAGAACTTGAGATATATTTGGTGACATGTAATATATATTCACTCTAAAGTACTTGAGTTGAATCCCACTTTTATTACGTAATGAGACCACACCACTTATTAAAACTCTCAAGACCCAAGTGTCTAACTCATAGTTGTTTTTCTTCCACTAGCTTAAGGAATTTAAACTAGTTGTTGAACTATTTCCTTATAATGTGACTACGAGGATTGGATCATCGAGCGCAACATTGCTCAAAATTTATTTTCAATATTGAACAAAGACGTCACAAAATCTCTACATGTACCAAGAGATAATCACACCTTGTTAAATTCCCAAGTAACTCGTGCAAATGGATATCATGTGGAACATCAAAATGATGAGAATGTAATTGATTGCATCTTTTATAGTCACTAAAGCATTTGGAAGGAAACATACTTTAGAGAGACTAATGAGTATATTTAGTGAAATGTAAATCACTATAGTATTAATATGGATTATTGAATCCATATTGATTCCAATGATGAAATGTTGGAAATTTACTCACACAGGCTTTGGGCATAACCATAAAGCAACTTTGGTTGTGACATGATGATCGTTTTGAAAGGACTCATGCGAACATCACTTTATTTGAGTGAATAAAAATGGGAACAATATAGACAGAATGCGAAGTAATGACATCTCTCTATAAGTGTTTTCTAAAGTACTATGTGCACAACGCCCTCCTCCCTCATATTATGCTTTTAAGTAAGAGAGCATATCACTCATTTTTACAAAGTCTCCTGTAAAACAGGATCGAGACCATCCTAAGATGCAAATGGTAAAAAAAATTCCATATTACAAAGAAAACAAGGTGAAATTTAGAAAAATATTCATGCAGAATGTGGACCATTCAAGTGACTTATGGCTCTGGTGAATGTTTTGACATTTTTGGACTAGTTATAGTTCACAAGAAATTTGTGTTTGAAAACTACTAGCACATACCACACAATGCAAAGTGAAAAGGCTAACCACCCTTGTTAATGCTAGAGAATTTACATCAAAAGGACTTGATAAATATTGCATATTTAATAGGATCAATATAGAGCATCTTATACCCAATGGTCTCGCAGAGGCTACCATCAAAGGTTACAGATGGTGTCTAAGGAATAGGTTATGCGTACCAACCTATCTTTTTTTGCTTTGGGGATATGCAATATTACACGCATCTTACTTAATTTGTTTTTAGAACCCAATATTAGTCAACCTTTTCTGCGTACCAGTTGGTAACTGGATTTAAGCCCGACATTCGTGTTTTTACGCATTTTTGGTTGCACTATATATGTGCCATTATGACTCCACATCGTACTATGATGGGTGTTCAAAACTGTTAAGTAGTTACGTTGGAAATGAGTTCCCAACAATTATCCGCATTTTAAAACTTTTGGCAGGAGATCTCTTACCGCTAGATTCGCGGGTTATCACTTTAATGAGACAGTCTTCCCGTCGTTAGGGGGAGATAAGAAAAAGTATTTTCTAAGGGAACGACATGAATTGTCGTGGTGTGTTCCCACTATGTCTCATGTTGATTCTTGTATTCCACAAATGTAAATGTGAAGTGACAAAGAATAATCGATTTTCAGGAATGTACACTGGCGTCGCTAAAGTGACAAGATCACACATACCAGCTGCAAATATTCCTGCAAGGTTAGAAATCCTCAGTATGGGGTACACCATAGACTAGGGTGTTGCAACTACACTTGGTGGAAGTGTAGTTAAGGTCGTGGCTCCATAAAGAAAGATGGAGACACCACTAGGTTCGATAAATTCTCACCTAGAAAGGAAGTAGATGAGTAAGGCACAACCTAATTTGTATCATCAATGAAATCATATCATTCATTGTCTCTGACTATGTCCATGAATCAATACTGGAGGATGCTCCGAAGTTTTAAATAATTCTAGAGAACAATGAAATCCTGATGGATTATGACAATGCACATGAGTCAATGGAAGGATCATGCGTGCACAGTGATGATATAATCCATAATTAGTTGCTCCAGAAGTAGAGCACAATGAGATCGAACCATGCTTTATTTTGATTAATTTCAAATAAATAACATATTTGGCCTACACAATCCAGGTAGAACTTAGTTCTTTGACAAATATACGGGTATTTGGCGTGGTATGCTAACCAACCAAGTGTAAAGCCTATTGGACATATATAATTAATTTGTCAGAAGCATAATGAGAAGAAAGTAGTCTTAAAGTACAAAGACTCGCCTTGTGGCGCGAGGTTTCTCACAAAGCCCTGGAATTGTTCTCTTGTAATGAATGTTATATAGTTCCGCTACTTAGTTAGCTTGGTAATTTCAAAAGGACTTGAAATGCAGCATATGTATGTGGTTGTTACGTATCTCTGAAAGAATCAAGAGATAGAAGATATTTACAAAAATACTTGATAGACTTTTGTTTCCCAAATCAAATTACTCTAAACCACAGAGTGCGTTTACAGTTAGATAGAACGCTTACTTATAGATTCAAGAAATCAGGCGGATGTGGTATACCCGTCTAAGTGGCTATTTGATTTGGAGGGGATAGACAAGTAAGTAATTTTTCCTTGTGTGTTCATAAGAAAGTTACTGATTTGGAATTGTAGATATTTATGTTGATGTTACAGACATGATGTGTACTCTTGATGTAATAAGAGACCTTAAAAGCTATTTACAATCCGAATTTGAGATGAAAAATCTAGGGAAATCTCGATCGAATACTGAGCTCGTGGTATATTATTCCACCGGTTTGCATATATCTAAAATTGTCAGGCAATTTAACAAAGACATGCATCCTGATAGCACTCCCATGATTAGTCGAGGTTCAAATGTAAGTAAGTAACCATTTCGTCAAAAGGAATATGACGAAGATGTGTTGGGAGATGAAATTCCCATATCTAAGTACAATAGACGCATTGTTGTACTTAGTTAAAATTTTGCATCCTCAAGGAACTTGTTAGCTAGATATAGCTCAGCGCCAACGCAATGTCATTGGAATGGTATAGTGAATGTAATCACGTACTTAAAAGTAACCATTGTCATACATTTTTTTTTATCCCTACAAAGACATTAAAAGGAATGCTAATGAAAGTGCAATCCAAAAGTTGTTGATTATGAAGGAACAATAATCTCTTCTCCAACGAATGTAATCCGAAGGAGATATGGTAGATTATTTTCTAGGTTATTACCGATATTTAGTTTCGAAAAGTACATGACTAAAGGAACTGTCTGGAAAAACTCTGAAAGTAATCAGGGGGAGATGGCGACATCAGGGGGAGGATCCAAGGATATTATGTCGACATATTTTACTTCGAAATTGAAGTTATGTTGTACTCTTTTTCCCTTCGATCGAGAATAGTTTTCCCCAAAGGGTTTTGTTACTCGACAAGGTTTTAAGCGAGATAATACTAAAAACATCAAGTATGTTGAACGTTGAAGACAGAAAGATCGCCATTGATATTACTGAAAATATCTGGATCAAAGAAATGAAATGCGATATTCTGTTAAGCAACGTAACTTCCCGAATCAACAACATTGTCATATAAACATTCAAGTCACCAAAGTAAAGTGTGATAAACCCCTTCTGACTGCATTAGACTAACGAAAATTGTCTGGCATCATGGGGAGCATCTAATGGTGTGTTGAACTCTTTTCCTTCATCGAGGTTTCTTTTTTGCACATGGTTTTGTTACTCGGAAAGGTTTTTAATGAGACAACAACAAACATCGGGAATGAAATTTCCCAGATAAGGCTATTGTCTTTCCCACGAGGATTTACTGCCTTAAGAGTTGTGAAGCAACTAGTCAACTTCAATAGAGCAAAGTGATCATCTGCAATGGATCACCTTTACCTGCATCTGTCATGTTGTACTCTTTTCCCTTCGTCAAGGTTTTATCCCACTGGGTTTTCCTTGTCAAGGTTTTAATGAGGCAACACATTCGAGTCCAACTATGTTCTAAGGTTAACTAATATTGTACTCTTTTTCTTCAGTTCAGGTTTTATCCCTCTGGGTTTTCCTGACGAAGTTTTAACGAGGCAATTAACTTAGACTCGTCGATCTGTGAAGATCTTATTGCATGTGATGAACTACATGTGAAGTTCTACATGTGAAAAACTGTACCAAGGTTTTATCCTACTGGGTTTTTCCTTGTCAAAGTTTTAGTAAGGCAATTGATTTCGGCATAAGTCATCAAGGAGAGAACGACATTTGAAGAACTACATTCAAAGCACCATATATGAAGCACTTTGTATAAATTTTTGTTATTGAACCGCACGAGGGGGAGTGTTACAGGGCCTACGGCCCATGGATGTGCGGTCCATCCACTTACCCCTTGATATGTATATACTGTAACCTATGTAATTGTACTACTAATCTCTCTGATAAGAAGTTCTCCCTTTTGTCTCTCCATCTTCTACCTAAACCTTTGATTCTCCTTCAAAACTTCATTTGAATTGAGAAGACTATTTCTTCTTTTTTTTCCTTTAGAGAAGTCTGTTTCGATCCACCATCAGAGTCTGAGGATTTACCTCAAACGACGACGATACTCTTTGTAATCACATCAGTAGATCGATCCTGATGATGTTGTTGATGATGATGATGCTATATGAAATCAGGCATTGAAGTTTAGGTCGATTTAGAGAAGCTTTTTTTGCGAATATTAGTGATTCAATTCGATTGACAGGAGATTTCATCGAAGTTCTTAGGTATGCTTCATCTTCTTCTATTTGGTTGTTTAATCTGCTTTCTATTTAGAATGTTTAGAATAATTTTCATCGAAGAGGTATGTCTTTTTGCATGCAGGTGGAAATTGATTTTGATCAAAAATTAGTATTTGATTCAACAGAATAGTGTTTCGATTCATCAAGTTATTGAGTTTCACATGTTATACTTATAGATAAGTTATTGAGTATCAATTTTGAATTTAATTAGTTATTGAGTTCATGTATATCAATTTTCGATTTAGTTAAGTCTACAACTTTTGTGATACTTATAGATCAGTTTTATTAATTGTTCTTGTTTCTAAACTTTTACCTGTAGAGATAGTACATACTCATTCTAAAATCTGCTTCTTTGATGTTTAAACTTTCACCTGTGCAGATACTATACACTCATTTTAAAATTTATTTTACTATTATTTAAACTTTTTATCTGTGCAGATAGTTTACAGTTTACACTCATTTAAAATCTCTAGAGCTAACATTTTTTGTTTTGTGTTTGTTTGCCAGAGGGAATATGGGAGTTAATGTTACAGCAGTTGTTCATTTTTGCAATTTGAAATTTTCACATATTGTCACATCATCATCCAAAATTGATGAGCTAAAGTCGATTGCTAAGCTATGTGGTTTTTTTTATACAATAAATATGCACACTTTTTAAGTTGTGTGGAAAGTATTCACACTGTTGTTTCTGTGCAGGCAATATGCATCCTTATTAGCTATGCGGCAAATATACACACTGTTTTATATGTGCATGTAATATACACACCGTTTCTTTGACAAACTTTTTTGTTTTTGTGGAGAGTATATTGGAAATCTCAAATTGTTACATGATGAGTGAAATGGCCCCTTCCTAGATTTGGTCCTTGGATGGAAGAAATCTTGTACATCATTTATGCCAGAAGAGTCGCACCTATCTTCAAAGAGTTACTGATTAGTTTATCCAGATAGTGGTCAGTTGGATATGATTTCTGATTGGGTTCCTGTGGGTTTATCCAGATTACAAAAACTTCCTAAATGTATGTTTAGATAATTTATAAGATTATTGTTGTATCTGAATGAAGTTTTGATTGTTTAGAGGTATTTTAATGTAGTCATTTTTCAGAGGTATTTTAATGAAGTTTTAGAAAGATTGGTATATGCTAGGCTTGACCATGAATTTCTAGCTGGAAGAATTTTGAGGAAGTGAGTGCTTGTGGAGATAGGAAAGTTCAGCAATGGCTGTGTTGCAGCTAAAAATAGGAATCATTACAACGGTCAAAAGAGCTTCATTTTCTCATATGATAGTTTACTTTCAGAGAGAGAGAGTTAGTTTTGACATGTAATGATAATTTATAGACACACCATCACCTGAATAACTGTGGTGATTGGATCTACTCTTTCTTAACAGGTTAACTATACATGAGAAAGATAAAGTGCCAATTGCGTTTTGATAGGATATATAATTATGAAAGTATAGAACTTTCATAGCAAAACTTTTGAAACCTATTCATTTTACTCGTCCGTCAGAATTATTCGGTATTTTTATGAATAGTTTCCATGAATATGTTATTCATGTCGATTTGTTTCTCTAAAATCTTTGGTATAAAGGTGTTTGTTTCCGTGTGTATTGCTACAGATTTTTAGGGTGCAACTGTTATCTAGAGTATTTTTTTTCGTCATGCTAATCGACCCTTGAGAAATGCATACTAGTTATAATGAGCTACTACAGACTGATATATAGGTACAGTGAACAGGGAGAGCCTTTCACTCACTGCACTCTACTTTTTTGTATTATACCATACAATAGTTGTATCTCTAGAATTTTATAACTTCTCAACTTTTTTTCAGGTTCTTGTGGATGCATTTCGAAATTGCAAGCTTCTGTTCTGTGAATCAGGATGAGATACTCAAGGCTGTCAAACTCTCTGAACGTATGGAATTAGAGAAAATAATTTATTCTCTTATCGGCTGAAAATGCCACCCAAGTTTCACTACAAGTAACAATAACCTACCTCTATGTATTCTTTATATTTGTGCACGATTTTTCTTTCATATGTTGCTGCATCATGTTAGGATCATTCTCACGTGAAATGAACTGATGGTAGTCAATTGGGTTGTTAACTAATCAATAATGTCCATAATCTTTCGCTGTAATGCATCAGTTTTTGCACAGATTGAATTTGTGGATATATTTGTTAATTTTGTTTCTGGCTCTAAGAATAATCTATTTCATAAACAGTTATTGGGGGACCAACGAGTCGATAATACTTTCCATTCATTTTTAGTGTTGGAAAATTATTGCTGCTCGAGCCGATATAACATTCTATTCATTTTTGATGTTGGAATACTGTTGTTGCTCTAGTTGAGTGTGTGAAGCTGTTTATTCAAGACTTGGATGAGATGCTTGAGGCTGTCTCTGAATCTTACAAGGGAGTTTGATCATTTTCCAGTGCAGCCATTATGCATGCACTATGACTGCTCTTTTTTATTTTAACTCTTTTGTCATTTTCTTCTGCACAATGATTTATTTTGAATAAGATATTGTTGATATTATCTTTGAATAAGTGTAACTATCATCTACATTATTTTTTTGTAATTTTTCTTATGTGCAGACATTATCCACAGTGTTTTTTAGAGTGCAGATTATATACACAGTTTTTTCTGGCAATTTTTTTGCTCGAGGCTATCTCTGAATTCTTTTGTCATTTTATTTTGCACAGTTATTATGCACTGTGATTTATTTTGAATAAGCTATTGTTGAGATTATCTTTGAATAAGCGACTGGATGATGTCTGCAGACATGATCCATAATGCTTTTTGGAGTGCATATTATATACACCGTTTTTTCTGGCATGTTTTTAATGTGCAGACATCATCCAGTAGCTTTTTAAAGTGTAGATATTATCTACAGTGCTGAAAACCCTTTCAACCATCACTACAACTTTTTATATCAAAATCAATGTAGTTAATATCGGATCATCTCGGCCAGGACTTGTACACTGGTACGAATTTATATCGGGGATATTATCGTTCAAATATCGGAATAATATCGGTTCCAAATTTAGAGACTATAATTTTATAGCTACCATCAATTTTATCAAAAACACAAAATTAGCTTCAATAACTTTAAAGTTTACTACCTAAAATGATAAATAAACAAGATCAAACTAGAAGCAAAAGAGTAACTTCAACAACTATAAAATTTACTTCCTAAAATGGTAATTAAACAAGTTCAAAGTTCAAACTAGAAACAAAAATTTACTGCCTAAAATGGTAATTAAACAAGTTCAAAGTTCAAACTAGAAACAAAAAAGTAACTTCAACAAGATTATCTTGAAATATCCCCGATATATCGGCCGATACGGCCGATATTTGACTATATTGGACGATATTATCGCCAAGATATCGTATCCCCGATACAATGCTTATCCTACCGCTCCAAGGCCGATATCCGAAATATCCCCGATATTGACTACATAGATCAAAATACTAACAAAACTTGAGGAACAAATAGTAGACGAAGTACAACAAAATATGTGTATCACCATTTTTGATAGGTAAAGCAGTGATGTTTCTTTTAGCTCATGTCTAGCGCATTTGATAAACTACCAACATATTAACTAAGAAAAAATCCATAAAAAATGCAGAAGTTGATTTGCAACTGAAAAGGTTCACCAACCTATGTGCAACTTAGTGCCACCTACAATCAATGACCAAAAAACTTTTCTTTTCAAATTTTTTTTGTCAATGGGGGGCGGAAGAAAAGAGGCCCCTAGTTGGAGAGACCCAACAACTGCGCCGTCATTTATCATCTCGTCATTTTTTTTGTGTCTAAAAGAAACCTACAGATCTCTGAACCATAAATCCATCTTCTTTAGGACATCGATCTAGAGAAACTTACACATTAAATTCACTCTCTTTTGTGTCATCTTGATTTCAAAGGACACAAATTATGGAGGTGTAGATCCTTACAAACTCCGCCAGTTTGGAGAATGACTTCAGGAGCCATCCAATACAAAGTACCCTTCATCGTCATGATCTCGTGTGATATTTTTCCTATCGAGGGAATATGTACACAATCAGACAAGTCTATAATATTATTTTTTGTGTTCAGGAACGATGTATATATTCAAAAAAGGAAGCAAAATATATGTTTTTCAAAAACAAAATGTGCAAGCAATATGCGCTAATATTTTTAAATATCTATACTAGAGAATCACGTAGACTTGTAAGAAAGAATCAAAAGAAGCATGAACATGAACAACTAAACAACCATATAATATGGAGTTCCCTTCGTCGACGAGGTCTCATGTGAACTTGTTTTATTTTTTATGTGCAGGAAATATATACACATAAAAATAGGACTGTAAATTACATTTGTCTACAGTTAAATGAACATCATAAATATAACAAGAACAAATACGAAAATTGCATCATAAACTTTATACTTTTAACATTAACTACATACAATTCAACATCAACAATAGAACAAGATATATAAGCTTAGTATTCACAAGTTCACTTTCAGCATATAAAAGAGAAATCAAGAGAACTGGTAGCTTTCTTTGATAGTTTTTTGTGTGCAGCATATATCCACAAAGCCATTTTTGTGCAGAATATATCCACAAGTTTGGTTTGTCCAGAACAAATCCACTAGAAGAGAAAACAAGAGCATTTAGTACCTTTTTTTTGGCTAGTTGTCCTCAATAGGTACTTGTTCAGCATCTTAATCAACTTCTTCGATTTGTTTGCTAATACATTTCATAGATTTCTTCTTTATTTGTCTAGATCCTACAAAAACAAATACAGAGTACGGCCTAGATTTTCTAAGTATATCCATTTTTTAACATCAACAACATAACAAACCTTATCTGTGCAGAAAACGTGCACAACTTAATCTGTGCAGAATATATACACAAATCAACATCAACAACAAAACAAGATACATAACCTTAGTATTGCATCTCCAACTACTACAAACACAGAATATGCTTGCACACAAGGGAAGATCCTTTATTCCATATTGGCATTAGAGTCCCTTCTAAAATGAAAGCAGCAGAAGATGGTTATTTTAAGCACAAACCTGCAAAACATTACTTTCATCAGAAATGTTAACCGGCAAGTCAGAAGTATGATAGTAGCAACACAATACTAGTATCAAATTACTTTGTCTACAGCACACACAGTAAGCAAGTGGAATTAATTAATTTATCTAACATAAACTAAAGAAGAATGTGAATGTCAAAATGATAGTACATGAAACCTAACACTAATACACAGGAGCTTAAGCGTATGAATTTGAACAACAGGTACAAATTAACTAAAATTCATTGTGTGGAGACATTACTCACAACAATTTTTGGTGCAGATACTATTCACACAAATATTTTTTTGGACATATCAACATGAAACCTAATAGCATATACATAGAGACAAATTCAGCTAAAAGATATGAGCTTTAACGCATCAACATGAAACCTAACACTAATAAACATGAGCTTAAGCATATGAATCTACACAACAAGTACAAATTAACTAAAATTTATTCTGTGAAGACATTATTCACACAATGTTTTGGTGCAGATACCATTCACACCAATATTTTTCTACTGAAATATAGACGTATCAATATGAAACCTAGTAGCATATACAAAAAGATAGATTCAGCTTAAAACATGCAGACAAATTCAACTTAAAAATTTGAGCTTTAACATACCAACATGAAACCTAACACTAATACACATGAGCTTAAGCATATGAATCTACACAACAAGTACGGAAACTTTATTTTGTGAAGACATTATTCACACAATATTTTGGTGCAGAAACCATTCACACAAATATTTTATACTCATGCGGCAATTATCAGCTTCCTCAATGACATGCTAACACAATTTTATAGCATTATAAAATAGGGATTAAACTGAATACCTTATACATGTAAAATTATACTTACAACTCAGCGACAACTCTATAATCTCCTTGTGCGGAGAAAGTATAACACCAGGGAACTGTGTATGTATTTAAGGTATATCAAACTATATCCACACTATCAAACTATATTTTTAAGGTATATACAAGGGAACTGTGTATGTCTTTCATTTTTAATGTTAAACTAACTTGATGTTGGGCATAAAATATGCACAGTTCAGTATGCATCATTTAGTACATGTTATTTCATTGTATCCAAACTATGAAACTAATAAACAACATTTTTAAGGTATGTGCAGGGGAACTGCACACGTTTATCATTTTTAAGGCTAACCACATCATTTAGCTAATGTGGGTGAATCATAAAAAACTTTATGTGAAGGGCATATTCACACATCCTTGTATGAAAATCAATGATGCAAATTTCGGTTTCATGAATCTAGAATACAACAGGGTTTTAATGATGAATTTCTTTCGATGGAACTTACGATGAAGATTACGAAGCAGAAAATCGATATGAACTAGTTAAATCATCCATGAAGTAGATACTTAATCAAAGATCATATAAATAAATCATGAATCGAATTAAAATTCCCTAATGAAAAAACAATAAAAACCTAACTGAACCCAATTAATACAATGAAATTGAAGCTAGATAAATTAATAAGCAAACCTTGTTGATGATTTCGGTTTCGTGAAAACCTAACGTTATTCAGGTAAAGTCATCAGTCTCAATCTAGAACCTTAACAGTCATATCGATTTCGGCAAAAGTTGTGAAAATTGTTCTCGATACAATAGTTTTAAAGCCTAACTACTGAGCAGAAGCGACGATTTACATAGAAATTGATAGAAATGGAGTGAGAGAAATCGATATGGAGGTATTGATAGAAATGGAGTGATAGAAATGGCAGGTGGGAGGAAAAACTGAGGAGTTAAGGGTTTGTTCTTATCTTGTTGAAGTTTAGTTTAGTAATCTAATATTTAATATTATTGTAGGGCCACTATAATAATTTAAAAAACTTATTAAATAAACCCAGGGTCATATATGTATAACCCAACATTTATAGGGTCATATAAATAAATTACTCGAATGGAATTAATCATATTCATCATTAAAAAAAAGGTAAATCATCGTTGAATCATAAGAGCCATATCTTGGAGTTTTTTTTTTTTTGAAACCGTCCATATCTTGGAGTTTGGTAAATGGGTTTCATCGCTTATGAATCATAATAGAAATTCAATCAATTTTAACAGCGTTAAACGTCTGTTATAGCTACAAACACGTGTCCGTTTTTAAGAGATTGGGATAGAGAGACAGAGGTATTTTGGTCACAGAGATCTGGACCCGGTTTCTAGACTCTAGTTGAGTGAGATAAATCCGGTATTTCGATAAATACAGTCTGCTTCCGTGCTGGTAAGTACAGACACAGGACACAGACACGACACGGACACAAGGACCGGCAAAATTCAAAATCATCAGGACACGGACACGTTTTTATATATATATATATATATATATATATATATATTAATTAAATAATTTTAACATACCAAGATCACAGTGTTATAGTATATCAAATACATTAATCACACAAATAGATGAAAAAAACTCAATTTTATGCCGTTAAGTTAGACCATGTATAAAAAATTTAACTATTATACTAATTTCCATGACACACTAGATTACCCAACTAGAAAAGTTGAGTATAGATTTCTACACGTGTGTCACGTCGGTTTCCCACGTGCGTCATGTGTCCGACACACGTCTGTCGCGGACATGACACCAAGACTGGCATGTCGGTGCTTCACAGCTTCCATGCCAACTCCCTTTTGTCACATGAAATTAATTTTTAAATTAATGTTATTTGTATTTTTTTTCTAATCCGAAAATATGGGAAAACTAGAGTGGATTAAACCACCCCATCATTTATAATATGGATATGATAGGGTTGAGTCTCCAAATTTGGATCTGACTGATTACTCTTTAGACAAAAGATAAGAGAGCTTAGATTGAATCCAGACCAGTTTTGGGATTCCATGAGATTGGCTACAAATTCTTGCAAGGTTTTCTAGCTACTCTATTAGTTACAAAATTTATAAGGTTTGATTTAGTAATTTCAAAGTAGTTTGTAATTAGATTTTCATTTCCATTTCGATTGATAGAGTTTTTGAATCTTCCTCCACAACAACAACGTGTTCTTTAATCAGGAGATATAGAATTCTTTTCTCATCACTTTTGGATTCCATCTTGTGTCCCGGATCTGCCACCCATTACAAAGTTGTTGTTGTTCCTTGATGAATTGGTCTTCTTTGGTGGTGAAGGAAGTTGGAGTTCCTTTAGCTTACAATGTTCTGCATAATCAGTAAGATATAAGCTAAAACCTGCCATTTCATTTTCATTCATTAGAATGTATATTGCAATGTTGATTTTATGACATAGGAATTCTGGCTTTTCTCAATTGAATTTAAAATGGATTGGCATTTCTCTAGCTTGGTGTGCATTGTAGGAAACATGAAAATAATTGAATTTTTGATTATCCGTAATTGCCAATCTGGTGTCAATACGGTTGATAACAGCTCTTGTTGTTTCATTAGGGTTTTCATGTTTATTTATTAGAAGGCATCTTGATTTCTATATGTGCCAGTTTATGATAGCATAAAGTTCAGAACATTTTATATTACTAATTGAATGTCTTCTAGTTTGGAACCAGCTAGTCATTCATTTATGATAGTCTGTCTGATTTCCAATCATATTTTCAGGAGTAGATGTAAATTTTGCCAAACTTCTCCAGTAAGATTGCATTCCATGAGTAAATGGATTTGAGTTTCCTCTCTGCAATTACAAATTGAACATTTAGGATCAATGTAGGAAAATACTCTGGATATTATTGTATTTGTTTGGAGAATAGTGTGTGCACATTTCCAAGGGAAAGTTTTTATGGAGGATCAATTTGAAGCTTCCAAATATTCATCCAGTTTCTTCCAAGGTTTATAACATCATTAGACTGAATTAGGTTCTGATAGAGGTATTTCACACTGAAGTCACCCCCCTTAGTGAGAGGATAAATAATTCTCTCCTCAGTATTAGGAGAGTTGAGGGACACATTCAATATAGAATTATCTAGGTTAAGCGGGAACCAAACTGTTATGTTTGATCTATTCAAATTATTATCATTCTGCATTGATCACTGACAATATTGATGGTATTTGGACAGGTAGTCGGCCTGATAATAGGAGAGTGAAATTCCCTTAACTAGTTACCTTTACAGATATTAACTCTTTTGCCATTTCCTATCTTCCAGAGACCTATCTCTTGAATATTGGCTATACTCGAAAGAATCCCTTTCCATATCCAAGAGTTTGTATCCTTTAGTGGATATAGACATGAAATCTGTTTCCTCATATAGTATTTAGCTTTCAAAACTTGGCCACAAAGAGAATCAGGTTGTTGTATTAATCTTCATCCCGTTTTGGAGATAATATTGTAGGTTTCAAGATCGATGATACCTAATCCCCCTTTTTCTTTAGGTTTATAGACAACAATCAAGGATTTGAGATACAATCCTTTGGGTTTGCTTCTTATTGACCAATGTAATTATGTATGGTTAAAAAAAATAGATTTAGTTACTTGCTTTGTTGTAACTGTTTTTTTAATACAAGATATTGGGAAGTACTTAACTTTTATTTTTACTGCTAATAATTGACCGGTTATATTTTGAAGATATAGAAAAGCCTTGTTCTTTAATCCTGAAAAACTCAATTTGGATTTTATTTAGGTCCTCTATTATAACTTTGGGGATTTTGAAGCTACTCATTTGATATATTCCAACAGTTGAAGTGACAGCTTGAATTAGAACAGTTCTTATAACTGTGTTCAAATATATTATCTTCCAACTGTTAAGTTTAGCTGTAAGGTTAACCACTATTGAGTAGAAAGAAGTTATTTTGGATATATTAGTGAATAGTGGGGCTCATAAGTATCTATCATTAATAGATATATAGATTGGACCTAAAAGGATTTGGATTATACTATCCTTTTTTGGGGGGCGGGTGGGTGGGAAAGGGTGTTGTTACTGAAGAAAACTCCTGATTTAGAGAAACTTATAAGTTGGCCATACCTTTTACCGAATCTATCAAAAAGATTATGAATATTATGAGCCTCCCTTTCCATAGTTTTGAAGAAGACTAGGCAATCATCCACAAATAGAAGATGACTAATAGAGGGGGAAGACTTAGTCACTTTTATCTCATGTATAAAAGCTCTTTAGTTTCCGCTTGTAAGAGGGTTTTCGATAGATCCTCCATACAGAGAATGAAGAGGAAAAGGGATAAAGGATTTCTCTGATGGAGACCTCTAGTGGGGGAATAAAATATATTGACAAGGAGAACCATTTAGTAGAACATCCATACCAGTGGTATATATACATTCTATTATGAGATAACACCAATATCGGGAAAAACCCATCTCTTTTAGAATAGCCAAAAGAAAAAAGTCGAAGGCCTTAGACATGTCCACTTTTATACCGATAATCCCTTCCTTACCACCTTTTTTTTTTCATACTATGGAGGACCTCATGGGTCACCGGGATGTTATCTGTGTTCCTGCTATAAAATCAGATTGATACAAAGAAATAATTTTATGCGGAAGGGATTTCATACGGTTGGCTATTAATTTAGACTAGGTATGACCCGTGCCGTAATGGCATGGGCTTTAGTGTGTTCAGTACTTATTTAGGCTCTCGTATTTATACTAAATATCATCAAGTGAAAAAATTGATGCAACAACATTACGGAAGTTTGACCAAGGTATTAGAGCAATGCTTGGTCGAACTCGCAAGCGTTGGTATCTCAAGCTTGTTTGTCAAGTTTAGCTGTCAAAACTATAAGTCTTGATTTCTAGTCTACTTATATATATGTCTCGGATTAGGATAGAATGTGTAGTTGAGCTTTAGACTTCACGGTGTTCATAGATTGAAGACGAAAATCTACGAAAGAGATCTTGGAGAAACTTCATCAACAAAAAGTATGTGGAGACTTGAACTCATCTATCACTCAAAAGTATATTCTATTCTATCTCATATTGAGACTAAGTCTTATATATATATATATATAATTTACATTATACACATTTGATATTTCGAGTTGAGTTTAACTCACTTATATCTTTCTCGAAATATGTGTTGGAATTATTTTTGCTTTAACTACATTCATCATTATTCTTGAAGAAAGTTAAAAGATGATCATGTGAAAATCGCCTTGTAACATCTTACATGATTTTCGTGAGACAGTCATTTGATGTAGACTCGGAATGTTTCGTATTGATCATTCGATCACTTGAAAATTTATTATAAGCTAATAGTTTGTGTGAGACATCTATTGTCGTCTTCTAAGAATGTTCAATGATTGAAATCGGAGTTTGAAACAATTAACCATTGTCTGGATATAGCACAATATGCATACCCGTATGCAAACTGTTGTAAAAATGATTCAGGACCGAGAACCAAGTATGCATACCAGTATGCAAACGGTTGTAACTGTAAAAGTCAGGGAACTAAATTTGCGTACCCGTTTGCAAATTGTTTCACCTGAATTCGATCCGTAAATACAGTATGCGAACCCGTTTGTGAACTGTCAGAAAAGATCAAGTCCGGAACACAATATGCGTACCCGTATGCGAACTGTCGGAAAGGATTAAATCCGAAACTTAAGTTTGCATACCAGTTTGCAAACTTATGTGGTTTAGTTCTAAAATTGGTTAAGTATGACTTCATACTAATGAACAAATAATTTATATATTAAGGAATGCAATCCTACAAATGTGGCTAAAATGTTCATGAGCTGATTCTTTTGAATCAATCCGATTTTGCTTCAATTGTGTCTTGTATACTTCTATGAGAATATAAACAATTGAACAACTCTATGAGTAACACAATTAGATTCATTTGATCTAGAAGTGTTAAGATAAATAAGGTTAATACAAAAGTGTTCATATGGCTAACTTCGGTTAACTGTTATTGAGCCAACTAGATATACACGTTTAGGTACAGTTACCCATATCTAATGAAGGTATATTTCATTTGTGTGTAACAAGCAAATACCATCTAACGGTGGAGAGGTATTAGCTTGAATCTTAAATCAGGTTTCATCTAACGGTGAATATTGATTGCTTTGATCCAAAAGTTATCAAACTCTGATTTGAAGACTATATAAGGGAGAACTCTAGCAACTGAGAAACCTAATCCCCACACCTCCTGTGTGATACTAGTTGCGACTAGAGTCGATTCTCCTTTAACCTAGGTTTTTCCTAAAACCATTATGGTTAACGACTTAAAGACTTCATTGGGATTCTGAAGCCAGACCCAACTATTTTCTCTATAGTTGCGTGTTCTGATCTTACTTGTTCTATCATATTGAGTACTATCTTATCTAAAATTTGCTCGAGATTTATCTCCGATAGGTCAGATATAAAAAGTAATCACAAAGCTCTTCGTCTCATTCTTTGTGATTCCACAATAACTTGTTCTACTACCATATAATTAAGTTATTGTGAGGTGATTGATATTTCTAGGATGATCTTCGAGAATATAAGACCGGATTATCAACTGGTTATTATTCACCTTGATTTATCAAAAGACGGAACAAACTTCGTAGTTATTTCCGTGGAAGACAAATTTATCTATCAAAATAGACTTTTCCGTGGGAGACATATTTGTTTATCAAGGCTTCGACTTCGGGTCTTGGCAACTCTTTGTTGTGGGTGAGATCAACTAAAGGAATCAAGTGCGTAGAGTCCCGCTGGGATTCAGAGGCGTAAGGAATGTGATTGTACCTTAATCAGTGTGAGATTGGTTAGGGATAAACTATATTTCAGTCCGGAGTTAACTTGTAGTAGGCTAGAGTCTGTAGCGGCTTAATACAGTGTGGTGTTCAAATCTGGACTAGGTCCCGGGGTTTTTCTGCATTTGCGGTTTCCTCGTTAACAAAACTTCTGGTCTGTGTTATTTCTTTTATGCATTATATTTTTTATATAATTGAAATATCACAGGTTGTGCGTAGTTCAATCAATTGGTAAATGCGACCTTTGGTTGTTGATTGAAATTGATTGACACTTGACATTGGTCTTTGGTACCATTCAAGTTGTTTCTCATAATAACCAGGCTCACAGATTATATATGTTTGATTTGCTGATTACATTGAGAAACAAAGATATAACTCTTGGATGTATTTCCTTAATTGAGTCTGACTGTCTAGTTGATTCTCATAGAATTATATTGGAGTTAGTCCGTACAGACTGCCTAAACGAAATATTGGTTATGGTTGTTAGACCCTCGCTTTTTCAATTGGTATCAAAGTAGGCAAACACGATTAAGACCTCATAAATCTGTATTTGTAGCAATCTGACTCTATGGACAAAAGTGCTATCTCTTTAAACGTACCGCCAATCTTCGATGACTCGAATTACTTATGTTGGAACAATTTTATACGTGTCTTTCTCCAAGCACATGATTTTCAATCATGGGTTTATGTTGTTAATGGCTATAATCCTCAATTGGTTACAGTAGATGGTGTAATAGTTGCAAAGGATATTGGTAGGTATGAGCCTAACGAGATTCTTGCTGCAAAGCAAAATTCTGACGGCTTAAATGCTATCATATATGCCATTACCCCGGATCTTCAGCACCATGTGACTACGTGCACTCGGTCTAAAGATGCTTGGGATATCTTAGAAACCGTATTTAAAGGGAATACCTCTGAAAAGGAAGCTAGGCTTCAAAACCTAAATTCTGATTGGGAAAACCTTCGTATGGATGATGAAGAGTCAATTGATGAGTTTAATAACATAGTGTCTAAAATTTTTAATGCATCTTTTGCGTTGGGTAAGACTATTCCTTAAAAGGACATTGTGATGAAAATTTTCAGATCTTTGCCAGCCAAATACGATTCTAATAAATATGCCATCGTTGAAGGAAATAACCTAAATACTTTATCCAGAAATACTCTGGTTGGGAAGTTAAAGATCTTTGATCATGAGCATACATCCAAATCTGAAAAGGATATTGCTTTCAAAGAACAAAAGAACACAAAATTACTTGACAAAAGTAAATGTGTTGGCAACTCTGTGGATGATCCTTGTGAGACTGATTCATCAGATGATGATCTTGATAACTCAGTTTCTCTGATCACAAGATAGTTTAGAGATCTTCTTTTGAAAAGAAGTAAACGGTTCGTCAGAGATAAGCCTAAATAATCAGTTAAACCTCATGACCGTGTTCCTCCTAAAAACAGGGATACAATCGATACTGATGATGAGGATATGCCTCAGTGCTTCAAGTGTAAAGGTTTTGGTCATTTTTCCAATGAGTGTCCAAATTTTAGAAAATACACTAGGAACAAAGGTCTTGCTGCAACTCTTGATGAAATGTCTTATCACTATGATTCAAATGAACATGAAAAGTCAAGTGTAGCACTCTTTGGTGAAAATATTGATTTTGATAATTGTTGCAATATATACATCAATCTTGATATTCTTCCTGGAGAAACTTCTTCAACCACTTTGGAGGATAAAATAGACTTTTCCATGTCTAGTGAAAATTCTATCTCACATGTTTCAAGTACCTCAATTTGTTTAGCAGCATGCTCAGCTATGATGTCTGAACTGTCCTCCACATTGGCATGCTCTTATTGTACTTTTAAGGGTCGTGAACTCTTACAAACACAAACTACGATATGTCAACAAACTTCAACGGAGAGCAAATCGATTAGCAAACAAGCTCAAACTTGTTAAGAAGTCGAATTTATCTGAGGTATGTATACTCAACACTTATCTGAAGAAGTTAATTTCTACAGAAAAGAACAAGGTCTAAACAGTCTACGAAAAAGGGCATTGAGAATTCCGTACAAGATTGATATGGTGGACAGATTATTGTTAACCCCAACACAGATACAAGAGTAGAGCACAAATCAGGCTTTAGGAAAAGAATTTTTTGTTTTATTTTTTCTTTCTGTTTTCTGGAATTCCGTTGATCCTTTCATATCATAATTTGGCGTTGAAAAGGTTTTCCCCTTTTGTTCATTGAAAGAGAGTTAAAATAGACAATTCTACCTTCTTTAGGGTTAAGATTTGGTCGTATGTGAATCCTACTCTTTTTATAGGTTTTGTAACCCTACATTCCCTGGAAAACTCTTTTTACCACAAGATTGCTTGTAGAGATTGAATTGTGTATTTCTCTCAAAATTCCATATTTGAATGGAGACTCCAAGCATCATATCTTCAGATGCAAAAGATGTTAATATGATTGTTAAGCCATCAATCATGAAGGAAAAAGATAAATCTCTTTCCTCTCCAAATTTGAAGAGAAAAGGAAGAATATGAAGAAACCAAGGGCTATCCCTTCAAATCTTCAGAAGTTTTCTGGTGTTCTTGAAGAGTTGAAGGAAACAAGGAAGGAGATTCAGAAACTAAAGGCTATTGTTATAAGAACTCTTGAAATTCAGAAGGCCCTGGTTCGACATCAGTCGAGAAGGTTTGTTGGAATTGACTGCTTTATTCACGAACCTTATGTTCCAATGTCTGTTGACGACAAGGAGTTCGGGGCCGATAATTTTTTTTTCAAGAATCTTAATGTCTAGGAAACTTCTTATGAGAATTTATTATTTTGTTTAAGAAGGATAATTAGGGTTTGGAATAACAAATATTGTGATTACACATAGCTATTGCCTACGATTTTCATCTTGCAATGTTTTAGATTTATTTATTTAAATTATAAGTTATTTGGAAGATAATTTTGCAGTATTAATCTTTATTATTTTTATATATTGCAAAAAAGGTTATGTGATATGTGTGTTTACGTCTGTGAACTATGATTTTCCCATATATGTCAAAAGTTAAGTCTATTATGTCATTATGCAAATATTGATAAAAGATAGAATGAACTTTTGTATTGATCTTTCCCTGATCCACTTCTATGTGAAAGTACTGTATGGCTCCATAAGTTTTCTTATGTTGAGCATTTCCCATTAAATTAATCATTAAGGTTCCTTTGGAGTTAATTTAATTGAGTTTTCTGGATAAAAATTCATGTTTCATGTGATTTGTTAATGTCCAAAGAAATCCTTCTTTTCTTGTAAAAGTAAGGTCGCTCTTGTTGTTCTTTCGGGAATGAAATTTTTTGGGGGAGAGTTCTTAATTGAACTTGTGCTTAGTTGACAAATCTTTGTGGGAGACAAATTTATCTATCAGAATAGACTTTTCTATGAGAGACATATTTGTGTATCAAGTCTTCGACTTTGGGTCGTAGAAACTCTTGGTTGTGGGTGAGATCAGCTAAGGGAGTCAAGTGCGTAGAGTCCTGCTGGGATTCAGAGGCGTAAGGAATGCGACTGTACCTTAATCATTGTGAGATTGGTTAGGGCTCAACTACATTCCATTTTGAAGTTAACTTGTAGTGGGCTAGAGTCTGTATCGACTTAATACAGTGTGGTGTTCAAATATGAACTAGGTCCCGGGGTTTTTCTACATTTGCGTTTTCCTGGTTAACAAAACTTCTGGTGTCTGTGTTATATCTTTTCCGCATTATATTTTCAATATAATTGAAATATCACAGGTTGTGCGCAGTTCAATCAATTGGTAAATCCAAACTTTGGTTGTTGATTGAAACACTTGAACATTGGTCTTTGGTACCGTTCAAGTTGTTTCTCATAATAATCAGCTTACATATTCTATCCGTTTGATTTGCTGATTACATTGAGAAACAAAGATATAACTCTTGGATATATTTCCTTGATTGGGTCTGACTGTCTAGTTGACTCTCACGGAATTATATTGGAGTTAGTCCTTAGAAATTGCCTAAACGATATATTAGGTGTGGTTGTTAGACTCCCTCTTTTTCACAAGGACTAAAAGAGAATACTTTCAGTTAGTGCTTTGACTATTCTCTATATAATAACAGAGTTTTTTCGAGTGCTCTCATTCACCGGAGCTCCTGGTTGATTTAGCTCCACCACTATATTTATTTTGGTAATACTATCAAAATTTTCCAATAGAATTTAAGGAAAAATATTTTTTTGCCCCACAATATATTTATCTACCTTAAAAGAAAACTACCTAAAAATAATAAGATCTATTGGAATCTCGCGGTGTTTCCAAAAATTTATTAAAAGATGTTTTGTGTATACATTTAATTAAAAGTAAAATTCATAAATAAATTAAATAATACGAAATCATGAAATTGATTGTTCATCACAAAATTGAATCAATCATAAATAAAAAAAATTAATAAAAAAAGTCAAATGTCCAATTACATCTCTCATAATTAAATATATATATTTTTTTTTTTTTGAAACGAGAAGGAGAAATGTATAACAAAACTTAGAGCCGTACATGACTTTTGTCTAGTAAAATCTGATCTTGAATCTCCTCAGGCGAAGAGTCAGACCAGTTAAAAGAAAAAGCTTTCTGTCTAGCTAGTCTAGATAGAATATCAGCAACTTTATTACGTTCCTTTGGGATGTAGGAACATTTCCAGGAAGTAAAACTGTGAAATAAAAATTGAATGTCTTTAACTGTGTTTAGGAGTTGCCATTCAATTGCAGCATTACTATTAATGGCTTCCACAACTGTCTTTGCGTCGAGCTCAAAATGCACTCTCTCCAGCTTTAGAGCTTTGGCCCAAATTACTGCCTCCTTTGGTCCCATGCATTCGGCATGCTCAACACTTTTCGAGTCCTTCAAGTGGATACACCTTGCAGCTTGCTGCTCACCTGCAAAATTTCTGATTATTAGGCAAATTCCACCAGTACCCGTAGCTTGTAAGTAAGATCCATCAACATTAATGGTAACAACATCTAAAGGAGGTGGTAACCAATGAATATTGTTACGACAAACTCTAAGGTTAGTTGTTTGAACCCTGTTAGAATTCTGAGCCGTATGTTCAATAGTGAATAAACGAGCACGCCTGATCATTTTTTCCGGGGAAGGAATGATCTTTTGAAAAACTTTATCACATCTGTCGGACCAAATGCACCAAGCTGTTATAGCACGTTTACAAATTTCATCTTCAGAAATATTCTTAGCATGAAGATCATCAAACCAGCTACACACCCAGAGAGAGAAGTCTATCGAACATGTTGAGGACCATCCCGTAATAGAAAACCAGACAAGCTTAGGAAAGTTGCATTCCATTAAAACATGTCCCGGAGACTCAAGGGATTTTTCACAGAATGGGCAAGAAGAAGGGATTCCGAGAATTTTAAGACTCAGAGCATCTCTAGTTGGACGTAATTTAGAGACAGCTTTCCAAAAAAATTGTCTAATCCTGGGAAGCACAGGAAAATTCCATAAGGTTTTGTAAAGTTTTATCATTGTTGGACCAACAGAAGGAACATAATCATGTTCCTTGAACATTTCCTTGTAAGCAGATTTTACAGAGGGCTTTCCATTCCTTTCGAGAAGCCAAGTTGGTCTGTCTTGCTGATTGAGGTGGATTTCAATGCTGGTGATAAGCTGAACTATATTTTGATCAAACAACTCTTGGAGAATATTGATGTCCCAGCCTGTAGAGCCTTGTGCAAACAGTTGGTTGACATAACAAAATTGAGTATGAAGTCGGGAGCCATTTTTTGGTACAGATGGTTTGGGTAAATCTTTGATCCATCTATGCTGCCATATTAGTATCTTGTCACCATTACCTAGACACCAAAAACTGTTTTTAAGAACGAAGCCAAGCTCAGAACTCAGGCTTCTCCAAGACCAAGTGGAATTCGACTTTTTCTTCAAATTAAAAAGATTACCATCCGGAAAATATTTAGCCTGTAAAGATCTCGTCATCATTGAATGGTTATCATAACAAAGTTTCCACGCTGATTTTGCAAGAAGAGCTCTGTTGAAGAAACTCAAATCTCGAAAACCCAAGCCGCCTTCCTCCTTTGGTCGTTGAGTTCTTTTCCAAGTAGTGATATGATTTCCTCTACAAGACTTTTTGTTCCTCAAGAACTTTTGTTGTTTAGAACTCATAGCCTTGATAGTAACTTCCGGAAGTTTGAAGCTCGTCATATGATGGATAGGGATTGCATTAGAAACATTCTTTATCATCACAGACCTAGCTGCCTCAGACATATTGCTACCGCTCTAGTTAGAAAACCTATGGTCCATCTTATCGCATAAAGAGGAGAACGGTATACGTTTTCTTCTGCCCAAGAAAAAGGGAAGGCCGAGATATTTCTCTTATGATATGTTAAGATATCTTACCTGGAGCATTCCACTAAAAGTTTGACAATCATCTGGACCCAGATTTGAACTGAAGTAAACTGCCGATTTACTGAAGTTAATCAGTTGCCCTGAACACGCCGAGAATTGTTGAATAATTTGCAGCAGATTTTGCACTTGATAGTTATTAGCTTTACAGAATAAGAGGCAGTCGTCAGCAAACAAGAGATGATTAATCTTTGGAGCTGAACGAGATATCTTCATACCTGTCAATTGACCAGTGTTCTCACAATGAGCTAAAATTCTTGAAAAAGCTTCCATAGCTACAATAAAAAGATAAGGTGACAACGGATCGCCTTGCCTAATACCACGAGTTGGCTTGAAAGAAGGAGTTGGAGAACCATTGAGCATAATTTCAATGTGCGTTGTAGAGATACATTGAGATATGAGCTGACAAAATTTGTCAGAAAACCCAAAATGCTTGAGGGTTTCCAACAGAAAACTCCATTCTAGTCTGTCGAAAGCTTTCGACATGTCCATTTTAAGAGCAAGGTGACCATAAATTCCTTCCTTCCTTTTCATTGCTTGAACAATCTCTTGGACCAAACAAATATTCTCAAAGATCACCCTCCCAGGAACATAGGAAGACCGCATGGGCGAGATAATGTTTGAAATATGTTTCTTCATTCTCAAGGCTAGTATTTTAGAGATAATCTTATAAACGGTATTGCAAAGGGCAATCAGACGAAAGTCTTCCGGCTTGTTGGCAATTTGGACTTTTGGAATTAGAGTAACTCTTGTATTGTTAAGTTGTTGAAGGAGAAAACCAGAGTGAAAAAAAGTCTTGATCATTTTTCCCACATCATCCTTCACCAGCTGCCATTGAGTTTGGTAGAAACCAAGTAGGAAACCATCTGGTCCAGGCGATGTCCATGGCTACATAGACATCAGAGCTCGATAAATCTCATCATCAGAAGGAATATCCTCAAGCTCATGGTTATCAGCTGAAGAAATTACTTGAGGAATATGCTTGAGAAATTGTTGATAGTTGACCGGGTTTGAGATTGACATAATTGTTTGGAAATGATTTTGTAGGAGACTTGTCAAGGATTCCCTATCATTACACCAAGTACCATCCGGAGCGAGGAGAGAATCAATACGGTTTCTTGACTTCCTTCTATTCATTCTAATATGAAAGTATTTAGAATTCAAATCCATGTCATTAAAGAAGTGATCCCTCGATTTTTGTCTATTAGAGCTTGCTTGAGCTTCATTGAGCATTCTGAGCTCCACTTCAAGATTAACGACCGCTTGGATATTAGAACCATTAATATATGAAGTTTGAAGAGAAGTAATTTCTGACTGAAGCTGGTTTATGCGATTAGAAATATTCCCAAACGTGTTCCTGCACCATGAAGACAAAGTGTGTCTCGTGCTAGACAGCTTGTTAGATAAATTAAAAGCATTTGAGCCTACATAATTAGTAGACCAAGCAGTTTTAATATGTTCAGCGCAGCTATCATGTTTGAGCCAATGCTCAAAGAACTTCCAGTTTCTACCATGCACAGTATTCTGATTAGAAAGATCTAATAATATGGGAGCATGATCAGAGCCGTTCTGATGCAGATGAGTAAGGGTAGAATCTGGGTAAGAAAGAAACCACTCACTATTAACAATAGATCTATCTAACCTAGACTTAACAAACCCCGTACCGTGTTTATTACTAGACCAAGTAAAGGGATTACCTCTGAAACCCAAATCACATAGGTCTGAGTCTTTGATTAGGTCTAGGACTTCCATAGAGGTGATATTAGTAAGGTGAGAGTTTCTATCATTGGTATTAAAAGTGATGTTTAGATCACCAATAAGAGCCCACGGTTTACTAATAGAATTACTGATCTCTTTAATGAGAGACCATTGAGCAACTTTCTCATGATTATAAGGCGTACCATAGATACAGGTGAGGAACCATTCTCCCCTGCTTGGGTCATTTGTAACGGAAGCATGAATGAATTTATCATTTTGATGTAGAACATTTAGGCTAAAACCATCTTTCCACAATAATAATAAACCACCAGCAGTTCCCACAGATGGGGCAAATATTATATTAGGCATGCTTAAGAACTTTGAGAGTCTTAAAATTCTACTATCATGGTTTCACAGATGAAAATTATGTCCGGGTTGTGAAGGTTATTGATATAAAGTAGATGGTCTCTAGTTTCTTTACCTAGAAAACCTTGACAGTTCCAGCTAACAATTTTCATATTGGAAGACAGGAAAGAATCAGAAAGTTTTGAAACTTGCAGAAAATGAGATGAATAAGAAAAAAATTTGAGTTTAGAAAATACCAAAGTGGTAGCACCAGCAGCCTCATCCAACACCTGGGGGTTCTCCTTGGAGTTATCAATCCTTTCATTAATCAAGCCAAGCTCCATACCATCAAAATCAATAACAGATGGATTCCTACCAGTATTTTGCTCACTCTGAGGTATAGTGTTCTCATTTTCTGAGGTTCTCGACCTTTTAGTATTTCTATTCACTCCCGGAGCAGCATATTGATCAGCTAACTTCTGTTTACTTGCTTCACAGATTCTTTGGATCAATAAGTACAATTCTTCACAAACTTCTACATCATATTGAGCAGCTAAGTCATGACCGTAAGATTTATACTGCGCATTCGAATATCTCTGATTCTTCAATTCATGTGTAGTATTAGCACGTACAGCCTTGTTATGATCTATCACCCAACAGTGAGGACAAAGAATATGAGTTCGGCGTTCCCAGTGATAGCGAACCCATGTAACTCCTCCAGCTCTCGTGTTCCACCTACCCCCACGAAAAAAAGGCTTGCTTCGATCAACAATAACTCTCGCTGGTATCATACTCCCATACATTGGTCTGTGATTTTCTGGTTTTGTCTTTTTGGACCAAATTCAACTGAGGCTTCATGAATCACCATCCAAGGTGTATTTTTTAGGACTGCATCCATGTTTTCGTTAGTAGAGAACATGATCATAAAAATGGTATAATCCAGTTTCCGAAGCTCTGTAAACTTGTACGGCTTCCAGATTAATTTCAGCTCATGACTAACAAGATCAGTTTCTAAAGGACCTTCAGCGAAAACTTTTCGTATTAGAGCATGACCCCTTTCTTCCTTAGCAGCAGAAAAGTCACGAACAGTTCCTACAGCGTTTCTAAACTTGATTACATAAATATCCCTGATTGTCAGTCGAGAATGTCGGCCATTATAGCGACCCCAAACGAGTGTTTTTAAACTTTGATTTTTATATGGCTTCCAAAAGTTGACTCGAATATGATTTCTTGTGAAAAAGGGAGAGGAAGAATGGACCGAAGTTGTATTGTTGAATAAAAAGATATATGGTGTTTGTCTGGAAAGCATAAAGCTTAAAGTGAAAAAGCTAGATGAAGAATAATAATCAATTAAAGAAATTAGCTTGATAAACGGGATTGAATGTTGGACAACATGATGACGACAAGAGATTTTTTTTTTTTTGAAATATGCAAAAAAACGTTGACCGAAGATGAGTGTTTCCATACCTTAACCGTGCAGCGGAAACTGCGCCACGAGTAACGGGAATTAGAAATTCGAATTTTCTGAGTCTCCAAAATTTTGAGAGTGTTGACTCGGTGAAGAGGATCTTCGTTTTCTTTACTGGAACAAAATCCAGAAGAGTTGAGGAGATCATAAACATGGTCAATAGCAAAATACTGGGACATACTGTTAGAATCCATCATGATATTGATGGTCTGCAAAACTACCGAAGAAGATGGTGTGCATACTGCTGTATAATGAGGTAGATGAGTTTGAACGAGGAAGAGAATGAGCAAGGTCCAATAATGGATGCCCCCAAGGTATAACGAGGATGAGGCTCTGCAGAAAATTTAAAAAGCCATTAGTAAATAACAGAATATGTAAAATGAAAAATTTAAAAGCCATTAGTGAATAACAGAATATGTAAACTGAAAAAACAGAGCATTAAGAAGAGGATTCCTGTTAATTAAATATATTCTATACACGTCAATACTACTAAAAATTAAACTGACTCGTAATTGCGGTTTACAATTCTAATCCCAATGAAATTCAGAAGGATCTGATTGAATTTAGATTGGTGATTAAAATTTAAATATCAATATACAGTAAAACCTCTGTTTCAGAATATTGTTGGGACCGTATAAAATTATTCTTATATTGAGTTTATTCTTATATAGAGGTAAATTTTACAAAGATTAAGCCAAATTGGGACCAGATTTTTTTATTCATTTATGGAGTTTATTCCGTTATAGAGTATTTTTTTATAGAGGTTTTACTGTATTGAGTTGTGGATAGTTACCCATATATCCAGGCGCGCTTCCTTTTTCTGCGGAAGAAACAATGATCGTTAATCCTGTCCAATTGTCAACATACAAAAATCATTAATAGAGATGTTAACATCAATCAAAATTTTGAGAGTGAGAGAAAAGAAAAAAGAGAAGGAAAAAAAGAGAAAGAAAAACATTAATAATAAAAAAAACGACAGCAAAAATGAATTCCACTATTTTTATTTTCCATTCCATAATTAAAAGGTAATTAAGATTTTAATCCTATTGTTATATGGCAGAGAAGATACTATAATATTTAAAAAAGTTGCTTCCCTGGGAAATTTTCATAATTTCAATATTTCTGAAGATTTAATATCTAAACTTGCTTCCCTGGGAAATTTTCTTAAAAGTTGGAGCAAAAATAAAATTGGGTGTATTAAGAACAGAATCAGAAATTTAAAAAAGAAGTTACTGCATCTTCAATCTCTTTCACCTACTGCTGATATTATTCGTAAAGAAAAGGCTATACGCTCAACCAAATGATTATATCATAATGGAGGCTACTTATTGGGAACAAAGAATGAAACAAATTTGGATGAAATCTAGAGACAAAAATACAAAACAATTTCACCTCTCAGTCCAACAAAGAAGAAAGAAAAATCAGATCTCATATATTCAATCAAGTAATCATCAATGGATTACTAACTCAACTGAGATTGCTGAAGAATTAATTACTTTCTTCAAAAATTTGTTTCAAGAAGATGAAAATATTCAATACCCAGTTAATCTACATGAATCTTCTTTTTCTTTGAATACAACTGAAAATGCTTCCTTAAGTTCCGTTCCTACTGGTGATGAAATATGGAAAGTGGTGAAAAACATGAATTCTCTCGGTTCACCGGGACCAGACGGATATCCGGTATTATTTTACAAAAAGTGTTGGACAATAGTTGGTGAAGAAACTACGAAATTTATCCAACAAATTTTCAGCACGGGAGAGATTCCAGGTAAACTCAATCATACTCATATCAGTCTAATTCCAAAAGTTAAAAACCCAATCACAACTATGAAATTTAGACCCATTGCTCTATGCAATGTTTTATATAAGTTTGTTGCAAAATTTTTGGCAATTAGACTTACTCCCTTCATGAGTTTGTTTATATCCTGGTCTCAGAATGCTTTTGTAAAAGGAAGACAGATTACAGACAATGTTGTCATGGCAAAAGAATTATTTCACTCAATGCAGAAATCAAAATCTAAAGAAGGTTTTTTTGCATTAAAATTGGATATGTCGAAAGCCTATGATCGAGTATCATGGTCCTTTTTGAGTTTCATGCTTCATCAGATGGGTATCCACAACCATTCTCATAAATTAATTATGCATTGTGTGACTTCTTCTTCTTTCTCAATTCTTTTGAATGGTGCTGCTTATGGAAATTTTAAAAGTGGTAGAGGTCTCCGACAAGGGTGTCCCTTATCACCCTCATTATTCATCATTTGTTCTCAAGGACTGTCCCTACTTATGGAGAAATTTGAATCTTTAAGTCTTTATGAAGGGTACAAGATTAACTTTCATGGTCCTTCAATTAGTCATTTGATGTTTGCTGACGACCTTTTCTTCTTTGGAAAGAACTCTGAATCAAATGTAGATAATCTGAAACAAGTTCTGGATACTTATGCTTCTTTCTCGGGTCAAATTATCAATTACTCAAAATCTTCGGTCTACTTTAGTAGAGGTTGTATCACTTACAATAAGTGGAGGTTTATACAGAAGTTAGAAGTTAGACAGATGGAAAAGATGAAAAGTATTTAGGCACCTATCCTCTTAAATCGGATTGTAACATTGAAACTTTTGAACCTCTAAACTCAAAGTACAATTCTAAGCTAGCAGGTTGGAAGAATTTTTTTGTTAATCCATCCGGGAGGACAGAGCTTCTTAAGAGTGTTATAGGTACAATTCCGAACTACACTATGGGTACTTGCATTCTTCCAAAAGGTGTCACTAATGAACTGTCTCGTTCTCAAAGAGCTTTTTGGTGGGGTCATGACTCAGGAACAAGAAAGGCTCATTTTTTCAAATGGGAAAAGGCTTTAAGAGAAAAAGAAGATGGAGGATTAGGTGTTCGGGATATAGAGTTAGTTAATCAGTCTTTGGTTGCAAAACTTGTTTGGAGATTTCTGACAAACTCACACGCAACCTGGGTTCAATTGTGTTCTGCAAAATATCTTCGGGATACTTCTTTCTGGGATTATCAACCAAAATCTGGAGATTCTAATACTTGGAAAGATATGTTACTCGTAAGAAATATTTTCATAAATAATTGTTGCTGGTTTTTAGGATCGGGTAATTCTATCCATATTTGGAATGACCCCTGGATACCGGGAATCCCAGGTTTTAGACCAACAAGACTTTTACATTCATCTGTTGAAGTTACTTTGGTTTCGGATCTCATTAATCATGAAGATAAAACTTGGAATTTGGATCTCCTTACTCAAGTATTTCCACCAAATCAGGTACATGCTATTTTGGATATATACATTCCTCTAGATGAAGAAGTCGCAGACAGATTAATCTGGCTAAAAACTCCTTCCGGTGTATTCACTTCAAAGTCCGTATACAAATTACTGGCTGATAATAGGGATTCTACCTCTTTGGAGTCAGAGTTCCCATGGAAACAATTCTGGAAAAGGATGAAAATTCAACCGAAAATTCATGTTTTCATGTGGAAAGTTTTAAACAACGGCTTGGCTGTGTACCAGAATTTGAATAAGTTCAATAGTAATATCCAGAATACATGTCGGCTATGTAATGCTGAAGAAGAAACAATTCTTCATCTCTTCTTCAAGTGCCAATTCGCTATAACGGTTTTTCAACAAAGCCCAATAGTTATTGACATAACTAATGATATGCCTCCAAATCAGATCATTCAGTATTGGATATTTAATCAGGATCAAGGCATTATGTTGAATCTGGCTGCTTGTATCATGTGGAACATATGGAAAACGAGGAATGATTTGATCTTTAATAATATCCAGGCCTCAACATCTCAGTGCATTCAAAAAGCTCTTCAAGACTTTAAACTTTTTGATTTGCATCATGCAATTAATTATTGTTCTAACACTAATATATCCCAAAACAGTCTGATTTCATGGGAGTATCCTCCAAATGGTGTCATCAAAGTTAACGTGGATGCTGCTTTCAATAATGGGAATGCTGCAGTGGCTTTTGATTCTTATGGAAATCATCTGGGAAGTGGATCCATTTGTTTCAATACCATATCTTCCACAGTTGCAGAAGCTAAGGCTTATGGTATCGGTATTCAACTGGAAATCAGACTTCAAGTACCCAGGATTATAGTAGAAGGAGATGCTTCAAATATCCCAACAACCATAAAAGGTAATACAAGCGAAATACCATGGAGTATTCGAGCTACAATTCTATCCTATCAGAGATCGTGTCAAGAACTTTGTTGAAGTTAGTTTCACATCAGTTTCTAGAGACATAAATTCTATTGCGCATGATTTAGCTCAATGTGCAATCTCAAATAATGTAAACAGATGGTGGTCATTTGATGAACCACCTAATTGTATTATGCAACATCTCATCTTGAATGAGAATTAATTTCAATGAAAATCTGTTTCCTTCAACAAAAAAAAAGAAGATACTACAATAAATATGGAAAAGGAAATTGTTCATTCCATATTTAAATATATCGAGTGTATTAAAAAATATATAAAAGATACTGTTGAGCAAAAACATTAGTTCAAGAGTTCTTAATATTCTTCATTCCATAAATAAAATAAGATATCTATTCATATACGTTCAGATATGCTTAAATATATTTCGGACAACAAATATTTTTCTTAATATTTATTCCATTCTATAGACAAAATAAAATATAAATTTTAATATTTCTTTAAAAATATTCCTAAGATAGAGACTGAATAATCTTTTTAGGTTCTTATTAGTAAATTTAGTGTAAATTCCAAAAATTACTGTTATATCTTTGTATATAAGAACGAAAGCCAAGCCCCATTCATTTTGCTTTGAAAATGGAATAGTTTTTTTATATATTTATTTTTCAAAATTATATGGGTTTATATATGTGGTTGATGAAGGATCTTTTTCTTTCTTTTTTCTTATAGCGGTTGCCATCATTCTTCATCCTACTCGACAATCGTCCTTTTTACATGAACGGGGTATGTAGTTGTTCATAACTTTTTCTGCAAAACTCCATTATGTTGTTGTTTCTAACTAATTATAAATACTCCGTTACTTTGTTTTGACCTAATTGTCATCTGGCTTGTGGATATTGTAGAAACTGGACGGGCTTAACATTAATTGTTAGATTTGCTTTTGAACTTTTTGATTGTAATTTATTTTTATTTTTTTGTTCTTATGTTGATTATTGAGTATGGGTTTTCATTGCAGATTTTATTGGATGATGATACAATCTTGGTGCGGAGATAATAAAGTACCAGGCCCACTAGAAGAGTAGCTCTTTATTTTAACGTTTCGACCTACAATGGTTTTTTATCCAATCGGTTAGTTGGTTTTGTTATATTTTCTTTGACCAACATTTTTTTTAATATTATAAGTTTAGTTATTTTAATGATTTTGATGACCATGAGAATATTGTTCCTAATATGTTATAGTATAGTCGCTTAATATTTGAACTGAAGTTTTTATAGGTGTTTGTCATGGTCACGTAAACTTTCTTGAAGTTCTTGATATTTTTCTTTTTGTGGTTGTGGTTGCAGGATGGAAACGGATACCTAAACAACTTCATGGATATTGAACAGTTTCTAAGCGCACATTTTTTATTATCACGGATGTTTTGATGCTATCATATGAATATTTGCAGGAATCAGCTAGTAGGTTGTCATCTCGATTATATCATCTCTTAGCATTTTGCAGCAAGGAGAATCTTACTTTTTTTTTGGAATCTTTTGACGATCTTATATTTGTGATGACATATATTTTACAGACTTAATTTATTACTTAACTGTCGCATCTTTATTTCTTTTTGATGTTCGGTGATGAATTTAATGTAGAAATAACTATCAACGATCCAATTGCAGCTGCTATTTCTGTGGTTTTGTGACGATAATGAGTGTTGACAGGGTGACAGAATCCAAACATATTGAAAGGACTATTATATGTCTACGCTACAAGATGTGATTTAGTGGAGGTAGAGGTTGAACTCCTCGATCATGATAGAAGTGTTATTTTGATTGTTTTTTTTATTAGAATAAAGAAAAGATGCTTTGTATCATCATCACAAAATGTTAACGTACATTTTGCAATTTGTACAGCCTCTCAAAATAGGTATGAATGACTCAATAGTCGCCAAGAGAAAGACATTAAGCTTTATGAGTGTATTTTTCATCGACTTATCACCGACATACTGAATTCGATGAGTTAGAGTGGAGTAAGCATTGAAGAGTGGCGCAAAAATGAGTAGTTTAATTGGATCATTGATTCATTGTTGGTGCGTCAGCACATTTTTTCTTAGTGGTGTAAGGACTTCTTAATGAGTTAGGTGGAGATTTTGCAGAACTTTATGCATTCAAATCCCTCGAGCCACTGAAATTGGCCATTTCTGCGACGGGGTACCGTTTCAATGTTGTTCATAGCCTACCAGTCATTGGTAGATACTAGAATATTAATAAGACATTCTAGAGTTGACAAAGTTCTCACGCCATCAGCCATCTTTGCAGACTACTCATTTTTCGGGTTGGGTAGTGGTTTATCGATCAATCATTAAAAAAATTCATATCATTTGTTTGAACATCTCTATGAAACAAACATATAATTCCAACAGAGTTTGAATCCAGAGCATATATACGACACATACAAAACAAAACATGGAAAGTTCTGTTTGATGTACATGAGGAATTAAATGCAGAGCATCTGGGAATCGTGTACCTGCCAATCAAAATTGTTTTTTCTTTTCAAAATGGAGTATAAAGGCATGTCCGTCGAAATGTAAAAGCATTACTGTGTGGTTACCAAAGATAATGAAAACATTTCATTGTATAAATAAATTTTATTGAACAAAAAGATTTTTTAATAGATTATACAAGTACCTTTTTGTTTAAATCTATATATATATATATTTATTGTTCCCATCCGACTCCATTCTCTCTATGTTATATTATAAAATCTTAATTTATTTTATGTGAATTTGATGATTTCCATATACAAATATCCTTGGTATAGGAAAAAAAAAAAGACTGCTAAAAATACCAAAGAAAAATCTAATTTAGTATCCATTTTATTATCTTAATCAATAGTTTTCCAAAATAATCTCATTACATGATCGAGATGGAGGAATTAAAAGAGAAAAAAAAGTTTGAACATGATTTTTTGAAGTTATCATGTATTGTGATCTCAACAATGCTTATGTTGATGAAGTATACACATATAATAATCGGGTGAACAAAAAGAAACGAGTATATAAAACAACGAAAGCATAAGATCTAGAAATTTAAAGATCATCGAAATTCGGAAAAACACAGGAGCGACATAACTTTTAATAATTGTATTTATAGAGCTTGAATAAGTTCTATATAGGCTTTGAAGGTGTTGCACCACAAGCTCATAATTATTATTTTTTATAGTTTATGAAACATGTTATCCGTTTTGATTATTTTGAACTTATTAAATTTAAATTGGTTTTTTATAAAAACTTTGATGAGATTAATTTTGAAACATGTTAACTTTATTCCATAAGCGAGAAGCAGACCCGTGCATCACACGGGTGCAAAACTAGTAGTTCCAGTAAATACACTCTTGTATTTGTATTCTGATAAGAATTTGCAAGCCGACATTTGGATAGCCATTGCATTTCCATTGGGTTTACATCTCATATTTTCTATGTATATACTGTAAGGTGTGGTGCAAATTTTTCTGTTAAAAAAATAAATAAGCAAAGCAGTATGGACTATTATAGAACATTATTTCTAATAGTTCTTTGAGTAGAAAACACTTTGGTGTTTACAGTTTCCATCTCCAAACAAAGTCAGAAAATGGAGCCTATCAACTCTTGAAGGAGATCCCCTTCAAACCCTTCAAAAATTAAATGATTTTAACCTCAGATGGATAAATTGCCTGAGCAACTAAGTCTCCATATGTAACTTTGGGAATTTTAACTGCCTCAAGATACCTTAACCATTAACTCAACAAAGTTAAGTCAAAACAAATAGAAATTTGAGACCCTTTTGAGGGAAACGGGGATATGGATCTTAGACGAGTAAGGAACAACAACAGTCATGTAAATAGGAATGGCCAAGGAAAGAGATTAATGGATATTACGGTAATGTATTAATATCAAATTATTTTTATATATAAAAAAAATATATATAAAAAAAATATCAAATTATTTTTATATTTATTTTGCAGTTACAATCTACTTTAATCTGCAAAAACTATTTGATGATTCCAATAACTCAAACATAAACAAAATATTTAAGTAACGCTCTTCATTAGGTCATCACTATTTTAATACACCCAAGTACTTGCCATATTCCCACATATACAAAATACTACTCATTCAGTTGCACTTACCAGTTCGTCCAAGAGAGGACTGTAACAACAGTCATCTTAATCGACCACCTAAAATGCACACAAACTAATGATGAAAGGCGATAAACCCTGAACAGAAGTGAGTCAATACCTTTCAGAAAAAAAGAAAGAAAAACGAAGCCTTGTACATACAATCTCTTATGCTTCAAAAATAATGGCCATTGAGATATATTAACTACTCACATCTCGGGAGATTCACCATAAAGGCCATCTTCTGCATATCCCACCAATCATGGTGTTCCAAATCACAATATTCTTCACTCTAAACAAATTTAAAACTTGTCTAGTGGTATCAAAGTCACCTGGTCCAGAAAACAAACAAACCACTAACAGAATCAGTTCTCAATTTAAGAAGCAATCTGTAAAAAACAACAAAACTCATCCAATCCTCATACCGACAATTGCTGAAAGACACTAAAAAAACAACAACAGTGTGTTTAATGTCCATATTCAGCATAGTTTTGAACAACTCCAACGCTTCTAAACATTTACCCATTTTTGTATACCTTCTACTCCATGGTGTTCCAAGCAATAACATTTCTCTAACGCATATAACCAAACACTCTCTGAGTGTCTGTACTAATTAAATCAACTTTAATAAACTCATCTTCCAGGAATTCAAATCATGGTTTTAAAAGCATATTCGGCATTGCTTATTAATTTCCTATTAGATGTTTACAGCCAAAAGTAAGTAAGAAAATAGAGAACTTGTACTTCTATAGCCATAATTCTAGCTAACATGTAATAATAAGAATGAAAGCGACTCTGAGAAACTACAAAACATAATCTTTTGTATTGAACTCATGGAAGTATCAGTAGTACGAAACATACATTGCCCATGAACCATGACAAATCTCATTTTGATGGAAAGAAAACTCTAAAGAGTATTGAGAGCACATTGGATTACCTATTCAATATCTCTTGCTTATCTTCCCAATTGAATGAGAGTCTGTGTATACACTTATAGCTGCAATCAACTTACAAATTAACAAAATGTTAGTTTTCAATTGCAAAATTGTACTTCAAAGGAACTATGGGAATTGACTAAAATTAAAGCATCGGATGGAAACTCTGTAACATGAGGGAAAAAATCAATCCCTTTAAACCCATTTGTTTTTCTGCTTCGGTCACAAATTCCAAAGTGAACAAATCTGAAGTCATCTTAAACAAGAAAGTTGGTATTATAAAACATGGAGACAAACAAAATGTCTTCTTGAGAGGAATGCATTTTTTCATCTGGAACTCATGACACTCATAATTTGATTAGTTTGTTTAATATTATATATAAATATGCCATTGTCCATTAGTAAAAGCAGAAGTATCAGTAGCTCAAGTAGTAAGTAGACATGAACTAATCCTACTAACAAATGTAAAATTAGAACAAAACCAACTTTAAAGAAAAAAGTTTAGTATAGGTTTAACAATTCACTAAGCTACCATCGGTACCTAAGTTTCCTTGGTGGTAAGAAAATGGAAGAGCAAATGTTAAAGTAAGTTAACAAACATGTAAGATAAAAAGACCCAAATATTTTAGGAAGCTCACAAACCATGTTAGTTATGTTATGAAGATGACCTCAACTTAGTCACTCAATCTTCTTTGTACTTCGATTTCCATATGTAATGCTTCGACGACCTGAACACCAATAGAAGGTAATATATAAAACTGAAATATACAATCAAAATGGAACATATTGAACCACACCACAATCCATGATATACATACACCGAGAAAATGTTGAATGAAATGACCTTGCATAGGTGAAGCAACCCTGGAACCGCACCAAATTTGCAAACCATAATTTCCCTTCTTAAGAATCAAAATAACAAAAATCAATTGTGAATAAGAAATTTAGGGGTTAATAACGAAAACTCAAAACCCAAAATTGGGAGAAAGATATAAGAACCTTAATTAGAGTCGTACCTCGAATGAATCGATCGGTTGGACAGATTTCTCGATATGCGTAGGTTTATGAGAATCCATTCCATTTTGTTTTTATGAGCTTCAATTCGAAACGGCCGGGACATTGATTTTGTCTAGACGTTTTTATGAGCTTCAATTCGAAACGGCTGGGACATTAATTTCGTCTGTACTTTTTTTCTTCTGGATTTTATTCAGGAATTAACGACCAGGAGAGAGAGTGGAATAGGTAATACGTGACATAATCTCAATATAATTTTATAACGCCAACTGTATCCCCATTTAGATGAATCATGGAAGTTCTTTATATATCTGAAATGTAGATAACCGTCCATATAAAAAGGCTCCACCTATTTGTCACCCTCACTTTTCCTATTTGTCACCCTCATAAGAATTTCTAAAGTAGTTATACTTTTCAATTCTACTTTTCCTATTTGCCACCTACACAAGTCAAATACAGTTTGACTATAACTATCACCACTTCTATTTTGTCTTCTTCTCCATTAATCTGTATTTTCACTGAAAACTCATTAAAAAATATTAATCCTAAGATAGAACTCTGTACAATTAGTTCACTATTATGTATAAACTATTTACTATTTCTTTATCTCTTATCATTTAACTAGTAGAAATTAACGATTTAATCGGAAAATAATCCGTCAATCATTATTATGGAAGATTCTACGATTAAAAATCTAGGGCAAAATATCCAAACCTTAAATGAATGGAACAACCAACAAGATTTTGCTAATTTAGATGAAAATACATCCATTGAAGAAGATATGGAGGTAAGTAACTGATTTATTTTCGTTTGATTTGTGTTTTTCGCGTTTTTTCTTCTCCTAATTTTCGTTGAACCGGTCTCCAGTTTACGGACGACCACAAAGCACTTCAATCGTCCAAACATGGACGATCGTGTGTACACAAATCGTTGTCTATAACTGATCGACTATACACTTGAAGACGAGATCGTTCTTCGGACGATCGTAGTACCTTGTTATTCTTCTTAAGCGAACGACTTTAACTGTCTGACATTATTTTTCACAAGTGCTTCACAACTCATTAAGATGTCATTCCCAATTTGGATCAGCTGATTTTTTTTTATTTTAGATGAAGAAAAAGGGGACGAGATGGAGAAGAAGAAGTGCAGTTTTTTTTTTCTTTTAGAATTTATTACCGGGGTGGTTGTTTGTGGGGTGTAAACAAAAAGTCAAAGAGGTAGTATTTAGGATAAATGAAAAAGCATAGAGGTGGCAAATAGGAGAACTGGGGGTGGCAATTATTGAGAATGGCAAATAGGAAAAATGGGGGTGGAAAATAGGTGGAGCCTATAAAAAAGCATTATTGTCGATATGCGTAGGTTTATGAGAATCCATTCTATTTTGTTTTTATGAGCTTCAATTCGAAACAGATGGGACATTGATTTCGTCTGGACGTTTTTATGGGCTTCAATTCGAAACGGCTGGGACATTAATTTCGCCTGTGCTTTTTTTCTTCTGGATTTTATTCGGGAATTAACTACCAAGGAAAGAGAGTGGAATAGGTAATACATGACATAATCTAAATAGTATTTTATAACGCCAAACTATATCCATTGTCCCTTATAATATAGATATGACTTTATAAGTCATATTATGCAGAGCAATGAGAAGAAATTCAACAGGAGTAGATAGGTTTTGAAATTTGGGAATCAGAGAAATGAATGTATAATTTATCTCTTTGAGTAAAAAAACCCGTATTGAAAACCTTTTGGGTTATTGATACTAGACCAATTGTTTCCCAGTTATCTTGAAAAAAATTTAGGTGGGAATCCATTTGGAACCAGAGATTTATTTCTTCCATAGAATTTTTTAAATTTTTTTTTTTAATTTCCATATTGTCTGGTATCTTAGAGAGTGTTATGTTGTCACCTCTAGTGATAACACGTGGATAAGATCAATCATGTCTTGATCAAGCTGCAGAGAGACAATAGTGGATACAAAAAGCAAGTGTTGGGCTAGGCATTCAGCTATCTCATCTATCTCATTAAGCTAGTTTCTATTAGAATGTTAAATAATATCCACTTTAACCCTTTTGTATCTTTTTCCAGCCTTTTATAAGATTCTATTTTATTGTTTAAATTTTGGTTTTGCTCAGTGCATAATTATACAAATTATTAAATTGATGAGACAAATAATTTTAACTAAACAACTGAAAAGACGAGGATACCGACTACACCGCCAATTCTTTTGTTATAACCAATATTAGACAAACCTTGTATAATCGTTTTCAAAACCATATAAGTGAAGATTACTTGAATAAGGTTATCTTGGATAGAACATACAAAAAAAACTTAGGGTATATGTTATGAGATAAATCCAAGATGTTTGTTAACGTACAAATGTATTTTACTTTGGTTTTAAATATAACAATAACAATTATAATATGAAAAGTTAAAGTAAATCACACGATATACAAGATTTTAGTGATGAGAAGAATTCCTGGCAGGAAACCCCACGGATCTAGTCCAGTTTTGAATTAATAATTAAGCCGCTATAAAAATTGACTATCGCAACTTCGTATAGTTAAGACCGAATAAACTACCCTAATTACTCAGTTTTCTCAGTATCCCTGCGCCTACAACCAATCTGGACAACACACGCGAATTACCTAACGTAATCCACTGCCAAGTGTTGCTTTACCCCTGTAAAGACTTCCTGCTTCCAATTTCTTTGGGACATACCACATACAATCAGGAACTAATAACGGTTTGCTAACCACTTTAGTAATCCAATCACAATACAAAAAGACATAAATGATCTAATTCTACAGTCATGGATCTTCTGTTCATATTTACGATACAAGATAAATAGGATATAACAAATCCGAAACTTCTTGACATGATCAACCAAGATTTACGATTACCGAAGATTATCCTCTCGATCCCCTTACATTTAAGATAAAATCACAAAAAACTTGTTGATGCATAAATCTTATGTGACAAACCGCTCAAAATAACTTTAAGTCTTTAAAGTCTCCAGTTCTTAATCATCAAGACTAACAACCTGCAATTGATTTCATTAATGATTTGTCTAACACAACGGATTCTGTTAACGTTGAAAAATCAGCAGTTCTATCCTAACAGATTTAGAATCACTTAGATCTGCAATAATTAAGTTTTCAAAGGCTTGAGTGGCCTTATATCAAAAGAGAAAGACTACCAAATAATCAAGAACTTATCTATTGTAACTAAATGAGAGTTAGTTCCATAATAAGTAGTATCAACCAAAAACTAAATAACTATAGTTTCCTACCAACGGTACTTCTAGTTCTTATTGATCCCAACAAAGAAGACTTGAAATGCAATACGCTTTTTTTCCAGACCCAAATTGAACTTACTCGCAACTATGTTGAGTTAATCAACAATATCATACAAATTCTAAGTCTGAGATGATTTTGTAAGAATACAATATCCACTATATATAGTGTTATGTTTTTTTCTGGAAAATAATTAACCCTAATTTCAAAATTCTGAAAATAGATATTCTTGACAATACCAACTTTGAAAATAAAATATTTTTATATTGTTTAGATATTAATAACAATGTTGTCGCAAAATCTTAGGTATATTTTTCCAACTAATATATGAAAAATTCCATTAATATGACAATTAATTAGCTCATGCACAACCATGTACTTGCCAAATATAATCAACTAATAATATGCAATCTTAAACAACGATAAGCATATCAATATCGATTTCAGACATATATTCAAAAATATTTCTGATAATATAAGTGGGATATTAGCCTTGAGTACCAAAGGAATATATCAAAATTGCTATATGAACCGCTTTATAACAGCAATTCTGACGTGGCTATCTACTGTGTAATATATGTCAGAATTTCTCCTTTTCTCGCTGGAAAACTCATCTAGTTTCTTCTCGTTTTTGAACTGGACAATAATCAATTTGATAACTCATGGCCTCTTTTTGTTTTCTGCCTTCAAAAGAAGAAGAAGTATCCATGGCGTTTTAGTTTGTTCCTTTCCCCGATAAGAGAAGATTGGAGTATCAAATATGAATATAACTGAGAGAAGGTTCTATTGTGACCAGTTTATAATTCAGAATTTCTAACTGATCATTTTATAATTCGAATTCTAAACGGAAAATCAGTATCATATATAAACCCCAAAAGCATCAAGCTTTCGAATTAACTAAAAAGAACTTTTGAAATCAACTGCCTCAATCAGTCTAATGAGATGAAGTTGCATAAAAAGGTGATAGCAATTAAGAATTTAAGATCTAGGGAAAATTTAAAATCCATAACCCCAATTTTTAACTACAAGTTTTGATCTCAAGATTTTATCTGTATCAATTGTTTTGCTTAATTAATCTTTAAAAGCCACTGCATCACTATCTTAATTTAAGTAATAAAAAATTCTTAACAATTCCATAATCTGAATGAATCATATATGATGAAGAAAAACACCAAGCTATATGAAGAGAAATCACTAATCAATGAATCATTATTAGAAATATCATCGTAGAGTCTATATAAATAAATTGGTTTCAATCTAAACCCTAACAAACGATTTAGCCAAACATGGCTTTCTCAAAAGCCATAAATAAAATGTAAAGAAAACAAGCTAATCAAAAGAGAAAATCCATCTTCAAACCCTATTCCTCTTTTCCTCAGTTGCGGCTTTGTGCCGCCCAGCCTCCCCTCCTTTGCATTTCTGTCTAATCTCTATGTACGTCTTGCGACAAGAGTGATTAGACCTAACAGATCATTTTCCAAGAGCCCAAAATGGACTGTACAAGAAGAACGTTATTTTGGGGACCATGATAAATTTGGAGGGACCATTGTTTTTTAGGCACCCTAACCTAAATTGTTAAGGGCTGTCCTAAAAATCCTAAGATTACTAATTTGCCCCTTACACTAATTGAAATTAACCCTAACCTAATAATTGCAATTAACTTAATCTAATGTAAAAACAAAAGCATCTAACCTAGCCACCACCTCCGATTATCACCACCACCCACCACCACCGCCCACCACCACCACCACCACCACCTACGATTCTTGAGTGACTAAAGTGATAGAAGAAGAAGATGGAGAAAAAAATTATTTTGAGATGGGTGAATATGGAGAAAAAACATCCTCTGGGTGCCAAAGTATGCTTGTAACTTAGTGAATGTTGCTATAAACGGCCTAAAATATCTTTAAAATCAAAATTGTAACAAAAAAAATTCAACCATGTCAACAAAGTTCGGTTTTATTATATGAAGAACATGTAACCGAACTTTCTGCAAATGCAGTTCGGTTAATAAATCCAAAATCACAGGTAACCGAATCAGAGCTTTAATGGAGTTTTTGTTTGTTCGGCTAGCTGATGAAAAATCAAATGTTACCGAACTACTATGCTTGAGTTCATAGAGTATTGTTCGGTTCAGTCGACTAGACCACGTTGTAACCGAACTTTAAACAACAGAGTTCGGTAAGTTCGCAAAATTTTGTTTTTTGCGATTAATCCGAACTCAACATTTGGCTATATAGAGAAAAGTTCGGTTTTGAAATTATTTTTGCGAGTTAACCGAACTCATTTATAGAGGTATGTTCGGTTGGTTCGCAAACTTCAACGCAATCAAGTTCCCAACCGAACTGCAGGTTAAAAGTAACCTAGTGTTAAAAGTTCGGTTGGTTAGCAAACTTCAACATATTTTGCGAATCAACCGAACTGAGCTTGTATATGCATATATGCAATTAGGCAAACGTTCGGTTAAAGTAAAAACTTAAAATTTTTTGCGATCCAACCGAACTGCACTTGCAAATGCATAATGGAATTAGCCCATAGTTCGGTTAAATGTATTTTTTGCGAATGAACCGAACTCTGTGTTCGGTTCAGAAAAAAATAATCTTTGATAACCGAACTCTTAGTTCGGTTAAGACTTTTTTTTTGCGATGTAACCGAACCTATCTCTGGAGAAAAAAAAGCCTCCATTAAACCTCTCTGCAACTTCCATTTTCAACTCATTTTGATGATTACTTCTCATTTTTTTCAACCAAAAACGAATGACAAGCAATGAGTTTGTGAGAATATCTTTGTTAATGATTTAAATGAAGCTACATATATAGAGGTGGTGGTGTGTTGGGGGAGGCTTACGAAATCCGAGCCGCTATGCGCAATACGAAACCTACACGAGCAATGAAACACAATGCGGAAATACACAAACTATGACGGTATAGAAGCAATCATACAACACTGGCAATTACGTGGAAAAACCCCTCCAAGGTGAAGGGTAAAAAACCACGGGAAAATCTTCCACTATAACAATAATGGGTTACACACAATTCTCCCAAATTTGGGGATAACAACAACCTCAAGGTGCCTATAGCACTTGGATATCAATTTGCCGAATTAAACTCACCCCTAAGGATGGATCAACAATTCATTCATATATAATATGAGATTCACTATCAATTTAAGAATAAGAAGTGATTTGAGATACTTACTACTAGGATTTGACAAACCCTAGAATTTCCCCCCTTTGAAGAGATGTGGAAATTGATCAATCAATTCTCCACCACAACAACCAAAATATCCTTCAACAAGAACCCTTTCTTCTCCTCTTCAAGATGCCTCTAATCTCACCAAAAATGGTGGCTTAAATCTCTCTATCTCTCTCTCACTCTTTCTCTTCTTCCTCTCTTTCTCTTTCTTCAAAATGAAGAAGATAAAACCGTGAAACCAAAAAACAAGTCTCCTGATGCCTTTTGTGCACACAACCAAAAAACAAGGCAACCAATAACTTCCTCCCTTGAATGGTTAAGGGGACTCCACATGTTTGGGCCAAAAGGAGTAAAACCCAACAATCTCCCCCTTACGACTTATGGCAAGGTACCCATCACCACCAAACCTTCCCTGCTGCAGAAATACACATGCTTGTATTTTGGTAGCGACTTTGTCATCATATCAGAACCGTTGTCATATGTATGGATCTTCTCAATATACAAGACCTTCTCTTCAAGAACTTCTTGTATCCACTGATACCTAATATTGATGTGCTTGGACCTCGAGTGAAAACTCGAATTCTTGCTGAGATGGATGGCACTCTGGCTGTCACAGTAAACGATGAACCTTTGTTGCTTCACACCGAGTTCTCTAACAAACCGCTTCATCCATATCATCTCCTTGCAACTCTCTGTAGCTGCAATGTACTCTGCCTCTGTAGTAGACAATGCCACACATTTTTGTAACTTGGATTGCCAAGACACGGCTCCCCATGCATAGGTAAATAAGTAACCCGATGTAGACTTGAGACTGTCTTGAGCACCTGCCAAATCTGAATCTGTGTAACCAACTAACTCTGGCTTGTCACCTCCATAGCACAAACACATATTAGAATTACCCCTCAAATATCTTAGTATCCATTTCACTGCTTCCCAATGCTCCATAACAGGATTTGATAGAAATCTGCTTACCACTCCAACTGCATGAGCTATATCCGGCCTTGTACACACCATTGCATACATCAAACTACCAACTGCGGATGCATAAGGAATTTTCTCCATCTTCCGTTTCTCAACATCATTCACAGGACATTGATCACGAGTTAACTTAAAATGGTTTGCAAGTGGACAAATTACCGGCTCAGCCTTGTCCATGTTGAATCTTTGCAACACCTTCTCAATGTAGCTTTCTTGTGATAACCACAGCTTCCTCGCTTTCCTATCACGAGTGATCTCCATGCCAAGAATACGCTTTGCTGCACCCAAGTCTTTCATAGCAAAAGACTTGCTCAGATCTGACTTCAACCTGTCAATATTTTTCTTATCTTTGCCAACAATAAGCATGTCATCAACATATAGCAAAAGAGTAAGAAAATCACCATTAGCAAATTTTTGAATGAATACACAATGATCTGAAGCCATCCTCTTGTACCCATGTTCCTTCATGAACGATTCAAACTTCTTGTACCATCTTCTTGGAGCTTGCTTCAAACCATAAAGACTCTTCTTTAGCTTGCACACCATGTGCTCTTTGCCTTTGACTTCAAAACCCTCGGGTTGTGCCATATACACATCTTCCTCCAACTCACCGTGAAGAAATAATGTCTTGACATCTAGTTGTTCTATCTCAAGATCCAAACTAGCGGCTATTGCCAAGACAACCCGAATAGAAGAAAATCTCACCACCGGTGAGAAAATCTCGTCAAAGTCAACACCCTTTCTCTGCTCATAACCCTTCACAACTAAGCGTGCTTTGTACCTTGGTTGTGAGTTACCATCTTCGATCTTGATTCTCAGACACCCACTTGTTCTTCAGAATTTTCTGGTTCTCAGGCTTGTCAACCAAATCAAAAGTGTCATTCTCATCTAAAGAGCCAACCTCTTCTTTCATGGATTTCAACCACTTCTGACTTTCAGGAACACTAAGAGCTTCTTCATAAGACTCTAGTTCACCTGCATCTGTGAGCATCACATACTCATGTGGTGGATACTTTGTTGAAGGTAATCTGGTCCTGCTGGATCTTCTCAACTCAGCTTCTGGTTGTTGTTGTTGCTGCACTTCTTGCTCAACATCACCCACTGTAACATCTTCATGAGCTTCATCTTCATTGCCATTTCCATCAACATCATCATCATGTTGTTCAAGAGTAGGAACAACTGGATTTGGATCCAAGGTCATATCATCTTGAAGCTTTGGCATCTCAATCTTCTCAAAGTCTTCAATAGTCTGATCTTCTAAGAATACTGCATCCCTACTTCTGATAACCTTCTTCTCAACTAGATCCCAAAATTTGTAACCAAACTTCTCTGTTCCATAGCCTAGGAACACACACTGCTTTGCTTTGTCGTCAAGCTTTGATCTCTGATCTTTTGGGATATGAACAAATGACCTGCAACCAAACACTTTCAAGTGATCATAAATAGGCTCTTTGTCTCTCCATACCTTTTCTGCTACTTCTCCATCTAGCGGTCTTGAAGGAGATCGATTGATCAAATACACAGCAGTATTCATTGCTTCACCCCAAATGCTTATGCAACTTGGAATGAGATAACATGCACCTTATTCTCTCAAGAATAGTGCGGTTCATCCTCTCTGCAACACCATTATGTTGTGGAGTCTTCGGTATTGATTGTTCATGACGTATACCCATGCTCTTGCAATACACTTCAAGTGGCCCAATGTACTCTCCCCCGTTGTCAGAACGAAGGCACTTCAAGGTTCTACCTGTTTCTCTTTCCACCATGCTGTGAAACATCTTGAACACAGGAACAACATCATCTTTGGTCTTGATTGCATATGACCAAACCTTCCTTGAAGCATCATCTATGAAAGTAACAAAATAAACAGCACCACCAAGTGTTTTGAACCTTAAAGGTCCACATACATCAGAATGAACAAGATCAATAATACCAGAATTGCGCTTGGGTAAAGCTTTATGAAAAGAGACTCTAGTTTGTTTACCAACTAAACAATGAGTACACTTACCCAATTGCATACCTTTGGCATTTGGAAAAACTTGTCTTTTGGTGAGGATTTGAATTCCCTTCTCACTAAGATGACCAAGTCTTCTATGCCACATCTCGGAGATTGAATCTTTGTCAACAACATTCAACTCACCTTTCAACACCTTCACTTGTGTCTTGTACAATGTGCCACACTTCTTGCCTCTTGCAATAACCATGGAGCCCTTGCTTAGCTTCCATTTTCCATCACCCAAGTGATTGTTGTACCCTTCATCATCTAACACTCCTGGTGACATTAGATTCAAACGAAGATCTGGTACATGTCGCACATTTCTGAGAACCAACGTACAAACAACACTGGTCTCAACCTTCACATCACCCATTCCTACAATTTTCACAACACCACTGTTGCCCATTCTGACTGACCCAAAGTCACCAGCCTTGTAGTAGGTAAATACATCTTCATGAGGAGTAGCATGATAAGATGCATCTGAATCAACTATCCATTCTGAATCAGAACCTGCAAAACTTACACAAACATCATTACAATCTGAGAATACAATGATATCATCATTTGTCACAGTAGCTGCAACACCATTGTCTTGGTTATCATTTCCTTTCCCCTTCTTGTGTTCTTGCTTCGGCTTCCTGCATTCATTTGAATAATGACCTCTCGTATGACAGTTTCAACATTCAACTTCCTTTCTGGACTTTGATTTACCCCTTGACTTGCTACGGCCAACTTGTCTTCTGTCTTTTCTTATACCCCGATTTTCTGTCACAAGAGATTCTGAATGAGATGAGTCTAGTGACCTTCTTCTAACTTCTTCACTCAGCAAACTGCTAGTTGTAACAGTCATGTTCAACTTCTTGTCTGGAGCAGAATAACTGAGACAATTCCTCAATGGCTCCCAACTGTCTGGTAAAGTATTTAGCAACAAATAAGCTTGAACCTCTTCAGGAATTTTGAGGTCCATAGATGTAAGCTGATTCATGATACCCTTCATTTCATTTAAATGTTGCGCCATTGAACTCCCTTCCTTATAACACAGCTTTCCAAGCTTTTTGAATAGAAGAGCTTTTTCACAAGGAGACTGCTGATCATATATCTCCTCTAACTTGGTCCACAAAGGATATGCTAGTGTCTCACTAGCCACATGATGAAAAATGCTATCATCAATCCACTGACGAATATAACCAACTGCTTTTCGATTAGTAACCTTCCAATCTTCTGCACTTGTAGCCTCAGGCCTTACTCCCTTGTTCTCTATTGGACCATAGAGATCTTTAAAATATAACCAGTCTTCCATCTTCGCCTTCCATATGACAAAGTTCTCACCGGTCAAATTGACCATTCTATTACTAGTGCTAGCTTCCGCCATTGCACAGGATTAGCTCAACCCAAAAGCTCTGATACCACTTGTTGGGGGAGGCTTACGAAATCCGAGCCGCTATGCGCAATACGAAACCTACACGAGCAATGAAACACAATGCGGAAATACACAAACTATGACGGTATAGAAGCAATCATACAACACCGACAATTACGTGGAAAAACCCCTCCAAGGTGAAGGGTAAAAAACCACGGGAAAATCTTCCACTATAACAATAATGGGTTACACACAATTCTCCCAAATTTGGGGATAACAACAACCTCAAGGTGCCTATAGCACTTGGATATCAATTTGCCTAATTACACTCACCCCTAAGGATGGATCAACAATTCATTCATATATAATATGAGATTCACTATCAATTTAAGAATAAGAAGTGATTTGAGATACTTACTACTAGGATTTGACAAACCCTAGAATTTTCCCCCTTTGAAGAGATGTGGAAATTGATCAATCAATTCTCCACCACAACAACCAAAAGATCCTTCAACAAGAACCCTTTCTTCTCCTCTTCAAGATGCCTCTAATCTCACCAAAAATGGTGGCTTAAATCTCTCTATCTCTCTCTCTCACTCTTTCTCTTCTTCCCCTCTTTCTCTTTCTTCAAAATGAAGAAGATAAAACCGTGAAACCAAAAAACAAGTCTCCTGATGCCTTTTGTGCACAAAACCAAAAAACAAGGCAGCCACTAACTTCCTCCCTTGAATGGTTAAGGGGACTCCACATGTTTGGGCCAAAAGGAGTAAAACCCAACATGGTGGTGGTAATCGGAGGTGGTGGTGGTAATCAACGGTTGGTGGTGGTGATAATCGGCGGCGGTGGTGGTGGTAATCGGCGGTGGTGGTGGTGGTGGTAATCGAGGTGGTGGTGGTGGTAATCGGCGGTGGTGGGTTAATGTTATTTTTTACTTAATCATTTCACTAATGATTTCACTAATCATAACCAAAACATAATCAAAAGGGTAGTTTAGGTATTAAGAATTTTTTTTGATAAGGGCACCCTACCCTAAAATAGACAAGTGAAAACTACAGTGAGACCCATTCTCACAGATTTTTCCACTGTGAAACCCATGCTCCCAAAACTTCAGGCGCGCACCCATTTTTGGGGAAAAAATTATTCCCAAACCCAAAATTAAAAAAAATTGGTTTCTCTTTTCTCTTTTCTCTCTTCTCTCTTCGTTCTTCTTATCTTCTTCATCTGTTCTTCCTCCGCCGAATTTTATATCCCTCTCTTTCTCCTCACTTGATCCACAAATTATGATTTCGAGAGACACCATCATCATAAACAATATATGGATCCGTTTTCATAAGAATTTAGATATAAGAATTTCATGTCCGTAGGAAGACATGAATGGAGTCTCTCTGACGGGCCTGAATGCAGTCTCTTTGAAATTTTAGTAGCAACTCTTTGAGGGGATATGTAGGATTTATAAATGACTACTCATGTTGGGTGTTTGAAGATGAGTATGAATCTCCCGTTTTCTTTATTTGATGTTTGATAACTCTGTAGAGATTCTGGTCGATCTCCCAACTGGAGATGAATTTAGATAAATCCTTTTAACCCTGTATACAAGACATTCTGATAACTGTTTACACCAAATTCCAGATTTTTTGGAGCAGTGGAAGTATTTTTTTTTAAATTAGTTTTTTTGAAGAAAATAGTGTCTCGTTTCTTCGAATTTTCCGAAGAACATGAAATCAATTCTATCCCAGAATGATTTTCCAATACATGCTGTTGCTCTTTTGAATTTGGGTAAGAAAGAAAGTTGTAGACCATAATTTTGTCTTGATTATGCACCCTGATCATTTGGAGTCAAGATGAGAAAGATACAACCATTCCAAAATTGTTGTACGTGACTAACAAAAGATGCACGTCTCTAATCTCTTCAAGAAAGGGTGACTAATTGTTGCTAAGTTGAAATAAGACTTATTAAGGACGAATAATGGTTTTCTAAATCCTAGAAGATACCTAGGAATTGTGGGGCAAGCTGGTTCAAAACTATGGTTTACATTGTACAGATGGTTTGAAATGTGAACCAGTTATATAATACGAGTCACTCTTAATCAAGAAATATTCTTGAGAGACATAACTAGGTTTTTGTACATGAAACTTGGATAATGTACATGAAACTTGGAAACATTTCTGATTCTTATGATATTACCAGTAGAATTTATGCGATGGTATTACATGGGGTACTACTATTTAAAGCCAATTTTGTTGTTCAGTGGAATGTGGGTAGGCCAAATGAGGTTACCTCTCTGGTTTTATTAACAGCTTGTTCACAAGTAGGTTTGATCCATGATGGCCACAAATTGTGATATATACACATCAACACATTAATGGTATTCAATTAATGTGTTGCATAACTTGTTATGCAGTCCGGAGAACGGTTGCATAACACGTTATGCACCTACTTTTTTTCTTAATATCGAAACCAACAAAAAATAAGGGTGCATAACTTGTCATGCACCTACAATAATATCTGCATAACATGTTATGCAGTCGTTAAAATGGATGCATAACTTGTTATGCATCCGAAAATATGACTGCATAATGCATCGAGAAAATTGTTGCACAATCTTTTATGCATCGAGAAAATAGATGCATAACCTGATATGCATTCGTAAATATGGATGCATAATGCATTATGCATCAATTTTTTTATGTACGCACTAAAATCAACCAAAACAATGGTTACGTAACTTGTTATAGATGCATAACTTTGTTATCCAAATGCATAATTTGTTATGCAGTGTAGAAAATGGTTGCATAATTCGTTATGCGTCTGCAGAATGTGTTATGCATCGTTTTTGGTGACTGCATAATGATTATGTATCAAGTTTTCGAAAAATTTCCCTAAAATGAGGATCACCTCCGATTTTTTCATGAAAAACAATAATTTGATATTCTTGTTTGTACTCGTTGCGTAGCTCTTTTAAAAAGATTTCCAACGATATAAAATTTGTAAAATTCTAAGGCGCGGATTTTTAGATATGTTATGTCCAAGTTGCGCTTCCAATTATACCCCTGAAAAATTAGGCTGCATAACGAGTTATGCCTGAAAATATAGTATGCAAAAAGAGTTATGTATTGATTCCCTAATAATTTCATATAATTATGGGTGTGACAGTACCAAAAATTAATTGTGCGTTTGACAACGAGAATATTATTTTTTTGGTCTCCCCCTAATTCCCCTAATAGACAATGGTCCCCAAATTTATCATGGTCCCCAAAATAACGTTCTACAAGAATTGCCCAAAGGCCCATTCAAAACACTGCCAACTTCCGAAATTAGACCCAGCAACACTGTTTTACTTTGTGTCCGTTTCTACCAGTAGCTTGCTCTCCATCCTACGTCTTTAATATCTGTAGCTGTTCCAACTTCCAATAATGACAGGCTCCTCCTTCCACCGATCACACAATGATATTCTATTCACTTCCTTCCAGCATGCATCTCCATTGATCCCATTTTTAGGAAACACAAAAACCAGCACCAGCATACATCTTCATTCGTCCCTGCTATATTCAACTCCACTGACTGCAAATTCTTCTCGACTGGCAGCAACAGCTCGTTAATCTCAGCCAACATAGGAAGCTCTTCTTCGTCTTCTGTCCGTCTAAATCTCGGGCAGAGCATTTTCTTTTCTACGACCTGAATACAGCCACAACTGACTGCAACTTTTCTTCACGGTCCAAACCCATCACCAGTACGGCAGTACGGGCAGCTGATACCCATCAAACTCATGGCTGGAACTTCATATGCACGAGCTGGTGGTGTTTCTGTGTATCAATGAATATTCCTCTTCTTCATGTTGCAGTTGTCTTGCACTGATTTCATCCGTAAACCATCTTCGTTCAAAGCTCGCAGCCACTACACAAACTCCAAGTCATCACCGGAAACTGCAGTTCACCCTCCTTCGACTGCAAATCGATTAACCAACAAATCTCATTTACTATCTCGGCTAATCAGTAGCCCATGTCCATTCATCAGTTGTTTGCATGGCAGCAAACTCGGTCACAAACAGCTACAGCACCTTTGTATTCTTCTCACAATTTGTCTTGTACGTCCCTCAAAAACCCATCTTCTACAGCTATGAATCGATGGCAGTACATACCCATCTTCACCTAGTTTTGCTGCTGCACGAAATGGTTTGAAGCTCAAACGGCATCTCCCTGCACATCTGATGCCACGGCTACGAACTGAAACCAACCTGCTTCTCAAGAAATGAGATAAAAGGTGGGGTATGCTTCCAACACACATCACACACCACCAAGAGTGTGGTAGAGAATGAGACACGTCTCCTACTTATTTCTTCCTTTTACTTACTACACCCAACACTTGACATCCCTGCCCACTTTGACCACTCCGTGAAATGGCAAGGTGATTCTGCGTAAGTGACAGCCTCATTTAATTAAGGTCTCCGTTTGGTGCACTGAGAAGTAGGTTTGGTGCTTTGTGTCGCAAACACCTCTATAACGTGTAGCTTAGCCATTTTATTTTCGGATGATAGAATTCACTTGTACTTTCTTCAAAAACATTAAAAGAGTGTTATTAGTCAAAATATTGAGTCTTAGCCAATATAAATATGGGTATAAAATGTAGCACATACGTGCTTATCATGCAGTTCTAGCCAATGAGATGTTGATTACACCCAATTAAGTTACTCCACATCCCACCACATAATGGTGACCTAATTTATCAAAACTAGTAGGGAATGACCCATACCGTAACGGCACGGGCTGTTTCACACCGTTTTGAGCTGGGGTGTTAGACAGTCTGGCATGGTTGTGCCCGTTCCCTTGACTAATCTCCGAATGTAGTGCAACCTTCCCCGAGAGTTCACCTATTACAAATTCACTTTTGTTTAGCCCCTCTTATTATGTATTTGTTGTACGTTTTCCCCCTTTCTTCCTAGTGGAAGTTCTTTCACATGCAGTATTATCTTTGTGTTATGTTTCCTTTGCCGCTTTGTAATTTCAATTTTCTGATCAATTTTGGGTATGTCGTTGTAGTTGACGGTTGCAGACAAATGCCATATCATGGATTCAAAAAAATAGAATGGACCAATGGAATGTGCTCTCAAGAGTGAAGACCATATACCCGGTGATGCCGTTATGGGCATATCCACTTTGTTTTCACATTTTACTGCACCAAAAGTCAATATCCTCGCAAAGAACTTTTGTTCAGTAGAAGTCTCACATTTCCACATTGATAACAAAGCTCACCCGTAAATTTTTATTAATTAGAGAAAAGTTGAACAAAAATGAGGGGAAAGAAAGTAAAAACATACTCTGTATATATATAAGCATGAAGATATTTTGTAATTTAATTTATTCGTCAATCATTTTTAACTGTATCATTTTGAGTGGATCGTTTTATGGTTCTGTTATTTGTGTTGCATTTCCCATTTCTGTTGTATTTCCCCTGCCTTAGTTGTTTTCCACAGCAGTTCTTATGCCAGCTAAGCCTGCATCATGGTTAGTGAAATCTAAGTTAAAGGGAGAACAATTAAAAGGGTCAACAACTATAAAAATATATAAAGTAAAAAAATAAGGAACAACGTCAACCACCTCAGATTCTAATTCTAATGAAATCAAATATCTGATATGGGCCTATTTAGATAGGCGATGATTGCCCATTTCTGTTCAAATGTGTGAGCCAAAAGGAAGCATCCGGAGTATGTTATCCTAGAAGCTCAAAATTGAATTCAAAGCGAAGTTATGAGCCAGAAAAATGAGGCCAGTATAGCTTAAAATGGAGTGACACCTACCTGTAGAAGTATATATCTCAGAGTTTTACGTTATCAAATGCCTTGATTTCTCTATGTTTACAGCATACCAAGTTTCCACAAATACACTCCAAACACATTATGAAACTGTGCCTAGTCCTTTTTCTCAGTCATTCACGGAAAGAAATAAATTATTTAGGAAAACATGAAGAATATTGATATTGTGGTTCCGTTAATAAGCCTTTTTTTTCTGTTGTTGTTGTTAACTCTTAACTAACATGCGGATTATCAAGAATGCAACGATGCTAGGGTTCACATGGACTGTTGTTGTACAACTATCTCGGATATACGTAACTGCTAAAGCATTGAAACATTTTCCATGAATTACATAATGAAAGGCTTTTCTTTTCCTTATGCTAATTGACTATGGAAAAACGCTTACAGTACTTCGAAATTAGTTTTTACTTCCACCAACAAAACTAAGGCTAGGAGACCAAATGATTCACAGTTTTTCCAATTGCTTAGCATGTACTGCTTACTTTACAGTTAGTGAGTTATACTTGTAACACTTATAAAGTTTTTCAAAATCAGGAAATTTAATTGTTACCACACTTGTGAAGTTCTAAAAAATGTCGAAATCTTATATAAAATAGAAGCAATGATTTTCTTTCTTCATACCTCCAACATAGTTCATGCCTTCATGGAAGCTGCTTCAGATGTATCTCAAGTTCTTCGTGCAAATAACAACCCATGATTCCACTTCATGATCAACTGACTCTAAAATATATATATAATTTCAATTGTTCCTCCAATTTGCAATTATAAACAACTCTGGTGCCTACACAGAAAATGCACAACATGATTTCTACCAACAACAACAATTTTGAAACAATTAGCAATAAATAAAGTCCGGATGCACTGAACTCTACCCGATCTACATACACATCAAGGACAAACGAATACCAAAAATAAAAGATCAGTTGTTTACCTGGTCATTAAGAAGCAAGATAAACTTCTGAGCACCTATCAAAAATTTCTTTCAACTCAAGGGATTATCAATCTAATGCTTACTTGAATCTCGCCTTTTATGTTTACATTTAGATGAAATGTCAGAAAAGCAAGATAAACTTCTGAGCACTTATCAATAATTTATTTCAGTTCAAGGTATTATCCATCTGTAGCTTAATAGCATCTCACCTTCTATGTCTATGTTTAGATGAACAGTCAGAGAAGCAAGATAAACTTCTGAGCACATGTCTACAGTTTCTTTCAGTTCAAGGGATTATCCATCTGTAGCTCACTTGCATCTCTCCTTTTATTTCTAACTAAAAGTTCAGTGTATGATCATTTATGTTAATTTATAAAACTAAGTTTTTTAGTGGTAAGTTACAAAAAAGAAAATCCATACAAATATGTAGCCCTGACTCAGGAAATAACGACTTGCTATTACGCATATGGACCAATGGGTTGTAAGTTGACAAACTAAGCGATGTGAACAGTATATCTAAAAATTCTCAATTGTGATCTCGTGCATTCGGCTGGATTTACCTCCATCCCTCTGAACCACCTGGATGTTGGTGATGGTTCTAAGAAGACAACCAAGTCGGCATTAAATAGTTTTAGTCACTAAGGGAATTGGAACACATCTAACAATCCATCTAATGACCTTTTACAGGTACCTGTTACAATTGAAATTTGAGGAGCCTCTGTACATCCATGAACATAACATTACATGAACCGGAATATTAACATTAGATGAAACGGATGTAGTAAGAATTACCTGTAAGATGCATGTTCTGGAGATTGGATTCAATTGTTTCGAACTCAGTGTAACATAAATTGTGGGGAAATCGACACAGAATAAGCATCCAGTGCGGAGAGTGAGGTCTTCCACAAAGTACCCCTCTTCTCACTGTTTGATATCCTGAATTTCGGTTTAGCAGCAGCCAAGTGTAATTTCTCAATTGAGTACAAACCTCCCTCTCCAATCTGGGTATGATGGTATGTAACTCATCTCCCTGTATCAGTGAAGTTGTTAGTCCAACATAGAAACAGGGGGATCACTACCTGCTCATCAACAATGACCATATCAATATTGAACGTCTTTGGTGAACACAACAATAACGATGCTTGATTTTCTTTCGCCAATGGATCGCAAAATCTTTTAAGTTCGAGTCCTCGAGGATGGTACCTTCTAAGGTATAATATTAATCTGCGATGCCATTTCGTCTGCTCTTTGAGCAGCAACTAAAAATTGAAGAAAAAAAAATCATCAGATACCTAATTCAACAGGATTAAGTGAGACAGTGTAGACCTAGTGAAGTGTTATGAACAAAAATGGGTAAAGTAACATCAGGAAGGGAAAATCCAAAACCACAACATTATTCTACCATTTAAAAATGTAAAATCAATCAACTTTACATGAACGAAAAGGAAAGCAATCACCACATTGAAAATGGACGGAAAACGTAATCGGAAGCAGCGAAAAAAAAAACTTACATGTTCAAGTGGAACTGATGTTGTTCTCGGTTGGTATTAGACATTTTATAGAGATAACCCAATTAGTTCAAGGATGAGCATTTTATTTCTTGAGTATGAATTAATCTGGAATACCTTCTGTTGTTGAAAGAGAGAATGGAAAGGCATCCCAGGGTTTTTGAACCGTTATTGAATAGGGAAAGCAAAAGATAATATAATCGAAACATGATGAGATTCCATTAATTTACGGTAAACCTAATTTATGTATCGACAATTAAGAAAGGGAATTAATACCACAATTAAGAAAGGGAATTAATACCACTGGCGTGGGACGTGAGGGAAGGCTAGCTGTTGGATTAACTAAATCAAAATCTTATCCTGGGAGTGGAGGGAAGATCAAGACCGCTAGGTAGAACATCCAATGTATCCTGGCCGTCCCATGACACAACAAATCCTCCTTTTGTATAAGTATTGGTGTTAGTCGACTATACGATCCATATCAAATAAGGATTTGTCGCAAGTGATAAACTATATAAGGCCGGAGATAGCCGAGTTTCATACACACTTTTGAGAGACTGAAAATACATAGGAAAAAAGAATAAAGAGCTTTATTTATCCTGAGAATTTTAGTGGCGACCCCAACGTAATTAGGGGCGACACTAAAGGACAAAAAAGGTCACCCAAACGTAAAACTAAGCTACCCTTTATCCGCGATTTTTCTAAATGGCAACTATGTCCTTATATAATCGGTAGTCAAAACCACAATCGGTAGGTTACAAACAATCGGTAGGTTAAATTGAATCATTAGCTACCGATTAATGTATGGATATTTCGTGTTTGAGACGTAGCCATAATCGGTAGTTTAACTGGTTACATTACCTTCCGATTATAGGTTGTCCCAAAATGAGTTTTTTTCTAAAATCCATTTTCTCCAAAATTTTGGAATCTTCCATAATCGGTAGGATGTTTGGCTACCGATTATAAGTAGCCCCACATCGGACCTTTGCCTAATTTCTACTTGGCTCTGGGTGCAGAGCCACCCCTAACCATTTGGTTCGTGTTTGAGACGTAGCCATAATCGGGAGGTTAACTGGTTACATTACCTTCCGATTATAGGTTGCCCCAAAAATGAGTTTTTTCCTAAAATCCATTTTCTCCAAAATTTTGAAATCTTTCATAATCGGTAGGATATTTGGCTACCGATTATAAGTATCCCTACATCGGACCTTTGCCAAATTTCTACTTGGATCTAGGTGCAGAGCCACCCCTAACCATTTGGTTCGTGTTTGATACGTAGCCATAATCGGTAGTTTAACTGGTTACATTACCTTCCGATTATAGGTTGTCCCAAAATGAGTTTTTTTTTCTAAAATCCATTTTCTCCAAAATTTTGGAATCTTCCATAATCGGTAGGATGTTTGGCTACCGATTATAAGTAGCCCCACATCGGACCTTTGCCAAATTTCTACTTGGCTCTGGATGCAGAGCCACCCCTAACCATTTGGTTCGTGTTTGAGACGTAGCCATAATCGGAAGGTTAACTGGTTACATTACCTTCCAATTATAATAATCGGGAGGTTAACTGGTTACATTACCTTCCGATTATAATAATCGGGAGGTTAACTGGTTACATTACCTTCCGATTATAGGTTGCCCCAAAAACGAGTTTTTTCCTAAAATCCATTTTCTCCAAAATTTTGAAATCTTCCATAATCGGTAGGATATTTGCCTACCGATTATAAGTAGCCCCACATCGGACCTTTGCCAAATTTCTACTTGGCTCTGGGTGCAGAGCCACCCCTAACCATTTGGTTCGTGTTTGAGACGTAGCCATAATCGGAAGGTTAACTGGTTACATTACCTTCCGATTATAATAATCGGAAGGTTAACTGGTTACATTAACTTCCGATTATAATAATCGGGAGGTTAATTGGTTACATTACCTTCCGATTAGAATAATCGGAAGGTTAACTGGTTACATTACCTTCCGATTATAGGTTGCCCCAGAATGAGATTTTTTCTAAAATCCTTTTTAATCGGTAGGTAAAGGTGTTACAAAGCTTCCGATTAGGTTTTAATAATCGGGCACAAAATACCTTCCGATTATGAAGGGGCATATAAGTATTTTCAACCTATTTTGTCTTTTTGTGTCGCCCCTAATTATGTCGGGGTCGCCCCTAAAAGTGCTAGGTTATTTATTAGGGATGATTTCAAAGTCTTTAATTATTTTCACAAATTTATTTTGAGTTGATTTTTCCATGATTTATAAAGGGGATACCACTATTAGCGGGGGTGATACCAATTCAATGATCCGACGGTCAGGATATGTTAATATTTATTTGTCCTATATGGATTGATATCACCCTCAAGTAATACTGGTATTCCCTTTATAAATCGTGGATTTTTCTTGTCTATTGTCTTTATTAATTTTAGTGTCTATGATTATTATTAGGTTATTTAATCGTCCATTTGAATTAACTTAACAAAACTAGTGACAAAACCCTTAGGTGAACAAACTAGTGATAAGAAAAAACCAGTCATATTATTTTTAACAAATAAAAATAATTTCATTAAAAAGTGGCACAAAAACCCCAGGTCAAATAATAATGATCAAATTTAGTTTTTTTTTACTTTAAAAAAACCCAACCGTACCCTTTTAACTTTTCTTCTTCTTTCGTCTCCTCCTCCCACCACCATCAGGAAGATAACTTGGTTCTAATTTCATTTTGGATCATTTTCTTCCCCAATTTTCTTTTTCTTCGTTTCACTCCGCAGTTCAACCCAGAAGGAGGGATCTCTCTTCTCCATCAACTAATCAATTTGAAGATTACATCGATCATTCAGAGGTATCTGAAAGATCAACGTGATATGTTCTTATCATTTTAATTTTTGATTTCTCAGTTTTGAAATCTAATCTCAGAAGAAATAATTACAATTCAAAGAAACCTTTTCTTTTCTTTTTTCATTTCAATTCGAGTATCTTTTGCGATTCATAATTAGATCTCAGATCTATACAAATCTAATCATCATCTTTGCTTTGAATTAAAAATTTGAAGAAAAAAAATGTAACTAATTTTTCGCAATTTTTTATTTTTGCAGTTAATCTTTGCAATTCGACCTATCTCTTAATCTTTATTCTCATCTGAATATCAAATTGACGATTCACGATCGTTATGTATTAATCTTGAATTGTCGACCTAATTTGCAGTTTTTTTTTTGTTTAGTTCAAGTGAAAATTATGATTGTGAATGATGAATTGACAGTTTCATTTATTAGGTTACATGTATGGATTATCCAGGACCAGAATGGTTAATTACTTAGAAGATGATTACTCTTCATCTTCCTTCACTACTTCTCAATTTGACTTTTATCATTGCTGGTGCAGGTAACTGTTTCATTTCCTTACTCTTCCTGTGTTAATTTGTTTGTTACATTTGATTTTTATAGTTGTACCAGGTAAATGTTATGGGGAGTGTATTAGCTGAACATGTTTATACTACTTGCATACGTTAATGGAACATTTTCTCGGTTGAGACCTAAATTTTGGCATGACATGAGGATATACGTCTCTCTGTCTTGCATTTTTTTTTAAATTTGGGTTCCTTTATGTTTCCCTGAGATTGAAGTTGTATTTTCAAAAGGAACTTGATGATGGTGATGGTACATAGTAGTGTTAGGGATTACGTTGAGGTTGTAGTGCTATTAAAAATTGTAGTTCCAATATGGGTTTATAAGATTATGATCATTTATTTCTCTTTCCTCACTTGTAGTACTCATGAAATTTGAAGTTGGTGGAGGTATGCTCATGTGGATTCTACCAGTATTACTATTTTACATTTGTTGCTGGTGGTTTTAATCATGTTGATGATAGTTATGAACCCCTGAGTTATACTGGATTTAGTATCTTATTGTCATATACATTTTTGTATGGCCTCGTACACTTAGGCCTTTTGAATTAAGTGGAAGTTTGATAAATTAGATTTAATTTGTTGCTTATGATAGAAATTTGATTTCAGTTCTCTTGGTGGCAGCTAAGTATTTCTACCTTGTTGCTATACACAGCTGATATTGAGCGAGAAATTTGGTTAAACCAATTATGAATTTTTCTTGTAGTTGAATTCTGAAGAAACCAAATTTTCTTGTAGTTGAATTCTGAAGAAACCAATTATGGTTTCATCTTATTTATGATAAAACCAAATATGGTTTCATCGTACTTATGATGAAACCAAAACTGGTTTCATCCTATTTTAGCTATGGAGATGATGGTAGTGGTGGTACTAGTGCCATTGGTAGTCGAAGATGGAGGTGGTATGTAGTGCTGGTGCCAGTGGTGGCAGCAGTGGAAGATTTCAGCGGCGACATGGGTGATGACGTTCGGCGGTGGTGGTGGGCGGCAACGGTGCTGGTAGTCGGTGATGGTGGTGGGCGGTCGTGGTGCAGGTGGCGATGCGACATGTGTTGGTGGTGGCTGGTAGTGGTGGTGCAATGGCACGGTGCTGGTGGTTCCGGTCGGCAGTGGTGCTGGTCGGCAGTGGTGCTGGTGGTTGGTATTGGCGGTGGACGGTTGTGGTGCTGGTGGTGGTGCTGGATGGTGGAGGTGGCTGGTAGTGGTGGTGCAATAACGCGTTGCGATGGACTGTGGTGATGGTGGCGGCGCGGTGGTGGTGGTAGTTGGTCACGATGGTTGGCGGTGGTGTTGGTCGCGGTGGTTATTGGTGAAATGACAATGTGGAAAAATGATGAAACCAATTTCGGTTTTCATCTATTTTTGGTGAAACCAATTTTGGTTCCATCATTTTTTCAGTTTGGTTTCATCATTTTTCATGAGAAATTTTGGTTGCATCATTTTTTCAGTTTGGTTGCATCATTTTTCTCTCATTTGTTGAACATTGATCAATCAAATTAATTGTTTGTGGTGGTAGCGGCGGCTGGTTGGTGGTGGTGATCGGTGGCTGTGGTGGTAGTTGGCGACGGTGGTGGTGGCGGTTGGTGACGGTGGTGGTGGCGGTTGGCAGTGGTGGTGGTGGTGATGGTGGCAGAGGTGGTGGTCGGCGGTGGTTGGCAGCGGTGGCGTGGCGGCGGCACAATAGTGGTTCTGCTGGTGGTGTTGTTTTGTGGTGGTGATAATAATATAATAGAAATTAGTGGTGGGGTTGATTTTTATTTTTGTTGGGGTGATTTAAAATTAAAGGTGAGGTTGTTTTTATTTTTGTTGGGGTGATTTAAACTAGAAGGATAATATAGACAGTTTATGTTAAACTAGCCCTTAACCCGTGCCGTAACGGCACGTGCCATGATGTTGATTCATTTTTAATATATCGTATAATTTGTGTCCCGAATACTTATCAACTCCTTATGATTTAATATGTGTTTGTCATAAAAATAGTTGGGATTTTCCTCTCTTTTTTTCTTTGTTTTTTCCTTTAATATTTTACCGCCGGAGATTTGCTCAAACGAAAGAAATATAATCTTAACTTCCATACACTTTTTTATTTATGTTCATTGCTTATAATGAGATAATGATCTACATGAACATGGAAGTTTACATATTTGTTGGGAATATGCCGTCAGCAGCGCTCATATCAGTGAAATCAACTAATCAATATCGTCCATAAAAGTCTCCACATGCTCCTATTTCGATCTAGCTGACTCATCTATCATGGTCATGTTGCCGATCCTCTAAATAGGCATAGAATAGTTTTTTTTTTTTTTTTTTTTTTTGCATTGAACGAATGATACAAACTATCAAATATGACATGATTTTCCTGTAATTTTTCAACACCCATTATATGACAATGTTTAAAATGTGTACCCATTACCTTTTCGAAGGGATTGTATATATGCGAACCTCTGTCATTAAATCTTCAAAAAAGTATTGTGCCCATCAATTAGTCTTAACGAAGGCTTTGGTAACTTCAAAAGTCTTGGACATTTTGTCACTTTCGTATGTTCCTACCTTCACTTGGAATACAATCTGGCGACACATTACCTCATAAAGAACATTGAACACATATTGAACTCCCTAATCCTATTTCAAATTAATATGTTGTCAATAGATCCTTTACCAAAAGTTGACATATTCTACGTTGAATATCTATATAAAAATAAATACGGTATTGTGGATCCTTGCTTTCTAAGATTGTAGTTTTCAAAATTGGCCTATTCAAGTCCCACGACTTTCTAAGTTTATATATCTTGTTTATTTTTAACATTTTAGTTAGTCATATTATGTTTGTTACCAACTTTAAACTTGATGTCATCTTCTACTGTGAACTTTATGTGATTTTAGAATCGAAATAGTTATACCTCTTTCATTCGTATCAAGTAATCCGTTGTATATCCCAACAATTCCTTTTTTTTTTTGCCATTTACGGACCATCAGTAGCCATTATTATCAAACGCAATCTGTCTAATTTTTGTTGATGTTATGTATTTGCAATGTTCATTTTTCTTAAATAAATAGATTGTGGAAAAACTAAAAAAACTAAAATAATATAAGTATTACATCGGGTCTAAGTTACTATATCCAAAATACTCCTGACACTGCTTCTGGTGCCTTGTTTCCTCAAATTCCTCGTTGCATTCTAGACAGTACATGCAACACCAATCATTTGCGAAGTGAGATATTTTCGCAAGTGTGGTCAATGTAAATGTATCCCTTTCCTGTAATAATAACAACACGTCAATTTTTTTCAAGGAATCCAGTTGTAAATGGTATGAATCTAATAGGTTTGAATTATACCTCAATCTTAGATATCACTTTCTTCTCACATAACATAGCAATTGAGGAAGGACAAATCTTTACCACTCTTTACATAGGCAGAGATAGCCAAACTATGTTTTGCAATTGTGTTACGTGAAAATTATTATTAATCCATATTTTAGTGAGCTCTTATCTAAACCGATCTAATTATTCCTATAGAAAGTTAATCTTAAATTTTTGACCTTATCTCTTGACCAAATTATTGAAGTATTCTCAGTCATGTTCTGCTTTGTGTGATCTACCCATCTATGTCTACTCTACCTTCTAACCCAGTGAATGAAACCTATACATATTGATCCGTAATTTGATATTGTTGATTTACTATCAAGAGGTCGCATGATTTGAGAATGTAAAATATAAAAAATATTCCATAAACATCGGAGTTGAAATTTAGATTTATGATTTAGAGTTTTTTATGACGATTTTGATGAACAAACATAATTTTCAAACAAATATTTTAGAATGCAAATACATTTTCCCGGTCTATAAGGTTTTATATCGGGAATTGAGTGAAAGTTGTTGTCTTTGTAGGTAATTGTCGCGAAACAACTCGACATTGATGGTCTTTCAGGAAAAAAAATGTAATAGTACTTGAGAGAGCGATAATGTTCTCTTACGCGGGTACACCAATTGCCTTTATATAATACAGGTGATCGAACAGTCATGATCATATTGTCTTATACGTTCTGGCATCATCCTCGAAATATTTGGTTTTTGTCCTTATCAATCGTGTTAAAAACAACCAATTACATCTTTCACAATATAATGTTTCATGTTTTGTGAAGATTTTTTTTTTACTTGGTCAATAAAACTCACTAAAAAGCAAAAACTATCATTATACACTACTATTACCAACACCCACCACCATAAAAACCATCCACCGCCAGTATTTCTTCCACCAATAGTAATGTTACCGTCTCCACTATTCACAAACACCAGCCACCGCTTATACTCACCATTAGAATTAGTATAGTTTTTAGTAAAATTATTTATTAATAAAATTATGTATTTATGTTAGATTATTAAAGGGACATTTATAATAGAAATTTAATTAATCATTATGAACAATCAATGAGACACTAATTAATAAAACGTTTAAAAATGGTTAAGTTGAACAAACTCTAGCAGTAAATTTATCTTTGCCAAGGTCAAATCCTGCCAACTCTTTACATAAACAAATCGATAATAAATAATTTCATATGTTCTGATCTTGATTCGTGTCGTTCGTTTAGTTATTACATAACATGGCAATTGATTGCACCAATTTTTTTAAAATGGACACGTGTTTTATCGAGTTTATTTTAACATTAAAATGATCAACCACGTTTTATACTTTATAATATAACGTTACACATTTTGTGGCGTTACGAAATTAGCATAATATGTTTTTTTCACCAATACCCGCCACCACCATAAAACCATATGAATCCACTTTTTTTATCCACCACCACCTAATGGGGAGCCAAGGGTTGACTAACCTGGCTCTAACCCCTTAAATTTTTAATAACTACATAATTATTTTAGTTTATTTTATAAATAGTACTTTGTCCATTTATATTTATGGCTTAGTCCACCAAAGTTTACATGTTTTTTTTTTTTTTTAAATAGGCCTCCTCAATGTCAATTTTTGACTCCACCACTAGCACCATCACTGCCGCCCATCCCATGTAGGTTGTTGGACGCAATTCTAATTTTCAATCACAAATGCCATGTATGAGGTTTAGATTGAACAAAATTTCGTCAATTGATTAGTTTCGTTATTATTTTTTCGTGTATATATTCTTTTTGTATTTCAATCAATTTTTTTAACATTAAAATATCATGATTTATACGTTATAATACCAAAGATAACAGGGGCACCATTTGGGTTATCCAACTACGATCATGAAAATATTGTCTTGTATGATATCATCCCTGAAATAAGTGTTAAAAACAACCAACCACATCTTCCACACTACGATGTTATCGATGTGGTAATGACAACATAAAATTAATATTGTCCATCACTACTCACCAGGATTCACCGTCACTACTTCTTCCACCACAAACCAGGGGCGGAGCCAGGATTTTGAGGAGAGAGGGAGAAAACAATTCTTGGCAAGTTAGATACATGTGAAAAATGGACTTTGTATCCCATTTTACGATAAAGAACAAAAATAAATATAATTGTGCTTGGCTCTGCCCTTAACCACCACTAATATTTCGGCCTCCACCTCTTCTACTACTCATTGTCGCAGAAAATGTCTATTGATATTATTTATCAAAATTACTTATTAATAGAAATAAATATTATAATTAATTAAGAAAACATTTATAATTAAAAAATGATTAGTCATTTATTATGAGCAATTAGTGAAACCCTAATTAATAAAACACTTTATAATGAATAGATTATTTATTATGTGCAATTAGTGAAACACTAATTAATAAAGTAATTATGGTATTTGAGTTGAACAAACCACCACTGTTGATTTATATTTTCTATCAATTCCAACCAATGTGGAACACTGGTTAGAGGCCACTCTTATGACACAATAGGTTATGAGTTCGAACCTCCATTTTATAATTTTTGAATTTCCATATTTTGACTTGAGTATTCATTTTTCATTCATAATATTGGAATTAACTCCACATGTGCGAGATGTAGGGGGTGGTCAGGAGAACCACAACCCTTGATTTATCTTTGTCCAGACAAATCCTGACCACCACTAACAAAGGAAAACTTATCCAAACCCTATTTTATACTAATGATGGGGTTTTTGTGAACAATTTTTTTTTGTTGGAGTTTTTGTATATGGCTAGGTACACCTTTGGGGTTATAACTCGCGGACCGTTAACTTAATAATAATTCTTCTACTAGTATTAGGGTTGCTGATACATATAATTGTCACTCAATTCTTTACGTAAGTACCACATCGCAAAATCTGACAGAGAGGTTATGTTAAGTGATTGTGTATAGAGATGACACTAGTAAGCAGGTCGAGCTTATGCGTATGATGCTAGGGTCAACCCAATTCACAAAACTTAATGCATTCGAATAGGTTACACCTTGAGAACTTATTCATGGTGGCTCAGATGGATAAAATCTGGTAGTCGAGCACTTCCGTATCTAGTGACAACAGGAATTCCGGGGTTAACAGAGCTTAGTGCTATTCTACGGTTGGTGATAATAGAAATTTAACAAGAAATAAACGAGTATTACGATTGTGTTGATCAATTACAAAGCTCTATGTGGGAACGATCCCCGCTATCGCTATATTACTAGTTAATTAGTGAGAAATATCTTAAGTAATTTTTTGCACTTATGGAACGTATCAAATTTTGGCGACGTTACCGGGAAGCAATTACTAATTAATTTGTTATTTGTTTAGTCTACAAAACTGAGGGCCATTTATGAGGGTTTCTTTTTCCTAGCCGTAGGTAATGGGAAGTATTTCCCACGGTTGTTGACCAACCCTCGCAAATATTAGGTTTAGTCAAACTGGATGTATATTTTGACGGTTTCACAAAACAGACTAGACACACCGACTGTGTAGTATGTATATTCCTTATTCTCTTTTTTCAGATCCAATTTCTCTTCTCTTCTCTCGCTGAATATTTTTTTTCTACATTAATGTTTTCATACAAACTCACCCATGGATTCTCACCTTACATCTTCTCTTCTTTCGCTGATGAATTTTTTTTCTACATTAATGTTTTCATACAAACTCCCCCATAGATTCTCACCTTACAGCAAAGAGAGCAAGACCTGTAACCCTAGCCTAAAATCCCTCCTCCTCCTCCACTGATACTGTCTCAATTCTAATACCTAACCCGAGATAAAGAGGATCTCACTTGTCGTCTTCTTTGACTTCAATCTAATAAGGTAAAATAAGATTTATTCCCCTTTCTTTTAGATTGTTTAGTTATTTCGGTATAAAAAATAGATTATGTTTTGATTTAATTTGTGTATTAAGATTTATTTTCTGTAATAATAAAGTATTTGAGTGTGATTTTGGGAAATCAAAAGTTTCTGATGAGTTTTGTGATGATAAGATAATACTATTGATTAGATTGTTATATTTCTAGGGTTTTGTTGAATTTAGGAGATTTCAAGTCCAATTAGTTCTGATTTAGGTTTTTATTTAAAGGGTTTAATTTTCAGAAAATTATGTGTTAAATGTTGGATTTTTAATCACAGTATGGATAACCTGCTCGGCTTTCTTGATCGAGTGAAGGATGAATGTAAACCTCTTCTTGATGAACGAGGTACAATTTTGTTTGTTTTCTTAATCACAATTATCAACACATAAAGCTCAATTGATGAATTTGTTATGTGTCAAATTCTTTTGATTTGCTCAAACAAACCCAGAAAGGAGGAACCGAAAGACCCTCATGATGCAGTAAGGCCGTATGAAAATATTTAATCTTTCTTTGTTTTGTTCTGTTGCTTTGCCTCGAATTCGCAGGGTACAAATTATGATATTAGGCTTGTAGCTGCACAATCATCACTTGTATGTCTACATTATTTCTTGGTTTTTCTCTTCTACTTAGTATTTCATTTCTCATGTCAGGAGAGTTCCACCGACGAGATGGAGATTGGAAACTTGACACTGGTATACAGCCAAACAATAACAACCTGCAATGTATTATCCTGTCTCCGGGATGTTTGGTATTGTTGTTTGCATACCTTTAGTGAACTTTGCGTCCCTGGTGAGTGTCTTGGTGTGCAATACGCCACTAACCAACACCAATTTTGGAATAAAGAACCTACAACATTCATGGATGGATAGCAAGCCGTCAGTAGCAACACCATCTACTCCATTTTCCTGATCATTTCATTTCTAACTCACTTCAAAATTTCAGGTGACCCACAGACGTAACAAGTGCATATACGACAGCTTGTTGCTCTTAGGCGTGTCCCCCAACTCTAGCTCTAGTGGATTACACGTAAATTCCACTTAACTTGAATACCAGTTCAGTCGAATTATTCCACTTCCTCACATTTTCTATTCTTCCACTTTTTCTTAACTCCCAATGACCCCTGACTCTCGTGCTTGAGTAAACAAATGAGTTTACTTCATTTTTTATTATTCTCTAGCCGTGATGGCTCAAGTAGTAACATGGCTGACCATAAATAATTCTCTTTCTGGTTCAGTGAGTTAGTATTAGTAACTGCACATGGGGACCCCAGTTTGGCTCTCAATTTAGCCGTTTGCTTCTCCGGTGATTGTATTTCACTTGTAATTCCTACAAATGACTTAAACCAATATTATTAGTGAAATACGAGTCCTAGTTAGTGTAAATATGAGAGTAAAATTGTTGCATTTATGTGCTTATCATGGTTCTGCTTTGGTTAGGTAAGCTTCCCCTGGTGATTTATGTTCCATGTAATTCTAGTGTTTGCAAATAACTTCTTCTTGCTACGATCCTTTGAATTACCTTGTGTGTGCTCTTGTTGTATCATGAAATAATTGTATCTTGTATGCAGGATCTTATTAGTGTGGAAACCCTTCCAAGGAGAGGATGTGCTGAAATATTCTGATTTTCGGATGATGCTTCTACCACCAGCGTACCCAGAAACATCCCCAGATCGCCATATAGAAGATACATGGATGCATGTATGTAAAAGTACTCTGATTGCAACTGTTGTTCTATTTTATATACTTTCAACCTTGTTGGATGCTTGCTTTGGTATTAATTCAGTATCTGGCTTCCATTTTTGGTTGTCCATTAAATCAGGACATAACAAGTGCATATACGACAGCTTGTTGCTCCTAGGCGTGTCCCCCAACTCTAGCTCTAGCGGATTACACGTAAATTCCACTTAACTTGAATACCAGTTCAGTCGAATTATTCCACTTCCTCACATTTTCTATTCTTCCACTTTTTCTTAACTCCCAATGACCTCTGACTCTCGTGCTTGAGTAAACAAATGAGTTTACTTCATTTTTTATTATTCTCTAGCCGTGATGGCTCAATTAGCAACATGGATGACCATAAATAATTCTCTTTTTGGTGCAGTGAGTTAGTATTGGTAACTGCACATGGGGACCCCAGTTTGGCTCTCAATTTAGCCGTTTGCTTCTCCGGTGATTGTATTTCACTTGTAATTCCTACAAATGACTTAAAACAATATTATTAGTGAAATACGAGTCCTAGTTAGTGTAAATATGAGAGTAAAATTGTTGCATTTATGTGCTTATCATGGTGCTGCTTTGGTTAGGTAAGCTTCCCCTGGTGATTTATGCTCCATGTAATTCTAGTGTTTGCAAATAACTTCTTCTTGCTACGATCCTTTGAATTACCTTGTGTGTGGTCTTGTTGTATCATGCAATAATTGTATCTTGTATGCAGGATCTTAGTAGTGTGGAAACCCTTCCAAGGAGAGTATGTGCTGAAATATTCTGATTTTCGGGTGATGCTTCTACCACCGTCACCAGAAACATCCCCAGATCGCCATATAGAAGATACATGGACGCATTATGTAAAAGTACTCTGCTTGCAACTGTTGTTCTATTTTATATACTTTCAACCTTGTTGGATGCTTGCTTTGGTATTAATTCAGTATCAGGCTTCCATTTTTGGTTGTCCATTAAATCAGGAACTTAAATGGTAACAGACCAGCAACACCAACTAGAAGTTCTCCTCAAGTTTTCTGCGACACTAATACTTCACTTGAAATGGTTTATGTTTGCAGGTGTGGTCGCATTTTGTCCCAATCTTTACACATGCAATTTTGTGTGTTTTGAAATTTAGTTACTACCTTTTGTACTATCTGGATTGTTCTGTTGCCCAGATTCTATTTCTGAATCAATTAAACATCTTATTGACACATATTTAATTTTCTATAGTGCATCAATGTAAAACTTTGTTATGAATGTGGGATGGTGGAAATTTATACAATCTTTAAGTTTAGTTTCTGGTTGTGTGAATGGTGTAAATTTTTACTGCCGTGGGGAAATTTTTATTTTGTTGTCTGAATGGTGTAAGACTTCTGAGAAACTGAAATCTGGTAGCCGTTACCGGATAATTTTGAACAACGGACCAATTTTGAACCAAAACCGCCACAAATAACATTTGTGACCCCAGTAGTAGCGACGAATGGTCTCCCATTTGTGACGGTTTTTTGGCTATTAGTGGCATTTTTTTCTTATTTGTGACAGTTCAAAAACCGTCACTAAAAGCACTCTGTTTTGTAGAATTTTCTTTTAGATTTTTGTTTAGATTTTCTCTTTTATTTTTATTTATTCTCTCTTGTGAGTCGTCATGTTTCCTTACGGAAATAACATGTACGGAGCACAAGATCAGACATACAATATTGGTAATCAATATGGTTTTTAATCTCAATATTATGACGGCTACCAACCATTCCATGGGTATAATAAAAACCAATCTTTTGGTTATGATCAATATCCTACGAAACCTTATGGTTGTTCTCATGCATATAAACAACCTTATGACGGGTATGTGAGTGAGAAACCACAAGGATGTGGGGATAGTTATGATCCTAATCACGATTCCTCTAGTCTTACATATCTAATGCACGAATTTATGGATAATATGGATCAGGAAGATCAAAAGTTGGACCAACACATTCAAATGATGGATGAACGCGACCAGAAAATGTAAAGCTATGCTTCTAATGATAGTTCTTCTAATCTGGAAAATCTAATGCACTAATTTGTGAATAGTTTGGATCGGGAAAATCTAACAGCTGGATTATCACAACAAAAAGACTGGAGATACACTTCAAGAACTTCAAGAGGTTATTGACAACCTAAGAAGAGACATGGATCAAATTAAGAAGGAAATAACTAAGGAAGAAGTTTGACCACAAAGCCAAATCAATTCTGACGTTCCCATGATCAATAATAGATATACGATTCATGAGTATCTTGAAGATGAGCAACCTTTGGAAAGTTTCTGCAATAATGGTAAAATAAATCCAACTCTAGATCATTATAATCATCGATCGCCTATTCAAAAGGAGGATAATGGATATGACATAACTGTTGTTATAAATGGTGTAACGTACTCAAACGAGGATTTTAAGATTTGCACCAATGAACTAGACTTTTTAGGAGATGATTCTGATTCCGATGAAGAGGTTGTTGAAGAGATGGAGATTGAGAAAGAAACCAAATTGATTAAAGTCATGTAACCCAATTGAGCTTACCAAGGATTATAATGACGCTGAGACTTTAGTTGAAGCAGAAACCGATGAAAAATGGCTAAAAGGTTTGATAGAAGACCACAATACAAATGAGGTAAATAATTCATTGAAATTCTTTAAGGATGATGAGGATCCCGTAATACAAAAGATTGTGAAAGGTTTTCCTAATCCTTTGCATGATTCTATATCTATTGAATCTCCTCCCCCAATCGAAATAGTTCCCGAAAAAGTTGTTAACCCTATTTTTAAGGAGATACCTCACATAGGTTTGGGTATATGTGTTATTAATATTCTTAAGAATTATTTTGCTTCTAAATATCCACCACTTGATGTGTTTGATTTGAGTATTATACAGGTTTGCCAAGCTGAGGAACCTTTTGAAGTTCCAGAATTCTATATTCTTTATCCACTTCCAAGTGTAGAAAGGACTTAGTGTGGGCCAAACTTCAATAAAGTGATAGCTTTAATATTTATATCTTATTGTGAAGTTGTTATTAGAAATACAGATTGTTGTCTGGGTGGACTACCAGATTTTTAGATTGTTGGTTTACAGACAATAACTAAAAGGTCAGGCTGACGACGTTAAAGTAAGCGCTAAATGCGAGACAACCCAATGGTTTTGTAATTTTATCTTTTATCTTTTGCTTTTGCTTTTTTTATTTTTTTGCATATCACATTAGGATTTCTGATGAGGTGTCAAGCTCACAAAAGATATATTCATTACTTTTCTTACACTAACTAGTAGCACAATGATAAGAAGGTTCGTTCCTAAGGGAGAGTTAAGCTAAAGTTGTCGATTTAATTTCTGTAAATATAAATAATGCAAAAACTACAAAACAAATATGAATATGAACAATGAGGATGAGAATGATTAGGGGGTCTTTCTCCACTAGTGAACATGAATCTTCTTCAAAATATGTTTACTAACAATTCTAGACAAGTTATAAGTTCAACAAGTCCATTAAACTCCAAAGTCACTTCGTAGAATAAGTTCTCTACTCATGTATACTCAATCAAGCCACTTTGAATAAGCTCTCTAGTGTAACTTAACTAACCAGTATGTTCTATGAGTGGATTGATCCTAACCGCATGCTCGTAAGTACGACATGTTAACATATGGTTGTCAAATACACATCAAAATCCACAAAATCCCATTGCAACGTTGATGTTTTTCTACTTATGATTATATCATCATAACAATTACAGATTAAGATTCCAAAATCTAGCATTAGTTTCGCAAACAAGTTATCTAATTGGCCACTCAAACAACTTGAAAACAATTCATGGTCATAAGCATGGTAGGAGACAAAAAATAAAATGATATAAGAAGAAAGATAAACTTGATAAATTTTCACAAGTCACATAGTTTCAAAATATCCCTAATCAAACAAGTATTTAGCTACTGGAGTTCATGACTAAAACAAAACAATAAGAAAACTGAAACAACACAACATGTGGAGATGCCAAGATGGAATGGTGGTAGATGTCGTGGAGTGTCACAAACAGGCGGGTTGATGGAAAGATGGAATGGTGCAGGTGCTGGACTGAACTGCTGCTTTTGTGTTGGGACTGCCACTGTGAAGCTGATGGTGTTGAACTGGTGGAATGGCAATAACTTCCTCAAGTTGTTGGTGATGGTTGGTATGGCGACTGGTGATGCTGATGGGAGGTGGAGCAGTAGTAGCTGAGTTGGTAGTATTGTGAACTGATGTTGTGGATGATGTGAAGTGCAGGTGGATGCAAACTGGTGGAGGCGAGAGGTGGTGCTGGTGGTAAAAACATATGGTCGATGGGGTATATGATATTTCCTGGCAGTAGGGTCTTCTTTTATAGCTCAGTTCTGCCTTGTGTTCTACTCAATCAAACTCTTTCTCGCTGCAAATTCGAAACAGACAGAGACCCAAATTTCCTAATCAATTACAAACTCTAAGAGCTTTCATATTTCAGCCGTTCATTACCAAAATTAACGACACCCAGTTTAACTCCTCAGCTGGTTTACCGGCTAAGTAATCATACAAATCCAGCTGAACAATTGATTTCAATAGAAACCCAATGTTCATAAACCCTTGTAGACTCTTCTCACAACACATAAGCCATTCACTAGACCAACGACACCAGTACTTGTAATTCCCTATTTTCCGGCCACAACGAAACCAATCTCAAACAAACTCTACCTGCTTCGTATTCATCTCATTCTCTGAATTATATCCTAACCCTTTGAAAACACAACTCGAATACTCAACAGAACCTATGGCTAGTCTGTGAAACCCATATAAATCCAACTGACCCAGGGCTAGCTACTACAAGACTTAGAGAAACTAACAAGAAGTGGTTCAAACCTTTTCTCAAATACCTTCTAGTGCACAATTCTGATACTCGAAATATAACCATCTGCTGATTTTTGAAGCAATTCAATCTCCTTCCCTGTATTTTATTTCACATTTAAAACAGACCTATTCATTTATAATCATTCATAAGATCTAAACCATCTTCATCTTCTCCGTTCATTCACAAAATGGCGACAACAACAAGGTCTTCTTCTTTGTTTCTTGGAAACAAAATGGATTCAAAACCAAATGAATAAGATATTCTCGGACGACCCATTCTTCTTGATATCTCACGGACTCTTGTAAGCTTCTTATTATTCTCTGTTCATTTAGTCGCCACCTCTTTGTGACGCCCCAACTCTTAATCCTGCTTATCTAATAGGATTACAACCTAATCGAAGAATCAAAACTAGATTACAGATTGTAAAAATCATAATTATATAAAATGCTAATAACAAAAACCCAAAACTCTCTGATATCTTATGAATGAAGGTCTTTTGAATGATAATAATTAAATAATATGTTGTTTACAGTATAAAGGGAGGATACATACTTATAATAAAAGATACATGGGGAAATAAATAAAATGACCATGAGGGGAAATCTAATTAATAAAATGCCCACGTTATTTTGAAACTTAAGAAAATGCCAATGAGTTAACCTTTTCCATCCCGTTTTTTTTCGAAAAAACGGTTAACGGAAGTTAGTGTATAGGTGGCGTTTATTAGCCATGTCAAAAGACATTCAAGCCCCTAAATCATCTAGCTAGGTCCGAGTTAAGACAGTCGGTTAGTTTTCATTTAACTCGCGACTCAGTACAGTGCAAGGGGTCTGCCAGTGACTCAGTCTAAAACCCAACGCTATTCATCTTCTTCCAAATATGTCAGTCTTATACATGAACCCTAGTTTCAGAATTATAAATTCAGTGATCCCAAACATCAAATTGAAAATCATAAATCATCGGTTCATACAAAATTACAACGACCCAATTAATGAATTGGTAAAGAAATTAATAAAATCCCCATATTTAAGAACCAAAACTTATGAAACCCTCAACTGATCGACTGAAGTTCAAACAACAACTTGGTTATGCAACCAGAAATAATCTCTATTGAAATACGAGGATCATCTAAATTTTCTAGTTTCTTAAACAGATCCTTGCACAACTGGAGGGCGTCCAAGATTGCACCAAAGTGCTCTCGTTCTTCTCCGACGCTGGTCCTTTTTGCGGTTTAAAAATCACCGGTGACAATCCATATGGGTCTGCCTCTACAAAAAATCATAGATCGTCAATTCACTTAAAATTACAACTAGAAAAAAAAAATCACCATATGAGAAAATACACAATGAAAAAAAAACCGAAATCCCATCTTGAAGTGCTGTGAATCCAAATTAAATGTGAACCCATTAATGAAATCAACAGTAGCCCTTGTTTCAATTTATCCCAGAACTAAATTGATTTCTTCCAAACAAATCCATATAGAGAGACTTCATTGCTGCAATCTATAACAATCAACAACTCTTAGTTAGGATCAATTTGAATCCTAAAAATTCAGATCGCAGTGAGTGAATGAACCCTAAAAATGATTTGATACTCTATCACAAACCACAGGAACTGTGGTGGGAAAGTTGGACACGTCCTCCACTATTTATTTATTTTGATGAACACTCGTCCTCCACTAACCCTTATACTCATGTGACACATCCTCCTCCTCCTCCACTATCCTCTACACATGTTTGGATCGCTGTTAACACTTCCCTTTTATATTTGAGCCGTCGATTAATCAACGGATGGTGAAAGATGATATCTTAGAGTAATGGGTAGTCTAGTAATTATGCCCATCAAAATCTCATCCTTTCAAATGAGAAATTGAATTAGTCCACAAGATTTTAATGGTTTAACGGGTTGGACGGAATTTCTAACTGCATGGGCATTAAATAAATTATGAAAAAAACGTGGGCATTTTTTTAATTAGATTTCCACACATGGACATTTTTTTAATTTTCCCAAGATACATTTCAACGCTAGATTCGAAAAAGCTCTAAACTATGAAAACGGATATCTGCGAGCGTTCTATTTCTTCGGATTACTGAAAAACTGATGAGGGGACAAGTGAGCACATCACCCCAAGGGGTGCCCAATGGAAAACAAATAACTCTCAAGTAATCACTAACATGCTTTACAGTTGTAAAGATAAAATAGTAATTTAAAAGAGACAATGGTGAAAGGAAACATTCAGCAATGTACGCATCAAGAAACAAAGGTTAGCAACCAAGCATAATATGCACACGGGTGATTTCCCTCAAATAAAATAGTATATATAATATCATGACGGATGGCGTACCGCCCTACTAGATACTATTTCCGACGGATGGCATACCACCCTACTATCTTAATAAGTAGTAATATTCAAATGGATGGCATACCGCTCTACTAAAAAAATAGTTATAATAATATTGTCGACAGATGGCATACCGCCCTACTACATAATATTCAACGGATAGCATATCGGCCTACTTAACTTAGCTAAGAGCCGCGGGGAAATAAAGACACTCCTCGCAGGGAAATCTCACAATGCATATCACAGACAAACTCATCGCAACAAACATCGTACATGCATATATATCATACATTGCATACAAAAGTAACACAGGAGTAATACATCAAAGTACACGCAATCATGCACACATATAGTAAAGTCTCATCATGATCGCAGATAGAGAAGAACTTAATGATTACAAGAAGGTTACAGAGTTCCCACCTCTTTTGATGACAAGCCACGCCTACCTCGAGATCCACGATCCACTGGTTCATTCTTTGAATCGATTGTTGTCAATATAGACTAACTGTTAATCACACAAGCATTCTAAGAAATTAGCCAAAAGGCTTATACAAGGTTCATAACAATCTCATACAATTCTCTAGTTATAAGTTAAATGAACTACCTAATGGTTCTAAGCCCATTTGTAATTCTACAATTTATTATTCTATATACTTTTGGTTAATAAAAGAGTTTAATAATCTGATTGGGTTGATTCTAAAGTCCATTCGATAGGTTTAATGAATACCTACTACACTATAAAAGGAACCAACAGTCAAATCGGACCATAAAGGTTCAATTCATCAAAATAGGAAACTATGTCTAAGTCCGAGTCCACTAAACAAGCCCATTAGCTTAGGTCCAATCCATCTAAGTCAACTAATGGTCAAACTGACGGTCACAAGTCAACTAACAGTCAATGTCTAGAGTCAAGTCAAAGTCAGGTCAACAGTGAATGTCAAAACAAAGGTCAAAGGCTAGTCAACTGAGTCGACTCAGGTCAAGATAGGGAACTCGGTGAGTCAACACCGATTCAACTCAGTCAGATTAACTAAGTTAGATAGGCTGAATGGGATGACTAATAGGCCAAATGCCTTAGCCAAACTTCTAATGCCCAAAAGATGCAACACAAACACATGCCAAGACCAAAAGATGCATTTCTAACTCTCTTTACAAAAATACAAACTAAATCATCTCTTCCTTGATTCAGACTCCCAACTTTCATTCAACACTCAACCTAAAGCTCCACCACTGCCATAGCTACTTCATTCAATAACTATAACTCCATCTCTTTACACTTCTCAATCATAACAATCAAATTCAAACTTCATAGTAACATCAATCCCACTTGGTTCACCTGCAATACATTTCATCTCCATCAACTTAACCCAGTACTATCTCACTCATTTCTTTTGTCCATACAACTCAAATGAAGTCAACAACTTCAACATAATCTTCATATTTTCATATCATCTATAATAGCAGCATCACAAGCATTCATCTTCTTCATATCCAACTAAGCTTAACTCTATGAACTTCCTGAAATCATCTAGCTCCACCAGATTGTAACTGAGGTTCCTTGGATCTCATTCTATCCATCAATTACTACTTCCATTCATATATGTATTCAGTTAATTTTGTAACCTAAACTTCAACGCCCCATTTCCAAACTCATATCCACCTCAACTGCCACTGCAACCCACCAGCACAATAATTTCTAACTCCATTTGCACCATTCCAGTTCTTCCCAAGAGACAACAATATCAACTACTCTGCCCTGTCTTGCAACCTTAATACACTAGCAACCACCATCTCTAGATACAACACCTCCAGTTTGCTCCACAATGACTCAAATCATCTTCCTCATCATGTCTGTAACTTCAAACTTCTTGATTTGAAACAAACCCCCTCTAAACCTAATCCTTCATTGTGTAACATTTGTAGCTCAGTTATAACTCCATTATTCTAATTTTTCTTCATACTTTGCAATTTAACTTACAACTTTAACTTCTCAATTTCAGAGACCACAAAACAACCTTCATAATTTTATTATCACAGAGACTTCTAATCTCAAACCACTAACAACAACCTTAATTCCCCAATTCAACTTCCTTCAAATACTACTCATCTAATTCCTAATTGAAATTCAAACCCTAATTTGATTCGATAAACACAGAAATTAAAATTAAACTCTATACAACCCTCTATACTTCAATTATAAACTAGTCATTTAAATCAAATCATATCAAAAAGAAACTTCAATCAATTATAAACTCTAAATTACCTTTTATTCTTGTAAATCGGAATCAACTACTTGAATCAACATCACCACCATCATCTACTCCTCGATCGTACCCAGCTCTTCTTAATTCTTCATCCTCAAAACCAAAATCTAACTATCAATCCTTAGTAGCATCAGTTCATTCTTCTCCCGAAACTAAATCAACTTCAACACCACACCATCTTCTTCATTCATCGAGCTAACTAACATTATATGAACATCACGCACAAGAATAACTCAGTTCTTCTGAACTCAGATCGACAGAGATAAGGGGAAGAGGAACAGAGAAGAAGAAGAAGAAAGAAAGAGAAGAAGATAAGAGAAAATCAGTTTCTCTCGACATGTTTGGTGATGATAAGGCCAACAAAAATTATTAAGCCACCCATTGAATTGATAAGGGAAGCCAAGCGGTTTAGATGAAAAATGATTGTTTAAATGATTATGTGAATACCAATATTCTGTGGAGCACGTGTCACGATCTTAGTGGCCGCAGATAAATCTAACTGTGTAACCTTCGCTGGCCAAAGAAGTCTAAGGAGCAAAGGATACCTCCGCATATTTACTTTATCTTGCCCCAATAAAGAAGACCTCAATGGTGGAGATAAGAAGAGTACAAGCCTAGCCTACTAGGAGGCTGCTGGCGAGGGGAAAGAGGTAGATGATGCATCTAATCATCATTAAATGCTCAAATCTCTTATCTACACGCATGAATCAAGGCACTTGAAGAGAGGAAGCGTGGCACAACCCGATTGGAAGAATATGGCGGTGAACGAAGGTACAAACTACACTAAGGTTGGGTAGTTCCCGAAGGAACGTCGGTCAGCTGAGATGGCAGAATTCTACTGAAGAAGGTACGCGTGGACGAAGGTACCACCGACACCAAAGGTAAATCAGCAGACGATGGACCCAGAGACAATAAAGATATACCAAGAGCATAAGGGGATATAAATACCAAGCTTCACCAACAAACTAAGGGCATTCAATACCTAGAAGGAGAAGATCTAGTCTTAAGCTTATACCTCTTTAATGTTTGGAACTTAAGTGTTTACTTCAAATTGAGTTCTCTATATTACTTTGGGAAGCATTTAAGATCCTTGTAACCACTATAACTTAATACAAAACAATCACTTATTACCCCGTGGACGTAGATAAAATGTCGAACCACGTAATCTCTTGTGTCTCATGATAACTTAGAAGTTTTACATTATATTTGTGTTATTCGTTATTATTGCGATCTTACATATATTTCATTACTTAGTATCTTCAGTTTAACAGAGGTATCGATACTACTTAGCATTTGATCCTCTGAACTGTACACATCACGTAGACTACAGGAAAAAGAGTAGTCACAGTTTTGCGGCCACCGTGTTCTTTCTCACGAAGTTAAGTTTAAACACATTTTATTAGTAAAATCCTACATCTTCGGAAATGAAGGGATCTGTGTTCTGACGTTGAAACTCACTTTATAGTGATTTGTTTATTCGTTATTTGTGTATGTTTTTGAGTTCATAGTATCTAAAAACACACCTTCTTACAGATCTACAAAGTTTGTTACAAAAACCGTAACCACAAAACGCCAAAATCTTTGTTTAATACTAAAACAACCCTTTTTAAACAAAGCATACTCTATATCTTGGATCCTTTGACTAACAATGGATTCTCAATGAGATTTTAAGGAAGAAAGATCTTCTAAAGCATTTAATAACCTCATTTTTACCGAGATCTGACACCCACCTTTTTCGGTTTTCAACGTTTTAAGGTTGTTTTCTCCAAGGGTGTCATAAGCATTTAATACTTGTCTATCAAAGACATTATTTTAGTCCTTTTTTCTGAAAAAGCTGCTTAACCATCTTCTGTGTCAGAGCATTAACTGATACTTTCGACGAAGGTACCCAAGTAGCAGATCTCTTTAATTTTTTCTATGACCGCAGGATATCAAAAGCCGAAGGCATGCATAAACAAAATGATATGCCAACAAGCTCACGACCAGCACTCACAAGAGGAAGATCCCGAAAGCCGTCTCAAGCAAACCAAAGAAACGAAGTAGAGGATGGAAAAAGTGAGATAGCAGGAAGAACAATGGCTACTAAAACACCTATTCCCGCTGAAGGGATGGGGAAGACATCGGGAGCTCAACCAATATACGAAATGCCATTACCGGAGCATCCTTCCACTATAAGGCCACCTGCGGCTGACGTAGGGTTACCCAGAATCTTAGCTCCTACGGGACGAGGGTTGGAAAACCTAACACCAATTCAGATAGATCTGGATGTACCAATAGTATATGAAGATGTACAAAAAACTGAAGATCCAACCGACAGCACTCCTCAAGGAGGTGGATCTCACAATGAAGAACAAATGGCGGCACAAGTAGCATATTTGATACTTCGAAACAAGGAAAATGAAGATGCATTGCAGGAGATGGCTCATCAGAACCAAAACCTAAAAGGTATGCTAGACACACAGATCAAAGGTTCCCAAGCTCACCCTCAGCAAAAGCGGCATGGCAACGGAGCTATCTCAGGAAGACGAAGGTTTGATCTCAACCCACCAAAGACCAATCAACATAAAGGAGCCGAAAAAGTGCACCACGATCCGGATGAAGTGGACTCAACATACAAACCCTCTCAATCCTACTACGACAAGGCATTTTCCAAAGATGCTCATAATGTGAACTTGGTTATTGATCAAATAGAGGGAGATACAAGGCTTAAAAACTGGTCACGCAAGCGCACGGCTGGAAGAAGCGTTACAAGAGGCAACCACATCACCGCTGTCTTTTCGCATTTTAAGGGACCCCATCCCTCCGAAATGCCCGACACCTACGTGTCCTTGCCCATTGGGAAATAGATGAGGTAGTACTATGTAGGTACTTTCCGGCCAGCTTAACGGGATCAACACTAGCATGGTATGACAATCTACCAGCAAACTCAATTGACTCCTTCGAGCAATTATCTACGGTATTTTTGGAGACGTACATGTACAACAAAGCAATAAAGGCAGGGTTAGATAGGATATTTGCTTTAGCTATCGGACCCCGGGAAACATTGATGCAGTACACAGACAGGTGGCAAAAGACATGCCAAGCAATTGGGAAAGTCAATCCAGAAATTAGCATCAACTGCTATAAGTACGGACTTGATAGAACCTCATCCATCTTCGTGGAACTCCACAACAGAGCCCTCGATTTCGAAGGAAAGCTCAGGGTCGTTCAAGATCGTTACATCAGACTCGAGGAAATCCAGAAGGACAACCCCAAGGGCACAAGCAAAGGCAACAGCAGCTCTGCAGCGAACCAATTCTATGGAGCCAATTCCGGAGATACCTAAGCGACAAAATGAAGCCGGGGGAAGAACTAGCTATCAAGACAAACGATCAAAATACGGAGATATAAAAAGAGACAAAGGAATAGAAGAATTTGCTGACAAAGTCTACACAAAGTTCAATGATGTTGTTTTTATATAGTGGTAAGAAAGGGTTGTCGTTCACTCGGACTTTGTTGAGATTGATTCTAGGCTTAAATATAAAAAATACTAAAAATAAGAAAATATATATACAAAATATTATCACAAGATGATGAGTGTTACTGGGACTAGGATTTCGTCGAATTCATAACATAGGGTTCAATTTATTCTCAACAAATAAAGCTCAAAAAATAAAATTAACATGGACTCTGATTTTTCCAAGGTAGATTCTCAAAAGATTGGTTGTAAATCCTAAGCATGATGTATCAAAACATTTAAGCTAAGCATACCTCATCAAATTAAATGACAACCAATTAATTCAAATCATATTTCAATTAAAATTAATGCAAAAGTCTTAAAAAGAATTAAACAATTTTACCCATGTATGAAATTCGTCCTCCTCCATCGTCCCAGTGTTAGGGTTTAACTCATCATGATGCAAACACACTCAAAATTCATTTTTATTGCTCAATGGATGTTTACAAAGATGAAAATGGAGAGAAAATAATTAAACTAGGTTCGTAACACTTATTTTTGTTACAAACCTAAGTGTTACAAAGAACGGTACAAACAATTTGTCGCTAACACTGTAGCTTAACGACTGTCTTCAGCAACACTTGTTCTTCGTGTTCTTCCTCCTATGCAGCAGCAGAAAAGTATTCTCTGTAGCTTTGTTCTCAGCTCTGCAGTGTACCCCTAACTCCTCATCCCCTTCTCTGAGTCCCGTATCACCTTTATATACTCTCAGGATTCCAAAAATTACTATAATAACTCCGGAATCATCTTCATTAATGCTACCAGCCACGGGAATATTTTCTTTCCTGTTTCTTCTCCTACACGCGATAATCCTCAACAGATATGCTCCAAACACGTTGTATACCCATATAATGTTGATTCACACTCATGCAGCAACAAATCTTCACGTATTTTCCACAAGTAAACCCACAGAATCCTTGAGTTTTTCTCACGAAAATAATACATGTCCCTGTTTCTTGAATTCCGACGTTTCAACCTATTGCTTCGAGTTTGATGAACTTACCAGTCCTGTTTATATGAAACAGGCCCAACACAACATATTTTAGTGGTTGAATATCTCTAGACAACTTCCAGAACCAAATCAGCAGTATCGGGTTCTTCAAAATACGTAAACTCCCTGAATTATACAATCTGAGTTGCCAGCCAATTCTAATCCAAAACATTGATCATACCATGCTTGTGAAGCTTAATCAAGTCTTCTTAATCAATTTCAGCCATTGAGTCTACATAAATTGCCTCCAAAATACGAACCCTAATTCTGTTTTCTAAAGAACACTTTTTCCCGTCAAAAAACCAATTTCAAACGAAGGGGATGAAGGTGCCCCTTATCCAGTTGCTTGGGTGTCAACAACAATTTGGATGCCCCTTAGTAATTGAGGTGCCCCTTATCCAAAATTAGGGTGCCTTTAGTACTTCTCTCCGAGGGTCCAAAAAGCACTTTTTGAGCAACTTTTTCCACACAAGTGTATTTCTCCAAAAACACCTGAACAAACATAAAAACACCATAATAAGTACAAAATCAAGCACTAATAATAGAGACACTGAGGACAATTCAGACACAAAAATGTGTATATCACTCAATACAACCTTCTCTCACATCCTAAGCAAGGAGGGAGCAAAGCCAGGCTTTCCTTACCCTAATACGAGGGGAAAGAAACCAAACAAAACGAAGGAGGCTAAGGAGTATTGTGCATACCACCAATACTACGGGCATACCACGGATACTTGCTATCACTTTGTAGATGGTGGATTTTCGACAAAGGCTAAAATCGTAAACCCATAATTATACGAATTTCTGATCCAACAATCAGACATGAGTATTGAGACACTGGTCTCTCATCGAACCTCTGACTGAGAAATACTGTCTCTCAGAGTACATGAAGATATGTAGTCTCTCGGCTGGACAACGTCATATCTCATGAATACTAAACACTTCAGTAATTATTTCTGTATAGAATCACGAGATTAACGGCTCCAAGAAAGCTTGGTCTGCTAGTATAGAGCGATAACGTCTTCAGGATACAAACAACAGTTTTCCCTGACTATATAAAGGATATGAAGATCCAGCAGGCTCATGTCAGAATAATTGATGCTTCTAGACAGTTTGCTCTGCCAGTATAGATCCCTCAGTTAATTATTCTTAAATTTTTGGATTCATCCACTGAATTTCTGAAAATATTCAAATATTTTCACAATATTTCGTTACTTTAATCTATGGTTCTTCCCAGCAGAATTCCATGGGTTAGTAATAAATATTAAACACACGGGCGTCTGAGCTACCTCCGAGTAAGCCCTGATTTAAATGGTGCAAGTGTACTCGACGATGATGCACTAACAATCACCGCACGAACGAGTATTTCAAAATACGACGAAACGATGAACCTATGCAAAATAGGAGGGAAAATAATAAATAATTAAAAAAATGACCAAGGCGCTGGGAGCATGGGCCCACCGACCTGCCGGCCGTGTCGTGGTCAATCCCATGCTAGTTTTATATTTTTTTATCATATTTTTTGTTATCCTCGATCTCATGAAAATCCTTTCATTTGAACAAATATCCTTCGTTTTGAGGAAACTCCTCGGTTTCATGGTGTTTCCTTCACATTGAGGAAATAATATAAAATTAGGGAAAATATTATGGGGTCGTGATTATTGCCCAACCGGCCATGCCTTGATCCCGGCCGGCCCCACACCTCATGGTTCCTCATTATTATATTATTATTTCCCTAATTTCATGAAAACTCCTTAATTTCATGGTATTTTCATAAACCCATGAAAAATATAATATAAAATTAGGAAGACCCGTAGGACCGGGCCCAAGACGTACGGCCATGCCCTAGCCGGTCCCATACTCCCCTTATTTTATTATTATTAATTTTAAGTTTTCCTTGGTCCCATGAAATTCTTTGATTTCATGGTATTTCTCTCAAATTATGAAAATTTCTTCAAATCATGGAAAAATAAATAAAATTAAGGAAACTCGTTGAACCGGGCTCTAGCCGGTCCCACAAGCCCTTATTTTTATTATTTTAATATTATTTGTTTCCTTGATCCCATGGAAACTCTCCTACTTTAAGGAAACTCCTTGATTTCAACAAAATTCCTTGATTTCATGATATTTTCATAAAATCATGAAAACTATTATAAAACTAGGAAAAGGCACCATGGGATCGTGGTCACTGTCTGTCCATGCCTTGGATCCAGCGGTCCCATGCCTCATGTTCCTTTATTTTATAATTATTTTCCTTCATCTCATGAAGTTTCCTCAATTTCAGCAAAACCCTAATTTTGTCATATTTTCTCAAATGGATGCTCAACTGCACGCCAGAAAATATCAAAATTCTCAGGATTGTGACACAGACGTGTTGAAGATGTGAACATGTTACCTTGACCGACCAGGGTTGGATCCTTGGTTCGCAATGAGCCGGTCCCACGTATTTTCACAATTTGACCTAATTTGCGCAATTGCACGTATTAGGTCCAAAACTCTTCCAAATGATTTTGGATTTTCATGGAATGATCGTCAGACGATCCCGTGACTGCCCATGGATGATTTCATGACCCCTTGGTCGGTCCCTCACCTCTTCATAATTAATTAGGTTTTATCACCTAAGGCTCAGACGAGCATTTTTCGAATAAATGATTAAACCAGCATTTGATCATTCTTTCATCAACAAATCCCCAACTCTTCAAGAGGCCTTGGAATTTACTCACACGAGCATACAGGAGCTACATGGTTGACCCACGGTCCAATGTAGCCGGTTCCTCCTTCATTCCATGGTTAATTAAAAATTAACCATGAATTGGTCATCAATTGATCAAATTAGGGTTTCTGAGTCCAAGGATCATAATTCCAGATTCAAACACTAATAATTTTATGATGATATCATGATCAGTATTCTTATTAATTATGCTCGGTTCAAATACCAGTGTTTTAATTAATGTTTTATTTTGGTCACACTACCAATAATTCATCAGATGAGCAACACTTGCTCATACGAGCAATATTTGCTCAAACCAAGGAATATTGGTTCAATATTCAATAATTCATTGAATGAGCAATACTTGCTCACCTCAATGTGAGAATTATACCTATGTCTCAACAATCATGTTCAACTCAACAACTACATGGACTCATCGTCCCATAAAGTTATGAAGTCAGCAACTGACTAAATTAACCACGAGACGTCAATCGTGTCACTTGGAGGGATATCAACTAGGGTTTTAGTCTGGCGATCTACGACACGTGTGTTCATACACACGATGGAATGTGAGAAAGTCGTGCAATTAGTTGAAGGAGTTAACAAAGTAGTGGATGGAAAATCGACCAAGTTTCCACACGATGAGAAACTGGTTTCAAACACTATTTTCATTTCTCCACTCTTTGATTCCATCGACTGTCACACTGAATGGGATCATGGTGTCTACAATTCCAGCAATATAAATAAGACTCTGAAATCATGATTGAAAAAACAATGATTTCACGTCTCACAGACAACACGAGATCAACAACTCATCAATTGAGCAATTACTCTCAACCGAGCAATTTCAATCATTCAAAATTTTCAACACACCTACAATCTTTGATTACCATTGATTCCACAAATTTCTTAGCTTCCCTCCTACAGATCTACCCATCCTCTCTTGTGACCGAATTTACTCTGGAACGGCCATTGTCTTGGTTTAGGCCGGAGTACTACAGATTGATCTCTCGAATTCAAAATAATCCATTCTTGCAGTGCATCTGTGTGAGGTTCAACATTTCACTCGGTTCAAGGAGTCTCCTCCGTACGGTCATCTCCCCAATTTCGTAAAAACCAGCAAATCGTTTTGCCCCATATACACACTTACGAAGTATGATCTAAAGATTCATCGACGAAGGCAAGTTCATGGAATACGTACATCTACAACCCGCGAAGACTAAGGAGACCCCAAACAAAAGGGTGGAACTACCTCAGGACGGCAAATACATCAACATGATTACCTTCTACAACGAAAGTCAAGAAGAAATGCTCGAAGACATACTCGATTTAGCTCGAAACAGAAAGAAGATTGAATCGCATGAGGTGTTCAAGCTAAGTGGACCGCCTACTAGCACTTGAGAGGAATGAATGGCCACGCCATTAATATTCTCAACAAGGGACGTCAACCAGGAGGTTGAAATGCATAATGATCCACTGGTCATCACTCTTCCAATACATGGATGGAATGTTACGAAGGTACTCGTGGATGGGGGGCAGTTCATTAAATGTGTTATTTTACGAACCCTACCTACGCATGGGTCTGACAGCAGAGCAGATGGATTCTTCCATTTGCATAATATACGGCTTTAACTGGGCAGTCTCTAGACTAAAAGGAGAAATTATCTTACAGGTACACGCAGGACCCTTAGTAACCAACACACGCTTCTATGTGGTATAGGGACCTTCGCCTTACAATGTCATCATTGGAAGTCTATGAGTCCATAGATTACGAGGAACAACTTTGACATACCACCAGTACATACGTTTTCCTACACCTATGGGTGAAATGGAAATCAAAGGCGACCAGCAGGACGCAAGTCTATGCAACCTATCAGAAATCAGACTCAACGAATAGAGAATTGCGGCTCAGCAACACGAAAAAAAAAGATGCAAGGGAAGCAACAAAAAAGTACACGATGGAGCCTCCCCCTTACCCAAAGCCGTTTCAGCACCAGAAGTAAGTACATCCACCACTCAAAGCACAGATGTTTCCGCCAAATGACAATTACAAAAAAGCACTCCTCAACGGCCTCAGCAACAAACCTGCTCACCGGTAGAACCAACGAAGAAGGCAAACATTGGAATGAAGGCAGAGCCAAAGATGATCAACATTGGAACATTACTTGAAGATGAAGATGAGGTGAAACTACAAAAATTGCTAAAAGAGTACGCAGATGTCTTTGCATGGTCAATGGAGGACATGCCAGGAATTTATCCGAATTTGGTCTCACACCACCCGTTGGCTCAGACCAGAAATACAACCGTTCAAGCAGTGTATTCGTAAAGTGGCATACATCTACCACGAAGGGGTATAAAAGGAGTTGCAAAATCTACTTACAACAGGATTCATACGAGAAGTTAAGTACCCCAATTGGATATTCAACATGGTCATTGTTCCAAAGAAGAACGGAGGCGTACGCATCTTCATTGACTTCAGCAACTTCAACAAAGCGTGCACCAAAGACAGCTACCCGCTGCCAAACATTGACCAACTGGTCAACGCAACCGAAGGCCATCAAAGATTATCCGTTATGGATGGATACTCAGGCTACAACCAGATAGCTTTTGCAGAAGAAGACCAGGAGCATACTGTGTTCTTTACCCCACGAGGATGTATTGCTATACAAGGATGCCTTTTGGACTAAAGAACGTGGGGGAAACATACCAGCGATTAGTAGACAAAATCTTCAAACCTTGGATAAGCAAAATACTGGAGGTCTACGTAGTCGACATGCTCTTCAAAAGCAAAGAAGCAAAAGACCATCTCTCACACCTAAGGGAGATATTTAAAAGTCATGAGGAGATCTCACATGAAGGTGAACCCAGAGAAATGCGTTCGGAGTTACCTCAAGAAAATTCCTGGGATATCTAGTAACTCAGCGAGTAATTGAAGTAGATACTGAAAGGGTGAGAGCTATAATGGAGATGCCATCTCCGCAAACTCTGAAAGGAGTACAAAATTTGAATGAAATTCTAGCTTCCATGGGAAGATTCATAGCATGATCATCAGATAAATGCAAAGCATTTTTTGATATGCTAAGGAAAGGAAACAGGTTCATATGGACTGCGGAGTGCGAACAAGCCTTTCACAAGATCAAAGAATACTTGGCGTCCGTACCTATTCTACAAAAGCCGGAGCCAAGTGAGATACTCACCTTATATCTAGCAACAACAAGCTACATTGTGAGCGTGGTATTGATACAAGACTAAGGGAAGGGAGAACAACCCGTGTACTACATCAACAAGACACTCAGTTCAGCGAAGCGTAATTACAACAAAGTGGAGCAACTCATATATGCCTTAGTAGTGGCAACACAAAATCTAAGAATATATTTCGATGCACACACCATCCTAGACTTTACAAAGGCTTAGATAAGTCAAATTCTCAACAACACGGAGAAAATTGGAAGAGTGGAAAAATGGAATGCCATGATCAAGCAGTTTCACATAATCTTCGAAACTAGGAAAGCGGAGAAGTCACGAATCTTAGCAGACTTTTTAGCGGACCTACCTCTGAATGACGAAGAAGAGATAGAAGACATCCCAGGAATGGAGGAAGAAAAGCCGGACCCAAGAGACCTCTTGGAACCACAAAGCTCACGGAGGTGGGAAATATTCATAGATGGCTCCTCCAAAGGAGAAGGAGCAGTCATAGGGATTGTGATAACAACCCCCACCGGAGACAGACTCATCTACGCATTCAGGTTAGAATTCAAGCAATATAGTAACAACATCACGGAGTATGAGTCAGTCATACACGGCCTACGCCTAGCTCAAGAGCTGGGCCTATCAGACGTTCGTTTGACTAGTGACTCACAATTGGTCATTAGACAAATAGAGCTCAAATACCAAACAATAGATCCAATATTATATTCATACCTAAATATAGCACAGGAGCATGCATCAAAGATCAACAAGGTCATGTTCATACATGTTTTTCGGAAAGATAACAGACACGCAGATGCCTTAGCATTTATATCATCAATGCTGAGGGACAGAAACACCACATCTGTCCAAATTGGGAGAATTTATGAATCTTCGATAGAAGGACTAACCTCAGCAGAGTAATCCATGGTCGTTCAGACCAGGGCCATGAAAGAAGCAGAAAAAATAGAAGAAGGTTGCAGAAGAACCAGGAAACAAAGCCGACGAGTCTGAAGAAGATCAATCCATGTCATATGGGAGGAACAAAGGTGAAGCAGAAGACGATTGGAGAATCCCAATCCACCGGTACCTTGACAAAGGTACCCTACCAGGAGATGTCAAAGAAGCTCGAAAACTCGAGTCAAAGGCAGCAATGTACATCATACGGGATGAAATACTGTATAGAGGGTCATTTCTCGGACCTATAATGCGGTGCCTCTCACAAACCGAAGGTAGAAGAATTCTACATGATATACATAGCGGAGAAGCTGGGAATCACAACAGAAGAAGGTTTCTGGCAATCAAATCCAAAATTCAAGGTTACCACTGGCTAAGCATGGACGAAGATGCAAAGAACGTAGAAAGGCATTGCGAAAGATGCCAATGCTTTTCCAGGAAGATTAAAGCACTAGAAACATAGATGAACTCGGTCATCAGCCCATGGCCATGTTCCAAGTGGGGAGTTGACATTGTTGGACCCTTGATATAGGGGACATCGAAAAAAAGGTGCCTCATATTAGCTACAGACTATTTCACCAAATGGGTGGAAGCAAGGGCTATGGCAAGGATTAGGGACACGAATGTCTTAAAATTCTTGTTTGAGCAAATCATTTGCAGGTTAGGGATACCGGCCGCCATAGTCTCTGACAATGGAAAGCTGCTGGAAGGAATGAACATAGACATGTTGTTTAACGCTTTCAACATTCATAAAAACAAGTCTACTCCGATATACCCTAAGAGCAATGGACAAGCGGAGGCCACAAACAAGACGATAGCAATGAACTTGAAAAATAATCTTGGGGTCATACAAGAAAAGATGGTGCGAGCAGCTGCACAACGTCCTATGGTCCTACCGTACCACAAGAAGAGCAACCACGGGAGAAACTTCGTTCTTACTAACCTACGGAGCCGAAGTAGTCATCCCAACGGAGATAATGCTACCAACAACAAAAACAGAGGCATGGGAAAAGAACCTAACAATGGATCTTATGCTGGAGAGGTCAGATGACCTTGAATAATGGCGTGAAGTGGCTTTGCAAAGGATGGTGAACTACCAGTGATGAGTGACAAATATTGCATATTCATACATCTTTTCATTGGCACTTAACTCATCTTCCGCGCTTCAAAGTCATATATTATCCCAAATTCTGCATTTTTACCATTTTCAAGAATAAATATTTGTATTAATTAATTTTGTGTTTTTAAGTACTAAATAAAGCTTGGAAGAATTGAGAAGACAAAAGAGAAGAAAGTTGGAAGCGTTGCAACCCGCTCGCGCATCAATGGCAACCTTTTTACAAATTCATGGGATTAAACAACTCATGATCCAAAACCCAAGACCAAAATCCATTTCCACCTCACCCCCATTGGATTCTTTCCAAAACATCCACCTCATCCCCATTGGATTCTTTCCAAAAAATCCACCTCACCCCCATTGTATTCCATTTCATCCATCAATTAAAGAAAACATCCCCATTCTCTCACTCAATCACTCCCAATTTGTTTCCCACAACCAAATATATTCCATTCAATCCATCAATTAAGAAAACATGTTTTGTTGAGTGGATGCTTTCCAAATTTCGAATCCAAGTGCTTGAGGGAATTTTGTGTATAAATAGAGAGGGTTGTTGTGTTGAAAAACCATCCAAGAATAGCTTGTTCATGTTAGTTTATCAAATTTAAGTTTTGTTGTAATGTTCTTCATATTCTAGTTTCATTTGCTAGGGTTTAAATGAAGCCGTAACTCATTGGTATGTATTCATATCTTGTATCTTGTTCTTGAAAGTTTAGAATTGTTTAAAGATATAATTTAATCCAAGTTTGTCAACATCTTGCTCTCACAATGTATGCCATGTATCCATTGTAGTTAGAATAATGTTGATTATGCTACAACTCATGCTTAACCAAATATTGATCCTCAGATTAGTTGTGCTTTAATTAGACAGTTAATGCTTTGGAGAAATACTTTAGTTGTGATTAAATTATCCATTGGAGAAACACCTTAGATATACGGTAGACTTGAATCTGCTGTAAGGACAAGAATAATATTACAAGTTGAATGCATATCATAGGTTAGTGGTGGATTTGAATACCCTAGTATCCATATTCTCAATATTTACACCTTGATTTAATTGCATATGTTAATTCAAATTACTTTCTGTTTAAGTCTTTGCCAATATCTCGTCGTATCGACAAAAACAAACCCCCTTTGGTTACTCTCTGAATCAGTTCTTAGTAAGGATTTAGAACAAACTTCTACACTCTCCAAGTCTCTGTGGTTCGACCTGTGCTTGCCATGTGTTGCTTGTCAACACTGTGCACTTGTAGTATACACAATAGTAGGTATCTTTCCGATCCTACCAAGTTTTTGGCGCCGTTGCCGGGGACTCGGTTGCGGTGTTGTTCAAGTTTCTATATCCTGTCACTGTTCATAATTTTACTATTCATAAATCACTATTCACATTCGGTTTTACAATTAATATTGATATATTTTTTTTTTTTTTGCTTTTGCTTTCAAACTTCGAAACCCTAACTACCTCTTTTGAGCTCAACAGGTGCCTGAGTAGCTGTTGTAAAGGCGAAGGAAAGGAAGCGAAAGGAGTTTTAATTTAAAAAAAAAAAAAGAGATTTTATTTTATTTATTTATTTTTAGATTGTATTAGGATTTCTCTATTTGTGTAATTTTCTATTTCTTTTGCATTTTATCTTTTTGGACTTTGGACTTGGACATTCTTGTATTTTTATTTTTAAACCCTACGGAAGGGTCGTATTAAATATCAAACTGTTTGCAGAGAAGGACGGTGATTACAATATCACCTCGGCCCCTCGGGTTCGTTCATGACATATGAGTCGTGGCCCGAGTCGACAACAATGGTTCATCCCCCGTCTGGAACGGGAGGTAAGTTTGTCGAAACACTCGTGAATCCCCTGTTAGCGAGTTACTGTATTCCTTCGTTTGCATACATGTTGAGGATTTGAATACGGCTGTTTTAATTTCCTAGTAAAGGGCAAGGACTGCCAACAACAAAAACAGAGGCATGGGAAAAGAACCTAACAATGGATCTTATGTTGGAGAGGTCAGATGACCTCGAATAATGGCATGAAGTGGCTTTGCAAAGGATGATGAACTACCAGCGAAGGCTAGCTCGTGAATACAACAAACGGGTAATTCCTAGAAACTTTATGGTTGAAGAATACGTACTACGTCAAATACCACCATATCAAAAGAACAAAGAGTAGGGAAAATTAGCTCCAACATGGGATAAACCCTACATCATACACGACATTGCATGGAAGGGTTCATACTACCTAAGGAACCTTAAAGGAGAAGTGTTGCAACACCCTTGGAATGCAATGTACCTAAAGAAGTACTACCCGAAAGTAAATGGTTATCACTCAGGAGAAGAAGGGAATGCAATGACACTCTAGTCTTTTTAGATGCCAAAGAAAAAGAAGCAGAAAACTTACTCATCTTACTTCAAATCTTTGAAGCAATGACAGGATTACAAGTGAATTTATCTAAAAGTGCTCTTCTTAGTGTGGGAGCAGATGACAAAATAGAAGGGATGGCTGAAATATTAAACTGCAACATTGAACAATTGCCTCTGAAATATCTTGGGCTTCCAGTTGGAGCTACAAGCAGGAACTCCTCTATTTGGGAAGTCATTATTGAAAAATTTCAAAAAAAGATGGCACTATGGAAGAGAAGATTCTTCACAAAAGCAGGCAGAGTAACTTTAATAAAATCAACACTTTCTAGTTTGCCATTATACTTCTTATCAATTTTTCCAATGCCAGCCAAAGTGGACCAGAAGTTAACTCAACTGATGAGAGCATTTTTATGGGGATCTTCAAATGAGAATAGGAAAATAAATTGGATAGGTTTTGATAAAATTAGTAAGCCAAAGAAGCTTGGTGGTTTAGGGATTAGATGTCTAAAACTTGTAAATAAAGCCTTATTGTCAAAGTGGACATGGAGATATGCTCATGAAAAAACACATCTATGGAGAAGAGTGATTCAACATAAAATGAAAGGAGCACAAGATTATCTATGGGTGAAGACTTCATCTCAACCACAAGGAAGAGGTATTTGGCAAGGGATTCAAAAACAGAAGCACATTATAGAAGACATGACTGAATTACATATTGGAGATGGGAAAGCAATCAAATTCTGGTGGGATAAATGGAAGACAGAAATACCACTCAAAGACTATTTTCCTAAAATTTTCAAGCTTGCACAAGATAAAGATGCTTCTCTCAGAGTTATGGTTTCAAATGGTTCATGGAATTGCCAACTGAAAAGAAACCTCAACAATGCAGAAATCACAGAAATAGCTGCTCTGTTACAACTTTTAGAAGAACCTCCAGATTTTACAGAGACTGCAGACTCAATACAATGCCCTGGCTCAAATGGATTCACAACAAAATTATGCTACAACTGGCTTATAGAGAGATCTAATACTCCATCATCTCAAGTTACATACTCATGCATCTGGATAAAGAATGTACCACCTAAAGTCCAACTTTTTCTATGGTCTGCAGCTCAAAATTCTATACCTACAACAGACAATCTCAACAGAAGAGGGTGCAACATAAACATCTCCACTTGCTCATTATGCTCCCAAGAAGATGAAATAGTAAGTCACCTACTACTACACTGTCCATTATCAGTTCAAATTTGGAATTATTTTGTAAGTGGATATAATGTGAGATGGATTCAAAATAGAGATATTCAATCCATGCTACAAGCTTGGAAGTTTAGAAGAGGAAGAAATAGAGGCAGAAAGATTTGGCCTTTACTTTCCTTTGCCATCTCATGGGAGATTTGGAATGAAAGAAACAGGAGGACCATGGCAGGGAAAAGACCCAGATCCCCAACAACTATCATCAATGAAATTAAAGCGACAATCTATAAATGGGGGGTAGCTGAAGGATGGTTCAAGTTTAATACTTTTAGAGATTTAATAACACACTGGAAAGTAATTATTGATTGTAGAGTGTAAAGTGAGTTTGTGTATCACTTGATGTAATGCACTGTGAGTCCTGTGAGTTCTGTGGCGGGCAATCGCAATGATGTACAATCTCTTTTTTCTTTTTAATTCAAGTTTAACCTTTCTGCTCAAAAAAAAAAAATATGAAGGAGGAGAACTGGGTTGCACGGACGCGGACGCGGCGACGCGGACACGACAGGACACTGACGCGGACACGAGGCCAATATTGCGGCGTCCCAGTGCAAATTTTAAAAAAAAGGCTTCGACGGGACATTTGAGGCTAATATTGCGGGTCTGCAACCCAGGAGGAGAACTACATCTCTTTGTCTGTTAAAAGAAAAGTTAAAAAGGACCCAACTATTAATTATAATAAATTAGAAGAGGAAATGATTGAGGTGGAGTCCATAGAATAATTTTTTATGCAAAAGGTATAGAGAGAAGATGGTCTTCTCAGAGTAGTGATACACATCCTGCGTGCCCAATTCCACGAGTTGTCCCGTAAGATAGAAAAATAGTGGGGACCTTGTAACCCGGTGGCTTAACAGGGGTGGGTTTAGTGTGGGTCCCACCCCTTGTGTCATATCGGTACGACCCATGGGATTGGGCCCGTGGGATGTAAATCATTTTAGGTCTTCTCATGGGTGGCGTACAAGGGAGAACAAAGTGTGGTAAGGTGCGAATCTGGTGTGGCATGGTGCATCAAAACGAGATGTACTATCGGTGTAAAGAAGACATGATGCTCTTTACTGGACCCATTGAAGAAACAGCCAATTAGAAGTCGTAATTGCTCTGTTAAAGGATACTTCACGTTCCGCCATAACGGATGCACTTATTCTCTCATGGAAAATTCTGATTTTTGTCAGACATTTTTTGAGAGTAAATACAAAAATTCTTCACCAACTTTGAAAAAAAATCGCCGCATACAAACCCAAACCGAAAGCGGGACCCTCTGTTATCCTTCACAAGCCCATCGAGACCCATCAGAAAAATTTGTGAGATAAAAAGTGAATTTGGTTTTTACGTGGTTCCCCAGCTCGGTCTGTCCAAAAGCACTTGAGTAATAATGGAGGTGATATGCACGAGGGACCTATAAATGAGAGAGGTTTCTTACGTGTGTTTAATTGTTTAGGAAACTGGGAATTTGGTGTGAAATGATATATCAAAGATGGATGTACTGATGGTGTAGAAATAGACACGCAAGCTTCACATGGGGTTGTCAGAGGATCGAACGGATTAGAAGTCGTGTATACATTTCTTTGGGCACACAATGTTACACCGAATCCGCACTGTTTGATTTCAGAAAAGCAAAAACTCTTCTCACTGCCGATATATATATCTAAGATAAGAGTCTTGTTAACAGCAGGGAAGAAATGGATTTGAGGAGGGGAAAAATTAACTAAACTTTAGTCAAGATCCGGTCAAAATGTAACAGGACAATAAAGATGAATTATCACTGAAATACCAACCGCTACCCTTAATATCTAGCCGCAGTAAAATCTGTAAACTTTCAATTCAATCATCCTCCCTCAACCAACTGATGACGAATGTTTCCCATTAGTCAATTAGGTTGTATGCTAATTCAACCTCTGTAGTTCTCTCTGTAGCTTTTTCTCTTCTATTCATAAGAAAGCTTTTAATTTGTTGTTTTGGATTGTGATAATGTCTTACTAAAATCTTTCTCAAAAAAAATGTCTTACTAAAATCTCATAGAAAATAATTCACTTTATTCTTTTTCCCTTTTTGTTATGGTGAAGAACGGAGACTTCTCGCCCCGAAACTGAGAATAAAAAAGGGATCATCTGATGCATTCAAAGAAATGAAAAATACCAAAGTAAGTTCATTTGGTTTACCAGATAATATTGTTCTGATAGTCTGATCAAATATGTGTTATAGATAAGATTTGGTTGTTAATAGGTTTATGAAATGTAGCTATACATTCTTTTTCTGAAATTGGATACAAATAGTATAAATGGAATGATAGACGAGTGTAAATTCTTAACATGCTGCATCATTGCAGGATGTGACTAAATACACCAATGATGGATGGCGGAGCAGGGAGTTTGCGCTTTGCTGCATATGGACGAGTGTGGGTTCTTTAACATCTACTTAAAATAGTAAATTATTTGAAATTGATGTAGGATCTTTTTGATTGGAGTGGAGTATGTAGATGAAGATTTCATATTTCCCTAATAACTATATTCGACCGTTTTAACTACCTATGCATCTTTTGTCCTTCTTTCTTTTTGGTTTCATAATAACAAACCTTGGTTATAATATACTTCTAAAGTAGATACATCATATGACGTTCCATTGTCAGAGGGAATGCTAAAAGATTTGTTTTTTTTTATTTGCGCGTGAATATCCAAATTTTTTAGTTAGTATGACTTCTACTTACCTATAACACTTTTGAAAGGTGTTCAACAGTTTCTCAAGTGAGAATTGGAGCCATTAAAGGTAATTGATGTTGGGGTATTAGTGTCTTCATACTACTCCTTTTGATATGTTGAAGACAGGGACGATGACTACTCAAGGTATTTCAGTTTGAATGACAATTATAATGTTTGAAATTTAAACTTTTGTTTACTGATCTATGAAACTCATGGTTTCACTAAAGATTGAATTGAAAAAAATGAACTTTCATTACAACCACAAAAGGTAGGTTGTTCTCTGTATTTATCAGACAGAAAATATCAACCACCAAAACAGTGACAACTGTCATATCAAGACAGGATGTAAACAGCTCACTTTGGACCAATAAGAACTACAACTCACACAGACACTTAGCACATGTGACAAAGATAGTTACAAGAACAGTTATAAGATACACAGTGCAATGTATGCAATTAGCCCCCCTCAAGCTGGAGGTTGGTGCCAGAGATAACCTTCAGCTTGTCTCTAAGAGTTGAAAACCTTGGTCCTGCTAAGCCTTTGGTTAGAATATCTGTAATCTGATTCCAAGTAGAAATATAGGTCACCTGAACATTCTTGTTCTGAACAAGTTCCCTAACAAAATGATAGTCAATGGCCAAGTGTTTCATCTTACTATGAAACACAGGATTAGATGATAGAGAGATTGCACTTTGATTATCACAAGAAATTATAGGTGGAGCAGGAAGCAAAAGATGAAGATCCTTTAAAAGCTGACAATCCCAAACAATTTCTGCAGTTGTGTTAGCCAAAGATCTGTATTCTGCCTCAGTGGAACTTCTTGAGACAATGCCTTGTCTTTTGCTTGACCATGAAATGGGGTTTGGGACAAAGAAAATGCATAAACCACCTGTGGATCTTCTAGTATGAATAGAACCAACCCAGTCAGCATCACTGAAACCATGAAGAGTGAGAAGTCATTTGGAAAACAATACACCATAGTCCAAAGTAGCCTTGATATATCTGAGAATTCTCTTAGCAACAACTAGATGTTGATCAGTTGGAGCTTGCATATAAAGACAAACCTGATTAACAAAAAAACCAATTTCAGGTCTTGTCCAAGTCAGATATTGCAAAGCACCCACCAAAGATCTGTATTCACTTGGATCAGTTAAAGGTGTTCCATCTGCAGCAGTAAGTAAGGTAGAGAGTGAAACTGGTGTGTTGCAAGGTTTGGCACCAGTCATATTAAACCTTTCTATCAAATCCAAAGCATACTTTGTTTGGTTGAGAAAAAGATGATCTGAGCTTCTCTTGACTTGAAGACCAAGAAAATAATGAAGAGAGCCCAAGTCTTTGATATGGAAGTAGGACTGAAGATGAGTTATAAACTGAGAAATATAAGCATTTGAATTCCTAGTGATGATGATGTCATCCACATAAATCAAAATAACTGTGATTCTAGAGCCAAATTTCTGAACAAATAAGGAAGGATCTGCCAGGGAGGGTTTAAACTCATGTGAAATAAGAACTTGCAACAACTTATCATACCAAGCTCTAGGAGCTTGTTTGAGCCCATAAATTGATTTGTTAAGCTTGCAAACATGATGAGGCTTGAGAGGATCAATGAATGCAGGTGGCTGTTGCATATAAACATCTTCAGCTAAATCTCCATGTAAAAAGTCATTACTGACATCCAATTGTTTCATATCCCAGTTGAAGTGAACTTCTAGAGAAAGAATAAGTCTAATAGTAGTTGGTTTGGATACATGACTGAATGTTTATGTGTAATCAACCCCTTCTTGTTGATGAAAACCTTTGGCCACTAGTCTAGACTTGAGATTATCTAGACAACCATCAGCATTGTATTTTATCCTAAATACCCACTTGCACCCTATGACATTGTAAGAAAAATCTGGATCAACAAGAGTCCAATTGGTAGGCTCGGAAAGATACCTACTACTGTATAAATAATGCAAGTGCACAGTGTCGACAAGCAACACAGGGCAAGCACAGGTCGAACCACGAGAGACTTGGAGAGTGTAGAAGTTGATTCTAAATCCCGATTCAGAGAGTAACCAAAAGGGGTTTGTTTTTGTCGATCTGACGATATGATTTTCAAGTGACTGAAATAATAAAAGTAAAAGATGCAAATAGCAAGATATGTAAACAATGATAATATGGATACTAGGGTATTCAAATCCACCAATAACCTATGATATGCATTCAACTTGTAATATTATTCTTGTCCTTATAGTAGATTCAAGTCTACCGTATAACTAAGGTGTTTCTCCAATGGATAATTTAATCACAACTAAAGTATTTCTCCAAAGCATTAATTGTCTAATTAAGCACAACTAATCTAAAGATCAATATTTGGTTAAGCATGAGTTGTAGCATAATCAACATAGAGATATTCTAACTACAATGGATACATGGCATACATTGTGAGAGCAAGATGTTGACAAACTTGGATTAAATTATATCTTTAAACAATTCTAAACTTTCAAGAACAAGATACAAGATATGAATACATACCAATGAGATTAGGGCTTCATATAAACCCTAGTAAATGAAATTAGAACATGAAGAACATTACAACAAAATTGAAATTTGATAAACTAACATGAACAAGCTATTCTTGGATGGTTTTTCAACACAACAACCCTCTCTATTTATACACAAAATTCCCTCAAGCACTTGGATTCGAAATTTGGAAAGCATCCACTCAACAAAACATGTTTTCTTAATTGATGGATTGAATGGAATATATTTGGTTGTGGGAAACAAATTGGGAGTGATTGAGTGAGAGAATGGGGATGTTTTCTTTAATTGATGGATTAAATGGAATACAATGGGGGTGAGGTGGATGTTTGGAAAGAATCCAATGGGGGTGAGGTGGATGTTTTGGAAAGAATCCAATGGGGGTGAGGTGGAAATGGATTTGGGTCTTGGGTTTTGGATCATGGGTTGTTTAATCCCATGAATTTGTAAACAAAGTTGCCACCGATGCACGAGCGGGTTGCAACGCTTCCAACTTTCTTCTCTTTTTGTCTTCTCAATTCTTCCAAGCTTTATTTAGTACTTAAAAACACAAAATTAATTAATACAAATATTTATTCTTGAAAATGGTAAAAATGCAGAATTTGGGATAATATATGACTTTGAAGCGCGAAAGATGAGTTAAGTGCCAATGAAAAGGTGTATGAACATGCAATATTTGGCCCTCATCAAATACCCCCAAACCTGAATTTTACTTGTCCTCAAGTGAAACAGAAATCCTAACTATACCACTGTCGCTGGTCTCTCGAATGCATTTAGCGTATGCACTAAGCCTTTAAACCCCTAGGTGTCCCTAGTGGACGAGTTGTAGTCTCGTGAGGGCCTACCAAAGATGAACCCACAAAACCTTCTCCAATTTCAGAGCATCCATAGAAATGTCTTCGTCTTCGGTCTTCAACTGTAGATGATGAACTTCGGAATTTCGTAGAACCATGAAAATTTGTAACCAATTTTTTTTTTTTTTTTTTTTTTTGAGACCCGCTGCACAGCTGGTCTTAGAAGACAACAGAAGACCCGCTACACAGCTGGTCATAGAAACAAAAGACTGCAAGACCCGCTACACAGCTGGTCATAGAAAACACACTACAAAAAATGCAAAAGACTACAAAAGATCCTACAAAAGACCCGCTCCAAAGCTGGTCATAAAAAAATAACAACAAAAGACTCAAAAATTGCAAAAGACTACAAAGGATCCTACAAAAGACCCGCTCCACAGCTGGTCATAAAATATGCAAAAGACTACAAAACTCCATATGCAAATACTCCCCCAAACCTAAATCTAACATTGTCATCAATGTTTCAAAAGATAACAGAAACCACAACAAACTGTGAGAACAAAACAGATTCAAAGGAAAGAGATTACCAGATGCCAAACCAGAGACAGTAGAGTATGTCCAAAGCAACCAGCAGGGAAGATATCTGTGTTATGTACAGGGGGTGAACTTTTTAGTCCACATAGATTGGATCAGCAAGATGAGTTGTTTCAATCTCAGGTGGGATTGGTTCAAGGAACGGCTTCAGTCTCTGCCCATTGACCTTGAAGACCTTCTTGGTTGTTACATCTTCTAGTTCTACAGCCCCATGGGGTAAAATTGTTCGCACCACGAACGGGCCTGTCCATTTAGAACGTAATTTTCCTGGAAAAAGGTGCAGTCGTGAGTTATACAATAGAACTTTCGGCACAGGAGTGAATGACTTGCGCAAAATGCGTTTGTCATGGAACACCTTCATTCTTTGTTTGTACATTTTTGCATTATCATATGCATTATTTCTTAACTCTTCCAACTCATTGAGTTGAAGCTTCCTTTGGGTGCCACTTTATCTAGATCAAAGTTCGGTTTCTTTACATAATATGCACGATGTTCTAACTCTACGGGAGATGACAAGCTTTACCGTACACAAGTCTGTAAGGGGACATACCAATGGGGGTCTTGTATGTAGTTCTATAGGCCCATAAAGCATCATTCAATCTTAAAGACCAATCTTTTCTAGACGGGTTAACCGTCTTTTCTAGAATGTGCTTAATATCCCTATTTGAAAACTCTACCTGCCACCGGGTCTCGTGGATGATATGGGGTTGCAACTTTATGAGTTATGCCATACTTACGGACTAAGGACTCAAAAGGCCTATTGCGTAAATGTGAACCACCGTCACGATTATAGCTCTAGGGGTGCCAAATCGAGAAAATATGTTTTCCTTTAAGAACGAAAGTACCACCTTGTGGTCATTAGTTTTGGTTGCAATTTCTTCTACCCACTTAGAAACATAGTCAACAGCAACAAGGATGTACAACTTTCCTTCAGAGCTAGGAAATGGACCCATGAAATCAATGCCCCATACATCAAATAGCTCAACAATCAAAATGGGTTGTAAGGGCATCATGTTTCGTTTTGATATACTTCCCAATTTAAACACCTAAGTCACAAGAAACACACGAAGGCATGGCTATCCTTAAACAATGTTGGCGAAAAAACCACTCTGCAAGATCTTTGCAGCGGTTTTATTTGCACTAAAGTGTCCTCCACATGCTTGATCATGACAAAAAGAGATGACATCCCTTTGTTCGGAATTGGTGACACATTTCCTAATGATTTGGTCGGGCAAAAGTATTTGAACAACGATATGGGTCATCCCATAGGAAATGTTTCACTTCGCCAAGAATTTAGACCGGTCTTGTTTAGACCAATGAAGTGGCATCCTACCCGTAGAAAGATAGTTCACGATGTCGGCAAACCATGGCATTTCGAAACCAAGATCGCTTGTTCATCAGGGAAGGATTCCCTAATAATCTCTCGATTCATCAACCAGATTCAACATTCAACCTAGATAAGTGATCAGCAACAACATTCTCTGACCCTTTTTTATCTCGAATTTCGAGGTGGAACTCTTGTAACAAGAGTATCCATCGAATTAGACGAGCCTTAGCATCTTTTTTAGATAAAAGATATCTTAATGCGGCATGATGGTCAAGATAAATGATTATTTTAGATCCTATCAAATAAGATCTAAACTTATCTAATGCAAACACAACAACTAGCAACTCTTTTTCGGTTGTTGAATAATTCATTTGGGCCTCATTCAGTGTCTTACTAGCATAGTAGATCACATAGGGGTGTTTGTCAACTCGCTGACCTAAGACAGCTCCAACAAGAAAATCGAGAATCGTCACACATGATTTCAAAAGGTAATTTCCAATCAGGAGGTCGGACTATAAGTGCTGAAGTTAGAAGAGTTTTGAGCTCTTCCCAAGCATGCACACAAGAATTATCAAACACAAAGGAAACATCTTTACTGAGTAGATTACACAGTGGTCTTGAGATCTTACTAAATCTTTAATGAATCTACTGGTAGAAACCAAGCATGGCCTAAAATGATCTAACCTCCCTCACGCAGAGCGAGGTTGCGGCAAGTTTTGAATGAGGTCGACTTTGGCTTTGTCTACTTCAATGCCTTTTTCAGAGATGATGTGTCCTAGAACTATGCCCGAGTTCACCATAAAATGACATTTCTCCCAATTTAAAACCAAATATTTCTCTTTACATCTAATCAGCACGCGAGTAAGATGGTTCAAACATTCATCAAAAGATGATCCAAACACAGAGAAATCATCCATAAAGATCTCAAGGAAGTTATCTATCATATCAAAAAAAATGCTCATCATACAACGCTGAAATGTAGCGGGTGCGTTGCACAACCCAAAGGGCATACGACGATAGGCAAACGTTCCAAATGGACATGTAAATGTAGTCTTTTCCTGATCTTCGGGTGAAATATGAATCTGGTTGTAACCAGAAAAACCATCCAAGAAACAATAGAATTTACGCCCAGACAATCGTTCAAGCATTTGATCTATGAATGGAAGAGGGAAGTGATCTTTCCTTGTAACTGCATTCAACTTCCTATAATCAATGCAAACTCGCCACCCTATGGTTACTCGAGTAGTGATTAACTCATCTTTATCGTTTTGAACTACAGTAACTCCTGACTTTTTCGGCACAACCTGAATGGGGCTAACCCATTTGCTATCTGAGATTGGGTAGATGATACCCTCATCAAGAAGCTTTATAATCTCACTCTTAACAACCTCTTTCATGTTAGGATTGAGACGCCTTTGCATCCCCCTAGATGGTTTAACATTGTCCTCAAGGTTTATATGATGCATGCAATCAGTGGGACTTATGCCTTTAAGGTCCGAGATGGTCCATCCTAAGGCTTCTTTATGCTCCTTAAGTACTTATAAAAGTTTACTTTCCTGTTCTGTATTTAAGGAAGATGAAATGATTACAGGCAAAGTATTAGAAGGTCCCAAAAATGCATATTTAAGAGTATTAGGCAATGGTTTCAGTTCGAGCTTTGGTGGCTCAACAAGAGAGGGAACAGACTTGGATTCCAAGAGTGGAAGTGGTTCCACTCTAGCTTTCCACTTAGTCGTGTCCATAAGTGGTGTGGATTCAAGCAAAGTATTCACTTCACTTATGTATTCATCATCAAAAAAATCCAAGTCAAAATTATTCAAACAAGCATCCAAAGGGTCAACAGACATGCTACTAGACAACGAATCCTGAATCAAACTTTCAATCATGTTGATTTCATGCACATAATTATCATCATCAAGATCTAAATGTTGTTGGCTAGTATTGAAAACATTCAACTCCACAAATATATTACCAAATGACAACTTCAACACTCCATTACGGCAGTTAATGATTGCATTGACGTTGCTAAGAAGGGACGTCCCAAAATGACATGAATGTGACTGCTGGGGTTTTGCACAAAGTTGAGTATCTAAGACGATGAAGTCCACAGGAAAATAAAACTTATCAACCTTAATCAAAACATCTTCTACCACACCACGTGGTACTTTGACGGATTTGTCCGCCAATTGCAGAGTTATAGGTGTTGCCTTCAACTCTCCAAGACCTAATGCACATATACCGAATATGGTAGTAAATTCACACTTGCCCCTAAGTCTAGCAACGCCTTCTTAACCGTTTGGTCACCTATTTTGCATGTGATAGTTGGACTACCTGGGTCTTTAAACTTAGGAGGTGTGTTGCTTTGAATGATTGCACTCACTTGCTCAGTGAGAAAAGCACGCTTATGCACATGAAGATTTCGCTTTTGTGTGCACAGATCCTTAAGGAATTTAGCATAAGCGAGGACTTGCTTGATTGCATCAAGAAATGGGATGTTGATGTTAACTCGTTTGAACATTTCCAAAATCTCGTTGTATCAGTATACTCTCTTTTTTTGCACCAATCTTTGTGGGAATGGAGTAACAGGTACATGAGATGGTGCAAGACATTAGAATTATGGGAATTCTTATGTTGCTCAGATTTGTCTTCAATAATAGGTGTTTTCTGTGGATTTTATGCACTCGTGAGTCTCGATGTAGACTCACTCGACTGTGTTACACCTACATTGTTTTCAACAACTTTACCACTACGAAGAGTGGTGACAAAGATTTACTTGATTATGTGAGGCCTCATTTCGAGTTGAATTTTCTGCCTGATATACATTTTTTGGATTTTGTTGGGGCTGACTAGGGAGTTTTCCTTTGTCTCTTTCATTCAATGCTTCACAAATTTGACCCATTTTAAGTTCTAGACTTGTAAAACGTTGGTATGTGGTCTTTTGGAGTTGTACCAAATTTTGGGTCAACAAACCGAAACTTTCTTCGAAGCTAGGCTTTTTATCTACAGGGTACTGCACATGTGGTTGCACTTGGGGGTTTCTAGGATAAGGGTATCCTTGGTTATTATTTGATGTTCCCCCTTGGACGGGCCCTTTAGACCATGAAAGGTTAGGGTGATTTATCCACCCTGGGTTGTAGGTCTGAGAGTATGGGTTGTTCTCTTGCCTTTGGTACAAAACATTGGCTTGCTCGGTTTTAGACTCTTGAAATGCATGGAGGTCTGGACAAGTGTCCACTAGATGGTCTGAACTATGGCATGCGGCACAAGTGGCCATTTCAATTTGACTACGGAGAGTAGGGATATTAGTTTTTCCATTCTTTTCTAGTTCTAGCTTTTCTATTCTCCTGGCCAAGGATGCCATCTTTGCACTTCCTTCAAGTCGAGTCAATTCTATGAACATTGGATGCAAGGGTAATCCTATTTGGTTCACGGGGATTCCCACCTGCTGAGTCTTTTCAAATGACTTCGATTAAGAAATCCCAAGACTCATCATCAGTTTTTTCAATAAATTGACCATTGCACATGGTCTCAACTGTAGTTCGGTTCTTGACATCTAAGCCTTCATACAAAATTTTCACAAGTCTCCATTTTTCAAAACCATAGTGAGGACATTGGAGAAATAATTCATTGAATCTCTCCAAATATTTTGCCAAAGTTTCCTCCTCTAATTGCACAAAACTATTCAGACTTTGACGAATTGTCGTAGTCTTATGGTTTGGGAAGAACTTTTTGAAGAAATCTTTCGTAAGAGCATCCCATGTATGAAATGACCTGTGGTGTTGAGCACACATCCAAGTCTTGGCTTTGTCTATCAAAGAAAAAGGAAAAAGTTTCATTTTGAGGTGCTCATCCGTCATTTGGTTGATCCGAAGAGTCCCACAAATTTCCTCGAACTCTCTCACATGGTGGTAGGGATTTTCAGCTTCAACCCCTTTAAATTTAGGCAACATATTGAGGATACTTGCCTTTAGCTCAAATTGTCCATCAATAGCTGGTAAGAAAATGCACGAGGACTGGGTTGTCCTCGTTGGGTACATGTAGTCCTTTAGACTACATACTGGGTTTACTGGTTCTCCCATTGTTTCGGATGGGTTTGGACTGTCTCATTTCGAACTATGTATTTCAATTAACTCTTCTTGACTGATTCTAACTAGTCGGCGTGTATGGTCTCTAAAAGACACAATCATAGCCTAGCTAGCACATCAAGCATGTTAACCATTCACCTAGAAGGCAAGTTCTATGAAATCACAAACAAGGATGACTCCACCACAGTAAACCTATCGATTTCTAGCAAACAAAAGCATGATGGCTCCACTTAGATTGTTTTCTAGACCAGCTTCTAATCCTTCGAAAGGGAATTCGTTACAATCTGAGAAAACCCCTCTGGAATCAATATGATTTTAAGTGAATTGAATAGAAGCGAGGGAAGCTATTGGAGCTTTGATACCCAAGGCCTCACCCAATACAAGGCGGCGCAGTCACGCATTCAACTCACAGAAACCGTCATGAACTTCGAAGTATGCTTAAAGAGTAACCAATATTTTTCAAACGACTTTCCTACTAAGCTCGTTACCTTATAGGTCTTGTTCTATTTCAAATTTTAAAGCTTAGGTTCGCGTATGTATCGTTTTCCTAAGGCGGGCAAGAACAGAACGGTGATGAAATCCGAACCCTTATCTTGTATGGCCAGTCCTTGCCCTTTACTAGGAAAATAAAGCAGCCGTATTCAATTCCTCAACATATATGCAAACGAAGGAATACAGTAACTCGCTAACAAGGGATTCGCGAGTGTTTCGACAAACTTACCTCCGTTCCGGACGGGGATGAACCGTTGTTGTCGACTCGGGCCACGACTCCTATGTCATGAACGAACCCGAGGGGCCGAGGTGATATTGTAATCACCGTCCTTCTCTACAAACAGTTGATATTTAATAATACCCTTCCGTAGGGTTTAAAAATAAAAAATAAAAATAGAATGTCCAAGTCCAAAGTCCAAAATAAAGTGCAAAAGAAAAAGAAAATTACAAGAGTAGAGGAATCCTAATACAATAAAATAAACTCTTTTTTTTTTTAATTTAAAATAAAAACTTCTTTCGCTTCCTTTCCTTCTCCTTTACAAAAGCTACTCCGGCACCTGTTGAGCTCAAAAGAGGTAGTTAGGGTTTCGAAGTTTTAAAGCAAAAGCAAAAATTTTTTAAAAAAATAACAAAAATAAGTGTAAAATTGTCTTGTGAATAGT